>CAJHQQ010000001.1:1200000-1908638 GCA_905132885.1 Moricandia moricandioides
ATTTTTCAGCAAAAAAAAAATGTACAATAACATTATGACTACCATAAATTTGTTGGCTTTTTCTAACCAGAAATAAAGTCTACAAACTTGTCGTCTGTATTCGACCAAATTGTTTAAATAATTCTCTTTATTTTTCGTAGAGCCATTTTCGTAAATGAGAGTCGCAAGAGAGTCGTAAAGAAAAAAAGTCGTAAATGGCAGACAAAATTCTTTACATGCATTTTTGTTGCTCTAAAACATTAATATTATTATTTTCTCTTTTTATATTTATATATATATTCGGTGAAGAGATGGCAGACATTTTACGGAACCAATGATTCTTTTCGTCAAACCAAACCACTTATGTTTCTCTCCTTGGTGTTTTAAAGGCAATGAAATTGTGCCAATTATACTCATTTCATTTCACTCTGTAAAGTTCACTATTCACCTTTTCAATGTATAGTAACTGCATGAAAAAATGGTTAAAACTGAGGCAATCCTTCTTGAGTTCAATCATTTTGTACCCATCAAGTTTACAACAAAATAATTAAGAAGTTTCAAGCAAGATCGGACCACTAATCATATTTGTGGTGTCAAATTTATGCATAACGAATATTTTTGGCCTAAACGAAGACAAATATCTCATTCAGTTTCAATCACACGAGGTGTAAGTTGATGAGAAGGTGTTATCATCTATGTAACCTTCTTCTTCCGTCGTTGATTTTTTTTCTGTCCTCATTGCCCCCTTGCTACACAAGTCGTACCTGTGTTGGACTTATCCACTCTTAAATTTTATGTTTAATTTTTTATAGCAGTAACATTTCATGACTTAAGCTTCGAATGTTACAAACTGCACCGTAGTTAATAGTAACAAAAATTGCATCGCAGTTAAGTTTCAGTGACTTAGGCTTCGAATGTTCTAACGACTTATATATATGTATATATATTTTTGTTATTATTGAAACCGAACCATAATTGTTTCGCTTGAGAGTCAAACCCTTAATGTTTCCAAATGGAAGTATCAATAAGACATAACGTAACTGATTGGTCAGTTTGTTTAAATCCTTATAGTCAACTAGAAATTTAATGTATTCTAACTGTAGTGGAAAGTTAAAACGATAGTATAGACCCACTTTAGGGTAAATAACTAAGAAAACATCAACGAAAATAGCATTTTGGGTGTTTTCGCTTTTTTGTTTGTTTGAGTTTTAAGACTTTGAAAAGAAAACGTGACCCAAAGCACAAGGTTTCTTATTTTCTTCTGCGCTTCTTCTCTTGTTGACCTTATCGCTAAACCAGCAGCCAGTCAAGAAACTTGTTCATATACGAGACAGTGTTCTAAGAGAAGGTTGGTTTCTTTTTTTTTAAAATTCAAATACAACTTTTCATTAACCAAAAAGGGATTACATAATTTGTATCACAAAGGTATTCAACCACATTTACATATAAAGAAATTCATTATCACCCAAGAGCTGATTGGTTTCTAGTGGGAAGGAAAATCGAGTTTTTGGATAAACTCTGGAAATAAAATTTTCCAATTTGTAAACAAAGATCCATATTATTTCATTGTATCCGAATTATTATTTATTAAATAACATATTTTGATGAAAATTTCACCTAACTATTTTAAACAAAAGTTAACATCTAGAGTCTAGCAAATAATATAGGCAAATTGCTTAATTACATTGTAGTTTACACAAGATGAGGAGTCTTCGTATGGGTCAAGGCTAAAGATCAATTCTTTTTCAATGTGAAATAAATGGCGGACTCAAAAATTATTTAATCAGGATCATAATTTTAAATAAAATATTATTATATATTTTAATATTTAATATATATATTTTTAAAATTATATATATATATATATATATATATATTATGTATAGTTTGATATTTTGTTTTGACATTCTAAACAATAGTATAATAAAACACAAAATAAATTGTCTAAAATTATTAAAATATATATTTTGTATACCTATATTGAAACTATCATCTAGTTTTGTTATAATCTTATAGATTTACTTGGAGGTCTCCTACAACATACACAGTGAAAATAAATTTTTAAAGATAGATTATTTTCTAAAGTAATTAATGTTTACTATTTTATTTTTTTTTAGATTTTTCAATAAGGGTATACAAATATTTTTTCATAATTATTGTTTATTTTAATATATATAAATATATTTTTATTTTATTTAATGATATTAAATAATACATTAATTTGTTAATTTAACTTAAGAAAATATGGATTATATTTACATTTATGTTTTATAATGATATTAAATAATACATTAATTTATTTGACAACCTCTTATGAAGTTTTATAAGTTATTTGAGATTTTGTAAGTCTTCTGTCTTCTCATATAGTAGATCTTAAAAATAATTTATCAATTTTATAAAAAAATATTTTGATTTGAGAAAAATTGAAATCATATAATTATAAACATTTGTAAATGATATAAATTAAGATCTAGTAAAATTGAATTGTAATATATATGTGTTTAGTTTTGTGTATATTAAATACTTTTAAAGTTGATTTTGGTAACATATGTTGTAGCATTGTATGTAAGAGTTGAATTTTGGAAGCTTAATTTTTTTCTGAAAATTAAATTTTGACTTATATATGTTTATTTTCGTCTATATTAAACACTTCAAAGTTAATTTCAAATTTTATGCAGTGTTTGTTTTTAGTTGGTTAGTTATTTTGAGTTTATGGTTTTGGCGACTTAAGTCTTCCAACAACTAATGCACTAGAAGACTTTTGCGAAAGTCTTATGGGCGAATAATAAATTTCAGGTCTAGAAGAATTTAAAATAAGTCTTCTAGGAGGTTTTCTAATTGAAAGTATTCTCAGTCGAAAATATTTAATTTTATTAGAATTTTTATCTCCTTCTATAAAGCAAATTTATACATTATCTTTCTCCTCTCAAATGGCTACAACAAAAATGTAATGTTTCTCATTCTAAAACTCTTCAGATTCTCTCTAATCTCTTTGAACTTAAAAACACCAAACTTTATATCAATTTCTCATTTTTATCTCATGTCTTTTTAACTGATTTATTTTGTTTTTGCATGTATTTCATACATGGTCTCATCTTCTAGTCCTTTAAAGGTAGATTTATCATATTTTTTTATTCGGTAACCTCTTATTGCTTAAAGCTCTTACCTTTTGAAAACTATTTTCGTTGTTTTAAGTTCTTACCTTATTTTTGAAACTTTTCAATGTTTTGAAGCCATTTGAATGTTTTTAGGTATTCAGTTTTTTTCAGATCTGAGACAGACTTGAAAGAATTCTATGAAAGACTAAAGACTTCCCAGGAAGACTTCTCGGAAGTCTTCTAAAATTTAATGCACTAGAAGACTACTTGGATGTCTTCTGCTGGAGTCTTCACCCAAATCTCCTATTTCATAACAGATTTGAGCGTTTTGGTAAGTCTTCATGACGGAGTTTTGGTAAGTCTCTGGTTGCTTAAATTTTTTACATTTTTCCTAAACTAAAAATCTCCAACCTCTCTTAACTCTCTTAGAACTCGAAAACCTCAAACTTTATATCAATTAATCATTTTTTGTCTCATGTATTTCTCACTAATTCATCTTGCTTTGCAGGTTTTTTATTACATGGTTCTCATCTTCTACTACTTTAAAAGTATATCTATTTTTTTGAATATGTATTTTTGTGTGTTCCTTAAAGGTAGTCATATCTCATCTTCCACTCATTTTCTCTGTTTTGAAGCTATTTGAACGTTTTTGAATTTGAAGGTTTTTCAGATTTGAGTCAGACTTTGGACGACTTCTGGGAAGTCTTCTCGGAAGTCTTCTAACATATAATGCGCTGGAAGTCTTCTGACAAAATCTTCTCCCATGTCAAAGGGATTCTAAGCTTTTTTTTGTGGAGAAATGATCTATAATAATTTTGTTTATGTTCTGTTTTGTAATTTGTAGATGTACTCTTTTAATTGTGATTTTTTTTTGTAAATTTAGAGAGATATTAATGAAAACAGTTTGGTGAATATGTTTATGTCTATAATATTATCTTGCCAAAATTACTTGACATTATTGAAATTATTGATACAACTTCAATATCAAAATAAAATTATACAGAAATGTATTAAAATATTGAAGTATATTTCAACTATAAATTTATTTATTTATTTTGAAAAATAACTCTGGTCATCTTTTGTTAAATTACGGTTGAAGTTGACTTTGGGTCAATTCTACAAAAACATTTTGTTTCAAGTAAATCGGTTTGGTTTGCTAACTTGATCCAAATATCAAACTAAACATATGCAATAAAAAGAACAAAAAAATGGTACCGAGATAAAAGACTTACCTCAAGTTTGTCCTCTCTGGCCTTGTGGTTCTTAGGAAGTTGACGAAACTCTTCGAGAAGACGTAGACAATCGTGGATGTTCTCTGGTGACACAAAGTCAACTGCAACTTTAGTGCATGACTGTCCGAACATGCAAATCACAAAGAAAAATTCTTTCATCAGATTTTCAACTACAAAGCAAATTGCATGAGGGTACAAAATGAAAGTGGAAGAACAGAAACCATGTGTTAACCTTTAGATTCCGGACTTGATGAGAACAACCCGCAGGTATAAACACATCTTCTCCTAGCTTTTGCACAAATGTCCACTGTTCGATTCCTACAATTCCATATAAAACATTTAGTTTGTCAATAGGGAGTCCAGAAAGAAAGCACTATAATTACCAAATTCCGCCTTGAGTTTTCTTTTATGCTCTATGGTTAAATAGCATGACTGGTCATGTATCGGGTTATAAACCTGAAAGAAGAACATGTAGAAAAATGTCGTCAAGTGTATCTGAAAAGTAAAACACTTCTTGTTGTAGTTGGGTGTTGTTTACCTTTGTACCGGACAACAAAAAGTGTGTCTAAGTTTTTTGCAATGTTTTCTTAGACACTCTTCTAACTTAGGAACATCTTCTCTCCTAAAAATGTCCCAAAGAGCACTTTCTGTTTCTTCATGATTCTGCTCATTTTCATAGCTCAGAATCTCTGGCATGTTCAGTCCTTTTTCCTCCTGGATGCAGGCCATGCCTTTGTCTCCACTTTCCTGTTCCTCTAGCTTGTTCTGTTCTTTGTGTTTCTGCTTCAGGTCTTTCACTGCAGATATCTGTTCTTGACTTAATGTGTTGGAGAGAAGATCCCACATTGGAAAGATATAAGGGACTTGAGTCATATATAAGGGACTTAGGTCAATCCACTTATGGCCAATTGGTTTTAAGTTGGAAGCCCAAGAAACTTATCATAACGTTACTTCAGCTGTATGCATCAGAATATTAACCTACATGAATTTCAAAAAAGTGAGTTAGTGTTTGGCAATTGAAACAAAATCAAAAATGTAAAAACAAACTAATGAAAAGTTGTACCGCGTCTGACATATCGCAGTGAAGCTTAGTCACGGAATCCTCTTCCAAGCTCATCTGGAAGCCCATAGGCAATGTACGTTTTTGGACCCAAATCTGGTTTGATAAGTCCTTGAGGAAGCTTTGCTGCAATGTTCAGAATCCCAGTTCTAGGATCGTTATATTCTTGGAAAGGTAATGTGGATATGAACTCATCACAGTGTCAAGGTAAAAGGTCTTCAAAACGATCAGAAGGAGGCCAGTCCTTTTAACATCTCAGGCCAGAAGTTTTCATATGTTCTTCCTTTGCTATTAACATTTAATTCTTCAAAGAACTGACGAGTATTGATCTCCACCTGATTTTTTCATAGATTAGAACATATCAATCATTTCAGAATATAAAGTATTATAATACAAAATGAAATATCATGCCTCACAATTAGCTAAACAATCAATAGCTTTCACTTCAGACATCTTAGAACTTGCTGTTGAATCCAAATTTTCTCATAACGCCCTCCACATAACCATCTGCTCCCAGCTTAAACCATGTGTGTTATCAAGAGTGTAATGATTACCGGTTCACCTTTTTTCCAATGCTCTTGAAAATGCAGAAGCTCTTCTTCCTTCAAAACATCAAGAGATCGTCGACAGAACAAGTAGTTGTCGCTTGATCCACTCCTAGAAGCTGCTTTCATTGTCATATCTGTCTCCAAGGCCGAACACTTACATTTCTGACACTCGAGGGCTGTTATCCTTTCCCCTTTTAAGCACTGATGGCAGATGGCATTGTGTTCCTTAGATTCCTGCCAATGCGAAAATTTATTAGGAAAATTTCAGTTAAGAAAATATTTCTCCGTTGATCAATACAACATGAATTATCAAGAAGCTTCTGTAAAGACACGTTACCCTTGAAGTATATACCATGCTTTCATAGACTATTAATATCACAGGACACGGCCTCTTGCCACACTCTTCCCTACTGATAAACTCTTTGGAACTTCTCTTCTTCTTCGTAGACCAAAGATATTGAAAGGAAAACAGAGAAGTCTCCATCAGACTATAAGCCTTGAAATCAACTCCACCATGTTGGATATTTAAGTGAATCTTTGCAACCATTAAAGTGAAGCATTGCAATTGTTTAGATGGAACAAATGCAACTGTTTGTGATTGTGACTATTAGTAATGAACAGTTGCAACTCTTGGTTATTAACCATTGCAATTGTTTATATGAATAATTGTAACTATTAATGAAAGCAACCTTTGGTAATAACCATATTGATGTTTGCACCCCTTGGTGATTAATCATTGTAACTCTTTGCTAAACATTGCAACTCTTCATTAACCTTTGCAACTCTTGGTTTAACCATTGCAACTATTAGTTGCAACTTTTTACTCTCTATATAAAGAGATGTAGGCATTGGAAAATGATATAGAAAAAATCAGAAACTAATAGTTAGTAAGAGAGTAAGAGAGAAAAAGATTTATTGTTCAAAGATCATCAAAGATCTTTGAAGAACACATATAAGCATTAAAGCTCTATTTGTGATTCTTGTATCTTAGCCTAGAACAAGAATGTGACTTTGATTGTCTTATCCTAAAAAGGGATTTCGTGTAACCCAAAGGCTTGGAATAGGGTCGAAATACTCTTTAAAGAAAGCATGACGATTCAATCATTATCCAAGTATATAATTCACAACTTTCCGGGTTACAACCCAAATAAACAACACACCAGACTCCATTGTAGCTGCAGATTCTTAAATTCGCTATTTAGCTGATAAGAGTAAAGGAAAAGGAAGAGAATCATTCGTAATCTCACCGTTAAAAGCACGCCTTGGACCCACATGAGTTGTAGTTCTTAAATAGGGAACATTGAGAAATGCGTAGATGGATAGTTCATGGATGGAAAACATTGGAAGACGTGTGGATGGGTATTTTGTGGATGTTGACTGGTGGTTGTTGCTGACGTTGAAGAATCGGACTGTTGTTAAGGCGGTCTTGACTGCGTGTAGTAGAGTCTCATGAAGCGTAGCCGTGAAGTTTTCAAGAGTCTGACGGAGTTCCTCTTGTTGTTCTTCAGGCGTTTGTTTTCGTGGAGGCATGAAAAAGGTGATGAGGATTGTGTGTCAGATGAAGAGTAAGAGGATTGTGTGCGGAAGTAGCAAAGATCTATGGTCTCGATTGAGGAATCATAATCGTATAGTCTCTGATACCAACTGCTATAGCACAAACTTCTTATAACACAAATAATCTATATTGATTCTTAGAAATACGTAGATTAATTATCTTTTTAAGATCGTTGAAAGTCGAAGATTTATCCGAGAACAAGGTTTTAGAGTTTATAAAAGCTCTTAAATTAATCAAAGAAAGTCGTCTCCTTACAAACACAAGGCATCAATATTATATAGTAATATAAAAACACCAAAGCCCTAGTGATATAAGAATATTTACTATCCTTACCGCAACATAAAAAGGAAATAAAAACCAACCATAAAACTTAACATAAAAGTAAAACCAAGGATGTACGCTACATCAGATGGGCATCTAATGGATGAGTAGATATTATATGGATGATGAATAGATGATGAGTGGATGGATGTGGGATTTGTTGTCCATAAGCCTTAGGGTTTCATCTTCTCTGTTACACTACTTCCCTATATGTGCTTGTATTTAACTCACTCAAAAACAAATGATTTTTTCGTTTTTGTGGATGCTTGTTGGTTAATAATGTCTCGGTCTATTGTTGGATGTCACAACTCTGTGTAGATACAGTTTTTTTTTCAAACAGTTGCATTCACTACAACCCAATGATGTCTCGATCTACTTTTGGATGTAGCAACTCTATGTAGATACAGTTTTTATCAAATAGTTGCATCCGCTACAACCCGTCCAGCAACATCAAACTACCCGTCGCTTTGACGTTTATACCGCCTTGGCATATATGTCCAGATGTCTTCTATAGATCTTTTACTAAAATTTCATTCACATGAATGAATCGTCGATGCTTGTTTTCCTGCCTGTTTGTACTCATGTTTTCCTTATGAATGATGATATACTATGTTACGATCTAACCCCTCCGAACGTAAAAAAATTGTCATCTTCACACACAAACCCAATTTTCAAACTCCCATAAACATCTCATACTCGACATTGTATCTTCGAACAAAATCCTTTAATTCTTGCTTGCTACAAATTATCATAAGTAGCCATAAAATTGTGTTAATATATTACAAACCTCCCACAAAATGTTGTGTTCCCAAACAGATATGGTATGCCAAATTCTTTGGATTCCACATGGTCAGTCACTTGTGTACCACTAATGTCAATTGAATATCATTCACATCCATTTGTATGCATCCATATTAATACATCCGTAGAACACCAACCATCGGCTTTTTCGTCTTCACCATTAAATTCTGAAAGTGTCTTCTTCTTCAACTCGTTCAAGACACATGTTGTCTGAGATCCTCCCAGACAAATTAATTCAACAAATCAATACAAAAATATCAACCACATACCTTTTCCACAAATTTGCTTCAACAATCCAACTCACATTTGTATTCTTTAAAGCTTACTCATATTTATTGTTCATTACCACAAGTTAATGTGCTTTTCATTTGATTTCTACCGTCACATTGTATCTATATATTTGGAACAATATTCTAGATTGTAACCAGAAAAGTAAAGCATCCAACCATAGCTCTTCGTTATTATCTAATTTCAACAACATAATTTAAAGGGCAAGAGTACTTTTGTCAAATGATTAACAAAAACAGACAGAAATATGCTTAAGTGTTAATTCAATACCTATGAGTGCATCTAAATGTTGTGATTTCAATACTTTTCTTTATCGGTCAAAACTTGATTTAATAATTTGAATAGTTAACAATAGAAAAAAGAGGAGAATAATCAAGCAGACAAATGAATCATAGATCCACAAAACCCTTAATACTTGACAACTCCCTAAACACATGAGAGTCAAATGAATTTGTAGAATGTTAAGAAAAGAAAAAAAAGAAACATAAATCATTAATAACCACAAAGCATCAAGAAAGAAGTCATTTATGAGTTCACCAAAAAAAAACTCAATCACTGGATTTCCTTCCCATAAGGATCACCAGATCCTGTGCTTGCTTCCTCATACGTTCCCGAACTAGTCGCTGAATCAATATTAGGGTTTAATCCCGCAAGTTGCATAATGTTCTCAATCTCTTTGACAACCTCACCCATCGATGGTCTCTTCACTCCTTCTTCATCCACACATCTCAAAGCAAGATCCACATACTTCTCAAACCCGTTCAGGTTTCCACTGTTTGCAATGATAGTCGTGGCCACCAAATCTTGCAGGTCATACAAGTTCCTTGATTTATCCATCTTTGCCTTCACCTCTCTCACCACGTATTTTCCGCCCTCTATTGGACTTTTACCAGTTAATATCTCAAGCATCACCACACCAAACCCGTACACATCACTCTTCTTAGTCAATTGATTCGTCATGTAGTACTCAGGATCCAGATAGCCCTAACACAAATAATAAAGTTAGTTTAAATGTATGTAGGAAAGAGGGATATAACTTATTTTCTACTCACCATAGTTCCTTTCACTTGTGTTGTCACATGGTATTTCTCAGGGTCTTCCACAAGTTTGGAGAGGCCAAAGTCGGCATCCTTTGCATTTAAATTTTCATCAAGTAGTATATTGTTTGATTTGATGTCTCTGTGTATAATTGGTGGATCAGCAAGCTCATGAAGATAAGCTAAACCCTTACTTGACCCAAGTGCTATTTTGAGCCTTCTTGTCCAATCAAGTCTAATACCATTCTTACCTGCATTATGATCAAAATTAATAAGAGCTAATGAAGTTAATATACAAAAGAAAAGGGTTTCTTTACTACCTGATAGACCGTCTGTAAGAGAGCCATTTGGAATGTACTCGTATACAAGCATTTGTTCACTTCTATCAAAACAAAAGCCTAAGAGTTTGACAACATTCTTATGATGGACCCTTGAAAGAAGCTCAATCTCCGTTTTAAACTCTAACTCCCCTTGAGAAGATCCTTGTTGCGCTCTTTTGATTGCTAGGAATTTTCCAGAGGGAAGAATCCCTCTGTATACCTATTTCACCAACATATTGGGTTTTGAATTAAATTAAAGCCAAATTTCCTAAAAAAATCTTAAAATGAGTTATTTTGACCAAAAACACACACAACAGAAAAATGACCAAAATAAGTTTTATTAAATAGGTAAAAGATCATTCTATCTTTATTATATATATATAAATAAATATTTAAAAAACATATTTTTTATTTTTAAAAAAAAAAATTTCAGTTCAAAATTTTCTTTTGAAATCATAAATTATTTTTGAAACTATTTTAAAAATATTATTTTAATTTAAATATTATCTTTAAAAAATGGATTTCTAAACTCATCCCTCATATCTAAACTTTATAACTTTAAGAGTATAAATATATTTTACCTCTTTAATAAAACTTATTTTGGTTATTTTGACCATGCTATATTTATGATGAAAATATTTTATTGCTATCTTAGGAAATTCCACTTAAACTAAATTACAAATACTATTTCTTGTTTCAATAGAGGCCATTGCAATTAAAGATACAAACCTTTCCATAACCTCCACCTCCAACATCATTTGCCTCTGAGAAGTTGTCTGTGCATTTCCTCAACTCTTCAAAAGTAAATGCTTTTGCTCCTGTCAGTTGCGGAGCATCAACACTGTTTGTACTCTTATTCCATTTGGCTGCAAGAGAGAATGCCATATTTTCACCAAGAAAAGTCTTTTTGTAGAAGTACAACCATTTCTTCTTACCAAAAGGATTATTTTGACCAGTGGCTCTCTTTGCTCTCTTCTTTTGCCTAAGACCGTAAACCCCAGCTATAGTTAACAACACTAGAAGAACCACGGCACCAACTACTGCTCCGATGACAATGCCAGTGTTTGTTGAAATGGAACCTCCTACATGTGTGTCAAATAAAATGAGTTAACCAGTTTTAGATCCGGTTAGATTGTGTGTATGTGTTGTCTTTTACGATAGTACCAGAAAACAGACGGTACTGATCAGCTCGGAAAATGTAAGGCCCAAATATTGGAGGAGGGTTATAAGTATGAGTGCTAAATGTAGAAATGACACTTTTCATTTCTGTCTGATTAAAACTCTCCTTGTCCAATGGAAATAATAAGAGGTCTACTAGAAGCTGATGACCAGTTGGAGTCGCTCTAAAGTTTCTGATGGCCACAGAGTCCACTTGATAACTAGGGTTCCTAAAGAAATCTTCTATCCCCTGATGGAGCATTATGAAGTTGGTGTTATTGGAAAAACCTGAGAAGGAAGGAGACCTGAAGATGAGTGTTCCTGTGATTGGATACACACATCGGCACTCTGGACTCGGTTCCCTGCCTTGACCACATTGTGAACATTTTATTTCTGGAACAGAAAAAGAAGTATTATGTTGTATTGCTTTGCAGAAGTCACTCTGTTGGTTCTCCTGGCACACTGGATTATCTGCCAATCTGTGAAAATACTAACACACATCATAACTAAAATAAAAATAAAAAATATTTGTGAAGTGATACATACATTACTTGAATGTCTTTATTAGCTGCTGGTTTATAATTAGTTATTTCATTGTTTTGTAAATCCACAAGCTCTAATTGGTTGCTATAGCCAGTACCAAAATCCAATGTTGCATTTAACTGATTGCGCTTTAGTACACTGCAAAGTCAATTTAAAAAAAAAACAACCCAGTTAATATATACAAGTGTGAATTGACTTTCCAAATGAAAGTTTCATGGTTATTTTTACTCACACAGTCTGTAATAGAGTAGGGGTAAAGAGGAAGATTGGTATAGGACCTTCAAGTTGGATCCCTTCCATCCTTCTATCAAGTAGAAGACCATATTTTCCTTGTAAGCATACACAAGAATATATATACATAAGGGAAAGAGAGATAGATTCATACAAAGTTGACAGGGAGCGTAATGTAGAGATCCATGATGGTATGAGTGAGTATGTCAACTGGTTATTGCTCACATCTCTATTATAAACACACATTACATCATGTAAGTAGATTGATAAAGAAGTTTGAAGGGTAAATTAAACAGCAATAATAGAGGAAGACAAATATAGAGAACTTACAATGTGTAGAGACTGGTCAAGCTTGTTAAATTTGGAAGGTTACCTGTAAGTCTATTGTCAGCTAAGTACCTGATATGAAATCAACTACAAACTCTTTCACATCTTTTCATTTACATCAACATACACAAAGCAAGACGACTTTAGTTGCTAACTAACAGTTCGTTCAGATGTGTGAGATTATTAAGACTTGAAGGAATATCTCCCGTTAGTCTATTCCTATCAAGGCGTCTGTAACAATAAAATAAGAGCATATGAGATTAAAGAAGTAGCATAATTAAATAAAAAGGAAAATTTCATTAAGAAAATCTTTTACTACTTACAACACTGTCAACGTTTTAACGAGGCTGAGGCTGTTCGGGATTTTGCCTGTGAACTGGTTTCCATCGAAAAGCCTAACGATAAAACAACAAATAATATTGGGTCGACGAGCTATTTCCCCACGAGAACTATCATATAGCATCAGATCCCCATCAAACTATGACCTAGTGTTAAATCTCCATGCTTTGAAAGTTATGAACTTATTTCTCCACGAATTAACAATTTCGAATGTATTTCTCCCCGAACCGATACTTCGAAACTTAATTACCCATAGACCATGGTTTTAATTGGTTTATTATTAACCAAATAGTTTAAACCAGCTAAACCAAACCAAAATTAATTTTAAACACTTTTTATTAAAGAATATTGTTTTTCTTCTTGTTGAAATTTTAAAATATAGATTTTTTTAATTCAAAAAATATTTCCTATTTTCTAAAAATTATTTGCGTTTTTAAAAAAATTAAAATAAAAATTACATCAAGATTTTATGTTTACAAAATTTAATAAAATTACAATGAACAAATTTGAAAGTAAAAGTATATGTCAAAATCTATGTTTTGTTGAATTTTGAAGTAAATTAAATTTTCAACAAAATTAGAATTTTTGACATATATTTTTATAAAAAAAAAAATTCTTTCAAATTTCCCAAAACACACAAATTTAACAAGGTTATTTGTTCATTGTGATTTTATTAATCTTTATAAAAATAAAATTTTGATGTAATTTTTTCTTTTAAATTTCAGAAAACACAAAAATATAAACCTAAAGTTAAAAAAAACTATATTTTGAAATTTAAACAAAAAGGAAAACAATATTCTTTAATAAAAAATGTTTAAAATTAATTTTAGTTTGGTTTAACCGGTTTAAACTATTTGGTTAATAATAAACCAATTAAAACCATGGTCTATGGGTAATTAAGTTTCGAAGTATCGGTTCGGGGAGAAATACATTCGAAATTGTTAATTCGTGGAGAAATAAGTTCATAACTTTCAAAGCATGGAGATTTAACACTAGGTCATAGTTTGATGGGGATCTGATGCTATATGATAGTTCTCGTGGGGAAATAGCTCGTCGACCCAATAATATTCAACCACTTATTTAGTTACTACTCTCTTTATTCACGTGACCTTTTCTAATAGTAATATGAAATTTAGAGCATATCCCAGTATCTTAGTGGGAATTCTCAAACTAAAAGAAAATAAAAATAGGAGAGTTGAGATTTATATATGTAAAGAACCTCTTCGGATACCTATTTGCCACGTGTAATGTTTTAAATAGTTGAAGTATTTAAAAGATACTAAACTTTAATTAAAAGAATAAAATATTAAAAATCTGACAAGAACCTTTTTAAATACTTTAGCGTTAACGTTGTTCTTACACATGTATTAAAGTCATGTTTGAGGAGAAGAGATTTTCTGGGATATCCCCAGAAAGCTTGTTATTTCCAAAGTGACTGCAAGAGAAGGTGAAAAGAGTGAAATTAATTAAAAAATAAGTGATTATATAAAAAGAACTGCGAAAATTTGGTATTATATATATAAATACAAATGCTTAGTTTCAAGAAGCATGTCCAGTCCAGGTGAAGAAGTCCCATTAGAAACTGGAATGGTTCCTTCGATCTGATTGTCAGCTATATCGAACCAAAATAGTTTAGATAATCGTCCAATGGAAGCTGGAATTGTTCCACTAAATTTATTTGAGTTCAGGGATCTGTACGGAGAAACACACAAACATTGATACTAATGGATTTTATATACTTGAATTAAAAAAAAAAAAAGACTCGGTTCAACCAAAATCTTACAGCATTATAATTTGTTCTAGAGATCCTATTGACTCAGGGATTTGACCGCTGAAACCACATTCCATTAGGTTCCTTGAGATAGAAGAAAAAGAAAGATTTAGTCCAAATAAATAATAAGACAAGATTTAAATAAATAGTGGGTCATCTTCTTTTCTTACAAGGTAGTCAACTTCCTGAGGTTACCAATATTTGATGGAAGCGATCCAGACAATTTAGAATTAGATGTTAAATCCCTGCAAAAAAAAATATTGCATTATAAGTTGAGAAAAAAAATCCATTTTATGCACAATAATAATTAAAGACCTACAAGATCTGCAATTCAGTCAACGAAGAAATATCGGCAGCGAGCTTTCCTTCCAAGTTAAGGTTGCCTAGTGATCTTCAACAAGCAACAACACATAGTTAAAGTCTGCATCGAATTATTAGAGACAAATAATAACACAAAGAAAAGATATGATTGTTACATTGAAATAACGTGATTGTTATTGTTACATGTAATTCCAACCCAATTGGTTCCACAAGGATCAGAGCCTTTCCAATTCTCAGGAAACCTGGTCCATTCACTTTTCAAGGCTTGTAAAGCAGAAGCTGCGCAAATTTTGAAACGAAATAAATATTCTTGTATCTGAATAACTCGGATCATCATCTTAATATACTTACCATCTAAACCATTTGTTAGCGCGGAAACAGAACAAATATGGCAAAAAGCCAAAATTAGGAGCATGCAGACTTGAATTCGTGAACTCATCTTCAGAACCATTGTATCACAAAATCCTTCGAGAAGAAGCCTCGTTGCTAAGAAAACAGGTACACAATAATGTTATTGGAAAGGAGACCAAGACTTTGAAGAATTTAAATGAAAAATATGTAAGAAAAGTAGGTAATGGACAATATATGTATATTTTGGGTCAAGGCAATGGACAATATAAAAACTAGATCTACTTGGAATAAGCTGTTAGATTAATATGTCAACATGGTAATGGAAAGGAATAAACTATGCACACTACATTTAAGAACACACTAGCAAATAACAATATGACCAGACATGCGTTGAACTAATCAAGATAATAATTCCCTAAACATTGTTCCCTCCGTTCCAAAAAAAATCATATTCTAGAAAAATTCGTTTTAAAAAAATATACCTTTATATTTTAAATGCACAAATTAATGATAAAATGTAAATTTCAAAAACATAATTGTATTTATAAAAATCCTATTGATTAAAAGTTATTGGAAATAAGTAATTGTAAAAAATAATGTATTGGTAACTAAAATTTGATATGTTTTCTTAATAAGTGTAAAAATTCTAAAAACATGAAACATTTTGAAACAGAGAGAATATTTGCGAAGTAATCTCCAAGACATTATTTGTGAAGTGATTTGTATATGTGTTATCCACCACATTTAATTTCAACAAAAAATATTATGACATGGCTCTAAAAAAAGATGACATTGCATTAACCTATACAATTTTCCTTAAACAAATTTATAATTTTGGCAATATGTTTAATATAGTAATGACTATAACTTATATCAATATTATATAACTTTTTGAATAAATATTTATATTAGAAAAGCTATTTAAATATATTAATAATTAATAAGTCAGATTTTGAAAAAAAAGTGAAAAATGGAAAATAAGTAAATTAAGCAAAAACAAAAAAAATATAATTCATAATTCAAACAGATGAAGTTAAAATATAAAATTAATAATGTCAAAAATGTAAAATAATTTTTTTTAAAATATTATATTTAAAATTATTATTTATATGCATGGCACATGAATATTATATTATTAGAATTTATACATTAAATATATATACATATTTAAAATTAGGTGACAAAAGACATATTTTAAAAAAAAATAATAAATAAATAGGAATAGTATAAATTAAAATTTTATTTTTGTAAAATGTATTTTTAAATTTATTGGAATATAAATAAAATCAAAGTGATATTGTTAAATAAAATTACAAAAATGCATTTGTGATTTTTTTTTACCAAACTGATAAAGTTAAAATATAAAAATAAGTAGGTCCAATGCAAACTATTTTTTTGTAAATAAAAAAATGTCATATTTAAAATTATTATTTTTGCATATGCCGCAGAAAAACTAGATAGATTGTATAAATATCATTACCACATTCATTTTGAATAAGAAAAAGATGACATGGCATCCACATAATTGTGACATGTACAAATTCTTTTACAAGTTTTTTTATTTTATTGCTAGATTTTTTAAAATATGGTAGTAACTAATATGGTGTTTTGCAAAATTGACTCAAAATTTGAAGTCAAATGCAAAACTAACTCATCATTTTTTTAAAATTTTTATTTGCCTTGTTCACCCTATATGTTCGAGTTATTCACGAAATGCCATTATTTTATTTTATTTTAAATTATTTTACTCTATCATCCTCATCTTCATTAAGTATTTATAATATTACCATTGTCATCAATACACAAACCACCATGAACAACCAATTTGAAGTTCTTAATGCATAAAAAATATTTTTTTCTCTTTCGTACTCATTTGTTATTCACACTAACCACATCTCTTTCACATTCTCTCAAAATTCATCCAAAAAATTTAAGATTTTGATTCAAACTTTGTAAGGTTCATAGAGACATCGAAACTCATGATTCTTGGTCATTAATGAGTTGATAGCATTCTTGGTGAAGTTCTATGAGTCTAGAGAAGTTAAACAAGTCATCTCACGTTCTAGATATGAAATTGATTTTTTTTCCTGATTTGTTTGTGAAGAAGATTTCTCTAAAAGTCTTCTCTTCTCCTACGAAAAGACTTCTAGAGAAGTTTTCTGGTCAATGCATAGGTTAGGTTTGCAATTGACTTTTTCTGTGTTTCTTATAGAAGACTTCTACCTTTCCTTTGTAACAAAAAAAATAGGGAGAACCGAGAAGTCTTCCCTGGAATTCTTCTTGGATAAACAAGTTAGTTTTGCAATTGAGCAAAGTAAAAACATTAGGTCAAAAACCAAAAAAATAATTAAAAACTAAGATTCAAAAATCTAACCCTAAAAATACAAACAATTCTTAAACATATGTTATCATAACCTAAACCAAATACTATCATGATTCAATCTATATTCACTCATTTATTTTGAAAATAATTCAGTTTTAATATTTTTAAATTTACATCATTTATTAATGTTTATAGTTACATGATTTCAATTTTTTCCTCATATAAATATTTTGTATAAAAAAAAACTAAATTATTTTTAAGATTAAGTGTACGAGATGACTTACAAGGAGGTCTTTTCACGCGAAAAGGTTATAATGGTAAAATTGAATAATATTTTTTTGTTTGCTCATAAGGATTTTGTTGTATTTTCAATAGTTTTTTTGAGTTACTTTTGCATTTGATTTAATTTTGGGTACACTTTTGCATTTGAAATCAAGTTTTGAGTTATTTTAGCAATTTCCCGAGACTAATAACTTTTATATCATTAAAGTAAAATTTTCATATAAATATTTATTTTTATTAAAACTTTTGAATATAATAATAACCAATAACTCAAATATTACCATTAAATAATGTATATATATCACATTAATAAAAACATAAAGTAAATATAATTAGAACTATTTTACATCAACTTATCTATCATCTTTTGTATATATTAATATATATATTACCAAAATTAATTGTAAGTCTACATTAACAAATATTACAAACCTAAAACAAGACTAATCAAATATTCTATTGTTGAAAATTAAAAGATCAAATTTTATTAAAATTTATCAAAAATTTATCGGTTCATTAGGTTAATTAACATATTATTTTTTACCAATTAACTTATTTTAACTAAAAAAAATATTTAGATTTAAAAATAAAATATGTAAGCTAAATATTTAAAAATAAAATATAATATGTATTTATAATTATTATTTATGCAGTTAGCGTAGGAAAACTCATAATTTTACATATATACTAGGAACTCTCCGGTTATAAAATACTAGAAAATAACCTTGCACCTTACATGCTGATAAAAAAGAATTTAATTATTTTTGTTTGTATTTATACATTTCTTTAATTTGAATCATATGCTAATTTAGAATTATTTTAATTTGCTATAATAAGGTTGAGGAATTATAGTGTACATATTTTTTACAATAATAGTTTCCATATTATTAATAAAAGAATGTAAATCTAGTTGTTTGTATGAAAATGTTAATAATATTATACTTTATAGAATTTAAATATTATTTGCGGAGTAACATTGCATGATTAAGTAATGTAATCATTTTCAATTATTTTCTGGATTTTTTTTATTTCTGAGTTTGTCTTTTACTGCATTAAGGTTACAATCTTCTCTTAGTTTTATCTTTCTTCTTTTTTACTTTTTTTATTTCCTATTTGTTTTCCTTGAGACAAATTTATATTTGCAAATCCCATAGTCTCATCTTCACATTTATACCTCATGTGTTATTGATACTCGATGTTACCTCCGTTTGTAACATCTTTTTCATCATTTTCTCTTTTGTCTTAAAAGCTAAATACCAAAATTAGATATAATAAATAACCTTTTCTATTTAACATTTTTAAATATCTTGTACTTTTTTAAAAAAAGTTATATGTCCTACAGTTTACATAAAGATATACAAAAGAAAGAAAATCAATATAATTATTGATGAGTAGAAGTACTATCTTGATTCGTTATTTTTTTTTTGTTTTTAAAACTTCACAACCTCCATAAATATTCAATTATTAATATGATTTATATTTTATATTTTATATTTTATATTTTTAAAATATATAGTTGGTGCATACAAGTTTTACTTTAAAATGTTGTAATGTCCTGTTTTTTTTTGTAATGCGAGTTTTTTGGTAAATCATCCTATGAGAAATTGAAAATTTATGTTCGCATCAATTATGTTTATATAAAACTGATGGACAAATTAAAAATAATAATTTTATTTTATAATTAATTTTTCAGTGTACATACAAAATTTTTGGTATTTCATTTATTTATAAATGTTGGTGTTAATAATAAATATATGTATTTAATTATAGTCTTGATGTACTTTTGACTCCACAATTTATATATTAGGAGTTACGACGCCATGTTCTTAATTGTTATATTAATTATTTTAGTTTAAATACCAACCCAATGATTTTTACTTTATACAAAAATAAGACCTAGGTATTGAAAAATTCACTTGTTATATTTAAACATTTTATCTTTCTCATTTATTTATTTAAGAAACAACAAAACCAATTCAGTAAAGTTTTGTTGAAACACATGATTCATATAACAAATAATATGTACAACGACGGTTAACATATTTTTTTATTACAAACAATATATATTTAAGTTGAAAAATATTATATGTTAGAATGACATATTGAACATGTATTATTTTCGATGATCTTTAACTAAAATTTCATTCACACCATGTATGGATTGTTGATGCTTGTTTTCATGCCTCGTTGTACTCATGTTTTCCTTATGAATGGTGATATACTATGTTACGATCTAACCCCTATCCCAACATAAAAAAAAACTGCCAACCGTCATACACAAACCTAATTTTCAAACTCCCATAAATATCTCAAACTCAACATTGTATCCTTAGACAAAATGGTTTGATTCTTGCTTGTTAGAAATTATCATAAATTGCATAAATGACCATAAAAACTATGTTAATATATTACAAACCTCCTATTTGTAAGCATTCATTCATATGCATCCTCATGTGTGACCATTCATCCACATCCATTTGTATGCATCCATTAGAGCAAGATTATGGGAGTTCTTAAGGGGGTTCTTATCGGATGGGGCTCACCAAAACCTTTAAGAACCACCTCCTAAAACTCTTAATTAATATACGTTCTTAAGGGGTTCTTGTACTGTTCGCGGGTCCCACTGACACGTGGCGGCCCGTGGTTGGTTCTTTTTTAATTTTTTTTTTTAGAAAAAAAGAAAAAAATAAAATAAGAACCTCTTAGGAGTTCTTAAGGTTAAACATGGTCTTACAAACTTTGTAATGATGTGAATGGAAGCGGTTGAATGGCCACTTATTAAGATGCATACAAATGGATGTGGATAAATGACCACTTATGCGGATGAATGGCCACTTACAAACCATTAATGTCATTTGCATCCATTTGTATGCAACAAACTCAAACACCACAATGACAAGCATACAAATATACAGAACTGTCCACAACAATCCAGACAAAATGATATATGTGCATCAATTATGTTTCTTTTAATACTGGATACAAAACCAAAACATTATAGTGATTTACTCATTGAACATCAAAGCTCCGGTTTTCCTTCACCCGTGTCAGGTCGATTACAAGACATTGGTTGTGACGAACCACCATCCCGATTGCTGCTGGTCACGGTGGTTCTTCGAAACTGACGCTTGGTCGGTACAACTACACAATTATCGTCGTCCGAATCCTCTACAAGTTCCTCATACTGGTCATCTTCACATTCTTCATCTTTAAAAACTGGATGAATATATGCGTTTTGAAGAAACCCTTTAAGATTCAAGTTGGGTTCTCCTGCCCGTTCCAACGTATCCTTAATCATAGCTTCCTGTGAAACGGTACTAACAAGATTAAATAACACATACCAAGTCAAACCAAAATTAAGCTAACGGGTATACCATCGGTTGACATAACCAGGAGGCTGATGTATATATTTTTCAACCTTGGTATAAGAAAGTGAGCTGAAATTTTTTTAGTCTAACCTGCAAAGGGTTGACCACGAATGCAGATTCGTACCGGCCTTTGCAGAACCGGTGAAAACCGATGGTGAGAATTGGTAGAATGACAAGGAAAGGCGTGGACTGAGCTTTCCCTTTTGTGCTCATTAATCCAATCAAAAGAATTTGCGATATGATCAATGCTGTTATTATACGTCCATGAACGTCTGGCCAGTAAGCAGCTGCGCTCTCATACTCTTGATTATACACATTTATTATCTGCAAATAAATCTGGTTTAGCTAAAACCAAATAGACAGGCTTCAAGAATCTTGAAACTAGATATCTGGATAGACCAAAATTATTAGAATGTTTTTATTCTTCAGAAAAAACTTGGGGAGTATAATATAGTTTCACTTCAATTGTTTAGTCCGTGAGAAACACATTTGAGTTCCAAATGATTTTCAAAACAAATATGAACCAAGAAACAAAATTATTTGGAAACTGAAAATGTATTCAGTTACAAAATAATTAGTTGTCATTTTCCTAAAAAAGAAATAAAAACTAAAGTAAAGTAACTAGATGAAACTGCCAAGTTAGCATAAATAAGAGTTGGCTTTTCACCTGATGACGGAAGATGAGGTAAGCAAACCCAAAGAAGAAGATGATGAAAGGAAGTAGAGCAGGTGTAACCGGAGCGTAGACAAGGCCAAGGAGGAAGTAGAGTTGAATCCGAGGCTCCGTTGCATAGAAATCAATCTGTCCCGGATCCATTGCTTCTTCTCTATCTTTTTCAGTTTTCACCAAGAAGAAGTTCTTCAAATGAAAAATGACAAACGGTTTCAGCCTAAGAATCTCTCCTGCCACACCGGCCCAACCATCAACCATTATATACGTTATAAAGAACGTTGCTTTGATCGGAATGGCTACTCCAACCGTCCGTGGAATCCTAATAACAAGAAGGTAAGAACGTTGAGAACCAAAAGTTTACTAATAGTAATATAAAGTGTGGTTTCGGGCCTGGGAGATTACGGGTTCCAGCTACGAACCTCCTGGTATTCAAAAGAAAAAAAAGTGTACTTGTAGCTAGCAAGAAGATTGAGCTTACTGGTTCGCGGATTGTTTAAGAAAAGAATCTAGTTGTTCAAATGCAGATCCGGTGATTATGCTACCGAGGAAAACATTCACAAGGTTGAATAGATAATATCTAAAAGCAGCTCTCCTCTCTAACGATGATATTGAAACAAACCCTTCGAATTTTGACATGGTCATCAAGATTGTTGGCAGAAATATCAAAAAGAGCTTCAAGACAATACCGGGAAGAAACCCTTGGATCACTGATTTAATAAACTTCCTGCACAAGCAAGATTTGATTAAAAAACCATATTTTCAAAATCGAAAACCCTAAGCAAGAAACTCGAACGTACTTTTCTATGATGGTATTGAGGAACGGAGCGGATTTTTGGATACCTTCGATACTCGCAAGGGATTGCACAAATGCGATAGGGATGATGAAGAAGAAAGTGAGGAAGAAGAAGGCGACGTGCATTACAAGTCTCCTTACCGTGAGAGACACGTAAGGCATGGCTAGGTTTGGCCAGTACACTTCTCTTGCCTCGGGAGCCCATTCGGTTAACCACTCTGTTGGATTCTTTGTCTGTTGGGTCTGTGCGCAAACCGCAGCGCCCCAACGAGTTTTAAAAGAGACAAAAGCTGCTGGCATTGCACCATTTTCGTTTTTCATTACTCTCTTCCTTTCTTCCATTATCTGTGAAAGTCAATTCAAATCAAACCCTAGAAATCAAAAGATGTCACAATGGATCTTTTTAGAAGAAACAAGACTTACTTGCTCGCCGAGCTTCTTGAGCTCAGCTGAGTAATGATCCATTGCATCTGCTTTCTTACCCCATAGACCGAGAAACCCTAACTGCGAGATGAGACAGAATCAGTTAAGAATGTTTTTTAGCTTTTCTTGAAGTATTTACCTTGACTCTTGGCCTTTGTTCCTTGTTTCTTGTATACTTCAGTTGGTAGTAATCAAACCAGTTCTGCATTTTCTTCTTCTCCACTACTAAGTCAGCCAATTCATTTGCATTGTAAACCACCTATAGACATAATCAGTTTAGACTTAACCAAGAAAATGCCGATAACAAAAATCACGATTAGTTCCTATACGACTCTACTTAACCAAGAAAACATTCATAAACATAATCAAGACTAGTTCCTTTAGGATTCTGTACTAACCTGATTTGTAAGATAATGATCCGGGTGGTTAACCATAAAGAAATGCTCCACATGTTGGCTAATTGACTCATGTGAGTCCGGTGGTACGTTCCTAACCAGAACCTGTCAAAAGTGAAAACATAAGAAGCTATTGCATAGAGAGTGCTAGCTAGACCAAACTAGCTGATTATATATATATGAATGAAATGAAGCAAATTTTTACGGTGAATTGATCAGGACGTCGCTTCTCGGACTGGAGAAATGCTAACCGCATTGAAGCTATCTTCTCATATTCCATCTTTAGAACATAGCAAGTCCAGAATGTGAATGCGTATTCCATCACGATATGCCCCCAAAACCTTTACAAAAATAAAAATAAAGGATTTTATAATCATTAAGAGTTGAAAATAAAAAATAAATTACCGTATTGCAGATTTTCTTTCTGTAACAAACCTGTCTGATCCATATTCGACATTTGAGATCGAAAGCTTATCAATATCGCTAGACGTTACATTACGTAGTTTGGCTAGCTGCAACCCTTCACTTGTCCAGTTGACAGGTACCAGAACAGACCATGCAAGCAATGCGACCGGAACAAAGATCTTAAGTCTATATAACAGTTAAAAACACCATTAGAAACAAAGATCTTGTCTAATTTATTTTATTAGAAATTATTCTAAAATGTCACAAATGAAACACTAATAATGGAATAAACAATAAGTAAACACAGAAAATATCTGTATGATGTTACTTTTATATCTAGCTTAAAATTAGTGAACCTGTTAAAATAATTTTCTGGATCCGCCACTGCTATTAATCATTATGATCTCAAACAACCATATAAAGGCAACATTGTAAGCAACAATAAAGAGGGATTGAACATTGTGATTACCCAATCAAGTAAATCCTCAAGTAGACAGCAGAATCCAAACCAGCATGATCAATAAGTTCAGCTTCAGGCATCTTAAGGGCAGCAGGGATCCAGTTGAGGAACCGTAAGTAAGATCGAAAATCGAAATTAACAATTTTGGTAACGAAAGCACCAGAAGTAACTGGGGTGCTTCTAAGACCTTTCAAGTACCATTTAGGGAAATAAACCCTATCATTGAATGGTTGGATCCTCAAGATTGCAAATAGCAAAAGGAATATCAATGCACTTAGAATGTTTATTGTAGCCGCTACACCAATATCTGATAGTGTCGCCATCTTTTATTCTAAAACCCCTTTAAATCTCTTTCATTTCACCTGCAACCATTTTAGAACCCTAAATTTATTTATTTTCAAAATGTGGATATAAATCAATAAAACAGTGACGTGACATGAGATATCAAAAAAACAAAATTTGCACTTTACAGAACCGATTGAATCAAAAAAACCATATCATTAGAAACTTGTAGCTCTCGTTGACAAAAAATAAAGTCAACCCTTATTGAAGAAGCAATATTGCGATCAGATTAAAGAATGATAAGAACAAAGAAACGAACCAAGAATGTAACCTGGGGATTGTCATGAAGGAAAACTATTGCATTACGCAAATCCAAACAAGTATTTAGGTTTCTCTTCTACTTCCTCGGACACAAGAGCTAAAGATTTAACAAAAACAGAAACAGATAAGGAAACAAAAGCACAAATAGAGAGAGGGAAAGAGGAAAAAACAGAGTATAGAAACAGAGAGATCGGTTATGTTTAATAACAGCGCACAAATTTGGAAAAGAGAAGAAAAATCGTCTATTCGTCAAATAGAAAATACATGGAGAAAGATAAAAAAAAATACTGAATAATAATAATGTCTCTCGCTCAGGTTTCTTCAAAGTTGAAAAATGTATCATTCGGGTTATGAGCTCATTTTTCTAAAATCTCCTCGATGTTTTTTTTTATCTCATAATTGTCTTCTTTGTTTCGCCGATATGATAAAGTTAGAAATGGGAAACTGTCAGATATGAGATATTTACAAATTTGAGAATTTTCCTAGTCAATAAATCATTAGCTGATTTTGTTCAACTAAACTATTATTAACTGATAAATATAATAAAAGTTAATGTTTTAAATAAATAAATTTCATCAATATAATATTTATACATGATTTTACATATATTTTAAAAAATCAAGTTACCATGAAAAACTTAATTATAAAGATTAATCAAATATATATATATATATATCTAAACCGTAATTTTTAGGTATTTGATTTGTAACAAATATTTCTATAAATAACTGTATTTATGTAGATTTTAAATAAAAATTTGAAATGAATCAAATAGAATAGATGATATATTATATCCTAACTGAATGGTTCTAAATCTATATTTATGCTTATACTACAGATAAAAGTTAGATCAAATAGATAAAATATGACATGGTTCCTAAATTAGATAAAGATTTCATAGTTTGACTCTAATAAACTATCTTGAAAATTAGTTTATTTATTTTAAGTTAAAGTACTAGTAGTAGTATGTTATACTTAATTGATGAATCTGAATGCAAGTCTCGTGTAAAGTTTTTTTTGGGGTAAAAGTCTTGTGTAAAGTTATTTTCATGTCTACCTTCTTAAGAAAAAAACATGAAAGTCTGAATCTTTCAGAAACAACTTGGCATCTTTATCCCAAAACCCCCAAAAGGGGTTCTTATTTTTTTTTTTTCTTTTTTTTGATTTAAAACAAAAATAATAATAATAATAAAAAGCTAAACTAATCGCGGGCTGCCACGTGTCAGTGGGGGCCTGTGAACAGTGTAAGAAACCATCAAAAACAGTTTCTTAATTAGGAATTTTAGGAGTTAGTTCTTGCACTGTTCATGGGCCCCATGTGTCAGTGGAACCCGTAAACAGTACAAGAACCCCTCTTAAGAGTCTTGGATAAAGATGTTCTAAGAGCATGCACATTGAGGGTTCATAAGGGGGGTTCACACAGTTTTCTAGATTAACAGTGATGAACCCGTGCCTTTGGGGTTCACTCTGGTGAACCCGTATCATCACTGTTCACGACACGTGGCGACCCACGATTGGTTTATCTTTTTTTTTTTTTTTTTAAAAAGAAAAAAGAAAAACAAAAAAATTTAATAATTAAAAAATGAAAAGATGAACCCAAGGAGGGGTTCACTAATGTGGATGCCCTAAGTCCTAGTAAAAAATCAAAAGTATAAGAACCATATGAAATATAAAAATGATTTCAGATTGGACAACAACTGCGAAATTTGATCCTGTCCGAAGTCGGCAACCTTGAAACTATGCCAGCCACGTGGCAATTAACGGTCTTCCAGATTACGTCGTGTTTATACGTGCTTAAATAGGAGCGTGATTAGTACGATCCAATGAAATTCATCCCAGCAGAAAACGTGACATCATTATTTTGACCTTTTTGCGAAATAGCGTGCGATCACGTTGAAATCTATTTTAATCATGTTTTCCATTATGAATTATTTTATTTTACTCAAAAATATACGTCGAGTGTGCAGGAATCAAATGCTAACAAAAATTTTAGTATTTGTAATTTGTTTAATATGTTATAAATATGTATTTTTAAATTTAATTTGATTCGAAAAAAATATAAATATTTTAGAACAATAGATATCCAGAAAATATATGGATATTGCGAATATTTATGAATAATTACAATATCTCATCTATTTTGTTTAATACTTACAAATAATTTAGAAAATTTCTACAAATTTTTTTTCTTTAAAATCTACATTTTTGATGATATATAAAACAATTAAGAGACGCAGTATCTACATGTTTTGTAAGTTTTATATGTAGTTAACAATAATAATATGGTCGACGAGCTATTTTTCCCACCAATCTTAGTTTTTTTACGGTTTTTAAAAACTGAATTTGAAATTTTGAATCTTGTAAAATAAACTGAACAAAACTAAAACAAAACAAAGATTACTCTACCAAAAATAATTCTCGAGCAGAACAAAAACCAACCAGACATTCCAAAACTTAAAAGACCCAAAAAAATAAAAACCCCAAATCAATTGTAATTAAGAACTCTAAAATTGTTGGTTTGCTTACAAACAATAAACTAATATAAATCGATTTCATGAGTTATTCAATTTTGATCTCTATACTCATAGAGAAATATACATGAAACTTTATATTTATGAAAAATAGGATTCAAACTTTATTCTTGAAAAAAATAGCTCGGAGTCATACTTTGGGAGACATATGGTACTATATGATAGTACTTGTGTAGAAATAGCTCGTCGATCCATATTAATTAGATAAAACTTAAGAAAAATTATAACTGTCATAAAAAAAAATTCTATTTAATAATTTTATATGTAATCATGTGAATTTTTTTTATTAAAACATATGTTAGAATAATAATTATATAAACTTCACATTTAAAACTTTAAAATAAATCAAGATATATATATATGTATATATATATTTGTTGGAGCAGAGAGAATATCCAGTTCTCAAAATTTTATTAAATGTAATTTTCTTTGAATTTAATGGATATTAATTTTTATTATTTGTTTTGGTTCAAAAATTTATTAATATCCGAATTTTCAGATCAAATCGAAACGTATAATAAATCAAATCAAATTTAAAGAATAAAATATTCAGCCGTAAATATAGGAATAACATTTCCTTACGTCCAAATCATTATTTTTGTGACCACCCGTCTTTTTTTTTTTTTTGCAGCTATCCATAATAATAGACCAATTCTGATTTAATGA
The DNA here is from genome assembly GCA_905132885.1 of Moricandia moricandioides. Classification (NCBI taxonomy): domain Eukaryota; kingdom Viridiplantae; phylum Streptophyta; class Magnoliopsida; order Brassicales; family Brassicaceae; genus Moricandia; species Moricandia moricandioides. The sequence continues at coordinate 1,228,203 of CAJHQQ010000001.1, forward strand.
GAATTTTTTTCGAAGATCACCTCCATCTGACCGTATCATATTTATCTAGAAGAGTAATACACCGTTATTACTATTTTTCTTTTGCCAATGAGTCTACACAAACATTTCTACTCCTAGGATGTGAAATAGGCTTACATCTTCAAAATTCTTATATAATTTCAGAACATATTAATCTCCAAAACAAAGGATGATCCATCTATTGGCATATCTACTAAATCGTATGAAGCTTGTTGCTAAGGTTTGTCTGGGAAGAATGAAGACACATATTTTATTTGGAGGATTTGATATACTATGTTCACTAGCTAATAGTTCAAACAAATCAAATTCTTATGAAGGAGGCATGTTCAACACAATAAAAATATAGAAGAAAGAAATAATTAAGTTGTAAGAGAAATTGAAAGATTTCTTTCATTGATCCTTAACTTGTTAAACATTTATCTGACAGTGGTCTGGTATTAATAATTTTGATCTTAGTTGATGAAGCATTTCGCAATGATATTACCTTAATCATGTTTTCTACTTTTTTCTTACAGTATATAAACACACATATAGCCCACCAGTGGAAGTATTAAGCTTCAACACCTGTAGAGCAAACTTGGTTGTAGATAGGCTAGCACCAGCCACAAACGATCCCAACTCAAGATCAAGACTTTAGGATGCATTTTTCACTGCACTGAAGAAGTTTTGCGAGGAAATGGCTGTTATAATCATCATTACTTTCCCATTAACGAGAAAGCTAACCAAACACAAATATTCATAAAAACTAAAAAGGAATGACAGATTAGACTTACCCATGCAGATAATAAACAGAATGCCACATCAGCTAACTCTGCATCCAACATAAAGGTAGCATTGAACAATAATATACAGTAAATCTTTTCAATTATTGTAGCATGAACCAAAAAAAATCGATCGTTACATATTTCTCTCGAACGGAAAGTTCCATACTAATCTAAAAATGATCTATGGTCCATTGAACTGTTTTTTTTCTGTGGATTATTAAAAGATTTTTGAGTGGAATCACTTAATCCTCTAAACCAAAAATTATGTAGATGTATCTTAGCACTTTGTTTTTAACTAGGAAGAGGTTGGGCCTTAAACTCTAATATCTCTTTATCCCGAAACTAGCATTTGCTACCTATATAACACAGCATAAAGTATTCTCATCACCAGGGCTCGAATTAAAAGCACACCAGAACTAACTCCTATGCTTAACCACCAGCTTACACACACAACGGTACGGTAAATCTCTTAACTCTTCACGCGAAACGAAACTAATTATCCCTTTTTACACTTTGTCAACTATATTTGATAAGGAGTATACAAACTCTCTCAAAATGAATGAAGATCATGTAGATTGATCTACTCTCAAATCATGTTTAGAGTATTTTTGTTTGCTATGAAACTGATTTTCAACTTTTTTTTATCTTTGTTTATGTGTAAATTTGAATGTTAATGTTGATTTTATTAAAATTGTGAGTAAAAATTTAAGAAAATAAATCACAAACAGTCGATGGCAGTGCATCCTCTTGCAAATTTAAGAAAATAAATCACAAAGAGTCGATGACAGTGCATCATCTTGAAAATTGTATCTATTTAGAATAGTAGATCTAGATAACAAAGTTGAAATTAATATTATATACCTAGCTGGTTAAACTGATTGTCTTTCATGAAGTTGTATATAGTAGTAATAAAAAAAACTTATTTATATATACCTAGTTGGTAGGAGCTAATCGAACTTTACATTTAACGCAATATATTTTGTTGAAAGTTAACAATCAAGATAAGTTAGACTTCAATTATTTTCTTTAAAATGAATAATAACGGTCCGTTTTCAACAAAATTGGAAACACAAAGGACATAACTCATATTAGTCTCATAAGGTGGTTGTTCGACTCAAAATAAAATAAAAGTGTAAAGATAAAGTAATTTAAAAGGACAGGGACCTTGAATTAATTAATACCATCGTCAATCTCAAGGATTATAACCAATATTACAATATTACGTTCGGACAAAAGACAATAATGATCATCACTGAAACTCAAACGAACACACTCTCTCTCTCTTTTTCTTCACATACGCTCCGTTAGATTCGACGACTAGATCTTTCTCTTTTTGTTAGAGAGAAAGAGTGAGCTCTGTGTTGTTCACTATGTCTCAAGAGAGACCTGACGAAGAAAAACCAGAGACTTGCGATCTCCGAGTCCAAGATCGGATCCAAGGAGGAGCTTCTCCGGTTCAATCACCGAACCGACTCGGTCCAACCCGGTTCTCTGAAGTAGCTGGAGAGAAACTACGGAATACCGGGCCGGATTTTATTGGATCGATTTTGTCTTGGATCAACGGTGACCCGAACCGGAATCTAAAAAATCCGGTTAAGAGAGGGAAGAGGAAGAGAATCAGAACTGCGAAAACCGCAGTGGGAGTAATCGCGCTTGTGGGTTTCTTCATTTTTGTTAATTGGTTTATGCTTTCTCAGCTCCACGAAGGTCGAGCTTGGCTTCGTAGAGGGTTCTCAAAGAACCGGAGTCCAAAACCGAATCCGAAACCAAACCCGGATCTGAGCCCGAGTACCAAACGGGTATCTGTTAAAGTGTCGGCAGCGTCGGTACAGGTAAATTAGTTAAATTGGTCAGTAATTTTGCTTCTCTAATTTTTAACTGTCAAGTTTAGCCTCTGCGTTCGTTTGGGTTATTCGATTCGGTCCTTTCGGTTCTGGGTATTTTGAATGCGTAAAAATGTATGGACATTTGGATATTTATAAAATTTGGTTCGGTTTTGATCTGAGTCTCTTGGTTTAAAGTTTGGATGAAAAGATTAGGAATCAATTAATAACCAAAAAAAAACTTAAGTTTAGTTCCAGTCTAACCCGGATTTTAGGATAAAATATGTATGATTCAGATAAAATATCGAAGAATATTAATGTAATTTTGGATAAATTAGTTTTTGATATTTCAGATATTTTTGAATATAAATATTAAATTGTATTTATATATATTTGGTTATTGCAAATGGTAATGGTATGTCATATGATATGTGTTTGTGGATTGACATTTATTTGATGTAAACTTGTTTCTTGTTGATGTGACTATGGTTTGATAGCATGTAGAGAAGAAAAAGATGGGGAAACCAAAAAAGAAATACAATGGAACATATGGTAGATTGTTGGCTTATGCTGCTCATGCTTTAGCTGAGGTATTTATTTATTAGTACTGTTAATAGTGTTGTTTATGCATCACATTATTACATTTTTCATAACAATTGTTTTTGTTAGGGGCAAAACAAAATTGAGCCAAAAGAGTTGTGGCGAGAACCAAAGGATCAAGCCTTGGCTTGGAAGCCTTGTGCTGATCAACGTTCTTGGAAGCCCAACGGTCTCTCTCACTTTCTTAAGCTAAATTGTTCCTTTTCTTGAATATTTTCTTGATTTTTTTTAAAGATTTTTATTGATTTTGGTCTTCTTCTTGGTTGTGGATTTTAGATGGGAAGAATGGATATATAATGGTGACTGCAAATGGTGGGATCAATCAACAAAGAGTTGCTGTGAGTTGTTGTGATTGCGTTACACATTCCTTATGAAAATACTTTTACTAACTAACCTTTGGATTTGTAACCAGGTTTGTAACATTGTAGTTGTTGCTCGGTTACTCAACGCCACACTCGTTGTTCCTAAGTTCATGTTCAGCGACGTCTGGACTGATTCAAGGTAACTATATTAAGCTCCCTCTGTCCTCTCTCTCTATCTCTCAATCTCAATCTTTCTTTTTGACATTCTGTTATAGTCAGTTTGAAGATATCTATCAAGTGGAACATTTTATAAAGTATCTCTCTCCCGATATTCGGATAGTAAAGAACCTACCAAAAGAGCTTCTGTCTCTAGACCTTGAGGCCATTGGCAGCCTCGTGAGTTCTTTATACCTCTTCACTTCGAAACAAAAGCCATTTCATCTTAGTCTGTTGTTTATATACTTCCTTTGGTCACATTTAAGGTTACGGATATAGATGTCATGAAAGAAGCCAAGCCTGGATTCTACATGAAACACATTCTCCCTCTTCTTCTCAAGAACAGAGTCGTCCACTTCTTCGGATTCGGAAACCGTTTGGCCTTTGACCCTATACCATTTGAGTTACAGGTAGGTAACATTACTTGTCTTTGTCCCTCATCTATCTTTGATCCATTAAAATGGTATACAACTTTTTGTTTGTAGAGGCTGCGGTGTAGATGCAACTTCCATGCGCTTAACTTCGTTCCAAAGATACAAGAAACCGGCGCCATTCTCATAAGGAGGTTACGTGACAGTGGATCACACCTAGCACCGGTTGACCCGTATCTAGTCGGTCCAAAATATGCATCCTTCATTTTGGACAAGAAGGCTGGTCCTCTCCATAAGGCTTCAAAGTACCTAGCAGTTCATCTCCGGTTCGAAATCGATATGGTGGCTCATTCTCTTTGTTACTTCGGTGGAGGCGATGCTGAAAAGACAGAACTATCAGCTTACCGAGAAAAGCATTTCCCAACGCTAGCAAATCTTACAAAGACCAAAAAGTGTGTCTCTCTTTCCTCTTACTTGTTGCCTTAGGCATGGCAAGTTTGGTTTCCTTACGCTGTGTTATTTTTTTAGAATGCCATCTCCTGAAGATTTGAGGACGGAAGGGCTTTGTCCATTATCACCTGAAGAAGCTGTGCTTATGCTTGCTGGTCTCGGTTTCAACCGCAAGACTCGTGTCTTCGTGGCTGGTGCGAACATATACGGTGGGACTAAACGTTTAGCAGCTTTAACTAATCTCTACCCGAATCTTGTCACCAAAGAGAATGTACTCTCTGAGACAGAGCTAGAGCCTTTCAAGAACCACTCTTCTCAGGTGAAATGATGGGAAAGAGTAAACTACTTTTCGGTTTATCGGTTAACTTCGGGTTATTGAGTTTTTTCCTTTTGGTTATTTCCGGTTAATGTAGCTAGCGGTTCTTGATTTCATTGCTTGCGCTGCATCAGACGCCTTTGCAATGACGGATTCAGGGAGTCAGCTGTCGTCTCTGGTGTCGGGTTACAGGATTTATTACGGTGCTGGGAAGATGCCGACGATCAGACCGAACAAAAGGAGATTCTCTGACATATTGTTGAAGAACAATACTATAGAGTGGAAAGTGTTTGAGCAGAGAGTGAGAAAGAACGTTAGGCAAACCAAACATGTTTTGGTTAGACCAACGGGACGCAGCGTTTACCGTTATCCAAGATGTAAAGAATGTATGTGTTATGAAGATTGATTCTTTGTTCTTACATTATGGTTCGGTTTGGTCTGTAATGGTTGAACCGATTATTTATAATGACATCAGGAATGATTCAAGAGACCCCCAGTTTTTCTGTTTTGGTCCTTTAAACGATACTAATTGCACAACAAAAAGACTACTATCCAAGCATATGTAAATAGCAAATATCTCTATCTATACATGCATAAAAGTGTGCAATTATTCCACAATAGAGTTTGGATATTCAATCAATTACATGCATTAATAAATATTTTACGAAACATAAATACTATAAAAATGCATAAGTATGCAATCTCTCTCTAATGAGATTTATTTACACTCAGTGCTGCTTTAGGCATGTGCCAACAGTGCACAAGCACATAGTCCCACTTTATTTTTTAGTTTTTTCTTTGTATTGTAGGGCCCTATTTTTTTTTGTTTTTTTTTGTAAAGAAAAGTCTAAATTTTATATTTACTAAATATAAACTTTAGTTTGGTTTAAAAAGGAGAATTTGTTGAATAGCTAAATTTGGATTCAAAATTAAGTATATAGCAATGATTTTGACATAATTAGGTTTTTAACATTTACTCTCATATTGGGCCGGTAATACTCTTAGCTTTTGCAAGTAACCGGTTAAAATGGAAAGATAACGTTTTTGATTGTAGTTAGTGGACAAAAATTACATACAAGTAAAAACAATCACGTGGCTGAATAAAATCCATGTCAAGATACAACATAAGATAATAGCATTTAAATAGTATGGTATAGGTTAAAGTATGTTTGTGAGTTGTCTGTGTACATAGATTATTAGATAATAATTGAGATTAGAATGATTACTTAAATGTTTTTGGATATATTCTCTATAGAGGTTATGACAGTAACTTTCCACTTATTTACCACAAACATATTCATTATAAGTTCTATTGACGTTGCAATTCTTGATTTATTTTGTAATATAAAATTATTGTGTCCTATTTGATAAAATTCGAATAGTATTAATTAACATTGCATTTTTATATACAAAATAAAATGATCGTCTAAATTGAAATAATTTAACCTTATATTCCATTTATATATCTCACCCAGACCCCTACGACCCCTAAATACTAATCTCAATCCCAATTTCTAAATACTAAACCCTAAACATTAATCACTAAATCTAAACTCAAATATAAATAATATATATATATATATATAATTTTTTTAATCAACTAAAATCATTAAATAATATTTATATATTGTAATATTAAATTATATTCTATAAAAACAAAAAACTATAATAGACTTGTGAAGTCTACACTAAAAAAATGGATGATTAAAAATTGTTGGTACTATCTCAGAAATAGACTGACATAAATTTATGATATCTGAGACTATACTTAATGTTTTCAAACAAACTCTAATCGCATGCTTTCTATTTCATATCTCCAAAATAATATATAATTCCAACTCAACTCACAACCCATGAATACTAAACATTACCCTTACCCCAACTCCAACCCTTAAATACTAAACTCTAATCACTAAACCCTAAACCCAAATATAATTATAATATATATTTAGAATACAAATTGTTATATTTCAAAGAAATAATATAAAAAATACGTGAAGAATAGAACATCACATCTAAAAAGTATAGTAACCTCACATAAACAACTACATTAAATAACATAAACTATACTATAATTTTATTTCACTGAATATAGTATAGTCATGGATCATCTTTTTCATCTCTTCCTCTTTTCCAGACATTACGACACTCATTCGCTGGCTCACTATCATTATTCCTTATCAACTAATAATGGCAAAGGAAAAAGGGATCTGCATCACCGTATATTGTCGAGGAGTCATCTTCTTCATTGCTTCTTCTATTTCTAATATGTCACTAGTCTGTCGTCGTTATTTTTCACCACCAACCACCATATCTAAATAACAATTAATGTATGTCACCATTGATACAACGATAAATCCAATATGCGTTATGGAATTAAAAATTGAAAACAAAGTATGGAAACATAGACATAGTTACAAGAATCAATTATCTAAGAGGAAGAAAAAAGATAAATGAATAGAAAATAGTTGAATCAGTAGTTTTAAAGGGTATTTTGGCAAATAAAATAGAAAATATGTTGAATATCATGGTCAACTTATTTTTTAGCTAAAGAGTGAATTATAATTTTTTTGATGGTCATACAATGCAATTTTCCTTTAAAAAATGGATTTACACAAGACCCAATTTTACTTTGATACGAGACTGTTTACACTAACAAAGACTAGTAGGTAACAATGAATTTCAGTTTTGATGGTATATAAACTAAGTACACAACACATATTTTCATTATAATTACTCCGAGTAATTAACTCAAGAAACTCAACCATTGTCTATGGGACATGCTTTACCGGAGTCGATTCAGTTCTCTAGTCTAAACATATAATGAAAATATTCAGTGTGTATAATTGGGTTTATTTAATTTTATTTTTAGCTCAATCGACTGGATATGTTCTTGGGGAACAAACACGCACAGCAAAAATACTAAAATTATGTTCTCCACACTTATGTGAACCTGTGAAAAAATGGTTTGATAGAATATAGTATAAGCAAAAAGTACATGAGACAAACATTTTTGACATAGGAAACATCTTTGATGTGAGAAAAAAACTTTGGGACCTTAATCCACTCAAATATCGATTATATAAATGGTATGAGCACAATTACCTCATTACTATTCAACACGAGAACAAATTCAGAGATACTAGCTACAAAGAGCTATCTCCAACACAAAATACAACAACAACAAGAACGACAAGAACAACAATAAGAGAGCAATACAAGAGCTCCCAAACTAGCAGCAACAAAACGACCTCAGATCATAAGGCTTCCGGCAACCAGAGACTAATCCCACCGTAAAAAATCTAAGATGAACAAGTCAACAATACTTTTGCCGAATCTCAGCTCAATTAGAAAAGATCTCACCGTCGGATTTACCAAATACTCTAGACGCTGAAGAACCGTGATGAGAAGTTTCACTAAAACCCAAATAACAGAAGATCCCACCGTTGAAAACCAAATCCCTTGGGTAAACCTCTAACCCATTAAGTGACGAAGCTTCTCACAAAATATCAGGCAGATCAAGATTTGTTTGACCCTCTAAACCATCCCTTGACAAATCCAGACAAATCTGCCTCCTCTATTTTCTCTCTCTTTCATGTCTAACCTTTCTCTTTTGTCTATTGTGTACTTCTCTTCGCAAAAATTTGGTCAAGAAATTTTTATAGTGTCTCACTAATTCCTAATGTCCAATACCATCTCATAGATAAATATTGGTTCAAACTTAAAATATATGATTGTGTTAGCTAGAGAATCAAAATTTTGAAGATGAGTTTCTTGCAGTGGACACTTTGATCCTCTGTATTAACTTCTCAATTTCACTACAATTACACCCATGGACTTTCCCACTAGGAAGAACCCAACAGTTGTTTTTAGAGAGACATGTTTATGATGATTGCAAGAAACAAAAAATGGATGAAATCAAGAAAGTATGGCAAGATTTAAAGAGAGGATGAGTTATGTTTAACCAACATACATTCCCAGACCATGTCAGAGCGTTTTTGGATAATGATGCAAGAACATAGAGAGACTCTGAAATCAGTGAACTAAAGATGATGGAGCAAATGCAGTAAGATTCGAGAATGAGAAATGAATTTTTTTGTCTTACTACAATGACACAGTCCAAGCTTTTATTTTTATTTCATTCAAGTCACTAAAATATGTTAAAGCTAAAATTGTGAAGCTGAACATAAACATGAATATCTTTAAGGTGACTTGTCAAAGACTTATTGGTTTGGGTTTAACTACTCAAATAAGGAAATCAACGGGATAAGGATGGATTTGAGATTCAAGCTTATCAAATAACAGCAAGGAATAGGAAGTTTTAACGTGGTATAAAAGACTTCTTTTTCAATGAAAGACGATACGATTTGGAGAGACAAAAAGGCAACGCTTCTGCAGAGCTCTTGGAGAATAAGAAAGAACGTGTGTTTTCTTTAGTCTAAGGTTTTTTAAGAAGATTAGAATTTGGTCAGTTGCAATTCACGTGTGTGTGAAGGTGCATTATTCTGATTGAACAGAAACAGGTTGTTTGTGTTCAAGAGAATTCTAATAAGATAGTTGTTCTTTGATTTCGAATAAAGCTTCTCGCTCTTGTTCTTAGAATATTGATTCTTCATTTGGTATCAGAGCGGGTCTCCTTCTAGATTAAAATCTATACACAGGTTGAGATCCTGAGAATCAATATGGATACTTCAAAAGAGCTTCTAGCTATTCAAAGAACACTCATGCTTGATGAAAACAACTTTGGTCATTGGAAAGTACGTATGAAACAACGACTTAAAGGTATTGAAGAGGATGTCTGGACTGCAGTGGAGATTGGTTGGAAGGAACCAACAATGAAATCTGAAGACGGGGAAATCGTATTAAAACCTAAAGAAAACTGGACAGATGCTGATAAATTAGCTTCAAAATACAACTCTAAAGCTATATCAGAGATATTCAATGCTATTGATCCGGATCAGTTTAAACTAGTCCAAGGTTGTGTTACTGCAAAGGAAGCTTGGAATACCCTAGTAGAGTACTACGAAGGAACAGATGCTGTCAAACGCACTAGGCTTGACTTTCTCGAGTCTCAGTTTGAAAATTTAAGAATGAGTGAGGAAGAATCTGTTACTTCCTTTAGCTCTAAGCTAACCTCTATTGCTAATGAAGCCATTGTTTTGGGAAATAACTACAAAGACAAGAAGCTTGTTAAGAAATTAATTAGATGCTTGCCTGACAAGTTTGCTTCATACAAAGCTATGCTGAAGGTTGGAATGAATACAGATGAGATGAAGTTTTCTCAATTAGTGGGAATCCTCAAAGCTGAAGAGATGGAATCATTTGTGCAAAAGCCTAAAAACTCCAAAAGTATTGCGTTTACAGCAGATAATGAAAGCGAAAAATTACAAGCAATTCAAGTGAGTTTAAATCAGAAGGTTGAAGATAGTATCAGTTTATTAGCTCGAAACTTCAAAAAGGCTCTGAAACGTATTGAGAAGGGACAAAATAGAACTTATTCTAATCAAGGAAACGATTCAGGACAAGATTGGAGACGAGACAAGGAAAAAGGGAACTTCAATAATAACAGAGGAGATGCAGGATCTTCAAACAGAAGACGTGAGGTTCAATGCCACGAATGTGAAGGATATGGTCATTACAAATCAGATTGTCCGCTTGCAAAACGTAAGGAGCTCAAGTGCAATGAATGCAAAGGATATGGTCACATAAGATCTGAGTGTCCCAATATATTGAAGAAAAATGATAAATCTCTTATCAGCTTTAGTGATACAGACTCGGAGGAGGAAGGGAGTGATGATACTATGTTAAATCTAGTAGCCTTAGTAAGTGAAAAAGAGTCTTCTCCTGACATAAACGATTCTGAGTCAGAGGATGATGATGAAATTGACCCTAAAGTTGAGTATCGTAAGCTGTACGATAATTGGGTGAAGATAAGTAATGAAAATCTAGTGCTATTTAAGAGTAAAGCACTGCTTGAAGCAAAGGTTAATATTCTGGAGATGGAAAAACCCATTGGAAATACTACTAAAGCAACTATATCAGAAGAATCCGAGAAAGCATGTGAAGACAAACTTGTGAAGTCTGATGTTACTAAGTTAAATGAACTTGAGGAGAAAGTTAACCGACTAGTTGGATTGCTCTCAGAAGAAGAAGAGAAAAATAGAAGTCTAGAACACAGCTTGAGTGACAACAATAAGAAAATCAAAATGCTAAGCAAAGGTACGAAGGACTTAGATTCACTCTTGTCTATGGGACAACCTCCAAAAGTCAACTGGGGTCTTGGTTACAAAGAAAAAGGAGTTGAGGGCATCACAAACGAAAGCAGCACTGGGATTGTTTTTGTCAAAGCTCAAACTTCTCCTACGACAGGACATATGAAGGAGGAAAATACGGTTGCACCAACAAATATCACTGAAAACAAACCTCTTAAGAAAACAATATACAAAGGGCAAAGGTTCAGAGGAGGTTGTTATTCATGTGGAAAGTTGGGACATCGTGCTGAATACTGCTTTGCAAGAATCAACAACATACAACTAGCATGAAGACATGGTAGATGCTACATTGAGCCGAAGTACTTTGGAAGCCTCTGGATAGCTAAATCTGATCTTTATCACAGAAGGGATAATCATGATAGTGAGTCTGAGTTTGATGTTATCTACAATTCTGCTCAAATACTTCAAGAAACAGAAACAAGTCACGAGTCAGTTTCCAGGTCTTCATGGACTAAAGTTGATACAAAAGTAGGTAAGATTGGAAACGTGGCCTACATGACTTCAAAACATCACAAGCAAGAAACATCCTGGTACTTTGACAGTGGATGTTCTAGACACATGACAGGACAACAACAAATTTTATCCTCATATACAGAGTTGAGTGCAGAAAATGTCACTTTCGGTGATGGTGGAAAAGGAAGAATTAAGGGTGTTGGTAAGATTAGTGAAGACAATCATCCAGGTCTAATCAACGTCTACTATGTGGAAGGATTAAAGGCTAACTTGATCTCTATTAGTCAGCTGTGTGATGAAGGATTGAAAGTAACATTCTCTAAATCAGAATGTCAAGATGTCGATGAGAATGGAACAGTTGCTCTGTTAGGTGAAAGATCAGTAAATAACTGCTATATGTGGAAGATTTCTGATCAATGTCTATCTGCTAAAGAGTCTCTGCTTGATCTTTGGCACAAGCGTTTGGGACACATGAATGTCAATGGCATGAAGAGAATCATCAAAGCCAATGTGGTAAGAGGTGTTCCTAAACTGGATAATGACATAACATTTGTGTGTAAAGCATGCTGTCAAGGCAAACAAATCAAGGTTCAACATAAACAAGTTAAGGAAATCGCTTCAAAACGGCTTCTCGAGTTAGTGCATATGGACTTAATGGGACCAATACAGATTGAAAGCATTGCTGGAAAAAGATATATATTTATTCTCGTCGATGACTACTCAAGATTTACGTGGGTAAGATTTTTAAGAGAAAAATCTGAGACACTTGAAAGCTTTCGAATTTTGGCCTTGCAGTTGTCAAATGAAAAAGGACCTATTACACAGATCAGAAGTGATCATGGTGGTGAATTTCAAAATGAAGCTTTTGAACGGTTTTGTAACACTCAAGGAATTAGGCATCAATTCTCAGCCCCCCGGACTCCTCAGCAAAATGGTATAGTTGAAAGGAAAAACCGCACACTCCAGGAGATGGCACGAGCTATGATACACTATAATAAGGTACCAACCAAGTTTTGGGCTGAAGCTATAAGCACTGCGTGTTATATCATCAACCGAGTTTATGTTAAACCTGGCACAAAAACGACTCCATATGAAATATGGAGAGGGAAGACGCCTAATTTGAGCCATCTACATGTCTTTGGGTGTGTTTGTTACATACTTAACGACAAGGATAACTTGGGAAAGTTTGACTCTAGAAGTGAGGAAGGTATGTTTTTGGGGTATTCTACTCACAGTATGGCTTTCAGAGTGTACAACTAGTCAACCAGAATGATTCAAGAAGCAATAAATGTTGTGTTTGACGACAACAGTGGAAGAATCTTAGAGGAAATTCGACAAGATACTGATGATACTCTTCTCCAAACCAGTGATGTGTCCAAAGATGAAATTGAGGTTGAACACGAACAAGACTCTTCTTCAGAACTCCAAGTCCATCGCAACTACTCTGTGGATGATATAATAGGGGATGTAAATGATGGTAGAAGAACACGAAGAATTCAGCTAAACTTTAAAGAGATGGTCAAACTAGCATGCTTTGTGTCTTTTACAGAGCCACGAAATGTGGTGGAAGCCTTAAACGACGAGTTTTGGACAGAAGCATGTCATGAAGAACTAGATCAGTTCGTGCGTCATAATGTCTGGGAACTGGTTCCTAAGCCTAAAGATGTGAATATTGTTGGAACTAAATGGGTTTTCAAAAACAAAATAGATGAGGATGGCAATGTAGTAAGAAATAAGTCCAGGCTTGTTGCTCAAGGATATTGTCAAATCGAAGGGATAGATTTTGACGAAACATTTGCTCCTGTAGCACGACTGGAATCAATTCGTCTGCTTCTTGGGATCGCTTGCAAACTTAATATCAAGCTTTATCAGATGGATGTTAAGAGTGCATTCTTAAATGGATTACTTCAGGAGGAAGTATATGTCTCACAACCTAAGGGCTTTGAAGATCCTAAGTTTCCAGAACATGTCTATAAGCTCAAGAGAGCCTTGTATGGTTTGAAACAAGCTCCTCGTGCCTGGTATGAACGTCTTACACAATTTCTGCTCAAAAAGGATTTCAAGAGAGGAAGTGTCGATAAAACACTCTTTATCAAGAATGAGCAAATCGGATTACTTGTGGTTCAAATATATGTCGATGATATTCTATTTGGAGCAACCAGAGATGAGCTTGTGGATAGGTTTGTTCACGACATGACACATGAATTTGATATGAGTATGGTGGGTGAATTGAACTACTTTCTTGGACTGCAAATTAAACAACTTCATGATGGAATCTTTGTATCTCAAAGTACCTATGCAAGAAACTTGGTCGGAAGATTTGAAATGCAAACCTCAAAGGAAGCCAAACCACCTATGAAGCTTCAACAAAAATATATGGAGCATGATGGTTAAGAAACCACATCACGTTTGAAAGAGGTACTTTGGTCTGGTCTGGTCCTTATTTTTATGTAAGTATGCACACAAGCAGGGGGAGATATTTGAAGGATATTCAGTAGTTGAGGGGGAGCACGACAATGGCTGGTATCGGTGCTTAGTATTGGTTCTTTTATTGGCTATGAGTGCTAGTGGCTTGGTTGACATACTCACATAAAAAGGGGGAGATTGTTGAGACCAGTTCACAAACACCTATGAGTACGACGAGTAAACTTTCCAAAGATGAAGAAGGTGATAAGGTTGATGAGAAACTATATCGAGCTATGATTGGGAGTTTGTTATACCTAACCGCAAGCAGACCCGATTTGTGCTATAGCGTAGGTGTATGCGCTAGATATCAAGCCTCACCACGAACAACTCATCTTGCTGCTGTGAAACGTATTATTAAATACGTAAAAGGAACCTCAAATCTTGGCTTATATTACACAAAGGATACAAACACAAATCTAGCTGGTTTCTGCGATGCAGATTGGGCAGGTAGTATTGATGATCGTCGGAGTACATCTGGAGGATGCTTTTTCTTAGGGAACAACATGGGTTCTTGGCATAGCAAAAAACAAAACTATGTCTCACTCTCAACTGCAGAAGCTGAGTATATCGCACTAGGGAGTTGTTGTACTCAGCTATTGTGGATGAAATCTATGCTAGCAGATTATGGTATGGTCTCTGACACTATTTTGATACACTGCGATAACCTGAGTGCGATCAATATTTCGAAAAATCATGTTCAGCATTCTAAGACCAAACACATTGCTATTAGACATCACTTTGTTAGAGAGCTAGTAGAGGAGAAAGTCATTGAGATTAAACATGTTACTACAGAGAATCAATTAGCGGATATTTTCACTAAGGCTCTTGATTTTAACACATTTGTCAATCTACGAAAGTCGATTGGGGTGTGTAGTGCCTAACCGATTTTTGACTATGAGAGGGAGTTAGGAATATTCAGGACGTAGAGATTTCCACAATAATCGTCTCTCCTCTCTAATGTGTGAAAGTTAGTTATGTTTGGTAATCTCAGATGGTTTGAAGTTCTGTTTTCTGGATAAGTTATGTTCAAGCTCAGATATCAGCTTCGACAGGTCATAAAGGGCGTCATTTTGACTTTGGCAAGATGGTGTATGACCAGATTTTATAAGTTGCAGCATCACCTGAAGATCACAACCTTGTATTTCCCAATCTCATTGGGCAGTTGCTATATTCACAGCATGGTGATATTACGTCGCCAGTGGATCATGTTACTAAGGCACCCTTGTACATGGTTCTCGATGGTAAGCAAGGTGTGTCTAAGAAGACAGTTGTTGAAAAACCGATCACACTGGCTGGAGATTTGGCTGAGTTAAGACGTATGTCTAAACGGATTGAGAAGCGATTGACAGGTATGGTCAATACTAGCTATAACTGGAAATTTTTGCTATTATGTTTTTATGGAATTGTACACACAAGCAGGGGGAGTCTATATTGATGTTCCTGAGAATATGGTTTTCTATGGAGGGATTTTGTCACCTTCACCAACCGGTGGATCCGAGGATGAATCTCCTGAGAGTGGCTAGAGATTTATGCTGGTTCACTTACTCAGGGGGAGCTGGTTTTTCTCAGGGGGAGTTGTTTGTTATGTGTCATAGTGGTAGTACTCGGCTTGGATGTTTTTCTTTTGGCAAATAATAACTTGGTTCAGGATGTTTGGTGGTATGTTATGGTATTAAGACTATGGAGTGGATGTTTTTTCTTGGATGTTAGATTATGTATCATTTCATGATTGGAAAAAACGGGTCTTTATCATGGTGATTGCTTGTGTTGACATATTCACATAAAAAGGGGGAGATTGTTAAAGCTAAAATTGTGAAGCTGAACATAAACATGAATATCTTTAAGGTGACTTGTCAAAGACTTATTGGTTTGGGTTTAACTACTCAAATAAGGAAATCAACGGGATAAGGATGGATTTGAGATTCAAGCTTATCAAATAACAGCAAGGAATAGGAAGTTTTAACGTGGTATAAAAGACTTCTTTTTCAATGAAAGACGATACGATTTGGAGAGACAAAAAGGCAACGCTTCTGCAGAGCTCTTGGAGAATAAGAAAGAACGTGTGTTTTCTTTAGTCTAAGGTTTTTTAAGAAGATTAGAATTTGGTCAGTTGCAATTCACGTGTGTGTGAAGGTGCATTATTCTGATTGAACAGAAACAGGTTGTTTGTGTTCAAGTGAATTCTAATAAGATAGTTGTTCTTTGATTTCGAATAAAGCTTCTCGCTCTTGTTCTTAGAATATTGATTCTTCAAAATACCCCACAACAAGCAACAGCATCACATAACACAAAGAGCGTAAGAGCTCAAGAACATTAAATAACATCTTCATCATCGTAACAAGATAATAGCTTATGAATCTGAGCTTTTGCAGCCGACCTTTGCCTTCTCTTTCTCATGGTCAAAGAAATTTTGTGGGCTTAAAACATTTTTTAAGAATTTTGTAAAAAAATCTTAATTTTGAAACTTTTGCTTATGTAAAAAACCTCAAAAAACTTTCTAGCCAGCTTTAAATTCGTGAGAATTTTCCCCCGAATCTTTCAACTCTTGCTTAGTCTCTTTCACCCTAGTCTTATCAGCCTCCTCTTTCTTCTGCTCAGCAGATACCTCTCTAAATTTCTTTAAATTAAACTTCAATCCGCTCGGGGGTTAAGGACCAAAACGGAAACATTTATCTGGCGACTCAGCCGTCTATTTTAATGCATCTTCCAGATCATAATCCATGGATGCTCTTGATTCATCTTCCAGTACATAATCATGGCTTTTAAAGGTTGTTAGTGATAGTTTCTATTGACACAAAAACAAAAAGTCAGGATTTATAGTTGGAACTCTCACTTATTAGGGAAAGGGAACTTTGACCGGGACTTTTTGAATATATTACTCCATCCGTTACTCCATCCGTTTCATATTAAGTGTCATTTTAGCTTTGTGCACACGGATTAAGAAAATAATTAATTTTGCATATTTTCTATATAAAACACAATTACATATACACCTAACCATCTTTCAACCAATAGAAAAATGAATTGCAATATAAAGTTAATAAATTTTGCATCGAAAGTCGAAAACGACACTTATTTTGTAACAAAAGAAATTCCCTAAAACGACACTTAATATGAAACGGAAGGAGTATATTCTATAGAACATTTAATGAATGTATAAACTAAACTAGGTTCGGCCATTTGCTAATTATTCTGGTTTAGATCAGGTATATTAAATTTTGAGTTTTTGGATTCACTTCTCTAGGTCTCATTCAAATATTTTATGAGTATTATTTTATGAGTACATGCTGAGAAAAAATCTATAAAATAATTAGTATTATTAAGTGTTGGATTAAGCAAATTTTAAAGTTAAAAAAGTAAGAGAATACCTAAATTCAATAGAAATTAATTGAACACACGTTAATTTGACAAATAACTATATTGTGAAGTTCACACACTGAAATACTAAACAGAAACAATTTTTAAAATAGATATTTGGTCGGTTTGTTCCTTGGAGGTGCAACACTAGCATGGGACAAACATCTTAACCACCACTAAACTTTACTCATGCCAGAGTATAACAACTAAAGAACATTTTAAATCAAGCACTAAGACAAACATTGTAAACAATAAGCATTACCTTGTAGATGAAAATATATAGAATGGACTTGTTATTTCAATGAAAAAAATCTGAAACAAAGAGTAAAACAAGAGAGATACAAACAATTTGAAATTCATGTTTTTGGGTTAGCCACTCGGTTTCAATTAATAACATTTCGGTTGGAATATATTTTGTAATATTTTACAAAATCCATTGGATAGTTTTATTTTTTTCGAATCGAATACAAATCAGATTTTTTTGGTTTGGATAGTGTTTTTTACATAAGAACCCCACTCTATTACCGAACTTGAAATGGTCTGCAAACCAAATAGGAATAAAACAATTAGAAAAAAACTCTAGATTCGAAAATCTAGCACTCTTAACTAACAAATCTGCTAATATTTTTTCTGCAAAGAATATATGAAAAGTTGAAAGCGTGGAAACATTCGTTTGACCTCTCGAATTCGATTAAGTCCATTGGAAACTACGCCACACTCTAGGTTTAAGCGTCGCTGTTGAGATCACAACAATACAAAAGGTCACACAACACAACCCATATATAATTAGGGGAAACATCAAAAGCGTGTTCATCATTCGGAACGTGTAACGTTCCTAAGTATTCCAAGAAACCATAGATTATACATTTTAATGATTATAAAGACGATGAAAAGTTTTTCAAAGGATCGATCAAAGCATTGTCGAGGAGATGTGGTCAATGGGGAAAGGATTGCCCATGACATTGTCCATGAAGTAATGGTGAGGATGTGTTGCGTCCATTACTACAAACTGCATATCCTCCGATGGCTTCCAATGCCTTTTCCTCTGGTTTATGAACCAATTGTTTATCTGTTTCTGGTCCAGCCCGGTTGATTCTGCTAGTGCTAGCTTTTGCTGCTCCTGCCATTTCATATCCAAAAAATGGTGTAAATCATGAAGTTTTCTTATCAACATTCTCAATGTTGTAGATGTTCTTATGCTCCATCATTGATTACAATCGATCCAAAGCATAGCAATGATGCTAATGAATATTTGGATTTCTAGATAAGATCATTCCAACATATAACAACGAGGATCAATCATATATATGCATTAAGACATAAGCAACTATTCCCTTCGGGGCAGTGGAAAGTTGCATTTCATGCACACTATTCGACACTGAGATTGCTTGATGTACGTGCATCTACGTTTATGCAGTTATAGTATTTCCATCAGATGAAATCGATCATTGTATGTTATTCGAACCGTTTCGTATGGAATTGATGTAAGAATAAAGGACAACATGAGCTAAAAGAAGTAAAACAACATACCTCAAGTTCAATTCACTTATCTTTTGCAATGAAAACATGAGCCAATAGACCAAAACCAAAATAAACTGACCCAAAAAGTTCAATTCATTCATCTTTGATTAGAATTTTATGATCATGTAAATGCAAAGAAATTTAAGAACATAATGCCAATGTGTTTACTAGCGAGGCTATGAGAGAAGAGTTTACCGAGGGGTAAGGCCATTTGTAGTGTCGGCTCCACCAGTCAAGTAGTTGTTGGCGAGCTTCTTTAGGAAGCTTTCCTTTCTTCCTCTTCTTCATAAACTCTTGCTTGAGGCTGCCTAAGTAACCACTGTACTTGCGCAAGAGCTGTCCTTTAAGCTCCCTATCCTCGGCCTGCGGATCTACAAATTCATTATTCATATCCACTTCTTCCTCTGATGACACATTGTTGTTTCTCTCAATAGCTGCCTCTCCATAACCTAATTTGATATATAATGGCAAAACAAAAGCAAGACAAATTAGCACTAAAAACGGCTAAACGGGATCCAATATAATGAGCTAGTGATCCATACAATTCAAAGAAACAAGTTGAGCAAGTAGGAGTTAGTGTGTGTGTGTGTGTGTGTGTCTATACAAGCTTAACTACACTCGTGACGAGAAGAGACTAGTGATATGACATTGTGCAGATAGATGTTATGTATATGGGATTAAACGTACAAAAACATGTGTATGTCTATATTGAGCAATAGATCTATGGATGAACAAACACTAGATCCAGATATTCTTTTTGATGTAATAATTTTTTTAATAAATCCAACAGCGACGAAAGAGACAAGAACAGTTAATGTTGTTGTACCAAGCAAAATAAATTCACTCCAACAAAAAAAAAAACTTCAAATATTG
The DNA here is from genome assembly GCA_905132885.1 of Moricandia moricandioides. Classification (NCBI taxonomy): domain Eukaryota; kingdom Viridiplantae; phylum Streptophyta; class Magnoliopsida; order Brassicales; family Brassicaceae; genus Moricandia; species Moricandia moricandioides. The sequence goes on from CAJHQQ010000001.1 coordinate 1,248,005, forward strand.
TTTTTAACCTTTTCATTCAATAAAAGGTCGACATACACATGTATAGAACGATAATACACGTAAACCTAGTAAGCTACTTATAACAAATCTGACACGGTGACACTAACCCTAGCAACAAGCATCAAAGGGCACTAACCCAAGAAAAAAGGAAAATCTTTCTTAAAAGCCCACAAAGGAAGAAAAAGCAACACTTTTCTCATCTTACGTTTATTATGACGCCATTATTATAAGAATAAATCAAATATCTTATAGAAAATACAGAGATTTAGAGAGAGAGAGAGAGAGTAACCAGAGAAGGAGGAAGGTGAGGAGAGAGAGAGGGATTTGAATTGACACTCGACGTGTTGAAGGAAGACCATAGCTTCTTTAAAAGGTTTAGAGAGTTCCTGCTCGTACTTAACGAGCATTTCGCAGTAAGCTTCCATGAACTGATCAAGCCCTGGATCTTCACCTAGAGACCCTGTGGGTCCCATAGACGCTGCGGCTGCCGCCGCAGACGAGCATGTTTCTTCCAGCCTCGCCTGCACTTCTGGTGGAGCTCCCACCTGAATAATTTTGTAGTTAGATAATGCTTAGCTAAAATGCAAAAGCATGGATCGTCAAGTTTCTTGTGGGTATGACATATATGAACAGAGAGATCAAGCAAAGAAAATATATGTTATTAGAACATTTCTTGAAAATAGGGTTCTTGAATTTAACTGTTTTTTTTTCATTTGTTCCAAGCTTCTTGAAACTTTCTCCAATAAGGAAAACTTAATTCTTTTGATGTTTAGGTATATTGTTGGATTAAGTAAGAAATAAACAAAAAGGGGGACATCAAAATCAAACTAAAACATCAAAGTATTGAAAGGGTTAAGTAAAAAAGTAAAGAAAGGGTAAAGTTTGGTAAACTAGGGTTTCTAGAATCTTCTGCTTCTTTGTGTAGACAATTAAACAAGGATCATTACTTAAAAAAATAATTCAAAAGTATAATTCTTGTAAAAAAGGGTTTTCTTTGATTATCACCTTCTGGCAATTGACATAGGCGAGCAAGAGGCGGTGGTAGTGAGGATGAGCCATGATTTTGGCCTTGACAGAGGCTGAAGAACAGGGATTGAGTCCTCCTGCGAGGAGTTCGTTTTGGTGATTGATCTCCATGAAAGAATAAGCAGGGGCACCAGAGGAAGGAGAACAAGAAGATGTAACTTTGTTCTTCGCTTCTTGAGAAGGAGGAGTTAGTGATTGAAGAAAAAGGGATCTACTTTGTTGGTGGTGTGACTGATATGCATAACCATCATGTTGTTGCTGATGTTGATGTTGTTGATCATGACCATGATGTTGTTGATGTGATGTTATGATGGGCATCATCATCATCATCATAGGACACATCGGACCATCACTATTATCCCCGGCAAAAGCCATTGGACAAGAAGTGCTGTTGGAACCACTCTCCATCTTCTCTTTCTCTCACTAGTATTATTATTCACTTTGGCTTTGCTATATAGCTACGAGAAAGAAAGAAAAAGAAATGATAAAATAGTAATAATAATAACAAAAAGAAGCAAAATAATAAAGATAATAAAAAAAGAAAAAGGAAGAAGAAGAGCATTTTAAATACAGCTAGCATTTATCATCAGTATTATGAAACACAATAAAGTACTATAAATTCAGTGGGAAACCCTAAAAGAGTAAAGATACATATATATATCTACATTTATATACAAAAGATTTAGTTTAGTTATTAAAAATGCGAAAGTGGTCTCCCGGGATTTATGCGTCAACAATCAGCTTCCTTTTTCACATTAACTTCTTTTATAAATAGTGATAGTTATGGGGGATAGGGAAGCAGCAGACGAGACACGAGAAAGATAAATCTACTGAATTTTTCTTACAAAATAAATTTATTTTATTTTAACCTGAGAAATTTGTATTTTTAAAGAGGAAACATCAGACGTGGACAGAGATTGTGTGATCTGTGGGTTCTTAACTCTTTTATGCTCATCTTCTGAAATATGATTTCTCATTTTCATCTTTTGTGAGGTAATAACCCGGATCGAAATCAATAGTGATAAACTGATAATTGCTTGAAATGGAGAAAACCGAAATGTTCTTCAGAAAGCTCAGGTGTAACAAGAAATATTTGGTTTGATCTTAACAAGAAACACTTGGTTTGATCTTCATTAACCATTAGTTTGCCAAAAGTCTCGATTTATGATGTCATAATATACCTATACTGTATTATGTATAGATATACATTTTTGAATAAAAATATAAAGAGTGTATGTATATATCATGTGAGGATAGTAGGATACTCATCATTGTACAAACAAAGTTTCCTAGATTTTTTGTTTTATTTTTATTTTTGTTTTGGAAGATATTTTCTAGCATGAAAAGGAGTCTCACTAAGTTCTGGGGAAGAGTTGATCATATGTTCTGAATAGTAACGATTAAAATTGCACCGTAGTTAATAATAAGAAAATCTCTATATATACATATACATATATCTATATTTTTTTTATTATTATTTAAAATGCGTTGCAGTTATCTCGCTTACTATTCGAAGTTATAGTAGTGTTAAGGAAATAAAACATAATCTAGCTTCTAGGGGATGTTTGGGATTAGTAATTATTTTTAAAATGAGTATTTTAAAATGAGTATACTCCCATACTTTTATGGCTATGTGCATAAGTAATTTATACAGGATATATTTTAATGGGAAAACATAAGACAAGTATGAAAAAGCTTATTTTCTTGCTTTTAGGTTAAGGACAGTGGGTGCACACAAAAAAAAAGGTTAAGGACAGTGATTCGTTGAAATCAAAAGTCTTATTTATTTTTTATTTTTGAAACATAATCAAAAGTCTTATTAGATATAAAAAAAAGTAAAGAGGGAAATCTTCAAGGCAAAGTTTTACTTTCCCCATGAAAGAAAACAAACTCTCTCCTCAGTTTTCTTGTTTGCTCTTACTGCCACTGCCCTTCACTGCCATTTCTGGCAAAGAAAAGATAACTGAGAAACTATTAGATAGAGAGAGAGATTACAAGGAACCCATCACATCATATTTATATTCGCCAAGTCCTTCTCATTTTAATCTTTCAGTTTATACACACACTAAAATCTGTTATGGTAAATATTTATATATATATATGTATATATATGTAAGAAGACAAAAGAAAAAGAAGTCATGTTCACTCTAGTGTCGGCGTCTGAACGTGTTATTTTATAATCGAAGCATTACAACATAACGTAACTACAAACTTATGTGGCTCTGTAACTGTGTCAATAATTCCACTATCTCATAATAATATTTTCATTATGAGTAATCTCAACATTGCATAATGTTTTATATTAGTTTACTAACATGTTTATATTAACTTTAGATGTAGCTTTTTAAAAGTTAATATATTGTAAGTTTTTATCAAGTTCATTTACAATATTCTAGTAGCTAAAGAGTAACTGAAAGATAATAGTTAGAATCTTTCTACTGTCAGTTTAATTATTGTTGATCACATGAATCTCTTAAATAGTAAATATCAATGAGATAATGATTATAATAGACTTTAAAAAGTTTTTATCTCTAAAATAGCACTTAAAAATAAAAATAAACAAAATAGACTTTATTAAAGAGTGTAAATATATATTTATATCATTTGGGTTAATTAATCTAAATTTAGTGTTTAAAGTTATGGGGTCGAATTTGGAGTTGAGGTTTAAAATTAAAAAAAAAATATAAAAATTTTCAAAATAAAAAAATGTCTATTTTGGTTATTTTTTAAGATCTATTTTGTGACAAAAACTTCAAAATGTCTATTTAAGAGGTTCTAATGATTAAAATAGATTTTAAAAAGTTTTTATCCCTAAAATAGCATTCAAAAAGAAAAATTATCAAAATAAACTTTATTAAAAAGTGTAAATATGCATTATACAATTTATGTTAACAAATCTAAATTTAGGGTTTAGAGTTATGAGGTGAGTTTTGGAGGTGAAGTTTAAAATTAAAAAAAATAAAAAATATATTAAAATTTTCAAAATAAAAAATGTCTATTTTGGTTATTTTTCTTAAGATCTATTTTTGTGACAAAATTTTTAAAAATGTCTTAAGAGATTTGCCCAATATCAATCAGGGTTTCTATATGATTTATTTTATTTTGGTTTTATATATGAATTTTTCTTTTATTCTTTCTTTATCAAATAATTATGCTATTTAAGTGCTTTTCAATAACCTATAGATTTTGAAGTAAACTTTAGACTAGTTCCTATGGATTGTGAACACCTTGATCATTCCAAATTTTCACAATAATCAAACCATAATCGAAGTAGTAGTAGAACAGTTGGAATCTTTGTGTATATTGATATTTATATTCACGCTATTTTTTACTGTTAACATACCTTTCAAATTTTGATCATAATTCATATATAAGACGACTACTACTACTTCTTAATTAGTACATTATTGACGAGGGTATATTTTCTCTTATATAATAGGACAAATAATCCGACAGTGGTAGATATTGGAAGGAGAGTGAAAAGACATCATTACCGAAAAGCGATTTTGGATGTATCACTCGCAAGGTAACCGCAAGTACGACTAAACGAAGCTAAACACTAAAATTAACAAACTACCACACCTCAATTAACGTTTTCTACTAGAGGCAGTATATAGAAAGTGCGAATGGATTGCATGAGGAATCAAGTCTAGAGATTGGAAGTCTTATCTATTGTAAATTTATGGTAATTATTTGCATAATGGTGTCTAAAGTTAAGTAGAACCCTCATTTTTAGATTGTGTATTGGATATTTGGATAAAGATTACGGAGGAGAAGTGGTACTTGACTCCTATGGGAGTTTGGTTGGATTCTTTTTATTTTCTTCTCGCAGAGTTTTTTTTGGTTAAACTGTGAATTCATTTTATTGAAATGGCAAGAAGATACAATTGAAGCTGCTTAACAAAGCAAATTGAATCTATTAAACTAATAAAGCTAAAAAAGATCTTTAGATTCAACATTAGATTTGTTCAGATTCACTTCATTCAAATTCTCTGAGAGAGTTCTACTCGCCATTCTCTCTTATGGCTCATCCCTCTTCTACTTATATAAGGATAAGCTGACTATTTTTTCCATAAATTTTATTGATTCGTCTATTCACTTCGGTATCGAGACGGTCCCGACGACACTCCGTTGTCTTGTGCTGCTGCGGGTCCTTTTGTATTATTTCTTTTATATAGTTTATACTATGGGTTAAATGATCCCTGAATATAACTTTTGGCCACATCTTATTGTTGATTTGGGTCATGCAAGATCAGTTTTCAACAAAACTAATGTGTTAACCCATAGAATAAAAATTCCTACACCAGTTATACATTAAAACGTATTATCGATGATCTATCCTCGATAATATTATTAAATGATTTTAAATCTGAGGATGATGTGTGGCCAAAAAAACTCAAAATGTTTTGTGTTATGAACCAGATGATTGTGGATGCAATAACCATTAGGATTGGATAGAACCGGATCCGACCAAGGATAAGATCGGACCGACCAAGGATAAGATCGGACCGACCCGAAAGGAATCTCACCGACCAGAAAGGAATATATCATCGACCAAGATATGGATAAGGATCAACCAAGACTTTCCTTTTCCTAGTTAGATAAGGTTTAACTTTTCCATGTTTATCTAGGAATGTTATCTTTCCATTTATCTAGTTGTAACTCCCTATATATAAAGGGCTCCATATTCGATGATCAATAAGAATACAGACAAGTTCCCCCATTACTTTCTTAACACGTTATCAGCACGATACGTATCTCATAAACCCTAAGCTAATACTCAGCCGCCTAAAAACCGCTAATCCTAAAAACACCATTGATTCATCACCTAAAGCTTTCTGCATCAAAGTGGTTTGATCTCTCTTTCTAATCAAACCATCCGCGATAAGCACCACCCTTACCCGCGATACGCGAACAGCCGGCACAAGCACACAACCACGATATACCTTACTTGCGTAAGGACTGAATCCGCGATAGAAGCTTACCCGCGTAAGCCCTTACCTACGTACGTTCCAGACGATCCGTGAACGACGAACGAACAGCCGACACAAGCACAAGTCCACTCGCGAACCAGCCGGCACACACAAGTACACACCCGCGGTACTTACCATCCGCGATAGAGGTTACCTACACTCGCGTACGTACCAGATCTGATCCGCGAACAACAAACAAGCACACTAACCAGAACCAGTACCCGATAAGAACCAATCCATCAGCCGATACACAACCAGCACGATCCAGCACTCGATTGACCACCTGATAGCTTCCAGCACCTCCGATCAACCTGCGATACGTCCTATGACCTGCGACAACTCTCTCGGTGGTCCGTTCAACCCGTCTAAGTCTTAAGGTAACTCGATCAAACCCTAATTCATAAATTGATCGATAGAACTTTGCTAGGTTGCTGGATAGTTTAGGGAACTTCATCCTGATCATCTAGGGTACACATCCATTGTTTGAATTCATTGATTGATTGAGTAGTCTGATTACAAATCACATAGAAACCTGGTGATAGGTTGTTAATCAATGAAACCCTAAATTTTAAATTGAATTAAGATTGATAGGATTGTTTAGAACCCTAAACCTAAATCGATTTTCTAAAACCTAATTTTATAATCGGATTTGATTGATTGCTTGATTGATTGTTTGATTAATCACTTAGAAACTAATTGCTAGGATTGTTAATCTACAAAACCCTAAAATAAATTAGAATTGCTAGATTGTTAAAATCCTAATTATTATTAGGATTACTAAAACCCTAAACCTAATCTGAAACCTAAAACTTATAATAACCTGAATAGGTTTCCTAAACATAACTTGATTAGGTTTACTAATCAGAACTTGATTAGGTTTACCAAGTATAACTAAATTAGGTTTATAAAATCTGAAACTCTAAAACACATAATCATATGGTTTCAGATGTCGAATATCAATAACTTGGAATATGCGGCCCTTAACCTATCTGGAGATAATTACCTCCAATGGGCGCTTGATACCAAGATCATCTTGAAATCAAAAGAACTCGGTGAAAGTATAATAGATGACAATAATGTCAGTGAGAATGATAGATACCGAACTATACTAATAATAAGACATCACTTGGCCGAGAGTCTCAAGGATCAGTACTTGACAGTCAAAAATCCTCTCGAACTCTGGACAGAGCTGAAAAGCAGATATGATCACCAAAGATCGGTGATCTTACCCAGAGGTCGTTACGATTGGACACACCTCAGAATCCAAGACTATAAGTCTGTGGATGAGTACAATTCCGCACTGTTTAAGATCGTTTCAAAATTGAAACTGTGTGGGGAAACGATAACAGATAAGGATATGCTTGAGAAAACCTTTTCCACGTTCCACACAAGCAATGTGTTGCTCCAACAGCAGTATAGAGAAAAGGGCTTCACCACTTATGCTGATCTTATTTCTTGTTTGCTCCTTGCTGAGCAGAACAATGAATTGCTAATGAGAAACAATGAAATGAGACCTCCAGGATCCACACCATTACCTGAGGCACACACGGCTACTAATGCTGATAGTAAGGTGAACCACGTCCATTCTAATTCACACGGTCGAGGCCGCAGGTGGTCAGGACATGGCCGCGGTCAAAGTAATTACGGCCGTGGTCTAGGAAGCCCTTATGGTCGAGATAGTGGCCGAGATAGAGTCCATAATAACTCGTATGGTCGAGGAAATGGACGAGGCCGAAGGAATAATTTCAAACCCTCACAGCCGACCAAATCAGTGTGCCATAGGTGTGGAATGAGCAGTCATTGGGCAAAGACTTGCAGAACTCCCAAACATTTATGTGATCTATATCAAGAAAGTTTAAAGGGAAAGAATCCTGAAGCCCACATGATAGTCCAAGATGATGAAAACGATTTTGATCATGATAAGGATGATTTAATAGAATATGAGACTTCTGATTATCTCAAAGATGATAAATAAATTCGACATCTGTAATCCTTGATCGCTTTATTAAAAACTTGTTTTGGTGTTTGACATTTCTGTGATTCATTTCTATAATGTCATTTCCATGATTGTCATTTCTGTGTTATTGATTGATAAAATAACAACATAAGGATAGTCAATATTATAAGACCACGAAAATAACAAAAGGCATTCACCCAAATGAAAGACCCATTGAGTTATATACTTAAGAATGAATGGTTTCCACATTGAACCAATGGGCAAAGGAAACAAAAGTTCCTTTCAGATTATAAATCGTCTAAAAGTCTTATAAGAAAAGTGGTCAAAGACTATACCTATATACTCTGACATAGACTATGCTAAGGATCAGTATGATAAAGGCAAAAGCCATGGTATCATGAATACCCACGAAATTACACTTAATGGCATTGACTGGATTAGCCATCCAAGCCCAAACTTGATGCAAAGAAAGAAATTATAAAAGGCACAAAGAGTTATCCCGTAAAATCTCACGTTGTGTAACATGTGCACAAGGGAAACTCATTAGGCTCTATTGTCCTATAAAGGCCACGTGATGATGATAGCATGTCCATGAGGGGAAGTGAGGACAAACCAAAATCCATGAACATACTACAATCACGTGTGATAAGGTCCTATAATGGACTTGGCCGAATTCTTTAAAACACAATGGCCACTATCTAGAACTTGAGGACACATGAATTTACATGTCTAAGATTAATATGCATCAGGCCATATAAGTGAGCATAGATATTCTCATCTCAGATTAAGGGTCATAAACCAGACATACCATCTTAAGAGAATCTGAGTATTCCACCACAGACATATGTGCTACTTAAGATGGAACCTCCGCAGAGGATTGAGGATGAGAATATATGTTGGATGGGAGTACAACTTTCTCCCACGAATTAAAAAGAACTTTGAGCCAAAAAATGGGTGATCAGACTAAGTGGCCAGGTTCACGGATTGCCTCAGTAATCCGACCATCCAACATTAAAGGAGAAAGTTATAAGCTGGTAAAGAGAGAGGTATTAACCATCATTTTCTTGGCAAGATCCTCGGACTATTAAATATAAGACATCCAAATGATATAAAAGCTAGCAGAACTAGATGCCAGACACATTGACCCGAAAAGTCACACCAGCTTGCACCAATGAGTTGTTGTCCTAGAAGAGACACAATCAAGTTGCTACAGAGTCTATATAAAGATAGACCAATATGTTCCATAAGATAAAGGGACCTCGGAAGGATAAAATGAAATGGTGCATAGAAATGATAAATTCCCGAGGTCATAAAAGGAAACCATTCCCAGACATAGAAAATGGTCGACCACAATATAAGATACCATACAATGGACTTTGGGACGCCAAAATCCATGGTACTTAAGGTGATTTGGGACGCCAAACACCATTATATTAAAGGTCTTAAGATTGCAATCAAACTATGTTATGTCTGGAATACAATGGAACGCAGAAAAGGGTATCGATACCAATGATATATAAGAAAGCGCAAACAAGGTAACACTTGAATATAAAGCGAGGATCATAAACCCACGTGTGAGTACTCATACATATAAAAGAAAACGTGGGGTTTAACTAAGATTTAAAGAATCTATAAAAGAGATGGACGTATTGGCCATAGAACGTCGTCCGATAAACCAGTGAATGGGTCCTGTGAGAGTAAAAGAAATCGTGAGTTATAGGATATGACCATATGATCTAAGGTATTCATATTCCTACTTAAAAGCATTTAAAGAATGGCTTGATTACACAAGGTTACTCACAGAGACCAAGGAACATATTATAAAATGATATAAGATCTGTGGTGGATGCTACTACAATCCGAAATGAAAATGTCTGGAAAGAAATGATGATGTAGTAAGCAATATATTAATCACTGGATATTAATGATAAAGGTACCATGAAATGATAAAAGAAATTCTCAAAGAACGGTTTTGTTCCTTAGCCGTCTAAGAACTGATGCAATGCAGCTGCATGCAATATAATATGATCGATCAAATGATAATCAGTGAAAGAGTTCTATAAGAACCATCAGAATCAGTTCATATATTCAAAATGAAATTCCTTGTGTTCATAAACCAACTTGAAAGAAAGTTGATTGATTCTAAAACGATACAAGTTATCGATTGATTTTGGACAAGTTATGATCATGATATTTGGATCATAAGATCGTGGTCTATATGATTTATGATTGGTCCATAACTAAGAATATACTGAAAGAAATGTAAAATGGTCATGGCTGAATGAGATCCCACCATGTCCGACCATAAAGGCCATAATGGTTGTGGTCGAAGAACAGTGCCCGGGCATAGTCGATCATACGGCCGCGGCATTAACAAGTTTGACCAAGGTCCCTATAGCCAAGTTAATTACGGCCAGGGAACCTCATGGACGACCATATGTGATCAAAAGAATTAAGGTTAGAGAAACCAAAGTGGTTGATCATACGACCAAAGAGTATGGTCGAGGCACGGTCGATACAATGGTTAGACCATAAAGGTCGATATAATTATGAACGACCACATGACTATATAAAACACATAATGGTCAAGAAATGAATGGTTATGGTCGTGGTTAAGTAAAGAGGTCGTGGTGTATACACTAAACCACAAAACCCGACCATGAATGCTAAAGTCGTTGGCCCATAGGTGCCATATAAGTTAACCATTGATTCAAATGGACGACCAGATCTATATCAAATGGTTATATTGATCAAAACCATGATCCATCAGTATGTATAATAGCTGATGATGAAGAAAGGTTTTCACCCATGGAGGCAGTATAATCTCATGAAGGTCATGGAAACTAACCAAGGTCGTAGATGACATTTAGCCATCCGAAATTTGGGCATCCATGAGGCAGGTCAGAGAATCGAAGTAATGCGGTCGATGGTCCAGCAACGAGGGTCGATAACGACTCAACAAACGGACGAGATGGATCGACCTTTATCCATAGAGACAATGCAAGATGATCATAAGGAATGGTGTCTATAGAGATGATACATGTTCAAACTGAAGAAAGATGCAACCTGTGGTGGATCATGTAATACACATGAAGATGACATACCAAAGGCTATGGATCAGCACGTATGTAAAGGAGACAAGTACAACGGAGTGCAAGTACGGTCAAGGAATAAGCACAACCGATTGACTTCAACCAACCTCTACTCTCAGAAGGTGGTACACGAGATAAGAAGACTGAAGAATCTATAGTGATGCATTCATCAGGGGGAGTAATACGGTTGTACTCTTTTTCATGTCTATGGCTTCCCTTTTTACCACATTGGGTTTTGGGTTTACCATAGGGAGGTTTTAACGAGGCAACATACCAAACGTATTATAAGCTCTATATGGTTATAACATCCAAGGGGGAGTGTTATGAACCAGATGATTGTGGATGCAATAACCATTAGGATTGGATAGAACCGGATCCGACCAAGGATAAGATCGGACCGACCCGAAAGGAATCTCACCGACCAGAAAGGAATATACCATCGACCAAGATATGGATAAGGATCAACCAAGACTTTCCTTTTCCTAGTTAGAGTTTAATTTTTCCATGTTTATCTAGGAATGTTATCTTTCCATTTATCTAGTTGTAACTCCCTATATATAAAGGGCTCCATATTCGATGATCAATAAGAATACAGACAAGTTCCCCCATTACTTTCTTAACATTTTGATTATTTTCTGCACTCAATAATACTAACATTCAAAGAATTGTTTGCTATTGCTTATACTTATACAGTTATACCAATTATATATAGTAATTTTTTTTTTTTCAAAAATGGTTAAAACTTATAAATTGATTGATTTATAGGTTCTATATATATAGTTATTTTATAACATGATAAATCCAAATTTTAAAACATGATAAACAGTTTATAAAAATGAAAAATGGCAAGTAAATATCACGTCAAAAAATATGGTTTAAAGATAAATATTTATCCAAACTTCACTATAATCAAATTAATGTATCCAAGTGACTATCTCAAGTTGTTATTTTCATGTCAAACTCGATATATAATAGTAGAATTAGATAATTTCCTGTGACATGCAAAGAAATAATAACTTTTAAAAAAACTAATACATATTTTTATATGTAATTTTGTGTTTATTAAATTTAAAGTATAAAATAATCATATTTATTTTTATATACTTTAATTTTATAATCTTTTGAATTTTCATTTTTGAAATATTAACTTATATACTGTTTTATTCTTTTAAAAAATAAAATTTAATAAATTTCAGTTAAACTTAATGAATCAAATATTATTCACTAAATTAAATTACTTGACCACAACTAAATTTTAAATACATTCAGTAAATTTTAAACTTGATTCTGATTATGCATACATTAAGTAATAAACTTAAATATTAATAAATTTATTGAACTATCCACAAAAGGTTTAAATATTTGTATGATTTTTTTATTTTTGATGATATGAAAATTATTAAAGTATTTAAAATCTTGTTAAAATGTAAATATATATATATATATATATATATATAATAAATTAATAATTTAACAATAATCTTAACATTATATAATAAATTTTGAAAGTAATTTTAAATTCTATTATTTATAAATATTAATAAAATTAAAATATTAGTATTAAATGATACTTTAAATTTTTTTATAATATATGGATGATTTTTCATTAGAAACACTGAATATATATAAATATTAATAAAATAAATAAATATCTTAATTTATTTTATATTAGCTTATTTAGTGTGTAAGTTTATAATAAATTTTATCTAAGATTTAGCTTTGTTTATAATTTTTTTAATTATGGTAATTAGTATGTATTTATTGTTTTATATTTGAATTCAATTTTGCATCACAATTATGTTAGATCATGTAATAATTAAATAAGATATGTGCCAGCATTTTTAATAACCATTTTTTCTTAAAATTATTATTGACATCTAACAAGTCAATTACTGAATAATGTCTAGGAAATACATGAGATAACTAAGAGCATATTCATGGGAGTTATAATTTTGAAAGTTTTTTAAAAATATATATATGTATATATCTATATTAATATTAATATTTTATTATAAGTTGTTAATTTTATAGAAAACTCAACTTAAATATCTCTACCCACATGATTTTGAAGAATATATAGTCGCTTGCTAAAAAAGAAGAAGAAGAATCTGTAGTCGTAGGGCAATCATTCAAAAGTAACACATGAGAAAAGTTCAAAACTAAAGGACTGGAAACTGTTGATTTTGAAGAATATGTAGTCAGTTGCTCAAAAAAAAAAAAAAAGAAGAATCTGTAGTCGTAGGGAAATCATCTAAGAGTTATACATGAGAAAAGTTTAAAACTAAAGGACTGGAAACTGTTACTTGCAAGTTTTATTTAGTCCAAGTCAGAGCATATAATCTGCATTGATTAAAAACTTTGCTCCTTATTTTTGTTATTTTATAAATTTAAAACTAAACTAATACTTCCTCTGTTTCATTATAATTGTCATTTTAGTTTTTTTACACGGATTAAGAAAACAATTAATTTTGCATATTTTCTATATAAAAACACAATTACCTATACACCTAACTATATTTTAACCAATAGAAAAATAAACTACAGCATAAAATTAATAAATTTTGCATCAAAAATCGAAAATGACATTTATTTTGTAACAAAAAAACTTATCTAAAACGACACTTAATATGAAACGAACGAATGGAGTTTCTTATAGTTATAATCCTATTCTACAGAAAAGCTCGAAAAGCAAGAAGAGACAGTCCGAATGTCTTCTCTCTCTAAAACAGTAGGGCTAGTCACTCTCTAAGAGTCTACACTCTACTTTTGTATAGCTATTGGTATTTAACAAAAATATTAAAAGTTCAATGTATTTTTCTGTACATTGGCTATTTTCATCCCATCGAGAAATTATCTAGACGTCGAGCCATAAAACTAATGTATGTATTATTCCTACAGGCTTGAAACTAACTGCATTAAGATTTATCTACGAGCTACGCACACAAATTATCTTTTTTTGTTTTTGGCTTAAACAACAAATTCATCACTAGCCAACTTGAGAATACGTAACTTTATTACAAGAAGAAGTTAATTACACTTATAAAGAAAGTGATCTAGTATAATTTAGGATAACTCAAACAATAACACTAAATTTGGTGTTAAAATAATACTTTCTCCATAACATTTTATATGATGTTTTAACTGAGTGTACAAATATTAAAAAAACTACTTTGTATCAAAAATGTTATTAAATATAAGTTTTAAACTAATTTAGTTAATTATGAATATAAATATAAATAATAAAAATACAATTGATTACACATTTTTGATGAAGTTAAAATTGTATGTATTTGTACAAACTTTATCTGTTATAAAATAAAAAAACTTCTTTAAAACATCATGAATAATGAAATGTAAAGAATACCAAATTTAATGTTTTGGTGTTAAATTTTACTATTCATTTCCAACTATCATATCAATTTTTTAATTAAATTACTTTCAAAATTATTATTACGTACGGATAGCCTCGCACGTAATGCCAAGTAGCAACTGTTGTTTGTCATTTACATAGATACAAAGTTATCGGTTTGGTTTACAGATTTTTCATAAATATATTTATGTTGATGACTGAAAATTTTTCTTAATCTAATATACTAATTATTTGTAATTGACTAATTATATCTTATCACACTTATATTTTTATTTACTTTTTAAATTTTGATAATCTTATTTTTTTTAGTTAATTTATATTAGGTAAAATTTTAGTTAAACTTAAATTTATACATTCAAAATGTAAATAGTTTTATTTTATTACAATTTAAAGTAAATGATAATACTCGTTTAGTTATATTATTAATAAAAATATAAATAAAATAATATTTAAGGTTTAGCAATGATAAGTAAATTGTAATATTTGTGTGGTAATAGTTGGTGTAACACTATTTACAAAACACCAAATGTGATAGAAGGATGTCATTTTCGGTGTCTCATTAGAGATAAATTACACCAAACCTAGTGTTTTGGTGTCTTATTAGAGTTGGTCCAAACACACATTTGAATCCTATGGTACATAATGAAAGCAAACTCGTCCTATGAAACTAACTAAGTTGGCCACAATAGAAAAAAAAAGGATCGTTTCATCGATTCTTCACTGAGGATGCTCATGTTTTTTTTTTTTTTGGACACAAGAGGATGCTCATGTTTAATACAAGAATTTTTGTATGAAAAAGGTTTTTCACTCAAAGAATCATGTCATCCACCATATAACCTTACTTATGGTTTAACATATCACAGACAATGTGGGTAGGAGGAACACTGTGATGAATGTTAAGGCATATGGATTTGATGGTGAAATCGTGATTAGAGGATCTTTGTCTGAATTTTTGTCAACTTGAATCAATAGAGTTTTCATGCCTATGGAAGTTGATTATCATCATCTGTGGGAGCTATATAGTCTCAATCATGTTGTTGTTTATCATCATCTTGTGAAACATCATCTACAGTTTTTGTATGTTATTCTTTTGAATAAGCTGATTGATTTTGGTTATGAATCGAGGGGCAGAACAAAAGCAGTTCTCCCGCACATGCAGTTCTTCCGCACGAAATTTACCATTCACGTTTTTCTGCTTTTAAAATGTAATTAGCGGGAGATCTGCATGCAGTTTAATATTTTTTGTCTTTTTGTGAAAAAAACAGGAGATCTACATGCGGTTTTCACTCACTATATAAATCAAGCGGATCAGGTGCAGATCATGTGTGAGAAAGCAGATCAAGCATATCAAATAATTTATTATAGTTGGAATGGTAAAACCAATTCAAATTAAATATATTACCTATTTAAAAATAATAATTACAATAAAAATTAAAATACATTATACAATACAATACATAAATAGTAATAAATATTGAACTAAATTCATGTTATTATAATTTTAAAATCAAAATACGAAAAACATTAGCAATTTACAAAATACATTCATTTTCATTAATATATTTAAACCATGATATTATACATTAACATAATACATATTATAATTTTTTTTCAGTAATACATATTATAATTAAAACACACAATAATCATATAAATAATTTAACTAAATATAATATTTATATGACGAAAGATAAAAGTAGAGATAAATAGACATGAGAGTTTTTTGTATTATCAAAGTTGTAAGTAAAATAGAATGAAAATATGCTATTGATAGAAGAAGATTAAATATATTAATAATTTGTAGCAAATTCATTTATTATATATGATGTCAGTGTTTTAATTATAATAGGTATAATGTAATTGCATAGTATTGTGATTTAAATATGTATATTAATGGAAGATATATGTACTAATTGCTAATATTTTTAACATTTTAATTTTAAAATTACATTAACATGACTTTAGTGCAATATTTATTATTTTTATGTATTGTGTTTATATATATATATATATTTTTATTATAAATTTTATATATGATTCTATTTTATTTGAATTGTTTTTATCATTCTAAATTGTACTACACTGTTTGATCTGCTTGATCTGTATTTCTCCTCCATGATCTACTTGATTTGCACTTGATCCGTTTGATCTGCATGATCAGCTTGATTTGCAACGCTTGAACTGCTTTTACCATTCGAAGCTTAAGATTTCTAATATGATTTATTACAGCATTTATTAATGTGAGATTACGTTTTTGGTAGGGTAGATTAGTATACCAATTTACTTATGGTACATGCAAAAGGCTCCTAAATTATGTGCTGTATCACCACAACATGTAATGTATCACAAGATCGATTAAGCTGTTAGGAAATTTCATTTTCTACATAATCATGTGTCTGAGAGAAAGTGGTAAATAGAAAAGATGATGATCACGAGGATGAAAATGTCCAAGATGCTCAAAAGTAATTTTGACGGATGTTCTATTTTGGAGTTTTGTCTGATCAGTTACTCATTCAAGAAGGGAATGGTAAACACATGAATTATCGATGGCTTGCATGTCAAATTTTATTTGTTTCAAAACTCTTAGCAATTGTTGTTTTAAACTCTTGGCTTTGTATTACTCCCTCCGTTTCACTATGATACATGTTTTAAAAAAAAAATTGTTTCATAAAAATAGATTTTTTATGTTTTCTATAAGAATATTACAAACTTTAAGAAAATTAATTGACTTTCTTGAGTTACTATTGGTCAAAAATTATTGAAAACTGAAAATTCCAGAAATCGATACATTTAATATAGTGATTTAATGCGTTTTCTTAATATGTGTAAAAACTCCAAAAAATCTATTTTTATGAAACAGAGGGAGTATTTGTTAACATCTCGATTTTTGCGTTTTCCAATTTCTAACCATTAAATTCAAATTTTTGAATACGAAATAAAATAAATATTTAATATATTATAAAATTATGGAATTTTAATAATTAAGATGATATAAAAATATCAAAATCTTTAGAAAATGACACGTGGTATCATTAGTTTTTACTTTCTTCCAATTTAACATATTAATTTTTTTCAACACCAAATAATCTATATCATTAAGTTTTATTTTTAACAAAATTCATTATACTGGTTCAATTATTGAAATTTTTATTTAATACCCCATTGTAAATGATCTTGGTAGAGATATAAAATTTTCAGAGATGGATGCTTTTATCACGGGTATTTGTGCGTTAAATGGAAATAGTAAACTTAATTATTTCATGGGTAATGTGAAAGAACGTGTTGCATTATGTCATACTCACTTTTCTTGACTGGTGTGAAAAGCTATCTTATTTCCATCATAATTTTCGGCAGATTAGTGTTGACTAAACAATAAGTTCAGCTTCAAATGTAGCTATTTCCTGATATCAATTATTCTCCCTAATACAATAAATATGCCTAATTTATCAATTATTTTGATTTTTATTAACAAGAACAATCATCTGATAATATATTGTTGCTCCGAGTGAGAAAAATGGATCAAACAGTGTGGATCTAATAGAACAAATGGATCTAACAGTCCAAAATGGATAAAACGGATTTATTAGTTCAAATATATGTTTGAATTGTAAAATGGATAAACGGTTCAAAATACTATACACATGTATAATAATTTATTTAAACTTTCATAATAATTAAATAATAATATTGATTATGTCTCTTTCATAATATTAGATATTTTACTTTTATGCTATTTTATAAAATATATTACTATAACATTTAAATGATAAACTATAAATTATAATTGAGCTAATATGAGTTAAATATGCACAAGTCGTATATTATAAAATATAATCTTGACATAAAATTATAAAAAGCTAATTATTGTTCTTAATAGTTTTATGCATACTTTAGATTTTTTTAATTTTTTAATACATAATATTTTGATTGGATAAAAATTGGTCCTAATAGTATAAAACATTACTTATTTATATATTTGAAAATATGAAATAAATATTTTCTATTATTTGAATAATTTTAATATCTGAAATTTTATGATTTTTATTTTGGATAAAATTGTAATTTGTAGATTGTTTACGTAACCAAAACATTTTTTAAGAAATGATATATATCTTAAATTGTATTAAATAATAAAATATAAGAACCACCAAAAACACTAACTTTGCTGACTAATTACCGTAGTAGACTTTTCGTGATTTTTATTCACATATTTGCACTGCATTTGTTTCAACAATATATTGTTGATTAATAAAGTGGATCAGTAGTTGAAATAAAATGGTGAATGGAAAAATATGCTGTGTGCGAATACACTCATGTGTTCATGTGTGCCCTTCAGTCTTTCGCCCGTCTTCCACTCAAAACCTGAATACGAAACTAACAAAATGATATAGATTTTGATGTTTTGATTAAAAAAAAAATTGATGTTTCTTACGTACGCCATGCACAGTAATAAAAAAATTAAAAAATATATTATATTCTAAAGTAAAAATGTTTTTTTTTAATTTTTTTTAAAACATCTTCAGTTTTTCAGTATAAACATATATAATAGTTTTGCATAAGCTATATTTTTTTGGCTTATTAGATTTTATTTTTATATTTAGATTTGTTAAATTTAAGTTAGACAAATAATTAAAATTTATTTTATATTATATTTATGATTATGTTTATTTTAATATATATATATATATATATATATATATATATTATGTAATTTGATTTTGATTTTATTAAAAATATACTAAAATAATAGATTACTTTATTAATTAACTTAGTAAAATATGAATTATATTTATCTTTAATTGATATAAAGTAATTAATTAATTAACTCAATGAATCAATTAAAATCTTTAATAAATTTATTTTATGGTGATCATATACAAATAAATTTATTATTTTGGTAATTTGATTAGTTTTTTTGTACCAAAATGAATTAAAGAGTTATTTAAACATTTAATTAACAAATACATTCACAAATAAATTAGAAAAATATAAAAATTTACATAATTTTTATTTTTCAATTATAAGCTAATGTGAAAATTTTATATATTTATAAGTATTTTGTTAGTTTAAAATTTTCACTAATATACATATAATTATGGTTATATTTCAAGCATCTTAGGAAAAAATATAAAAATTTATATATGTAATTTGACATGTCATAAAAATTAAGACTTGTAGTCATTTTTACTAAACCTTGTCATTTTTAATGAATGTAAATGTGGTAACATAAGTAATTTTTTATAAAAAAAAAACACTTCTCAAATGATGACTGGAAGACTAAAGGATGTGGCTTTGGTTGTCCAAATACTTTTAATAAATAATAACTTAAATAAAATAAATCAATCAGAATTTAGAAAATTAATAAAGAAAATTTGCACCTACAACTATTAAGAAGCTATTATTAGCAGACTAACCATAGCAATCACATAGCTCTGATATTTTGTATATTATAGCTATTAATGATAATTATATCCTTGTTATACATTCAGGGTTGAGGTTCGTTTTTTTTAAAAAGGTTATAAATTTTTCTTCCATTGTTATTATTTCTGCAATGCTATTATATATATATATGAGCAGTCAATGCCTTTTTAGTGACAAATGAGTCATTTGGCTTTTTTACCTGAAGATTACGTAAAACAATTGTTGAAACATGCTATTTCAAAGTGTGTTGGTGGTGTTGATCTTATATTTCTAATCGGTGCATTGATATCTCGTTCAATGTTAATTATCATGATATTATAATAAATAATATCATTCTATCAGGTAATATTACTTTTTCTCAATAACGTGAGGATCAAGCGATGATAATAAATTTAAATGTTAGAATATTGAAATTTTGTACAAAATCTTTCCGACATGATTTTTTTTTGATGTAAACAATTTTCTCTTTAGACTTTGGAGAATGCTTATAAAATTTTGTAACAAATTTAAACTTTGTCAGTGATAATAATATTCGTCAGTTTATCCCATCTTAACAAACAAAATCATTAAAGAAACTTAACAATCTAAAACTGCTTATGGATAAAATTTTTATAATCATGAAAATTGAGGATCAAATTTACTTTAGTATTGGTATAGTAATATATATATTACTATATATAGTAATAGAGTAATATATATATATATATATATATATATATATATATATATATTAATTTGTGTAATATTTTCGGCTTATTTAACCAATATTTTGATGTAAAGTATTATAATTGTATTAGGCTATGTTTATCCACGGTATCTTAGCCGGGGTTCTTAACTTATAATTTCACATTTTTTTTTATTTTTTTTATTTTTCCGTTAAAATACGTCTCTTAAGTCTCTTATTTAAGAAAATGTTCTTAAGTTTTCTTAGTTAAAGTTAAGAAACGTCTCTTAGAAAAATTAAGAACCTCATGCTAAGAGACATGCAATAAACATGCCCTTATGCTTTTTAATTTGGGGAAAATTTTATTTCTACCATAAGTTTTATACCACTTTTAAAATTTAATTTTAATGAATTATTATCAAAAATAACTTTAATGAATAGTTATTTTCAAAAATACTTTAACTTTTTGATTGAAATAGACTTAATTAATTTTCTTAAATATTTATAAAAAATTAGAAATTCAACTTTCCCCCTTTAACACTAAACCCTAAAAAAATAATCACTAAAGTGTACACTCAAATGTAAATATATTTTTGATAGTGTGTATTTTTGAAAAGTGGTATTTAACTTATTTTATTCTTAGCAATTTTACTTTTAATTTATGTAAAATTTTCTAAATGTATTATTATTGTTGTGTAAAATAATATTCTATTAACATATTTATATTTTTATGTAGAATCTCATATGAACACATGTGTATTTAGAGTTGGATTACCATGAAACAGAAACAATAATATTTCATTAAATAAAACGAATATATTTTACTTGAGATATCCAATTTCAGTACCAAATGCTAAAATATTTTTGGATATTTTCAATGGTTATATTTATTTTTCTTAAAATTTAACTCATAATAAATGTGTATTCTATTATAATAAATTTCATATTTTCTCTGTTTAAAATATATTTTATTATTACTATTTCTTATTTATTTTAGTAAGGAAAAATTGCTAAAAATGACTCAAAACTTGATTTCAAATGTAAAAGTGTACCCCAAATTCAATCAAATGCAAAAGTAACCCAAAAGGCTAGTGAAAATACAACAAACTCTTTGTGAGCAAACAAAAAACTGTATTCAGTTTTACCATTATAACATTTTCGCCTGAGAAGACTTACAGAGAAGTCTTCTCACTATCACTAGAAGACTTCCCGCTTAATGCGAAGTCTTCCGCAAGTCTTCCACAAGTCTTCCGAAAGTCTTCTCATGTATTAGATTATAGGGTTTTGGAAGACTTCCAAAAGACTTCATAATTTGGGAAGTCTTCTCTTAGAAGACTTCTCGGGAAGTCTTTTATATCAAAAATATTTAACTTAATTGAGATTTTTGTCTCCATATATAAAGAAAATGTACACATTCTCTTTCTTCCTCTCAAATGGCTGCAACAAAAGTAATGTTCCTCACTCTAAAACTCTTCAAACCTCACTCTAATCTCTTTAGACTTGAAAACACCTAAATTTATATTCATTTCTCATTTTTCTCTTATGTATTATCACTAATTTATCTTGTTTTTCATGGTTGTCATCTTTCATTCCTTTAAAGGTAGATCTATAAATTTTGAATATGTATTTTTGGAGTGTTTTATATGTTAGATGCTAAGAACTTGTATAATCAACTTACTGTAACAAAATTAAATGTTTGACCTTTTTGATTCATATTTTGTGTTTGTGATAGTGTTCAATGGTTAAAGGTTTGTCATTTTCTTTTTGATACGAAGAAGAAGAAGATAACACAACATTTTATATTGGTGAAACTTCTAAAGGCATTAACAAGTTTAAAGGTTTGACCTTTTTGATTCATCTTTTATTTTTGATAGTATTCTTTGGTTAAAAATCTGATATTTTCTTTTTGATATGAAGGAGAAGAAGCTAATATTTAGAAAGATGTTGGAATACTTGTGGAAGACTTCAGAAGACTTGTGGAAGACTTCGGAAGACTCCTGGAAGACTTCGGAAGACTCCTGGAAGACTTCGGAAGACTCCTGGAAGACTTCTTCGAAGACCTCTAGAAGACTTCCTAGAAGACTTCAGAACACTTCAGAAGACTTATGGAAGACATATGGAAGACTACATAAGACTCCTGGAAGACTTCCTGGAAGACCTCTAGAGGACCTCTAGAAGACTTCATAGAAGACCTCTAGAAGACTTCCTGGAAGACTTCTTGGAAGACCTCCGGAAGACTTCCTGGAAGACCTCCGGAAGACTTCCTGGAAGACCTCCGGAAGACTTCCTGGAAGACCTCCGGAAGACTTCCTGGAAGACCTCCAGAAGACTTCCTGGAAGACCTCCGGAAGACTTCCTGGAAAACTTCCTGGAAGACTTCCTGGAAAACTTATAGAAGACTTCTGGAAGACGTCCAAAAAGTCTTCTAGGGGTCTTCTAGAGTCTTCTGAAGTCTTCCACAAGTCTTCCAGGAAGTCTTCCAGAAGACTTCTGGAAGACTTCGGAAAACTTCCTCGAAAACCCCTAGAAGACTTTCTGGAAGTCTTCCAGAAGTCTTCTATAAGTCTTCCAGAAATCTCTCATGAAGATGTTATTTATTATTTTTGTAATTTTTTGTTTATGGTATATTTAATGATTATTATGTGTATCTTTATAATTATAAATTATGTTGTCAATTTGAAAAAATGTTAATGATCTTTTAAATATTTTAACCATACTACCAAAACCATAAAAAAAAAATTAATCAAATTTATTACAAACTAAGAGAAAATACTTATCAAGAAAACTTAGTCAAATTCACCGAAGATCAAACAATACATATGTCTCACTAGAAAAAGTTAAGTCTTCTTTGAGAAGACTTCTGGAGAAGTCTTCTCGGAAACGGGAAATTTAAGCGGGAAATGAAAATTTAAGTGGAAAACTTAAATTTTAAGTGAAAATTACAATTTTAAATTTCCTAAAAATTAAAAAGTATATCTTAAGATATAATAAGACACATTAAACCACCTAACTTGATATTGTTGAAGTTACTTTACACTTTTAAAATTTAGAAAATATACATTGAAGTTACTTAACAAATTTTACAAAAAATAACATAAAAGACTTCCCTGTAAGTCTTTTCACGGAAAACTTCCATGTAAGTCTTCTCACGGAAGACTTTCCTGTAATCTGTAAGTCTTCCGTTTAGGTCATTTTTGCAATTGCAAATTTATGAAGGAAGACTTCTTAAGAAGTCTACTCTGCATAAGACATCTTGAGAAGTCTTCCTTTGTAAATATTGGCTTACTTTTGATTTTGAAATTTTTTCGAAAATCTCAGAGAAGTCTTCTAAGATAAAAATGTTAGTTTTGCAATTGACCAAAGTTTGTCAAAAATTTGACTTTTTATAGAAGTCTTCTTACGTTCACATGAAGTCTTCTCACTGTCGCAAGAAGTCTTCTTGGGTTACTTTTGCAATTGACTATATTTGACTTTTCCATAGAAGACTTCTTTAGGGAAGTCTTCTCGGTTCTCCCTGTTTTTTTTTGTTAACTAAGGAAAGGCTTCTATAAAAAACACAGAAAAATTTAATTGCAAAACTAACCTATGCATTGACTAGAAGACTTCTAGAGAAGTCTTCTTCACGAACAAATCTGGAAAAAAAAATATTTCATATCTTGAATCCATGAGATGACTTGTTTAACTTCTCTAATCTCATAAAACTTCACCATGAATGCTACCAACTCATTAATGACTAAGAATCATGAGTTTTTATGTCTATATGAATCTTACAAAGTTTGAAATCAAAATCTTGAATTTTTTGGATGAATTTTGAGAGAAAATGAAAGAAATATGGTTTGTGTGAATAACAAAAGAGAAAAGAAGAGAAAGAAATCATTTTTTTGTGCATTAAGAGCTTCAAATTGGTTGTTCATGGTGGTTGATGTATTGATGACAATGGTAATATTGTAAATACTTGATGAAGATGAGGATGATAAAGGAAAATACTCATTTAAAAAAAAGGAAAAAAAAAGAGTAATGGTATTTTCGTGAATAATTCGAAAATCTAGGGTGAATAAGGCAAATTAAAGTTCCAAAAAAATAGTGGGTTAATTTTGCATTTAAATTGAAATTTTAAGTCACTTTTGCAAAACACCCTTTTAGTAATGCTTGTTATTTTTGAAACTTACAAATTTTAGTTAAATATAATTTATTTTAACTAAATTTCATTATATTACATAATTTTAGTCTCTAACATATATATAGTAATTTATATAAATTTATAATTATATTATGAAAATAAGAATATTTTGTTAAAGTCTAATACATATTCATTAATTTTTAAATATAAAATAAAACTATTGAAAATTTTAAGTTCTGATTTTTTTATAACTTCTATTAAAGACTAATTTATAAATTAAGATATTAACACCAAAATGAAGCTATAAATAGTATGCCTTAGATTTGAGGAAGAGACTATTCATATACTTATTTCGGATAAAATGAAAGTTCATTGTAGATGGTCTAGTTTTAGTAAAAAAAATTTAGCTAAAACAATTTGAGACTGCGCGAAATATCTACTAAACTATATATCTTCTATTTATTTGCTTTACTCTTTAGTATAACTTTTAAATTTTTCAGAAATTTATATTTCTGATAAAGAAGCAAAATTGTTGAAGACAGCTAGGTTGTGTTATAATGGATGCTTGATGGTTATATACAAGACAAAAAAAAGTTAAGATGCATGTCTCGAAGATTCTATATGCTTTGTAATGATTCAAAATATTATTAGTGTCTTGACCCTTTAAAATTTAAGTTCTACGTTGTAAAAGGAATTTACGTGAAATCAAATCATTTACTTTCTTAATTGGCAGAAAAAGGGTTGTTACAGAGTCATGAAAAAAATCTACATTCCATAGTTCGATTACTTCTATAGAGCATCTTAAATGATACATTATCTATATATAGCGATGTTTTACTTAAAATTCTAAAGTAGAAGTTAGAACACTATTAAATACTCCATCTGTTTCATTATAAGTGTCACTTTAGGTTTTTACACACGGATTAAAAAAACAATTAATTTTGCATATTTTCTATATAAAAACACAATTACTTATACACCTAACCATATTTCAACCAATAGAAAAATAATCTGCAACAAAAGATTAATAAATTTTGCATCAAAAGTCAAAAAAGACATTTATTTTGTAACAAATTTTTTTTTCTAAAATGACACTTATTCTGACACAGTAGTACACAAATATTTTTCAGCATTTTGTATGAAGAAACTTATGAGTATATGTTTAACAAAATTTGGAATATCGAGTCACCGAGAGACAATAAATTCTTTTTACTGAGAGATATAAAAGTCTGATTAGTATAATAGATGGTCTGAATATATCATGTATAATACAATACTCTTTGAAATAAGTCCTTCAAATATACTATTTGTAAACGCTAACTCCCAGTCTTATTGTCGGATAACCATCTTGTTGGCAAAATAATATAATAGAAAACGAAATTTCTAGATACTGTTGGGATTCGATCATCGTATTTCTGTCGATACCGTAGATATTATATAATGTGAGGACTATTGATTGGTCTAATCATATATTACTTGTTTTCTTAAATTTTGTATTATATTTATAAGTATTTTAAAGCGATTTTGTGTGTGTTTAAATAACCTTTTATTTTATAGTTTGAAGTTATTACAGGTCAGACCATTTTATAAAATAACTAAAAAAGATTTTGGTCAGAATTAACTTCTTAATCGACCGATTAGCGCTTTTGATAATTTTAAACAATATATTTCGTGGACGTGGTCCAAATATGATACGACAGAGAAACAACAACGGTGATGATATACTACCATCTCAACAACATGATGCTACTGATAACGATGATATAGTATATCATACATTATGGTAACCTTCAAATCATAGTAGGGTCATAGGGTTCCCCGTGAAAGATATTACCGTACCCACAAAAATCAGTATCAGCATATTTTGTAATATGAAATTTTGTTACATCAAACGTCTTTATTATAGTAGTTGTTTTCGTCAAAAGTATTTTCTTTTGTTGTTGTAAAACTACTAAAAATATGACCAATTCCATAGTAGATTACTTCAGATATCTGATTAGTCCTTATCGAATAACCATATTGCGTAATTATACAGAAAGCTCAAATCTCTAGAAACCCCCGCAAATTCAGGTTATGATTATGTGCGGGTTTTAGGGTTAGGGTTTTTCTCAACACTATCAAATACACATCTCCACATGTTTACACTCAAACACGTAAATACAAATACAAGGTTATATATGTTGTATAAATCAAAAGGTATATATGTTGTATATATGTATGCGTGCATATATGTATTTGTGTAGGAGAAATGTGTAGCCATTGAAAAAAGAGGGAAGGGAGAATAAAGAAGAAAAGGTGATGTTGTGAGACGTCATTGAAGAGGGAGACAAGTTACAATCTCTCTCTCACTCTCTCTCTCTACCTTGCTTTACGTCACCTCTGTCCACTGTTGGAAGATTTGTTATTTTGTTTTGCCTTTTAAAATGATATACTAATATTTATTTATAAAGCATATTTATATTCCAATATTTTAAATAAATTGATGGAGCTGATTGGTGATGCATAACTGTAAATATTCTGAGCGGAAAATATATAGCGTTACAAAATGAGTGAATACTCAATAGTTTGAAGGATAAAAGAGAGGGACAAGAAGATAGTGGTGATATTATTTTAATGATGCTTGATTTAATATAAAATAAATTATAGATACTACTTATCGCTGTGGTAAATTATAACTAGTTGCCAATCCACCGGAAATTAAATAGATTATTAACAAAGGAATAATTTAGTCATGTTTTTAAAATATTTGTCAATATCTATATGATTATGCTTCATTTACAAAATGTACTTATGTCTCAATATTCTTAACAACAACGTTTATAAAAGAAGCTTATATTACCACCGATAGTTTGAGTTTCGTTATATATAATATAATATACAGCGAATTATAATTTTATAAATTATATATCAAGTTTACATACAAATCATATTAAAAATTGGAACGAACTCAGGAAACAAATATTCAGAACATACTTTATAAGGGATGATGATGGGATACTCAAACACATGTAAAAGAACTGTATGTCGTTAAAATATAATTTATGAGAATTTTGGATTCTCAAACCCCTGAAGGCTGTGAGCAAAAAGAATCAAAATTAGTAGATGATCAAAAAGAATTTACTAATAATCATGTAAAACATCAGAAACTCATAGGTTTGACTGGGATTCAAAAGCATGTAAATTCAAAGCGACATACTAATTAATTATATATATAGTTCACAGCCACAACTTTAACTTAGGATATGATAGAAACGACATAAGATAAGAGACTGACTGGTAACAACAAACATCAAATAGATATTCTCCTTGTTCCCCTCTTATACCAAACATTCAAACAATAATGGCTTACATTTGGACCACCCAACCTTACAAATTATTCAATTCCTATATGCTTTCAGTGCACAAATTATTTTCACTAGTTCTATACCTCTGATTGGCAGTACATGTAAATAATAATAATAATAATAACAATATTAATAATAATACAAATTCATTATGTTCTCACAGCTTATATTTAGGGCAATTTTTTCAAATATTTTTTTTTAAAATCTCTATCACCAAAATAACCTTAAAAATTGAAATAGCTAATTTTGAAAATTTTAAGATTTACTTTTACTTTTTAAAATTTAAAACCTCAACTTCAAAATTTAATTCATAATTCTAAACACTAGATCTAAATTAGTCTACCCTAAATGTATATTTAAACATTTTAATAAAAATTATTTTAATTTTTTTCTTCGAAAACTATTTTTGTTACAATTTCTTTTATGATTACCGTATAGTATTTATTTTATATTTATCGTAAGTGTCTATAAAACTCAAGACATTTTGAGTTAACTGGCAAACACTTCACACACTTTCATAATTTTCACATTTTGAATTGATTAGTAATTTAAGTCTACAAAACATGATGACGGTTGGGGTTCCCAATATAAAGGCTAAAAATTTCCAAAGACCATAAGAAAAATAGAAAATACGATCAAATGTGGCAAGATTAACATTTATAGAGTACAGTGCAACATCTAAAAAGATAAATAAACCAAAGCTCCGTTTAATCAAGACATTCTTTAGGGTTTTGCATTTCAAATCACCATCGTCGGATTTTAGGCAGCCAATGACTGGTTATTCAAGTTATTTCTAAGACTAATAAATGGAATAAAACCAGAGCAATAAACAAGAAATCCTACTAAGTCATAAGTAATAATCCTTAAGTCACGATCTAAGTATCTGGTTTCTGTAAACTGTAAGGCTAAATATATTCTGAGTATAACTAAAACATAATAGCATTGCAATATACAAAACTGATCTTCATTCTCTACTCCGACGAAGCTGCATTTAGCTCTGGACTCACTGCTAGATGAGGGTGTTCAAATAATGAATTGATAGTACATACGGTAATGATACAGTGAGCCAAGGGAATAATGGGTGTTAGTGGCCTAATATCATGGGCGTATGCCTTCAGCTTTAGGCCCAAATATTTATTCCGTGTGATATCTCCCAAATTTGTAACCGTTCTTCTTGATCTTTACCGAAAATAATATCCTAAATATTATTTAAAAATTGATTTGAGATATGTCATTTTCATAATCAATTTTACTTTTTTTTTTTTTTTTTTTTTTGTCAACTTTTGGTTTCATTAAAAACCATGCCCAATGGGCTAAGCTACAATGGACATCAGATTTTACATAAAAGCCCAACAGAGATATTCAAATTACAACCCATAAAGTTGAAAGAAAATCGAGAATCTTCAATTCCACGTGTTCCATCTTCCCTACACAAGTGGGAGGCAGTTTCGACACGTGTTTTCCGGTCACCAATTGCCGCTCCATCACCGGAAAATTCTCTGATACACTTCTCGAAATCCTTTCTCCGCCATAGCATCTCCCCAAAATAAGCAAAGCGAGTATGGTAATCTCAACCCTTGCTCAACCATCACTAAACTCCAGGAGATTTTGCTCGGAAGTTTCTCTGTCTCATAGCTTAATTTAAAATACTGATGCCTAATCACCTTTCACTCAACCTCAACTACTTGATCGAAGAGGCCATGATTTGTCGTTGATTAAACCGGGGGAAGCTTCAGTCAATTGAAGATTGATTTTTTGTTGGACCGTTGTCAAACGCCAACTCTACCAAATCCTCTTCAGAAAGACTTCAGAGACCCATAATAACTCAATCATCTTCGACAAAGAAGCTTTACCTTTAGAACCAATTTGGTTAGATGATACGATAAAGACTGATTCTCATGGAAGAATGATCAGTTGAGACGACCAATAGGGTATTCAATCAGAAGTTGAAGGGATAAAGATGAAGAACCGTGAAAAGTGAAAACTACAGACTTTATTTGGTTCAACTCAGAACAGAGGAAGATAAGAATGGAGAGCAACTCTGTGGTTGAACCTTCACACACCAAAATCGCCGTGCGAAGAGAAGATCCGCTACCGGAACATAAAGTCGATCTAAAGATCGAAGGTATATACAATCAAAAAGCAAAAGAGAAAGTTGGTAACCGGCGGTGTAGACCACCGGCCACCAAAGATCGAAGCTTTTTTTTTTTTTTTTTAGACTTTCTAGTGAGAGGTTAGAGAGGAGAGAGAATCTAAGCCTTGTATGTACGTGCTGTCTTTTCTAGAGATTTTTCCATAATCAATTTTACTAAAAAAATAATATAACATGTTCTAATTGATGATATGGTTTATAGTAAATATGACATTAAAATTACATCTAATGTAAATTTATATTTTGATAAATTTTGTACACTATAGAAATAACTAATACAAAATTATGAAAATAAATCTATTTAATATGGTATTAAATAATATAATAATAAAAATATAAAATATTTTAAAATTTTTAAAATTTTACTTAGGTCTATTTTTATAATCATATAATTTTCAATATTAAATTTTTTTCAAAATTTCATATATTTTTTTCAAAATTATATATATATGTATATATTTTCCTATATAATTTTAAATAAATCAAAAATTTTATTTTAACTAAACTAAAATTTATATTAAAATATTAGTATACAAATAACAAAATATAAAATATTAATAAAATTTTATTTTAAATTCAAATTAATTTTTTTAATGCTGCATTGTGCAGAAATAAGTATGATTATGAAAATATTTGGACTAGGCCTCTTGATCTATATTATCACTTATTGGGCCTGTACAAATAATTGGTCTACTAACGTTCAAGTTGTTTCACATACTTTCTTTTCAGTAACTTATGTCCCAATATGTACTTTTTTGTTTCCAACGATAAATTCAATATATCAAAAAGTATAAGGGTAATACAAATAAAATATTAGCCAAACTAGTGGCAAATTAAAAAAATCAACAGAACTTCCTCCTAAAGCCATATGTTTAGCAATACAATCTGCAGCTTGATTTTTCTCTCTATTCACATGATCCAGCGAACAATTAGGCAATAAGCTGATTCAATGTCGTATGTCAAAAATCAAATTTCCCAACTCCACATTTTCTTGATTACCACTAACAATTTGGACTAGTTTTTGGTTATCACCTTCAAACCACACAAACCGCCATCCTCTTATCCAAACTTGATGCAGAGCATATAAAAAGCTATGGGCTTCTCCCTCCAATGAAGAAGAAATTCCTTTTAACTTAGCTCCCCCTGAACCCAAAAATTTACCATGATGATTCCGCAATATCCATCCGACACCCGAAAACTCCATACCACCTTTATAACTGCAATCGAAATTACACTTCAAATAACCTGAAGGTGGAGGTTCCCACTTCGTAGACCGGGGCATACGAACACTACCTTGAGGATGAACTTTAACATTTTGGACCCATTCATCGTTTGCATCCTTAGCTCTTCTTGCATCTTCCATGGGATGAACATTTCTCTTAGTGAATAAGAATTCATTACGAGATTTCCAAATATACCACACTGTCCAAAAGGACTGTAACTGATACCTCGGATCCTCTGTTAAATCACTCATTAATTGAAATAGCAGCTGAAAGTTTGTTTCAAGATTATCCGTGAATCCACCAACTAAGGGACTGTTAGAGCATCTCCAAATTGCAGAAGCATGAGGACAAAGGAACATAACATGGTTAATACTTTCGTCCTCATAAACATCTCTGACAAATAGGATCTACCTTAACCCCTCTTGAACAAAGACCAACGTATGTTGAAACAGCACCCGAAAGAGCACTCCACAGAAAGTGTTTAATCTTAGGAAGAATTGGAAGTTTCCAAACCATAGATTTCAGGATAAGTGATCCATTGGGACTTTGAATATAACCAGCTTCATTGAAATCATGATAAGCAGCCCAATAACCTGACTTGACCGTGTATGTAAGATCCCTGGAGTAAGACCAAATTAATTTATCCGCCTTTGCGAATCTAGAAAGCTTGATTCTTTTAATAAGCTCCACATCTTCATGAGAAAAGAGATTCGCCAATAACGAATCATTCCAAGTTCTCGTATTTGGAAAAATTAAGTCAGAAACCTTAAGTCTCTCATTACAACCAAAATAATTAATTTTCCTTGGGGGAACTGTAGGCAACCAATGATCAAACCAGACACTAGTATTGGTGCCATCAGCAATCAACATACGAGACCATTTACAAAGTAACTCCTTACCAACTTGAATTGACCTCCAACCATAGGAAGCATTATTTCTATTCGACGTCTGCAAGAACGACGACGAATAATAATACCTCCCTTTATAAATTCTGCTTAACAAGGAATTGGGATTCTGATTAATTCTCCATGCCTGCTTAGCCAACAAGGCTCGATTAAAAGTAAACAAATCTCTGAAACCCATACCTCCTTCTTTTTTAGGTAGACATAATTTTTTCCATGCAACCCATGGAACTTTCCTTGTATCACCATTATGACCCCACCAAAATTCTGTTAGAGCCGAATTGATCTCATCACAGATAGTTTTCGGAAGAAGAAAACAACTCATAGAATAAACTGGTTTAGCTTGCAAGACCGACTTTATTAACGTTTCCTTTCCCGCATGAGATAAGAACTGATTGAACCAAGGCTTTATATGTGTTCGTATCTGATTAACCACTCCTTCAAATTTGCCTATTTTGCTCCTCCCTAATTGCTCTGGAAGTCCTAGGTATTTACCAGCACCACCAACTGTGGTGATCTGCAGTATACTTTGTATAAAGTTACGGATGGAGAAATCAATCCTTCTACCAAAAACAATGGATGATTTGCCCAGGTTAACTTTCTGACCTGATACTAACTCATACCATTTCAGAATCCGAGCTATATACACTGAGCATCGTTTAATGTAGCCTTACAGAAGAACAAGGAATCGTCGGCAAAAAGAAGATGGGAAACTGTGGGACAGTTCCGTGCTAATCTCATACCATGAATCTGTTTTGTCTCTTGAGATGTACTCAGCATTTGGCTTTAAAATTCAGCACAAAATAGAAACAAATAAGGAGAGAGCGCATCACCTTGCCTTATGCCTCGAGTCGGCTTGAAAAAACCATAAGGTGTCCCATTTATAATCACTGAATATGAAACAGATCGAACACAAATAAGCTTAATCCACTTCGTATCAAAACCAAGTCTTTCCATAGTTGATTCCAAAAAATTCCACTCAACCCGATCATAGGCTTTGCTAATATATGTCTTGATAGCCATATACTTCTTCGCTCTTATGAGGTTTTTCTCCATATTTTTCAGCAATTCTTTTTGTATCCATTTCTGTTTCTTGCAAAGACTATCACTGTCTTTAAATTACAACACTGTGGCTCTTGTGTGCCTTTTCTCCATCTTTTTCAGTAACTAATTTTTTCTTTGACATACATGTAAACAGGCTTTTCTTATGTGCCGCTTGATAAACTCAACTATTTTTTTTATGTTTCTAAAGAATTCTATATCTCTGAAGCATACCTGTATGACCAGAGCCGGTTCTAGACTAATGCTGGTAAAGACATGTTAAAGGCGTCAAAATGAATTGTATACTAAAAACATGTCTTAATGGATCAGAGCTTAATTCTTTAGTGTGGGTTTAAAAAAATATATTTTGTAAATGGTTTCAAGATTATTGGACTTTAGGCGCCAAATTATGATCGACCAGGCATGTGCATGACTTTGTGATGTTAAAGTTCCATTGCATGAAAATCCCTGACAGATATGTTCAAATAATCCAAGCAATATGGAATGCATATATGTGTTACTGTTACTAGTGGAATGCTTAGCTTGTTGGTTATCTGGGTTGTAATCCAAAAAGTTTGATTTATAAATAAGGATAATTATTGAATCACACGAGATCACTTTTTAAAATTTATTTTGATATTATTTTAAGTTTTGAGTTACATGTAATATCTTTGCAAATTAAAATAATCAAAATATTACTCTTGTTCTTGAGTAATCAAGATTAAAAAGAAACAAAAATAATTGTAGTGTTTATAAATATTTTTGTAAAGATCTTATAATCTTTGAACAATAAATATCTTTTTCTCTCTATTTAACAATTAATTTCTGATTTTCTATTTTTATTTGTCAATACCTACAACTCCTAGAACTAACAACTGGAATGAGTAATCAAAAATTACAATGGTTAATACTAATAGATGTAGTGGTTAATAAAGAGTTACAATTGTTAATCGCAACAATTCAATAGTTAGTAAATAATTACAATGATTAATCACGAAAAGTTATAATCATTAATATGATTTTATCAAAGGTTGAAACCATCCATAATTGCAAGATTTCATTTATATAGTTTCAATTGTTCATATAAATAATTAAAATTATTAATATAAATTATTACAACCATTCACTTAAATATATAAAATTCATTCTCCATAATTTGTAATCACAAATTCATTAAATAAATAATGCATTTATAAAATCATGCCTAAATTATAATGTTCTAAGATTTTGATTTTTATCTTAATATATTACACATTTCAAATGACCGAGAATCATGATGTCCTACAAATTAAGTTCTCTCAATCCATTTTGGACATATGAAAATAATACACACATGTTATATATGACACTATTATTAGTCATGTGTCCATATCCATTCATTAGCGCATGTAAGCTAAGTCCCAGTTTTTTGAAGGGTCATCACCTCATACTCATATACTTAAATACTTTTATTATGCAAATGCAAATGCACTTTTACAAAACATCTATTAAAAATAAAATTTTAATCTATCACGTTTCTGTAGGCCCAAACACATACAATGTGATGAAATAAACATGTGATTCAATCTTTAAGTTTAGGCTTTCCACGTTAAATTTAACCTCTGACATTGTATTAGAGGAAAAATGGATATCCCATATTAAAGATTTCAAATGAACTTTTAACTCATCTCTTTAACCAACTTAGTTACCAAGTCTCTAACTAATTTCGTCAAATGATATTCTACATTTCATTCAGACCGAATAAATTCTATGGTAATCACCCGTGAGTGATTCACATATTGAGCTATATTTAATGCATAGGTGTCGTGACTTACTATACATATGGTTATAAACTTTAATCAAAAAAATTCTAATATAAAAATAGATAGAAATTGGTGATATTATTTCGGTCATAATGAAATCTTGTAAATTAAATTCCTTATCCCATATGCATAATTTCTGGAATATGTCAAATATCATAAATATGGTAAATCACCAAATATCGTAATCATCAATAGTTGCAAAGATTCATTTATATAGTTGCAGTTGTTCATATAAACAATTGCAATGATTCGTATAAATTATTACAACCATTCTCATAAATATGTAACATATCTTAGATCACATCACACAGTATCATTTTTCTGGTCAAGACTCAACAGTATTCTAAAGCTCAGGTAAAACCATAAGACAGTATATTTATGGAAAACTAAAATATGTCAATACTAACTGAATGATATATCTCGATCATAAATACATTATGTACACCGAACATTCCATTTTAGTTTTATTCTCTTCTTGACAAGAAAAATAAAAAAAACACGAATGAATATTATCTGGTTCAAGTGCGAGGAACATATTAAAATATGGCCGTGGCCAAAACCATTTGGTAAAAATTAAAATTAAATTCTGTTGAGTCAATTTCAGACATTAACTGTGCGATAGTGATGAAGAGCTACTGATATATGTACCTTTCATAACCCATTTTGATTCAAATTCAATAAGTGGTACATATAAATTGACAAATCGTAAGTCTTCCACATAGTCAACGATTCTGTTCGTTTGTTATTTTATTATTTTCGAGTATCATATTCCGAGTGTTTCATAACTTGTAACTAGTCTTTAGTAACACACATGAAATTAAGTGTAAATCATCTTCATCTCATTTAATGTGCTTCAAGATACTACATGTTATAGTAAAATGTTGTTTAGATAAAATAAACAACGATCTTTATCATTCTTTAAAGAACAAAAAGGTCTTAGAAAAAAATTCTTTCGCTTTTACTTTTTTTTTTCATTTTGCAAAGAATGTCACTTTGACATATTTTACACAGATAAACAAAATGACTAAAATGCACTTATGTTCTTATTAGTTACATTTATTTAACTAATAATATTTAAAATAAATAAAATTATTTATAAAATTAATGTATTTTATAATTAATATTAAGCTTAAAATAAGTATTAACTGTATTGAAATTCCACAATTAACTATTTGTATAAAAAAAAAAAATTTAAAATGATACTCTTGTGAGTAGTTGGTTTGATTTGTAAGTATATTTATCGTTTTAATAGGGTATCAATTACAAAAAGATAACAATGTCTAGGCAATATAAAAAATGTACCCTCGTTTCATTTTACAATAGGTAGAGACCTGCGTAATGCTAATACACATGATAAAATTATAATGTCAATAATAAATTGTCTTTTATATGTATGTGGATGTTGTGTATAATTGGTTTTGTTATATTATATTACATTATTTTGTTATATTACAATTTTTATAAGAAGAATATCTTAAGATATACCTATAAATATTTTTATCACCAAAATAGTTTTTAAATAGAAAAATGATTAAAATATATTTTATTAAAGGATGTAAATATACATTTATACCCTTTGGGTTAACTAATCTACACTTAGGGTTTAGAGTTATGGGGTGGAGTTTTGGAGAAGAAGATTAAAATTAAAATAAAATAAAAATAAAAAATATTAATCTTTCTTTAAAAAATGTCTATTTTGATCATTTTTTTCTTTAAGTCTATTTTTGTGAAAAAAACTTCAAAATGTCTATTTGAGAGATTTACCCTTTTTGCAATGTTGTGTAACGTAAAACCCTACGAATATACTTTGAAATATTGTCAAAATTCTATTAAAATGTAATATACAATTTTTACCTTTATAGTATTAAAACCATAGGAATATATTTTTGTGTTTTAAATAAAATTATAAATATTAAATTATAAATATATTATTAAAACCATATGAATATACTTTTATTATTTTGGCATAAATTTAGCTTGTCACTCACTCATGACAATAAATATTGTCATAATACCATCACATTAATATTAGCCACAACATATGCCTTTGACTATATGCATTGCAAATATATAACTTAACTTTAGGAATCTCGATATTGAATTGCCATCTCAGTACCGTGCAATTGAAAATATTTATAGAGTTGGTACTATATATATGGTTTCCTAAATTAAAAGATAGGCATGGACAATTTAACCTGGATCCAAAACCTGAACTTGAACCGACCCGAAATTTGAGGTTCGGGTATAAGTACAAGTATATATAGATTATCTTGTTGGATATTTTATTTGTGGATCTGTGGGTACATGTTCGGATCCGAGTAAGACCCATTACCCGTTCGAGTTTTAATGGAACCTGAAAAAAAAAACACAAATACACGTGCTTCAAGTTACAACAAATTCTTAATGTTCTGTCTCAAACCTGGGTATCTCCTCTAGTCGTTTCCACTCCCCCAAACAACCTTCAATCTCATTAACAAAACCGAAATCACTCATCAATCAAACTTGAAACCCTAAGTCGAATTCATCTCATTTCTTCTTCTCCCCTTTTTGAGACTTCTCGAGATCACTTTGTGGTAATTACAAAATATACACCCTAACTTCTTAATTATTTGGTAATCTCTACATTTTGTCATTGATTATGGTTTGGTTTGGTTTTTGATTGATTATTATTCACTTGATATAATTTTGATTGCTTTTATTTATGTTTTTTTTTTGTTTCTGATTATGGTTTTATTTTTTTCTTTTGTTTTTTTTCATGAATGTTGATGGTCTCTTGCGATAATCCGGTTGAGGGGGAAAACCGAATGCATAGTGAAGATGGTGATTATTTTGGAAGTGATGATGATGATGTTAGGACGCACATTTCTCATAAACGTAAAGAAACAGATGGTGGTAGAAGTGGTTCAAAATCAAAATCAAAATCAGGAAAGAAACACAAGGTCTTTGGTATAGGATCACTTCACGAGACTACAAGAGGATAATGACAAAGCACAATGTAATTATTTTGGGAATGATATGGTCTGTCCAACGAAGTCAGGGACATCGAATTTGAAAAAGCATTTAAATTTTGCTTGTAAGGCTTATTAGGTATGGGAAGCTGCAAACAAATTTAATAAGCAGACTGTTTTAGATCAAGATGGTGATAGTGGTAGTATTGGGATCTCGAAAGTTTTTAACCAGTGTTTAAGGAAGCTACTAATGAGATGATGGTCTTGGGAGTACTGCCATTAGTTTGGGTTGAGGGTTTAGCATGGAAAGACTTTTGCGACAAAGTCAAACTGCACAAGCCTTTTTCTAGGAGAACAACTAGAAGATATATTGTTGAGATATATGTGAAAAATAAAGCTGCAATGAAGAAGATTCTTGGTGATAATAAGAAAAGGTTGTCATTGACAACATACATATGGAATGCACCTCATACGTGAGCTAGTTATATGGTTATAACAACTCATTTTGTTGATTCTTGGTGGCAGTTAAAGAAGATGATAATTGGGTTCGAGAATGTGTATTATCACAAAGGTGCAACCATTTATAAGACTCTTATTGAATGTTTAGCAGAATGAAAGATTAAACGAGTGTTTTCATTTACTGTTAATAATGCCACAACCAACAGTTTAGCCATGAGGATATTAAAGGAACAATTCATTGAGAATGGAGATGATGCAATGGTTCTTAATGGTCATTTTATACATGTGAGGTGTGCTACTCACATACTTAACTTGATCGTCAAAGATGGTCGATGGAGATAGACAACAATGTCAATGCTATTCGAAATGACATCTACTTTATGAGGTCTTCAACACCTAGACATATATCGTTTGAGAAAATAGTAGAATCAGGAAAAATTCAGAGAGGGAGTTTGC
Organism: Moricandia moricandioides; assembly: GCA_905132885.1. Classification (NCBI taxonomy): domain Eukaryota; kingdom Viridiplantae; phylum Streptophyta; class Magnoliopsida; order Brassicales; family Brassicaceae; genus Moricandia; species Moricandia moricandioides. The sequence continues at coordinate 1,286,955 of CAJHQQ010000001.1, forward strand.
CTTTGGATATTAAGTCAAGATAAAATTCAAGTTATCTCATGCTAGAACAAGCTTTGAAGTTCAATGTTGCTTTTGAGAAAATGGAGGCTGAAGATAAACCATATAATGACTACTTTAGTAAATTTGTGGATGAAAAGAAAAACGCATTTGGGTTACCAAGTAAAGTAGATTGGGAAGTTGTCAACAGGTTAGTCGAGTTCTTGATCATTTTCTACAAGGCTACTTTGATGCTTTCTGCTTCTACAAGTGCATGTTCTCATAAACTATACCATGATATAATCAATGTGCAAAGAAACTGTAACGTCCCGACCATCCACAGCTAATGGCCACCCACACCCGTTCTCTCGGCCCGTGGGCCCCATCCCGTTCCAACAGTCGGTGTGTTAATTTTCCAAGGCTCGAAATCATGTTTACTGACCCTGAAATCATTAACCGACCTTTCCCCGTGCTTTGGCTTCACTCACACGGTATCGCGAATCACTTCCCGATAGGTCACCCATCCTCCCGCTGTTCCAGCATAAGCACGCTTAAACATAGAGTTCTAAACGGATGTGTGACGGAAAAGGTAAATGCACTTTGGTGATATAGGTACCCAAATCAATTCTCTTAAGCCTTTCCACATATCAAAACTCGGGATGCAGTTCAACCCCTCTCAAAGAACGCAACGTCCTCGTTGCGCCGCACGACATGTCTCAAGACGCCTCTCGAGTCATATCAGAGATGGCTAACTAGCTCTGATATCACTTGTAACGCCCCGACCACCCACGGCTAATGGGCCACCCAGGCCCGCTCTCTCAGCTTGTGCGCCCCATCCCATTCCAACAGTCGGTGCGTAATTTTTTTAAGGCTTGAAATCATTGTTTACTGACCATGCAATCACCACCCGAATTTTCTCCGTGCTTTGGCCTCACTCACACGGTATCGAAAATCACTTTCTGATAGGTCACCCATTCTTCCACTACTCCAGCATAAGCACGCTTAACCCTAGAGTTCTAAACAGATATGTGACGGAAAAAGATAAGTGCACTTTGGTGATATAGGAAGTCAAATAAATTCTTTGCCTTTCCACATATCACAACCCGGGATGTTACATAAACTTTACTGCTTTGAGCAAGGCACATGGTCCTGGTGAAATTTTAAGGTCTAAAGCTGCATCCATGTTACAAAAATTAAGAAAGTACTAGAATCCTTTGGGGAGAAAGTTGAGATAAATAAACTTTTAATAGTTGCTGGTGTTTTCGACCTAATCAAGAAGATAAATATTACTACTAAGTTATTTGAGAAACTCTATGGTGAAGGGAGTGTTCATGTTACTCTTCTAACCAATGAGATTGAAGACATTTAGAGATGTCTTTTTGATGAGTACAACAAGGGTATTGCTGCTAGTGTATAGTCGAATCATACTCATTCTTAAGGTGCTTCTTCTCAGTCCCAATCTCAAGAACAAGTTAGTGAAGAAGTATCTCAAAGAACGGTTCTTGAGAGCATGAATGACATATACAATGAACTTGTCGAAGACATAAGTTTTCAAGAAAAAAACAGATGAGCTGAATCTATATTTGAAAGAGAATGTGGAGAATCCAAATATAATGGCTGGTAAAAAGTATGATGTTCTTTTTTGGTGGAGATTGAATAATTCAAAATATCTGGTTCTTTCTCATATAGCTATAGATATAATTGCTATGCAAGTGTCTTCAGTTGCATCTGAATCGCCTTTTAGTACAAGTGGTCGAGTTTTAGAAGTAAGTAGAAGTTGTTTGACCCATTACATGACTGAAATGCTTGTGTGCACTGAGCAATGGTTGAAATGTGAGATTAAAATCAATGGAAGAGGTGTCATAAAGAAAGAACAATTTCTTCAGGAGACACAGGAGGAAGATGATCTTACGAGAGGTAATCTCAACTCTTTAAGCTTATGCCTTGTGTTTTTTCTTTATTTTTGTAGTTCACTGCTATGCTAAGGTTCACTCATGTCATATATATTTTAGATTGAACCTGCATTCAGAAGCCTCTCATCCGAACATATGAGGTTATGCAGCAGAAGATTTAAAGGTTAGTGTCACTGCTAAATTCTCGTCTCTTGTGACTTAAGTGTCATGAGTTCCGCAAAAAAAAGTGTTATGAATTATGAAACATCGACTTGTTAAGTGTCTTAGTGACCTGGTGTAATTGTGTTATTAGGCATGGAGGTATGGAACAAAGGAACTTCTTGAAGTGTCGACAAAGACTTGATGGAATTGTAATTTTTCATTGTTGTTCTCTAATTTTGTTTTATTTTGGGATTGAAATTGCATCAATATTATGGTTTAGTACATCTGAATTTGAATTGTTTGCAAAAACATGAGTTTGTTATGGTTAAGCGTTTTATGTTGATTTTAATATTTTTGAGCATGTTTAATATAGAATTGCAGGTTCAAATTTCGAGTAATCAGTTAAATTTTACCCAAATTATTACAAACCGACCCGAAAATAATTAAACCGAATAAAATATAACCGAAAAACCTGGAACTGAATCCAAAACCGTTAGTACCCGAAATTTACAGGTTTTAACAAGTTTTTTAGATTTTAGACCCGAACCGATCCGAACCTGGTATGAACTGATCGAAACCCGAACCAAAAAAAATAAAGTACCTATTGAATTTAAATTTCCTAGACCCGTAGGATCCGGACTTGGAAAAAACTGATCCGAACCCGATCTGAGGACCCAAATGCTCATGCCTAATAAAAGATATATACAAACCTTGTATTAATCAAACGTAAAACATCGGTTTTGAGGCTTTGTTCATTATTATGGTTCTTGCTTTTTGTTAAGGTAAAAATTACTAAAATCTTTGTTAATTTCAATTCGATATCTGTCAACCCGTTAACCATAAAGAAAAATTTAATTATTTGTTTGGTTTAACCAAAATAATTAAAACCTAAGTATCTAAATAATTTCAAAACTGGTGAAATTATTGTACTTTCAACTATAAGGTTATTTCCAAAATTTAAATAAATATAAAATTTACCTAAGTATTAAAATAAATTGAGTTCCTTGGTCTTCATCTAGATGAACCTGACGAATAACTCATATGCAATATAAGATGAAAATGGGTTTACTTGTCTGTTACGGTGTCATCATTTTTTTTGGACACAAAATGTCATCATGTTCTTTTCTGGTTTCATAAAGTATTTAAAAGAAAAGAATGTTATATCTCCCAAAGAAATTACGTGCTCTGCTTGTATAAGCAAGAAATGTCATATTCCACATTTATTTGCAGGCGAATGGATGACTAAGTGTCGTTAGTGTAAGGATTCCGTGCTCGAAGTGCTACGTAATTTTTTTAATTAATACTGATGACCCGCACATCCGTGGGGATTTTTGTTTATTTTATAAATGTCAAACTTTAATATTAGTGTAAACATTTTAAACATATAATTTACATTTTAGTGTTATATATTGTGTAATTCTATAATCTTATTATTTATCTTTCTTATCTGACATTATTTTATGATAGTGTATTAATTTATTACTAAACTAATGCACTATTGTATAAAAAATACTTGATTTTTTTGGTAAATATTTTTTATATTTTTTCAATATATTTATTATAATTAAAAACATTAAAATTTATATTTAAATTGATTTTTATTAATATTTTAAATTAATTATTAATTTTAGAGTTTTATAATAGCATATTTATGAACAACACATGAAATAAAAGTTAGTTATAAAATTTTATATTCTGTTATAATCATTTTAATTATTGTATATATTTTTTTAGTCTAAAAATAATATAAAATTTTAGATATGAAAGTTTAACAAATGTTGACAATTTTATTTTATATAAAAAAATATAAAAATTTTAACACTTATTTAACAATGAATGATATTTATTTATTTATTAAAATGAAAGCATTTTAAAAAGAGGTTAATTTACCAATTCCGTACAATTTTTTTATATTTCATTCATACAGTACTTCTATTTTAATATCAATAAACTATAATTATAAAATTTAGAAAAGATAGCATATAATTTAATTTTTGTTTCTTAAATTTTAGTAAAAAATAATTTATAATAGTATTAATTAAGAAATTATATAATGCATTATTTTATAAAAACATTAAAAATTTTAATTAGATTTTGTTAGATTTTCCTCAACTGATTTTGTTTGAACTAAAAATAATTAAATTTATAGTTAAAATTGATTCACTAAGATTTAAAAATGATATATATTTACTTAATTAAAGTAAATAATCAAAAATGTCATAATGGTAAATCAATGAAATAGTCTTACTATGACTTTTGTTTAGTAGATTTTTTTTGTACTTCTCTTTTAATAGAGAAGATGATATTGATATATAATATATGGAACACAAAAATGGTAGTTTGAATGTAATGACATATTTTGTAAACATTTTAGTAAAAAAATGAATTTTAAATATTTAGGCTGAGACGCATCATGAAACTAACACCTCGGCATGACATATATATAAATAAGTTATAAAATAAAAGTTATCCTTTCGAATTTTTTTTTATTAATAAGAAAGGGATAATTGTTACCTTCTCTAACGATTTTGATATCGCTTACCGTTTTATTTTCTCACTACGAATTTCTTACACTTTTGTGACATCAGTTAGACCAACGTAAATCAATCGTAAAAGAAAATCGTTGGCGTGGAACGTTTGCAAAAACTGAAGTTAACAATTATGATTTTCATATGTAACTCTATAGACATGTCAAAACTGGGTGCTGCATTATTTGTGGCTATTGGTAGGAGATGTGTCATGGATGTGACCCAGGTAAAATACACAAGGTGTCTCATGTATTTATGTATGTATAGATGAGAACAAGACATGTGCATCAAGTTCCAAAATAAAGTTGAGATGTCGTCCATGTGCATGAACCCATCTTCCATTTATGGTTAATTAACCAGTTTGGCACAAACCTTAAATTTGACCCCTCCGATGCACCAAACACATTTAACGAGACACCCCTTACCTAAAATGGCAATCATCCCATTGAACTTATTAATTTCCATTTTCATTATTGAACATTCATCAAGACGACCAAATAAAGTGGTTAGGTTCAGAAACAGAGTTGTGTAACATGTTTATGTATTCTAGATTTTTTTTCGGTTAAAATATCTGTTTTTATGTCTTGTAAACCGAACTGTGAAAAGCGAGCAAATTTAATAATTAGATTTCCTTGGAACACGAATGTTAGTATCAGTGAAATTCTAAATATTTTAAGCGATTAAAGAGTATTACCCAAAAGATGGTTTTTACACATGTTTTGTTTATGAGTAATAATATTGGAGATGAGAAATATACTTCATACGTGTCAAGAAGAGAGTCTAGCAAAGGAAATCTTACCAATGTTTTGATTGTATAAAAGTGTGAGAACAACATGATAATAGATATCTAAGTGTGATCATGACGATCATAAGGGTGAGTTTTGAGCTGTGAGGTGTAATTATTCGGTTATTAACGAAACAGTAACTATCATAAGAGGATGAATGGATCGCTTATATGTCTTGTCGTAATTGTTAAAAAAAGAGAGACGAGGACTAATTACCACCATAAATTGTGAGGTACAATCATTGAGTTAATATAGTTTACACTGATTCAAATTTAATAGTCTAGTGCCAGGTCGAAGCTAACATGAAAATCTGAATTTCGGTTCAAGAAACTTGATTAATTACCTAAGTTTGTTGATAAGTCATTACAGAGATAGGCATGCATATTTCGGTTTCGGTTCTACTTTGGTTCTTTTTTTTTTGGTTTTTGATTTTTTCGATTTTAGTTAATATATGATCTATTTGGATATTTATGAAGTTTGGTTAAGTTTTGATTCAGTTTCGATTTGGTTATTCAGTTTTTGATTATGTTCGGTAGCAATGTTGGAAACCGATTAATACCGAGAAAATTTCAAGTCCAATTCATTTCCAATTTTGGATAATTTTGATTAATTTCAGTAATTTTTGGATAATTAATATTTTTCAGAGGAAGTTTCAGGTAACTCAAAGTTTTTAGATAAAATATTAGATAATTTGAAATATTTGGGACAAGAAAATCATTCGTATACTTCAGTTTTTTTGTGGTGTTTTAGTTTATAAATAATAATTTTAGAATACTTGATTATTCCAAAACATAATATAATTAATATTTTAGGTAAATTAACTATATTTTAATAATTTTGGTATCTTTTAGGTTTTCGATTCGGTCCTAGTTTAACTTTGTTTTTTCTATTTTAGAGATATAAAATCCTTCCAGATAATTATGAAATTCGATTTGGTGTAGTTCTTCGGTTTGAGATAAATTTGTACATGCCTATACAAAGATATGTCTTCTTGAAAGTCTAAGATTCAGTTGTCATGCAAGAAATTTTGAGTCTATGATAATTCTCAAATCCAAATGAATTATTTGTAAGTCATAGCTAAACATACTACACTAGCTGTAACATTTTTGAGAAATGAAATAAACTAAGTGAGTTTGGTACAAAACAAATAATTATATCGCTCGATTGAGGCCATTGATGAAAAATGTTTGAGTATTTGATGTGTCTCACCATGATAACGTAAAATCTAAGAAATGCCAAGTCGATTAACTTTTTAAAGGCGAAGTTGCTTGACCTACTGAATATAAGTGAGACAGCACGAGTTGTACCATAAAGAGGAAAGACACGAGACCAATTATAAAATTTAAGGGTAAGATTCATAGAATTTAGTCCAAAAGCTTGGAATAATAATATAAAAATGAGGACTTACTATTTTTGTTGCAATGCTTGAAATCATGTCAGGTAGTACTAAGGTACCAAACCATTTCTAAAATTACCTAGCTAGTAAAATAAAAGTACTCCGTAACTTTACAGATCGGTATATCATTGTCAATGATGACAATAACTACAATTTATTTATTTCTTATATTAAATTAGGCAGGTGTCTATATTTTTAATTTGAATTAAAAGTATCTTATCAAAAATTTGTCGAAAATTTAAACGGAAATAACTATTCACTGCAGAAGACTCGTTGTGGGAGAGGAAAAAAGTATTCAGAAATCAAAATAGGTTTTATATGGTTATATACTTAAAACAAAATGTTGATTTACTTTTGCTCGGCAGATTATTCCCAGTCACTGAATATTTGAATGTCTAAAAACGTGGGTGTTATACGAACTGTAAAGAAAAATTTACGAAATTTATTTGGTGACTAAACAATGTTTTATAATCCTTCACAACTTGTAGTATTGTTTAACATTCTTTTTTTCCGATTTACAAAAGAAAAGACTATCATTTTTAAAATTATGAAACATTGTTTGGTCAACAACTAAGAATGTGTTGGATCGAATCGGTTATTATAAATGATTCATCACCTTTTATACAATTGTATAGCACATCTAATTTTTTTTTTAATATATACATTTCAGAGTTTAGGCTGAATTTTTTTTTGTTGAACCTTCTGTCCACTGTCCAGTCTGTATTACGTACAGAAGATACTAAACAGTTGTTTTTGTATTTATTTACAAGAAAAAGCTCTTTCGTTAGAGTTTCATTTTTGTAGGTCATCATTCCTTCAAGTTTATAATAAGAAAAAACATTCTAAGCGCATAATTAAATATTACTTTATTCTTTATTTTAGTTCAATATGATAAACTAGCCGCAATTGCAAAGCTGAAAAGTTGATCGACGATTTCACATTTTGTCTTTGTCATCATTTATCTCAAGCATGCGTTGGTCCTTTCTTTTCGTTACTACTAATTTCCAGTTATTTTGATTTGTTACGTTTTAGGACTATCATTATCATTACTCATCTTCTAAGGGCACTATTATTGGGGGTTTTTAGTGGAGCTCTTAAGGGGTGGATTCCACTAATTCCCCCAAAACTCATCTCTTATTTCTCTTAAATAAAAACCCTCTTTACTATGGTTCTTACACTGTTCGCAAACCCCACTGACACGTGGCGGCCCGCGATTGGTTCGTTTTAATTTTTTTTTAAACAGAACCATTTGTAGAATTTATTAATTAAAAATTTATAGAATTTATTAATTAAAATTTATCATGTTGGAAATATGAACCATTTGTAGAATTTATTAATTAAAAATTGTTATTTCCGCTTGGCTTAAATTAAAGTTAATGCGATTTGATTTAATCAGATTAGATATTCGGTATTAAGTTAATGAAAATAGAAGCTTTCTTCATACAATTTAAATATCATTTATATTCTGTGATGGGTTGAACTAATAATAATGGTTTATGATTGATTAAGGAGTTTACTGGTTGGTTTGGCTATGGTACCTACCAATGTATGGATGACAATATATATTCAGTTATTAATCTATATATACCATAGGAAATTACATAAAGTGCTGAAATAAGATCATAAAGATAAACATTAAAAAAGGTTGATGAGGCTTTTGTCAAAACATAAGAAATCTATTTCCCAGTATCATATGTATATTACAAAAAGTTAGAAGACTATCTATTCATATTTTTCTTGTAAAATGAGTTTGAATAAATTGTTCATCTTGTCATAAGTTTTATCGCTAGCCATTTATTCTAGAATACTAGTAAAATGAGTCTGGTTTATCGTTTTTAGGTTTGGATCATCTTTAAATAATGCCTAGGAAAATACTGTTGATCAATCGTTTTTTATCTCCAATATGTTTTCTTTTTACTCTTATGGCCTCTAAAATTATAGGAAAAAAATACATATATATAGGTTCCAAATTATAGAAACATATTTTTATATAAATATTTATTAAATTGTCTATAGTCACCAAAATTTTAAGACTGATCTTTCCAATATGGTTGGTTTGAAAGTTAATCTATTTTGTTTTCTAGCATATTTTGCAAAGAAAAATTAGTCAAAAGATCACAAATTCTAATGAAACTAGTGTTGATTAATTATATTACAAAACCAATTTCATAAAGTCATACTTTAACGTTTAAACCATAAAAAGATTGAAACTAAAAAGACTGTTCGGAGTTGTTAAAAATCGACCCATAACTATAAAGTATCGCTACTGACTTACTGTGTTAGATCAATCCTTCCATTCCTCAAGTCATTATTTAAATATAAAAACGCTCAAAAGGATTAATCTAATAAAGTCACTAATAGAATAGTGATTAACTCACCACATATTGTGTACTATATAAAAAAAAATTTCTTCATAATAAATAATATAAAATTAATCAATATAGTATTTATATTTTTACTAACGCACAAGTACATAACCAATATATTATGTTCACATACTAAATCTTATATATCGAAATGTTACAATGGATACAGTATGATATATGAGAAAGATACTACAATACAATGATAATAATAATTTGATTTTTTTTTAATAAATTTCTACTATAATATCATTAATGTGTTGGAAAATAAGGTGAATAAAGTCAAAATTAAAATTTCTCTTTTTTATTAACAATCATTTATATTATTTAAAGTTGTATTTTAATTTAATAATATAGTATGATATTAGGTCCAAATGGTCCAATATGTAACCTAAAGCCTTGTATAGTATTAGATTTAATATTTGTATATAATAAAGGCATAGCCTTCTTAATGAGTAAACAAGAAAACTTTTATACAAAAGTAGGTTTTTGACATGGTGTGAGAGCCCTAACTTATTTTTGGCTATGAGTTTACGTTCTTTGAACCTTTCTTCTGCCTTTTTTTTTTGCAAAATTCGATCTGACCTAAGAACTTCATCCATATCAATAGGGTTCATTATGTCTGACGAAGAATCAACACTCTCCAAAACTAAGCCACAAGTTAAAGTGACAAGCTGTACAATATTTTTTTATGATCTAACTTAAGGAGATAATTCTGGTATGGTGATCTTACGACCGGCACGATGAGGAACAAACTATGATGAGTGGTTTTCAAGTATTCGTCTAGCATTGAAAGCTCGAAATAAATTTGGGTTTGCTGATGGTTTAATATCAGAATCAGAAAAATAATCTGAGGATTATGAAGACTGTTGTGCTAACAACGCACTCATTGTACCTTGAATTAAACTCACCACTGATGAGAAACCATGCTCCTCTCTGTCTTACCACTACAATGCATACAAACTGTAGACTCATATTCAAAAGCGATCTGCTTTGAAGAATGTACAAAGGGTCCAACGACTAAAACTAGCAATATTTGAGTTCATGTTTTCACTTGAAGGGGCTTGGTGTTCTACGATATTTCTTAGGAATCGAGGTTGCTCGGAACCCAACTGGAATGTATCTCTGACAACGGAAGTATGCACTGGATATCATATCTGAAACATGTTTACTTGGAGTCAAGCTTGTTTCCTTTCTGTTGGAACATAACCACACACTTGCTTTGGTTGATGAACATACGTTGTCTGATCCACTTAAATATCAAAGATTGGTGGGTCACTTAATTTATCTTGGGGTTACAAGGCCAAAACTCTCTTATTCTATGCACATTATTTCTCAGTTTATGAGTGATCCGAAACTAGAACATTGGGAAGTTTCATTACGTGTAGTGAGGTATTTGAAAATAGTCTTAGACAGGGTATTCGTCTAAAAGCTAATACTCCATTATTCCTCTCAGCTTGGTACGATTCTGACTAAGGCGGTTGTCCTATCACTCGACGATCACTTATATGTTGGTTCATACAGCTTAGAGATTCTCCTATTTCCTAGAAGACAAAGAAACATGATGTTGTCTCTTGTTCATCTCCACTAGCTGAATACCGCGCCACGGCCGATACAGTTCAAGAGATTTTCTGCTTCATCAATTTTTGTTTGCTTTTGGTATTGATTGTTTTGCTTCCATTGTTTTCACTCAGATAGTTTATCGGCCATTCAACTCACTCGCAATCATGTCTTTCATGCTCGAACAAATTATGTAACTAATGACTGTCATTTCATTCGCGACGAGATCATTCGTGGGACTATCACAACTAAGCATGTTTCAACAAATACTCAATTCGTAGACATTTTGATGAAAGCTTTTAGACACAAAGAGTTTGAAGGTTTTTTTGGTAAGTTGGGTGTTCAAAATATGCATACTCCACTTTGATGTGTGATTACTGCGTTTTACATGCCAATTAACCTAATGTGCACGCTACCACAATCGAATGGTATATCGATGCAGCACTTTAGGGTCGAATCCACAAGGAACTAATGATCTATAACACTAAGAATACACAAACTTCCCTAATCTAAGCAAATAGGAAGATTGATGATTGGTAACAAGCTAAACTCCTAGAATTATAAATAAGGTGATCTCAAATTCAAACAAGAAATAAGTGCAAGAATCAAACTTTCAATCAATAGCTAAAGATGGATCCATGGGCAAGATAATCGATATCGGGTGATCAAGATTCAATCTAGGATGCACGAACAAAACAATCAACAAGTCTATAGGTCTAGAACTCATAAAACAGACTAATCCACTTCCATGATAGAAATCCCTTTGTAATCAAGTACTAAACATCAAATGTCTTTGGCTTAATACTATCAAACAAGCATTATGATTAAGTCTACTAACCATCTAGCAATCCTAACATCAAATGTCTTTGGTTATTCAAGCTAGAGCAATACTAAATTCATTCAAGCATTTTAACAAACACCTTTCGGGCATAAAATAGCTTAAGATCTAGATGAGAGTGATCAAGTCTAATCTAGCATTAAGAACATTTAGTAAGCATAGAATAATGTTAATCAAGCAAGAGACATTCTAAATATCCACCTAATCACCCTAATCTACTTAACCCATGAATCACAAGTTCACTACTCAATATTTTTCATGAGAAACCTTAAACCCATATGAGATTCAAGGCAAATCATGTTAATGAGCAAGAAAAACACAATAAAAATGAAGTACTTCCTTCCAATGATCAAAAGATTCAAGATTTTTAGTTTAGACAAAGTTTTTGAGAGAAAAAGAGATCCCCCTAGGGTTTTAGGGTCTAAAACTATATATAGGAGTCCAAAAAACGAGTCGGATCAACCCAACAAACCCGGGTTGACCCATAAAAATTTGGGTATTTTGCCTGTAGCGACCAGCTGTGGTCGCTACGCCTGGTCGCTACGACTGTAGCGACCACGCCTGGTCGCTACGCCTGGTCGCTACGGCATCCGCATTTCTCTTGTAGGTCTGTAGCGACCACGCCTGGTCGCTACGCCTGGTCGCTACGGCATCCGCATTTCTCCTGTGGGTCTGTAGCGACCACTCCTGGTCGCTACACCCCCATTTTGCTCCAAACTTCACTTTCTTGGCCTCAATTGCCTCCAAAATCACCAATAAGCATCTCCAACACCTGACATAAATAAATGTAATGGAATGCAACCTAAATATGCCTAAATGATATCTTCTATGCTTAAAATGCATCAAAAGAGATGACCAAAACCATGCAAATATGTAAGATATCAACTCCCCCAAACTTGTCCTTTACTTGTCCTCAAGTGAACTTTCAAAAACAAGCAAGAGAGAGGGGTTTGAAGATGGTAGCTCATAACCAAAAGATACACTTCCTAGCCTTCAACATCACATCCTAGGTAAACATAGCAAGTAGCATGAACAATCTTTCCTATTACACTCTAGCTTCTCAAGGCTTATCTCAACTCAAATATCTTTACACAAGTCATTCACTCATCAATCAACAAGTCTTTCAACCAACTCTCACATTTATTAACAAGCAAATAAGGTGAATTCTTGCAAATGGGAACTTGATCTCAATCATTTGGTTTGGTGAGTGAAAATGGTCTAATGTGAAAGAAGAGAAGGTTTCAAATACATCTTTTTAAAGTGGTAATCACTCAAAAATAGGAGCTTGATCATTATGCAAAATTTATCTAAGATAAGGAGCAATTCATGCATACATAGATTGATTCTCATCAAACTACCCTTTTCCTAGATGACTCCAAGTTCTACCATTCTTCATCTTCTTCCCAAAACCCAAAGATAACACTCATCTCAACACTCACCTAATGAACACTCTTTTATTTTTCTTTTACTTAACCAACTAGGGACTTTTCATCTTTAATAACATTTAGCTCTAGCTCTTTTTTTTATCTTTCCCCATTCTTTTTTTTTTCTTTTTTTTTGGGGGGTTCTATTTGACACATCTAGAGCTTTTCTTTTCTTATTTTCTTTTGTCCCTAGGGATTTCTCTTCTTATAACACTCTCTTTGTTCATTTTTTTAGTTCTTCTCTTTTCCCAAACCCAAAATCTTAAACTCAAAAGCACACAAACCCAACCACAATCCTAAATGCTAGCTCAAGTGAGATCCTAATGCTAGCAAAAGATGAGAACAAAGTTATGTTGCTCCCAATACTCTCAAGATTTTGCACATGACAAACTATCAATAAGAGGCCTCACACAAGCAAGTCAATGGTACTTTCAAAGAATGGTAAGGGTTCATGGGTATGGGGGTGCCATTTGGGTTATCAAAAGGGTAATGAATGGAATAAGATAACCCAAATGTGTATGAGATCCATGTTTGAGTATGCAAGTACCCATAAGCAAGAGAAATTAAGTTCATTATGCCTCAAGTAGGTTGGACTTGGTTTCAAGAACTAGTCAATATCAAGCTCACAACAAGTTTCAAGTAGAGTCTTCAAGGCTCGAAGCATACAAATTTTTTTTTCTTAAGATGTTTAAGCTACTTGATATGTTTAGCTAGGGTATCATGTTGAGTTCTAGACATGTGTTCTTTTCAAGACAATTAAAACACAACTCCTTATGTATATGGATGCAACCTAAATGCTTTTAGACTCAAACTTAAGGATGAAAATGAAACAAAATAAAAAATCTAAATGCTTGTTTTGATGTTTTCGAAAATTTTCAATTTTTTTTTTAGGTTTTTCTATGCAAATAAGTATGTACAATGCAATGCATGAGACTCATGACAAGTAAACAAAACAAAACACAATGTGAGATGGTAAATTCTCCCCCAAACTTACTTCACACAGTCTCTTGTGTGGTAGTAAACTTGAAAGAGAGATCAAAAGAGAAAAAAAATATGAAAGAACTAAGTATTTACAAATGTGGAGATGCACTTACTTGGAGTTGGCTTGATGAGAGGAGGGAATGTGGAGGGACGACTTGTTGAGACTTTGGCAGTTTTGGCATGACCTCTTGGAAAGTTTTAGAACTCCCTCAAACTTGTCCCTAAGTTTATTCAAACACACTAAAGCAAGATAAGAGATAAATAGAAATATATACAAAGGATAAACATGGGAATGCCTCCCAAGCGCGCTTGTTTTAAGTCTCTAGCTTGACTTGGTGTCCTTGTTAATCACAAGAATCGAAAGGTTGAGCCAATGCACCTTTGATCCTTCTCCTACAAGAACAAGAAACAAAGTGCACAAAGGAGCACACTACTGTCCATAGAAAATAGACAAATTTTTCATCAAAGAGCTTCACAAGAGATGTAGCATGAGTTATAAAATGCTCCCTGAGGTTCAGATGTTCATGAGAATCAAATGCATTTGGTGGAAACACAAAGTCAACTACAGGCTCAAACGATGTTTTAACAAAGTAGTCAACTCTATCCCCATCAATCAAATAAAACACAATATTCTTATTCTCATCATTGTTTTGGCCAATGGGGTTTTCTAGCTCAAGTAAAAGCTTATCCACATCAAGTTCATCCCCTAGATCAGCTAGTTCAAGAAGAGGTCTAGGTTCATCAAGCATAAAAAATTCAGTTTCAAGATCAATTGAAGCACAAAGATAGTCCTTGTCAAAACAAACTTCAAGATGATCTCTAGCAATATTTTCTACTCTCAAGTCATCTAGTTTTCTAGTTTCACATATCAGATCAAGACATTCGTTGATGAGCACATGAAAATTCAAATCAGAGGCAATATCTTCAACACAAGGCAAGCGACTATCCTCAAAATACTGAAGTTCAAAAGTAGAATCGCTTATACCTTCTAGTTGGGTTGGTGGAACCCAATAAAATACCTCTTTGAGCTGATGAGCAATTCTTATCTCAGTACCTGTGAGCTCTCTTCCTTCTAGTGTTGCCCGGTGTTGCATAAGATTCAACCTTAGCATCACTGCCATGTCACTCCTTGTCAACATTGGGTTCTCTTTGCAAAGCTCATCTACCTTCACACTTTGTTCTGGTGTGAGCACACTTTCATCGAAGGGTGGCTCCACATATGGCTCATCATCTTCCATGTGATCTTCAAATATGTCTTCCTCTTCTTGTGGCCAGTCAAAGTAGCTTGCAGCCATTACTACAAAAAAAAACAAAAGCTAGAATAAAAGGTTAATAACTGTACAAAGCAAAACAAAACATAAGAAAAGAAACCTTAATCTCAAGAAAGTTCGAAATCCTAATGATAAATCTACTTAGTTCCCCGGCAACGGCGCCAAATTGATTACTGCGTTTTACCACATGCCAATTAACCTAATGTGCACGCTACCACAATCGAATGGTATATCGATGCAGCACTTTAGGGTCGAATCCACAAGGAACTAATGATCTATAACACTAAGAATACACAAACTTCCCTAATCTAAGCAAATAGGAAGATTGATGATTGGTAACAAGCTAAACTCCTAGAATTATAAATAAGGTGATCTCAAATTCAAACAAGAAATAAGTGCAAGAATCAAACTTTCAATCAATAGCTAAAGATGGATCCATGGGCAAGATAATCGATATCGGGTGATCAAGATTCAATCTAGGATGCACGAACAAAACAATCAACAAGTCTATAGGTCTAGAACTCATAAAATAGACTAATCCACTTCCATGATAGAAATCCCTTTGTAATCAAGTACTAAACATCAAATGTCTTTGGCTTAATACTATCAAACAAGCATTATGATTAAGTCTACTAACCATCTAGCAATCCTAACATCAAATGTCTTTGGTTATTCAAGCTAGAGCAATACTAAATTCATTCAAGCATTTTAACAAACACCTTTCGGACATAAAATAGCTTAAGATCTAGATGAGAGTGATCAAGTCTAATCTAGCATTAAGAACATTTAGTAAGCATAGAATAATGTTAATCAAGCAAGAGACATTCTAAATATCCACCTAATCACCCTAATCTACTTAACCCATGAATCACAAGTTCACTACTCAATATTTTTCATGAGAAACCTTAAACCCATATGAGATTCAAGGCAAATCATGTTAATGAGCAAGAAAAACACAATAAAAATGAAGTATTTCCTTCCAATGATCAAAAGATTCAAGATTTTTAGTTTAGACAAAGTTTTTGAGAGAAAAAGAGATCCCCCTAGGGTTTTAGGGTCTAAAACTATATATAGGAGTCCAAAAAACGAGTCGGATCAACCCAACAAACCCGGGTTGACCCATAAAAATTTGGGTATTTTGCATGTAGCGACCAGCTGTGGTCGCTACGCCTGGTCGCTACGACTGTAGCGACCACGCCTGGTCGCTACGGCATCCGCATTTCTCTTGTAGGTCTGTAGCGACCACGCCTGGTCGCTACGCCTGGTCGCTACGGCATCCGCATTTCTCCTGTGGGTCTGTAGCGACCACTCCTGGTCGCTACACCCCCATTTTGCTCCAAACTTCACTTTCTTGGCCTCAATTGCCTCCAAAATCACCAATAAGCATCTCCAACACCTGACATAAATAAATGTAATGGAATGCAACCTAAATATGCCTAAATGATATCTTCTATGCTTAAAATGCATCAAAAGAGATGACCAAAACCATGCAAATATGTAAGATATCAATGTGGGAGGGTATTAGGACAATAGGGCCTCGATATGTAACCTAAAGGCTTGTATAGTATTAGGTTCAATACTTGTATATAAAGGAATAGCCTCTTTAAAGAATGAATAGGAATTTTTTTATATAAAGATGTAGGTTTCTATTTGACCAAAAAAAAAGAAGCTATAGGTTTCTTTTTGATTTATAAATCTTGATAAAAAAAAATTTAAGTCTTTTTCGATTTGTAATGATGATATTTTTTGATTAATCTCTAAATTCTTTATTTTTAGAAAATTAAAATAATTTGGTGTTTAGCTACTTCGTTATATTACAATAGTTTTAGAGATGAGAGAATTAGCACGTTCAACGCTGGCTTTTCTAAATTGCATCTAACGACGTTGAATCTTCTAATGTATAATTTGGGACAACAGGAGGCATTCCAGATGAAATAAATGCAGAGCCATTTGATGATGTGAACTTGTGAAGATCTCTTGTTGGACATTCCTCGCGTATTATGATCTGAATTACCACTACTTATTAATAAGATTGAAAAAAGTCAATGATTAATCTAAGTAATCTCATCAAAATGTTCGATTTAATGAATTTCTTTTGCATTGAAAATATATTTCCGAGAAGGATCTTTTCACAAATTAAAAACGTCCGAAGATGACCATAACTGTCTTAAGATTTATAACAATGTTGAAGAAATCACTAAACGGTAATTACACATTTTATAATAGATTAGCGACTAAACAAATTATTCATGGGTTATGTGAAGAATATGTGTTAACAAATTATTAATTTATTATATATATATATTTATATTAGATATTTTAGGTTTTGGATTTAATTATAAATTTATTTATGAAATTATAAAAATTAAATATACAAAAAAAAATTAAATAAATTTATGGTTTTTACTAGTATTTTTTTCTTAATTTAACAACTCTAGATTAATTTATATTGATTTAAAATAGTTTAACTTAATTTATAATGATTAAAATTATTTTTAATATAAATCAAATTTTATGAAAAAAATTGGGTAAAAATATTTTGCCATCTAGATGAAAATATAGGCACCGTTTAAACCGATTTTTAAAACCATGATTTATACACACGCAAAAGTTTTGTATCCACATATATTAACTCAATTCAGAATGACATATTTACAAATTTACATCATACTACTTTTTCTTTTGCGAAAATCGAATATATCGGAAAAGGAAATTCTCGTGGTTACAAAAAAAGAAAGAAAGGAAATTCTCCTTTCAATATCGCCCTCGTGCTTTATAGATATATAAATCCACATATGTTAACTTTTATAAATGAATAATGAAAAAAGAAAGGAATAGACGAAGTTCATGAACCTGACATATATCCGCTTGTGATATAATCTAATTCGTATGATTTGATTTGTCGTAAGCCATGTTTTCAACCACTCATATGGCATAAAACAATTGACTAAAACTCTGACCACCATAGGAATAATGACAATTGTGTATAGTTATTTATTATCAGTGATGTGTTAAAGGCTGTCTAAACGAAACTTTTATTATTCGTGGAATTTCGTAAACTTATAGATAGTCCGTAGTTAAAAACTAGTATTATTTGTGGATTTTTAATGGTCAACTTCGAATAGCAGTCAATAGTCATCAGTATAAAATATAAATCTAGCAGACACATTAACATTATAAAACTTTGTGATTGATGTTAAAGCCCAAGAGAAAGTATTATATACAAGTTGGCTTATGATGAATGGACAACCATCGGATATCCAGATTTTTTGAGGTATTTATAATTTACTTTGTATGTTACAAATATTTAACATTTAGATTTGTTTTTGTGTCGTAAAAATATTGATATCCAAAAAATAAATAGATATTTGTAGATATTTACAAATACTTACAGATATTTCATCTATTTTGATTAATACAAAGAATCTTACAAATTTGATATAAATTTGTTTGTAAAAATATTTGTTTTGCATGATATATATAATAAAAATTAAAAGCAGTAATGAAAATGCAGATTTTGTAAATTTTAAACTTAGTTAGCAATTATAATACACAAAACTTAAGAAAAAAAGTTATAATTATCATAAACTTTTCTATTCTTTTTTATTTAATATTTTTATATAAGTAATAATATGAACATAATTTGTCAAATCATATGTTACAATAATAATTATTTAAACTTATACATTTAAAACTTTAAATATAATCAAGTTATACATGTATTTATATATTGTCGGATCAGAGCGGATATCCGCTTCACAATTTTTTTAATATTTATAATTTTAATGGATATTGATTTTTAATATTTGCTTTGCTTCAAAATTTTACAGATATCCAGAATTTTCAGATCAAATCAAACGAATAACGAATAGAATCAAATTTAACGGATAAAATTCTTAGTCCTATTATGATGACTAGCTTATGTTACAACTATGAAAATTCATGTACACAAGTTGTCTTATGACTAGTCTGTGACAAAACTATTAGGATTATGTAGAGATAAAGGGCAATAGGCTTTAGACTTAAAAGAATGTGTGAATATGAACTCATACATCAAGAATTTTACTGGAACATGAATAATAATATATGTCAGATTTGGAGTAATTTAGTTACTGTCAGTTGATCTTAAATTGGAACCTCATAAAATTTAAAATAGTATCATAACCCTTAAACCTAACTACTAAATAGGCTTAGTACCTCGATCTGCACTTTTATAATTGCTCTTAGAGCCAATAATGATGGTCAGCGAGATTACTCGCTAAAAATCCTTATCTTGAAAGATAATACTAGGATTATGTAGAGACAATGGTGGATGAATATTACGAGCTACGGGATCCGTGCTCCTTACTGTTTTTTGTTTTTGTTTTTTTTTAAGTAATATGAATCAGTTTGGTTAAATTCTTCATAGTTTAGTGAAGAAATAGATAAAGTTAACTGAGAGTTCTTGGTCTAGTGGTAATGGAACTTCAGCTGGAGTGTCCGTCCTGGGTTCGAGTCGCCTTGGTCACCTTCTCGCCTATAACCGTGCGTACCCGGATAGAAGGTCTCGTGGGGATTAGTTTGGACATACCGCCTGGGAACCTCCATGGTTATAAAAAATAGAAATAGGTAAAGTTCTTCTGGTTCAAAATTTATTTTGTTATTTTTAATATTGTGCCCATAACTAAAAATGTTTATATATATATATATATATATATATATATATATATATATGTCTTTGTGTAGAGATCTAGATTAATGGATCATAAAGTTTAAGTTTTCAAAAAGTGTGTGAATATAAATTTTATATAAAAAAATTTAATAGGACATAAATAAGATATAAGAGATTTAGACTAGTTTGTTTATTGCTAACTGGTTTAAAGTTGAAAAACTTAGCAAAAACATGGCTATGGTGGTACATTTTTAAAAATAACTGATCCATGGTTGATGTAAACTTCTTGACCAACTAGATGAAGTTATAGAGTCTGAATGGTAAAGAAAAAACAGTGGTGTAAACAGAGTAAATAAAAAGATGAAAAGCAGAGGAAATAGAAAAAGAAAAGATAAATGGTGGAAATAGCAAAAAAAAAGTAAAGTAAAATCAGTTACACTATTAATCTGTGGTTTCTTCTTTTTTTTTGTAAACAGTAACTAAAGTAACAACAAAATTATACTCCTACTATTCTATCTGATTGATAAAGTTTTAGCTGAAACTGAAGTAATTTTAAATTTAGAGTGAACTATTACTCTAAAAATAACCAACCAGTCAAAGCTATATACTTTGTTAATTTAATTTGTGGAATTCTTGGGAATAGAAAGATTCTATAAACAAAATAAGAAGATATGATTTTCTCGTTAACCCAATAAAAGAATTTGGCCGCCTGACTTGCATCCAATAATGCATACTTCATCTTTACCATAAAAGTGTTTATTATTTGCAAGATCGAGATTTATTCTTTAATATTTTGTAATAATGCTGCATATCACTATCCAGATTCAATATGATAGAAAATGCATGTTTGAGTTTTCGATGGTTGTTTCCTTTTACTATCTTTTTCTTTGTTAAAGAAGAAAACGTATCGAAGTAGGGCTCGATATTTTGCCTGTTACGTTAGATTCGATTATTTATTTGTTTTGATTCGGTCAGATACCCATAAGTATTCGAAGCAAAACAAATACTAAAAACTACTAAAAGAATTAGAGACGTATATGTGTTCCAGTTCGACTTTATACATATATTTACATCTATAACTAATTATAGAATTTTAAATATATAATCTTATGTAATTATTATTTTAACAAATTATTCATTTATTTATTTCTTTATTTATACAATTACTTATAAAAACATTAGATTAAGAAACAAAAAAATACATCATTTTAACAAATATTATTTTATAACAAAATTTCAATTTTTCAAAAATTATGAAACATAAAGTTACATTAATTTTTACTTTTTATATAATGTAAAAGAATTTTTTAACAAATATGTATAATTTTTTTTCTAAAATTTACTTGTATTAAATAAATTGAATGAGATATCCGTAAATATTCGCAGATATCCGCCATGGAGATGTTTGACAAAAAAAAAAAGAATGGCAACATATTTGTTTAAAGTTTGCATTTGAAATGGGGACAAGGGCCATGTAGTGGAGTTTCGTAATGAGGAAGCATGAGAATAGCCATCCAGGAGCCATAGACGACACTTTCCGCAGCTACTTACCGATCTTACACGAGTCAGAGATGAGCCAAGTACCATCTATCGCCTTCATACATGACAAGGTTCGCAACCGTGGTAAAAGGACCCACCGGAGATCACTAGACGCCGACGAAGAAGAGTCCAACTCACGACAACACCACCAGGAACCGATACACCACACACCGGAGTCACCTGACCACAATCGACTCCGTAAGAGAACTCCGACCAAATCGATCACGGATATCCAAAAAACTTTAGATTTTTGACTAGATATCCAATTCGATCCATAAAAATAAATAAAATATTATAAAATAAATAATAATCCAAAACTACTATAAAATAATAATTTTTTAATTACGAAAAATATAATTTATTTAATTTTAAAAATTATAATAACTTATATAATAAATTTAGTAAATACAAATACTGTAAAATATATAGAATATAAATTAGTATAACTTATAAATATAATTCTTGAATACATTTATATATGTATATAACGGATGAGATTGGATATTCGTTCCTAAAAGTATTATTATTTGTTATCTGCTTCATTTTACGGATATTACATTTTAGTATTTGTTTTGCTTCTAGAGTTACGTGTATCCAGATTTTTTGATACGAATTGGAACATATAAAGAATAAAATCAAAATTTACGGATATTTTCCCCAGCCCTAAGACTTTCTGTGGTGCCTTTCGATGGGTATCGGCTGTGTGGAGTTTCTGTTAGAGAACCACGGAGACGAATTATCAATGTTTTGTCGATGGTATCTTGAGGCTTAGGGAGTCAGATTCGTTTGTGTTAAATAGGTAGGTTCGTGCCAAATACGATATACGAATTCAATTCAAAAATAATTAAAAAAAATTACTTTTTAAAATGTGCCTAAATCTGTATTGACTATAACAAAAAATTAGTCAATATTAACAAAATAATACAATAGCATTTTGATTTATTTTATTTTTAAAAAGTATGCTCATTTTGGGAGCCGAATTCGTGCCTTATGCCCTTTAAAACATAACCACAGAATAACTTAATTTTCTGAAATAGTATTACAAATTTGAAATTTTATATTCTCCAATTAAAATTTTGGTGATGATTGTTTATGATTTATATAAATACATTAAAAAAAATCAATTATGATATATTTAATAAACTTATATTATACTAAAATATAGATAATAAATATTTATAATTATAAGAAAGTAAACATTCTTAAAATTTTGAAAATGTTCATAAAATATTCTTAAATAAATTATTTTTAGTTTTAAAAACTTGAATTATTTTTCAAAATAAATATAATATATTTTTGATATTTTGTTCAAAATTTTGGTTCTGTTAAGAGCCTTTTATGTTTCTTTCACTTAGAGATTTTGTTCAAAATTTTAGACATATTAAACAATAACTAAAATATATAGTAGATTACATTAATCTGGAAAACAAAAAAAAATACCATTCAAATTTTAAAACTTTTAAATAATTTCTATAATTTTTATAAATATTTGTAATTATATTTAATTTCTTATAATTATAATAATATTATTTATATTTTATATAGTTCTGTTAAATATATGATAATTAAAAACATGTAAATGTATTTATATAAATCATGAACAATCTTCATCAAAGTTTTAATTGGAGAAAATGAAGAAGTATAGTAGTATATATAATTTTTTTAATTTGTACTAATACTAAAATAATTGTTTTAAACAACATCAAGGTATAAGTTCGAATCCCGGAAATGATCACATATTAAAAAATGATGCCATTTTATTTTATTAATGGTTAACTAATTTCTGTTAAAATTAATGTAGTTTTAAGCACATTTTAAAAAGTTCATGTAGTTTTTTAATTATAACTGAGTTGATGTCGTTTTTAGTTTGACCAATTATTCAGATTGTATTTGTTACCACCAAAATTTTTGGGGTCAAAATAGACATTTATCCCTAATTATTATTGTTACGATCCTGGTTTATTCCGGTTTTGAATTTGTTAATATAGATTATTAAAAATATGTCATTCATGATTACTATGAGTACCAAAATTTAGAAATTTATTGAAAGAAACAAATATATATGTAAAACGCCGAAGAGAAAAGTAGGGAGCAACCACGACCGGAGTCTTTGTTCGCACTTTGGTCAACGTTTTCAAGAAGATAGGGAGAGAGTGAGACATTCTTGTGGACTATTACCTTGCAGCAACTAGTAATTAATCTAGTAAAAAATTTTATGGTTGCTGATGTTCTGTTTGGGTGCACTATTGACTTAGACAATATGGTCTATGAATCTAAAGAGTAGATACGTAACGTACAATCTAAACTCTATAAAATAATATTCAATAAGCTAAAAAGTAATAGATTTTTCAATTTTATTTTAAAAAGATAAATATAATATAACTAGATAAGATAATAAAATAATATTTATAGTAGAAATATTTAGGTAAATATATGATATCATTAAAGTTATAGCTAATAATTACTATACACAAAATTTACGTAATTTTATATAAACATTAAAACTATTTTTTGTTTATTCCAAATGAAATTTATTTATTTTAATAGTTTAGTGTTTTTGCAAAGTACATTGAACATACATCTATATTCTAAATTTTAAACAAATAAAAATACAAAATAATCTAAAGAAAGAGATAAAAAATTTAATCAATATATAAGATAAAAATAATATTTATATTAAATATAACAATATTTTAAATATGTAAATCTGTTGAACAAATTAATAGATCAAGAAATATCATAATTTCAACACTATTAATGTATAAAACGTTTACTGTGTGTAGTATTATATAGAGAAATTGTTAAAATTAGCATAAATTAAGTACTATTTTGCAAAAATACACACTATCAAAAATATATTACATTTAGCTTTACACTTTAGTGATTATTTTTTAAGGTTTAGTGTTAAAGGGCTAGGGTTGAGTTTCTAAATTTTTTATAAATATTTAAAAAAATAATTAAATCTATTTTCATCAAAAAGTTAAGGTATTTTTAAAATTTGCAAAGTGATATCAAACTTGTGATAGAATTGAAATTTTCCCAATTATATATGGTCGTCTCAAATTATTTGAATCAGATTTTGAGTAAAATGAATAGTTGATGGGATAACGGTGGACAGTTTATATTATTCAGAATAAATAATTTTTGTTAGTAAATTTTATGTTAATATGCTTAAGTTGTAGATATTAAAATACGCCATTGATACTATGTATTTACATTTTTTTCAAATTGAGTTTGTGAATATTCGTTAGATTTTACTTTGCATATATTATTATATTAGATACTGTAACCATGAAACATCAGATCAAAGTATTTGTTGATTTGTCCGATCGAATACTCAAGGCAACTAAAGGTAAATTGACTCATCAAAAAGTGGCGAATCAAGCATATTATCAAACAAGCCACCATGTAAATTTGGTAGTTTATATTCCATACGAAAATATGTAGATTTAGTTTGTAAAACTCGGATATTTAGTAACTCTCCAAAAACAATCCATTAGTCTTTATTTGATTGTGTACTTTGATTAGATTATCTTACATAATATCAGTGTAATATCAGTATCATTCTGTAATATTTTTGAACTTTCATTAGATATGATGTTCATGTTTTTGGTTTGTAAGCCTTCTAACAAAAAGAAATGTTTTGGGTTTCTCTTTGAATTTTCATGGCCATCGCTACACCTCCTACGTGACATGGAAACACGAATTTTTATGTTATTTTTTTGCTTTTTGGATTATGACTTTCAATTTAGGATGATCTCTGTTTTATTACAAGAACACAATCTTTGACTGATGTAATTGATGTTACATGCATAACAAGTGAGATCAGATTTGAGGAATTTGTATCATTAATTTGCATTTAAGAGAAAAAAAACACCTCGAATAATTAGGTAGCTATGCATACTTATTCTTATATGTTTGACTTAACGAGCAATTGAAACGGTGAACTTTTCAAATTCGGCATCTTGAAGATGACTACAAGTCTTGGAGTGATAGTAATAGTTTCTTTTCTCAACAGCTATTCGTTAGATGTGGTTGTGAACGATGTCGTGTAATAGGCTCCTTAGATTTTCTTATTTGTAGACCTTCCCCGTTATTTCCAATTAAATATTTGAAAACAGAAAAAAAAAGAAACAAAATGAAGTGCATAGACTAGGCCTCTATGCACCGGATTTGATACGAGATCCGACCGGATCCACTCTAAAAGTTCAGATATCTAAAGGGATCAAATCAAAATATAGATAGTAAAATGTTGGATACGTCAAAACTGAATCTGGATATTTTAATTTTTTTGCTCTTAATATTCAAATCTGTAATTTTTATTGTAATTATTTCAAAAAAAAGAAATATATATATATATATATATAATATTATTCATTATATTTTCATTTCTACAATTTTGTATATAAAAATATACATAGAAATAATTAAAAATATTGTATTTTTTATTTTTAAATTATTGTTAATATTTTATATATTTTAGTGTTAATTTTATTTATTTTAAAGATCTAAATCTGAATTTAGATATCTATCAAATATTATTATTTTTAGAAAGATATCCGACATTCGAATATCCGTGCACCTTGAATCTAGATAAAAATAATAAAAAAAATAGATTTGTCGAATAAAAATCCGAAGCCAAATACGTTAAAAGACCATGGATGCCCAATCTATCGCAAGCCTAGCATAGACAGATAGAGACAACAAAAGAAAAATGCCAAATAAATCTATCTCATAAAGAAAAGTAGAGGGTAGGGGTCCACTGTAGATGTGCTCACATACATGCTCCACGAACTTATGTTCCTTTTTATTTTACTACATTTTTATCTATTTGAATGAATCATTTTATACATCTTATCTATGTATCTATGAGTCACATACTTTTTTACATTTATTTTATTACATTTCTCCTCTTTTGCGCCTATAAATAGCAGCCCCCTCTCATTCTCTCAAGTACTCACATCAAAACAATCTCCAACACACACAACTTGCCACTTCAAACAAATACTTTCAAAGAAGAGAGAGAGATAGATGGAGAAGAACATTAAGTTTCCAGTTGTAGACTTGTCCAAGCTCATTGGTGAAGAGAGAGACCAAACCATGGCCTTGATCAACGATGCTTGTGAGAACTGGGGCTTCTTTGAGGTACAAACATATATGTACTTTATAATATATATATGATTAAATCTAGCTTATTGAGTTTGTATACTTTAATGCTAATGTAGATCTTTCTGTTTGGTGGTTAATTTGTGTTTTTAATCAGATTGTGAACCATGGTTTACCACATGATTTGATGGACAACGTCGAGAAGATGACAAAGGAACATTACAAGAGATCAATGGAACAAAAGTTCAACGACATGCTCAAGTCCAAAGGTTTGGAAAATCTTGAGAGAGAAGTTGAGGATGTCGATTGGGAAAGCACTTTCTACCTTCGTCATCTCCCTCAGTCCAATCTCTTTGACATTCCTGATATGTCTGATGAATACAGGTATACATTTTTTCTTTGTAAACACTACTTTAAATCATATGTTATGGTGATAAAAAAAAAATCATATGTTATATTCCTTTATAAGGGCCACTCTGCCTCTTTTACCTATATTAAAAAAGGTTTTGTGATATTTTATTTATAAACAATATAACTTTCCTTTGTTAGTTGGTAAAAAACAGTTTTATATTTATAGAACATCTAATCCTTTTTGTGTAATGAAAATTAATAAAGTTGAGAAAAAACGTTTAAAAACTTTAACACATTTTTTTTGGAAAGTGGCATACTTAAACGTTTTTATTTTCCAGGACGGCCATGAAAGATTTTGGGAAGAGATTGGAGAATCTTGCAGAGGATTTGCTGGATCTATTGTGTGAGAATCTAGGGTTAGAGAAAGGGTACTTGAAGAAAGTGTTTCATGGAACAAAAGGTCCAACCTTTGGCACCAAAGTGAGCAATTACCCACCTTGTCCTAAACCAGAGATGATCAAAGGTCTTAGGGCCCACACTGATGCAGGAGGCATCATCTTGTTGTTTCAAGATGACAAGGTCAGTGGTCTCCAGCTTCTTAAAGATGGTGACTGGATCGATGTTCCTCCACTCAACCACTCCATTGTCATTAATCTTGGTGACCAACTTGAGGTATGTATAAATATGTTCACACCACATTTTCAAAAGATCTTTTGCTAAAAAAAACCCAATGTTTGGTATTGAGTTTTGGTTTGGTCCGGTTTAATAAAATTGGAAGAAAACGATTAGTAAATAACTAAATATTATACTAATAGAGTTTTGATTTGGTCCGGTTATAAACTGAAAGGGAGGGTGCAATTGGGATTTGGTTTAGTCCCGGTTTAATAAGATTTGGTTTATTTTGAATGTAGGTGATAAGCAACGGGAGGTACAAGAGTGTGATGCACCGTGTGGTGACTCAGAAAGAAGGAAACAGAATGTCCATTGCATCGTTCTACAACCCTGGAAGCGATGCCGAGATTTCTCCAGCTTCATCGCTTGCCTGCAAAGATATCGAGTACCCGAGCTTTGTCTTTGATGACTACATGAAGCTCTACGCTGGGGTTAAGTTTCAGCCTAAGGAGCCACGATTTGAGGCAATGAAGAATGCTAATGCAGTTACTGAACTGAACCCAACAGCAGCCGTAGAGACTTTCTAAAAAAAACAAAGTTGAGTTCGAATGAAAGGAAGGAAAACAAAAATGGGTTTTTGTGTTGTGTGTTTATGTCAATAAGTTAAGACTGATGATATTAGTGTTGATATAGCTAAGATGTCTGCTGCTTAATTGTTGGTTAATGTTGTGTTTAAAGTGTGGGGTGTTTATTTATGTTTATGGAAGATGATAATAATAAATAATGTGATAACTGTTCTAAGAGATGTAATGTGTTTATCATCAAATCAAGTGAAGCTCTCTGTTTCATAAGCCAGAACCTTAACATCAACGAATCTAAATAAGCTTTTGTCCTCAGAGCAGAAACTAAAACAATACAAGATTTTTAAATTTTGCAAAAACAATTGCCCTCAAAAATTTTATCACTTTTGAGGTGAAAAAAATAGAAGTTAGAATCATCAAAGCCAACATAAGTTAGAAATGATTCAATCTTCCCACATTTTTAGGTTCGTTTTTGGTCACAAAACCATTCATTATGCGAGAATCAGTTTCTGTTTTCATAGCACATAATATCAAATTTCTGGTTAACCTATAAGAGCCATTTTAACATAAAGGAAATGTAGAACTTTGTGTGAAGGAGAAGACAAGTATTTCTCAAACGTTTTCTTATCATTCACGATTATATTGGAAGTTTAATTATATAATGACTGAAACCTTAGCTTAGACCAAATATGTCTATAACTTGACCAAGTTACTAATTTATTATAATTGAAGTACAAAATAAAAATTACTCAATAAATTAGTATATTAATTTTCATTTAATTTAACAACTTTATTAATTCTATTACCATAAAATGCATTACATCATTAATTATATTACCATAATAACATTCTAGATTTTATATATTTAGTTAATCAATATTAATTTTGTGTCAATTATAAAAATAATCAGGTTTTGCATATGGTTAAAAGTCTGTTTTAACCTTTTTTTTTACTAATTTTTTTAAAATTTTAGTTTTAGTCGGTGAAAAACTATGTAGACTAACACATAATTCAAAGACATATTAATATAAAAATAATAATAACTTAAATCGAAATAATTAAATATATTACATTTATTATCACTTAATTTTTCACTCCATATAGCTACTTTAATATGAGTTTCCTACACCATGTGCATAATAATATATTTAAAACAATATGACTTTATTATAAAATAAAATTTTAGTTTATATCTATCTTATTAGAAAAGAAATGCGAGTATAGATTCACATTTAAAACTAATAATAATAGTAATATTCTGTGAGCCTATAAATTGTCAGTCCAATAATAATAGTAATATTATGTGAGCCTATTAATAAAGTTGGATAATAAAGTTCGTTTCAGTGATGGGCCTATGAATTGTCAGCCCAATAATAATAGTAATATTATGAGAGCCTATTAATAAAGTTGGATAAAATTTGTTAGACATGTTTATGGATTACAAATTAGATAATACGAGATTATTCGTGTAGGTAGCAAAGCAAGCTTCTACGGCTCCCACGTGGTTCCGTTAGTGGATGGCCATGTGTAAGAATCCCTTTGGTAAACATATTTTATCTGAATGATAAATAATTTAGTACGAAAAGGTAGCGAATTGGATCACTCACGAATGGTTGTCGCTAAGTACTGTAACACTTCGCCTTTTGCGCAGTTGCTTCCATTCATGTTACCCAACTTATTTCAATATCAAAGTAATTTCTTTTCATTTCAATCAAAGTAATTTATGAGTAAGAATAAACTAAATAAAGCCAATACAAGAAAAAAATTAATAAACTAAAGCTAAAGCAAGATAGTTTGATGTAGACTTTTCATGTAAACCACATTATTATTATTATTCATTTTTATTTTTACTAAAGATATACTTTCATAAATACATCTTTTAAGAGGCATACAACTCTAAACTTAAATTAATTAACATTAATGTATATGTGTATATTTATACACTTAATAAAGTTTTTTGGTCATTTTTACCACTAGAAACTATTTTTATAACAATCTACTCTATTAAAATAAAGTCATATTTTTATCTACTTACAAATAGTTTAGGTTGAACCATTGCATTTAATTAGGTTTCCTATTATTTTTATTTTTACCTAACTTAATTGTTATTAAATATATTCACCAGCCTAAAATTAAGGAACTAAATAACTAATCTATTATTTTTAAAAATAATCAATTCAATTTATATTAACACTAAATTTGAATAACTAATCAATTATATTTTATTTACTAATATAAAAATAATTATATATGCCTACAAATCCATATAAATATAAATTATACTTTAACCCAAATGCAAGAAATAAATTCTTCAAAACTTTCACTAAATACATAATATAACTATTATCGATAGAGTATTAAAATTAGATATATATATATATATATATATATACACATATAGACATATTTGATAAAATAAATATTAATAATTAGTTACTATGAATATTTAATGATACAATAAAACATATTATTATTGATATTTTTATGAGTATATTTTTACTGATTATTCCAACAAACATGTAAAATATTTATCAAAAATAAAACTAAGTGAAAAATATAAAACACACTTTAAGTTATGCTTGGACCTTGGAATACATGTTAGATATTTTGAATTTTGGTCCTAATTTATATTGTATCCTAGATTTCATTATGGTAAATTTGACGGATTCAGATATAACGTATTGGTTTTGATTCTAATTTGTACCACATCGTAAAATTCATAAATTAACCATATATCATTCACATTTAGGTTATATTGGTTGGGTTCATATATATCCAAAGTTAAATCCAAAATTTAAAAGCAAAATATAAGAAATAAATACTTATTTATATAAAATTAAATATTTAAAGTACTTATTTAAAAATTAATACTTATTTTTAGACATCATTTCAAAAATATAGAATTGAATATTTGAAATACATATTTATATTTGTGATTATTAAGATATTCAGACCGATGTTTTGGATTTTTCGGGTTTTTTCAGCTTTTGGGTTATCTATTCGGATTTGGCTAATAACATTTTATATCGTATATCTTTTGTATTATCCTACAAGATCTATTCTGGTATTTATGAAATTTTAGATTAGGTATGTACGAATCATATTTTTTTATTTGGGTTCGGTTTGAAATTCATGTTACATATTTTATACCCAAGTTTACTTCAAATAAAAAAAATTATATAAATTTTCATTGAAAAATCATATGCGCTTTAGCACGAGTTAAAATCTAGTTTTCTTATTAAACCATTTAATAAAGTTTTTTTTGGTTATTTTTACCACTAGAAACTATTTTTATAACAAACAAAATTTTAGGATTATCTATATCAGACTATATGTAACAATTTAAGTCGGTAACTTAGCGACTAACTAGTTATTTCAATTCCAATTTAAAAAGACTCCAACTGAGATGAACATTCATAACATGAACCGAACAAGATTTGATTTGTTCTCATGAGAAAGGAAGAAATTATAATAACTCTTTCTCCCAAAAGGCTAACTTTTGAACGAAACAATCACGAGAAACCTTTGAATATCTATCTCACTTTGGATCCCTTCACTTTGTTTCTTCTTTAACTTCAAAATCTTTCTGCTGCTTTTCCATCTTCTCGTGTCCCTTTCCCCGGAAAATTTTCTCCCTCCTTTGTTAATTTTCCCGGAAAAAAAGATGAAACCCATTTGTTTCCTTCTCTGTTTCTGTTTCCTTCCGGTAAAAGTCTCCTCCTTTTGACATAATCTTTGTTTGAATATTTCCCGAGAAAATTAATGAAACCGCCGCAATATTCTCGGGAGATCCTATCGAACCCATGTTTTTGAATCAGTTCATGCACTTCTTGAAATCTATTCACACTTTCAGAAGAAAAACCCTAGTTTAAGAAACCCTAGATCCTCTGCTTTCTCAAAACCCTACCTTGTCACCCAAGCAAACCCTCCTCTGTGTTATTTTCCAACATGTCTAGTTCATGTTTCAACCCGTTTCGTCTCCGACGGTCTCTAAGATCCAAGTTCCCTCCAGATCCTTCCTTACCAACCTTATCCGCTAACCCATCTTCCTCAAAAACCAACCGGTATGCAGAAAGTGAGACCATGGAGAAGAAGAGATTCGACAGTATGGAGTCTTGGTCGATGATTCTTGAGTCTGAGAACGTGGAGACATGGGAAGCTTCTAAAGGCGAAAGAGAGGAATGGACCGCAGATCTTTCGCAGCTTTTTATCGGTAACAAGTTTGCTTCCGGAGCACACAGCAGAATCTATAGAGGTATCTACAAACAAAGAGCCGTTGCTGTGAAGATGGTGAGGATCCCTACACACAAGGATGAGACAAGGGCTAAGCTCGAACTGCAGTTTAAGTCCGAGGTTGCCCTGCTTTCTCGTCTCTTTCACCCTAACATCGTCCAGGTCTGAACTCTCTATCTTCTTACCAAAGAACAGAACAAAGATCTTGTCTTTAGAACATGTAAGTAAGTCTCTAACCACTAGTTTATTTTGATACATAGTTTATTGCGGCGTGCAAGAAACCGCCTGTATACTGCATAATAACGGAGTACATGTCCCAAGGAAATCTCCGAATGTACCTAAACAAGAAAGAGCCATACTCGCTATCGATCGAGACAGTACTAAGGCTGGCTCTAGACATCTCAAGAGGAATGGAGTATCTTCACTCACAGGGTGTTATCCACAGGGACTTAAAGTCCAACAATTTACTTCTGAATGATGAAATGAGAGTTAAAGTTGCAGACTTTGGGACTTCTTGTCTTGAGACGCAATGCAGAGAGGCCAAGGGTAATATGGGAACTTATCGATGGATGGCTCCAGAGATGATCAAGGAGAAGCCTTACACTAGAAAAGTGGATGTTTATAGCTTTGGTATCGTTCTATGGGAACTCACCACTGCCTTGCTTCCTTTCCAAGGCATGACTCCTGTGCAAGCCGCGTTTGCAGTCGCTGAAAAGGTCAGTCTCTGAACATCTTATTCACTTTATGTGTTGTGTTTGCTTGGGGTGCAAGTCATACTTAGGTCAGACATTAAATTATTTCTCTGTTAATATGAGCAGAACGAGAGACCGCCACTGCCGGCGAGCTGTCAACCAGCCTTGGCTCACTTGATCAAGAGGTGTTGGTCGGAGAACCCTTCCAAGCGGCCGGACTTCTCAAACATTGTGGCGGTGCTAGAGAAGTACGATGAGTGTGTCAAAGAAGGACTGCCTCTGACGTCACACGCAAGCCTCACGAAGACCAAAAACGCCATTCTTGATCGCCTTAAAGGCTGCGTCTCATCCATCAGCTCACCGTCCTCCTCCTCTGTTCCTGTAAATGCTTAGTAATTCAAAGTTGTTTAAGTACCATAACACTCCCTCCCGTTGTAAAGGGTACTATTCATTTTCCTTTCATTATTAGTTATATCAATGTATTATATATTAAGCCCACTTGGTGGACGCTCCGGCTGAAGGTTAACTATGTCAATCTACAACTCAATGTGATTGGCTTCGCCCGGGTGCCTTGTTTTTGAACACTTGGAGTCCCAGCAACGGCGTAGGACCTATTGAAGTGTTTCCAGGTGATACTAAATCGTTCGTTGTCTCTGTGGCTGAACTTCTGTCGAGGTTAAACTTTTGTACTACTCTTGTGGTTCAATGATATGTTGTTTTTGAGTCAACAAAAGAAAACGATCCGAACCTAAATTTCAGTCTGAAAAAGGCTGTCTAGTACCACTGGGAAGGGCCGAAGCATGTCCACTAACATTTTGAAAGCCTAATTATACAGTTAGAGCCATTCAAAGCCCATTAAAGTCGAAGACCTCCTTGCTCAATACGTCATCGTGTTAATGAACTCAATATTCACCATTGTTTTAAAAATCGCTAGGCATTTAAAGAGAATTATTGTTTAGCCGGGTGTCTAAGCCGATTTTTCGAATGCTTAAACTATTTTTTTTTTAAATCGGTTGGAAAAAATCGTTTCACTCATATCCAATTTACCGATTAGGTAGGGACCTAGGCGCCACATAAACCGATTTTTATAACATTGATATTCACAATCAATCCAGCAGTGGAAGAAAAGAGAGGTTTGTTTAAAAACATATACAAAATACAAATGAAGCACCGATGCTACTACATAGGTAGGTAGATAGTAAGATACACCTTCAAACCTATGGTATCAAATGGAAGTCTTTTAAAACTTCTAACTTCGACAACCTTCAAGAGGATTTACAATGCCAGAAACACAAATAAATCTTTTCCAATTTCAAATTTATTGTCTCTTAGTACAGAACCTGTGGTCGGAGAATCTAAAGAGAAGTTTTCAGCAGTGGAACCTATGAGTTACCGATCATTTGCCCTAATCTCGTGAAGAGAGCTTGTTGTTCTTCGAAGCTAAGGTTCGTCAATATCTACAATAAAACAATCCCCATGATTGTTTGACTCTTTGCAATTCACCATAACCAAAATGTAGATGATGTATATGGACAAGCTAGGTTACCTGGTCTAGGATTTTGTCAACAGATACGCTTTGGGAGACGATAAATGACTGGAGATATATGTAAGCAAACACTGCCATTACCATCTGTGACATTAGAAAAAAATCAAGTCGGAATATGGACGCTCAAAGATGTTTGCTTTTTAAACAATAAAACATTTATTTTCTGGTTTTTTCACATGTCAAAGCAAACGCAGAGATTGGCGTTTCAGACAGTTAAGGTCTAGGTTGGGTCACAATTCAGTAGGCTTTTTGGTCGTTTGATTGTTTGTGAGAGTTTAGGGGAGTCTATAACAAAACCCTATCTATCTCTTGGTTTTCGATATTCACTAGTCCTTGGTTCACTCTTGGTCGACAGTTTTACAGAGATAACGATAAAGGAAATAGTTACAGTTTCTGCAATTAGAAGACCTAATGATTATTGACTTATGAAGAGACACTAGTTTTATTAGAGTTACCTGGCAGTCCATTCTATCAGTGATTCCACCATGTCCTGGAATACTATCACCAAAGTCCTGCGGTTATGAAGCAAAAGGTTAGTTAGAGGTTCGATGTGTATCCTAACGCGTAAGTGAAGCTTAGCTCAAATTGGTTGGTTGTTGATTACAAACCTTGATTTTGAATGCTCTTTTAAACCCGCTAGCGAAAAATCCTCCGAAAGGTGCTATGATTGATGCAAACAAACCGAGGCATAAAGCATGCCATTGAACAGGGAGGACCTCCATTTCCTTCCAAGGAAACTGCAGGTTTGAGAAAATTTATGCAAAACTGCTCAAGATTAATACTACGATTTGTTTCTTTTGTTAGTTACCACTAGCTAATATATCTTCTTGATCATCAGAAAAAACTACACCACGGATAAGATTCTTCTAAGCAATGTAACATGATGCTAAAGCTTACCCATTCTGGAATCCACGCAGGTAAAGTAAAAGGTTCAGGTTTGAACAATGGATCAGCATCACACTGTAGCCAACCAGTGGACAAATCCTGCATAATGATTCACAGATTTACTCTAAGCTCCCTCAAAGATAAGAGTCATTTTCTTTCCTCAAAGACTAACCTGACGTGGGCATGTCAACCATGGGAAACGACCCAAAACATTTGCGAGCTGAAACA
Organism: Moricandia moricandioides; assembly: GCA_905132885.1. Taxonomy (NCBI): domain Eukaryota; kingdom Viridiplantae; phylum Streptophyta; class Magnoliopsida; order Brassicales; family Brassicaceae; genus Moricandia; species Moricandia moricandioides. The sequence goes on from CAJHQQ010000001.1 coordinate 1,322,555, forward strand.
TTACGCATACAGAACATTTTCAGGCAGAGGGTCGGTGAAGATACAATGAAATAAATGATGGCGGAGGCAACAAATACTCACAACAAATGCAGAGATGATAGTTGTCACAGAGGCTCCGATGAATCCCTCCCATGTTTTCTTTGGAGATAGCTTTATTAAGGGCGTTCTTCCAAAGAAGAAACCGAAGATGTAAGCAAAGATGTCGTTGATTATAATTAAAGACGCTGGAAGAAGAAACCTGCAGTTAAGGCCGTGGAAAAGAGAAGCTAGTCAATCAAGAAGATAAATACATTTTAACAAAGAACATAAGTAAAACAGATTGGGGCCAAAACGTGCAAGTGTAAGAAGCAAGGTGGTCAAGATTACTATAGCATATGCGCATCATATTTGGCCGGACATGAGTGTTTTCATAACAAAAAGAAACATAAAATCTCATATGCCGAAATTCTTAAAAACATACCAGAAGATTCCTTCGAATATGTTGGCAACAGTGAAGGAGGACTGAGTAAAGACGACAATCAAAATCATGTGGGTCCATGCATATTGGCCAAACTGGTACTTGTACATCTTCTTCTTTAATGTCAGAATGAACCACATGAAACCTGAAATTTATTACATTAAAGCCGACTACTTAAGCAAGTGAACAAGACCTATTTGACCGATGATGGAAAAAAAACAAAACCCACAAAAAACTTGACAAAATGGGGAAGCAAGACTAACCTATAATATACAAGAAGTAACAGATAGCCATATGGTATTTGATTAGGCCACTGACTAGCCTGTATAGGAACTGATCAGCAGTTACAGTATTAGCTAACCGTTGACTAAGGATCCGGCCATACACGAAAAGCATGGCAGTAAAAAAGAAGTGCCTGCAGGAAAACAAACATTACAGGTGGGTTTAAGCCAATACTATGTTAACAAACAATAACTAAGACAACTGTTGTACCAGTTCAGCTGTTTGATCCCGGGGAGACATTTATCCTCGGGTGCTTTCCTGAGAAGATTAAAGAGCTCTTTGGCCATAAAGATCTGGATAACAAGCACCATGGCAGTGATATAGAGATGGCCCATGTAGACAACCATTACAAAACCGGCAATCATCCATAGTGTAGAGTAAGTCCGGACCATGAAAGATTTGTACTTGTTTCGATCATTAACAAGCAGAGGACTTGCATTCACTTTGTCCCCATCAAGATTCTAACAAAAAAAAAACGCAAATCAAGACAAAAAAACTCATCAAAGCAAAAACTCTCCAACTAACTGAGTCATATACCAGATTCAAGGCATATCAATAGATAGTTTATAAATGAAAAAAAGAAAGAAAGAAACCTCAGTGGAGGAGCGTTTCCGATGCCTAAGCCTTTGTACAGGTGTTGAAGGCGAGCTAGTAACGTTACTCTCCTCTTCCATACTTGCTTTTGAGTATATATTATTGAATCAAGAGGAGAACATCTGTTTCCAAAAACCAAACCAAACCAAACCATCAGATTCGAAGATGAGAACATTTGAACCGGGGTTCGATTAAACTCAGATTCCATACCAAGAGACGATTTAAATCGAGATGCGTAAGATACTTAAATACTATAGAGAGTGAAGAGATGATTCGAAAGTGACGAAATCGAATTCAACGCGCTTACCTCTTCGCGAGACCACCCAAGGTTTTTGAATAGGTGAAGATCGGAGAACACACACACAGCGACGAGAACGATGAGATTATTTCCAGAGACGCGAAAGATTGAATATTAAAAAAAAAAAAAGAATATTGTGGAGAGAAAAAGCTAAAGCTAAGCGAACCAAGCAGAAAAAATATCAGCAACATATCTTTTTTTTTTATTCCTTTCTCTGGAAGAGAGTAAACAATCATTTTAATTTTAATTATTGAACGTGACGAAACTAAAGAATTATTATTTTCTTCAACTTTGGAATTTATTCTGTTTTGGTCACACATCTGATAATTCTATCTTGTTGGCTTTTTTCTATAATTTTATCCATGAAAATGAAAAGAAGATTTCAGATTATATAAGAAACCTCGTTGTAATCTTCTGTCCAGCTCTACCATTCCAAAGTCCTAACTGTTTTAAGCTTTTTAGTTTTTTTTTTCTTATTAGATATATATAAAGGTTGGTAAAACTACAACTGTCTCTATAACTCCATATTATTGGGACATTTCTATCATGGTATTTGGATGTTTTTTTCAGTCCTGCAAGAATCTCTTTGGTATTCTACAACCATTTATTGAACGAAAGCCACTTTTGAGTGGACACATGAACTTATGTGATAATAATTTACTTAGTGATTTGTGACATCGTCAATTTACAGAATCTTGTTAAAAAAAAAACTTGTATAGTGCCATTTATTTAGCAGACACAGCTACTTACGGATGCGACTATTTTTTTTTATAAAGTTTGTTTGTTTAGCAGATGCAACTAGTTGCATCTGAACGTTGCATCTAATGTTTATAAAATTTAAATGTTGATAAAATTAACGTTTACTATTAAAAGTTTGGCGTTTATAAATTAATTTACGCTTTTGTCCTTAAAATATTTTAGTATTTACAAAAGAAACTTAACCTAATTGACACAGACGCATCTCTCTCATCTCTATCTCACGCAGCCAAGCTCATCTCATCTCCAGACCTCGAGCTCTCTCATCTCAAGATCTCGAGCTCTCTCATCTCAAGATCTCGAGCTCTCTCTTCTCCATCTACGACGCAGCCACGAACTCTCTCATCTCCAGACCTCGAGCTCTCTCTTCTCCATCTCTGACGCAGCCACAAACTCTCTCATCTCTAGACCTCGAGCTCTCTCTTCTCCTCCGATTTGGGTTTCAAGCATCGTTGAGGTAATTGTCTTTTGTCTCTGTTTTTGTGTTTCATATGGGTTTTTTAGAATATGTTTGCGTGGTATGGTGTGAGTCAAGAGAATTTGTTTTGATGCTTCAGTTCATAACTAAGACAAGAAAAAGTTGATAATGACAGTCTATACTCTAAAGCATTTAGGATGTGGAATGCGTTAGATGGGTTTGTGTCTGATAGAGATGGTTTACTAATGCTTTAGTTCATAACTAAGACGAGAAAGATCCATTGATTTGCAACTTTGTGTACCAACCTAAGGTATTGTACTGTATATTGAGATGATATATAACAATCATGGATTTTTAGATTCTTGTTTTATTTCATTTTGTTGAGCTTGTGTACATCTATTGCTCTTATTGCAAGCATGTTATTCTCCTTTTCCATATAGTGATGAGTGATGGGTTTAGTTTCAGTTTACATTGCTTTAAGAATGTTTTTGTTTATTGCTTTAAAATGTTTCTTATAATTGTGTTTCTTATAATTGTCCATATTTTTGTTCTCTATTCTAAAGCATTTAGGATTCTGTAATGCATTTGATGAGTTTGTTGGTCTCTTACTTACATTTTTATGATAGTTTGTGGCTAATGGTTCATTGCTTTAGCTAGTAATATGTTTAATGGTTCATTGCTTAACATTGCTTTAACTATAAAATCGCTTTTGAATATGACCAAAACTGCTTAACATTATGTGTCTTTATTCTGATCTTGTTTGCACTTGGTGGAACTAAACTTGAGTTTATATATGTCTTTATATATGGTTTTGGTATCGCTTTGTTTCCATTTGAACTTGTGGTATTGCTTTGTTTCAAATGGTATCGCTTTGTTTCCATTTCAATCTTACTTTTGTGATGGCGATTGACCAAAGTGTTATGTGAAGCACTTTTATACTTCTAGTTACATTCATGTTGGGGTCAAAATCGGTTACGACGGAATCGACGTCGGAAACCTACCGGGAGAATGCGTTTGTTGGGGGGCAAAAACGGTATTCTCGAAATCAGCATCTAAAAATCGTGTTTCTATACGAATGCAGTCTCTAAATTGACTTAAAGCAAGTCTTCGGGCCAAAACTTGAAAGAAAGAAACCCGAATCGATCAACTCGCCCGTATGGCGAGTTGGACAACACAGATCAACCAACTCGCCATACGGGCGAGTTGGTCAGCACAGATCGACCAACTCGTCCGTATGGTGAGTTGGGCAAGGCCAATTGGGCGGAACGGACCAACCAACTCACCCGTACGGCGAGTCGGATGGCATGACACGACCAACTCGCCCGTACGGCGAGTTGGTAGGCACGACACGGCCAACTCGCCCGTATGGCGAGTTGGACAAGGCCAACTCGTCAAACGGGCGAGTTAGATGACACAAGCAATCTGACTCGTTCGTTCGGCAAGTCGGATCAATCCAGTTTCACCTCGTCCTCGGTAAACTCCCTTTTTCGATACTTGATCGAACTTATCTTTGTTTCGTCTCAATCGGGATTGACATTGGAACCTTACCAAAAGAACGCGTTTTTCGAGAAATGATCGGGTCAATCGTATGAGATGGTAACAGTTAACTAAACACCTAGAGTCACATGTCTCATACGAAAGATTCTAATTCTCGGACGACGTGGTCTTAATAATGTTATCTCGATAAAATCTTGGAAATGGCTAAGTCAGAAAACGGCCCAACGAGTCTAAAGCTCGGCTAAGGCCCACTCGCGATTTTATCCGAAATCAAGCCCTAACTTTGTGACGGTTTATCTTCTATTTTGCAGGAAAGGATAAATGTTAAGTTCTAAGGGATAAATGTCAAGATCGAAGGATAAATGTTAAGTTTCCGAAGATAAACATGAAGATCAAGGAAAAAAATGAATATTTTCGCGAAACGATAAATTCGACCAAGGGCAGAAGGGGAAAGAGCAAACCGCCTCTAGAGGAGTTTATAAGGACTTTGAGGGTGATGATGCAGGAGGGACACGAAAATCTCCACTCAGAGCAAACATAGCTTAGGACTTAGGACATTTATGAAACTTTCCATTTTTGTTATTTGAGGTACAACTCAACTAGGATTTTGCAGTCTTAGGTTATTAGTACTAGAGTTCTCTGAGCCGGCCCTTAGGCCAAGCCAAAGAAGCAGTCACTTCCAGGCTTTTTATTATAAAAATATTTGTACCCACAATTTTTTTAAATTCTTCTTTAGTCTAGTGGTAAAATCTAAAAGTTATATTCTTTCTTCGTCTAACCAGAGTTCGAAACCCCACAAAAGTAGCCATTTTTTTAATTTGCTTCTAACCATAAATTTATTAGCGCCGGCTCTGGTTCTCGCCGACGGCTCTCATAGCCTAGGCTCTTATCCTGTTGTAAACGCTCATACGCAAATTCAGAATAAGACATTTATTTGCTCTCTTTTCGATTTTTATTTTGTTTTCAATATTTACTTCGTATTCGGATTGATTGGCGTGTGGTTTAGCAGATATCCGGGACCTCTGGGAAACTAGGTTTATCTTGCGTTCCTAATTCAATGGAAATCGACAGTGCAAATTTTGGTTCTCACAATTCACGAGAGTAACAAAATATGCTGGTGATTTATTTTTGCTTGTGGTAATGGATGGAATGTGCCTTGTTGCGTGCAGTCTTACTGATCCTTGTATTGTTGGTGTTGTGTTTCGAGACCCAATATTAGCATTTTTATAGCATGCGCCTGTTACTGTAATGTTGAAACTGATAGTATGTGAAGTTTTATTGAAATATCATTTCTATGTGATATTGAAATGTTTTAATTATTTATTTAAGACTTGTTGTATTATTTAACTTTTATTTTGTGATAAATATTTTGATATATCATTTTGTTTTAATTTAGCTTATGATTTATGAAAAAAACATGTTGTTATATTTATATAGTTGACTAAACTTTTATTACCAATTACATATAATATTTTTGTGGATGTAAATATATTTAAATTACATACTATTTATTTAAAATAAAATTATACAAATTTGTAAAAATAAAATATGAATTAAATGAAAACAGCTACAATGTCTGCCAAACGAACAACACTAATTTATATCGAGCGTCAGTGTTAATATCCAGCTTCTTTAAAACAAACAACAATATGCGGATGCGTCCTACGGTTGCGTCTCAAAATAAACAACAACCAAACGAACATGATGCAACTGTAGACGCAACTTTAGCCGCAACCGCATGAATCTGCGTCTACCAAACGAGCATCTGCCAAACGAGCATCGATGTAGAAAAGTTAATGTGGGTTGTTATGATTTTTCGATATGTAAATAAAACAACTCGGTTACTAGAATTAAAGTTGCTTGGGAATAAAACACACATAACATAAGTGGTTTTGGTATTCATTTGCTAGAGAAAATGTAGAATGGTTTAACTCTACAGATTATTGGTTCATATTGCCCAACTCAGTAAAGTCGGATTTTTTTTATAGACCCTATCAACTATTCAGTTAGTCCCAGGAGGATAAGTTAGATATTTGAAATCTTATGGATAATTCACGAGACAAGCTTTATCAGTTCCTTTCGTTATGTTTTTCAGGTCACAGTTAACTCAATTTGACATGAGAGGAATGAGAGAAGACGTGGGAATCATCTATAAGCCCGCAAAATGACTCATACAAATCATAGGCTTACAATTACATAATAGGATGAAGGTGGGGCATAAGAAAGTGCTATAGATACATGGTTTGCTTTCGGAATGATCCAAAGAAATATGAATCCTTCAAATTATCAATTAATATTTTATATCACAGTCCAAAAACAAAGATGCAACATCTAGAAATAAGTTTTTTTTTCCTTACAAGCATGATCCATGATCCTGGATGTGGAAAATTTACTCAAGTACAGGGACATAACAAAAAATTTCTCCAAAATGGAAGTACATAATGGTCACAAGGCATCTTTCTGATTTGACAAGTGCTATGGAAAGCTAAAGAGACACCTACAAACCAAGATTTTGTACAAAGGAAACATGGAACCATCTAGGGTTTCATCACCCTGGGGTTCAATGGCATAAAAGTATATGGTTTTGCCCATGCAACTCCTCGCTACATGTTCTGCACATGGCTTGCAGTGCACAATCGTCTAGCAACAAGTGTTAGAATGGGCAAGTGAAATGCTGGTTTCAGGCACGCAGTGCCGGCTCAATACTACATAGGAACTTTGGGCAAAAAAAACTTTTTATGCATTCTAATTAACCAAACATAATTTTATGGGCCTCTACTAATTAAAGAAAGAAAAAAATCTAGGCCTTTTATATAATTAAATTCATGTGATTGTAGGCTAGGCCCTGGGCGAATGCACTGCTCGCCCTCCCTCCTGAGCCGACCTTGTCAGCACGGTTTATGGCTTCTGTCAAGACCCAGTAAAGAATAAAGACCACTTATATTCTATTCATGCCCTTTCTCGTTTAGACTATCTGGACTTCGCTCCCGCATAACCTGCTAAGAGATGATTTTACTATAGACCGGAGTGAAATCATGGCTTTTATCATGGACTCTACACGCAATCATCTTGTAACATTCATTAGCAAGTATGTCTTCCAAGTCTCGGTTCCTACCATTTGGCGAGAACGAAATGCTGACACAAGACATTCAGACAACCACGACGGATCAACCCATTCGTCAGATCGACAAACATGCCAAGAATCGCCTCCTTTCTCTGTAGCACCATCAGAGAGGAAACATCAACGGAATACAGTATGGTTAGCCGCAAGACCTTGAGGCTTGAGCTGTCTTCTCATATTTAAACCCCCTGTTTTATGCTTCTAGTATCTAGTATTGTTGTTACTAGAAACAAATGATGCAACAGGTTGTACAAAAACACATTTTTGTTATCTATACTATTAAATCACGATCATCTTTTTTTCCTTTAATAAAATCTCAATTTTACCTAAAATACTTATACTTTTTCAAAGGAATTTTAGTTCTCATTAATGATATTTTAATCTTTTGATTTTTGGACCTATAACTAGAAATACAATCCAAACAAATCATGATTTGGATCATAATAATCAAGATTATTCATCAATTGAATATCCAAATTTGCAAACTCATTAGTATCATTTGAAAAAAAAACCTTTTATTAGACACAGATGAAATTTAGTCTTAAATATAGCCCCATAAAATCAGATTCATTTATTTAAGTCGCATGTTTTTTTTAAAATTCTTTTGGGTTCAAATCATTTTTTATGAAGACTGCATCTAATTGATTAATGGATTAATTTGTAAGATAGCCATATTGGAAAGAAAATTAAGAAAGTAACCATACTTTGAAAACTGTGAATATTTGACATACATTTAGATTTTTTTATCCTTGCTGCGTGTGGGTTTATTTAAATAATATTCAAATACTATTCTACTTTTTGTGTACTATATAGAATAGAACTATATATGTAGAATAGAACTATATAAATAGAATAGAACACAACAAAATTATATCTCATTTGAAAAAAAATCTAACTATACTATCTAAATGGGTAAGATAGTATAGATTTAAAAATCAAGTATATGTAATATTAAATAAAATCTGATAAAATATATGTCTATTTTGAAAATTTCAAATCATATTATGTATAGAAAAAATGTATGTTTTTAATATATAAAATATAAATTTTAATAATTGTTTTAACAAAAAATAAAAGCATTTAAAAGTTGAAGGGGAAAACAAATTTGTAAAAAAAATAAATCATTTGAACATGTGTGTGTAAACAAGAGGGTAATATGACAATTATTGTATAATATAAATAGTGTATCATAGCCTAAATTTTACTATGGTTATCTTGTGAATTAATGTTTTTTATTTGGTTATACATTCAAATTTCCCTTGATTAATAGCGGGTTCTTTTTAGAAAAAAAGTTATCACGTCTGTCTTATTTCTGATTGTTAGTTAGGCTTCTTCCTCTTTTTGGGCTACGTCCCTATCGGTTTATATTGTAGTTAGATCGTAAGTTTTTGTGTTGGGCTGATTTATATCCTCGTTTGGGGGCTTTTTACCAGCTTCATGGCTGATGAATTAATGGAATATATATGTATTTTTTAAAAGAATAGAAATTCTCAAATTTTGATGTGGTGAACAAATAAATCACATTACGAAAATTGTGGTACAAATAGTATCATTTTAGTGATTAAAATATTAGTTAAATAATCACCACTTTGGAAGTTTTCTATGTGGTTTTCTTAAATAATCCCTTCATTTGAAAATGGATAATGTTTTGAAGAGTTTTAGATATGTCAAAGTATATAATATTTTAATTTTTAGTTAAAGTAAAAACTGTATGATCAATGATATTTTATAATTTTCTTGATGATTGGCTAAACTAGTTTTACTCTATATGTTTAATAATATTTTCCATGAAAAGAGTTTATATCTTAATTTTGTGTTTTTAACTAAAACATCATCTATTTTTTAAGAGGGAATCTAATGTATGGAGACTAAAAAGAATCAACTTTGAATAATTAGTAGAGATAAAGATTAAAATACACCTAAAAAAAATTATCCTAAAAATAGCACTCAAAAAGAAAAATGACCAAAATAAATTTTATTAAATGATGTAAATATATATTGGGTTAACTAATCTAAGCTTAAGGTTAGAGTTATGGGGTGAGGGTTTTGGAGTTGGATTTAAAAATTAAAAAAAATTAAAAAAATCTATTTTAGTTATTTTTTCTTTCAAGATCTATTTTTGTGACAAAAACTTTAAAAATGACTATTTGAGAGATTTGCCCTAATTAGTATTCGTTAGCTTTCATAAAAGTGCTTCCCAAAAAGAAAAAGAAACACTTGTATTCTCTAACTTTCATAAAGACTCTCTAAAAACGATCAATATTATTAATATCTTTTGCCCTTCATTTACTCTTGCATATTACTTTTTATACAATTGTTTTTTCAAACAGAATAATAGCACTCAGAGCATGATTAACCTGAATCTATTAAGATAAGATTATTAATTATTCTAAGAGACGTTTCTTAGCTTTTAACTAAGAAAACCTAAGAACCGTCTCTTAAATAAGAACCATAAGAGACGTTTCTTAGCGGGAAAAATGTAAAAAAAAATTAAAAAAATTAAAAAGATGAATTTTACGTTAATAACCCCACCTTAAAAGACCCAGATTAATCATGGCCTAACTGATTTGCCACACCCACTTTTACTTATGGGACCCACAACAATACTTTCGCGTATAACATCAGTGTCTAATGTTAAAAGCATATAACTATAAATCGTTGGGTATTAATGAATTTATGAGTTAAAAAAACATGACTATAAATCGTTGGCTATTAGCCATCGTTCATAGATTATTTCAGTTCAATGAATTAGCAAACGGGGAAATACCTCAAATAAATTTTTTTAATTTTTTTTAAAAATAAACGAAATAGACTTATTTATTTTTAAATTTTTTTTTTTTTAATTTTAAGCATCACCTGCAAAACTCCACTTCATAACTTTAAAATGCAAGTTTTAATTAGCTAATGTAAGGGGTACAAATATATATTTATACCCTTTAATAAAATTTATTTTAATTATTTTTCTACTGAAGATTATTTTTGTGACAAAAACTTAAAAATAATGATCATATGCTATTTCTCTTAGCAAAATATCATAGTTTTGAACTTTTGAAAACCAGATTGGATCGACCGGTCAAACCGATCCAACCTTGACTCATTTAAGAAACCAAATACGATTTGGTTTAAAATCGAGATTTAAAAAATCAGTTAACCGGCTAAAAACTAATAAAACCAATAACCTAGATTAATTTCAAAATCCGGTTCTAAAAAATCAATATATAATTAATGTGTTCTCAATTGTTAATAAAATTTAATATTTCATAATCAATGTTAATTTATCACTATTTAATTACTTTTCTATTTAATTTTATTTTTTAAGAAAGAATATATATATATATATACTAGCTCTCACATACTACTTTTATTTTACCTTATTTATAAAATTGGAGATTTTATTTATATGAATAAAACAATACGGTAATTTTTTATCAATTTCAATTTACATAATATTCACTTGTTTATTATATATATGGTTAAATTTATTTTGTTCTTTATTTTTCTAGTTAATAAAAAAGAACATAGAACATATGTAAACGTTCTTATAAGTTTATATATTGTAATTATATGATTATATATATATATATATATATATATATATATATCTAATTCTTTAAAACTGAAATTCCGGTTCGATCGGTTGAACCGTTCCAACCAAGCAATCAATATCTATGGCGAATCGATATCCTGTCCAGTTTTCAAATATTGCAAAATATGCTCGACTGATTCAGATATGCTTTTATAAAATTATGATATTTATTTAAATATAATAGAGCCTCTACTTTTCTATGCCTAATAACCAAATACTATACTAATGCAGTATATGTATCCTACTGTTATGCCTAATAATCAATTACTATAAGCACACTGTTTGATATTTAAATCTATTGGTTTGTTCTATTGTAGCAGATTAGATTTTGTATATTTATTCTATTTCATGTAATATTTAATTAGTTAAAAAATTTGAAATTTAACAAAAATCTAAATACTTTGAGAATATACTCATGTATTCTTATTTTAAATAACACTTTCCAAAATATAAAGCCAAAAATTATTATAGTTAATAACACTTTCCAAAATATAAACCCAAAAATTCATTATAGTTATATTATAAATAAATCTATCAAAACTTGATTATTATTATTATTATTATTAAAATAATATTATCGATTCATTTTTTATTAAATGAAAATTTGTCTTTGGTTAAAATGGAAACCATCATTACCAGGTAAACCATCCGAACTTTTAATTTTATTAGCAAATTTAAATCTTAAATTTAAACATCTATAAATATAATAAAACTAAAAATAATGTAAGTTATTTTCATCAATTAATTATTTTATGTATAAACATTCCAGCATTGCAAAAATTAGAGTATGTCTCAAAGTCTAGAACTTCAATCCATCTAAAAATATTTCAACTAAATCACATATACAAATTTAAATATTTAATATATACAAAAATGCAAAATACATAAATTTGTATAAAAGCTATATATTTTATAAATATAATTTATATTAACAAAACTTAATTTCGTATTTTTAAAATTCGGATGAAAATCTAGTTTTTATTAAAAACAACTATTTAAAATTTAGTAAAGAAAATGTGATATGATAATTTCAACAACTGATTTCCAGTTCCATTCATTATATCGAATAAAGAGATACTATTATAATACTAATACTTAGAAAAACATATAAGTTGCATAACTAAAATTTTAGTAATTATTATTTTCTATCAGTTTGTGATATAATTTTGTTTGAAATGAAAATGAGTATCCAGTATTGGATATCCCAAAATAATTAGAGAAGAAGCCAAATGATTTCAAAATTGCTGGACACATGGCCTTACCTGTCTCAGACTGTTTAATTCGATAAATTTTCTCCCAAATATTATAATCTTACTATTTTAGTAGCTAACAGTTTATTTATTATAAACTATATGATGTGACAAAAGAAAATTAAATAATCCGACATGATATGCATATAGGTTCAACGTAATTTTGTTTTACTTAAAATGTTATTTTCTTATCATAATCCATCCATTTTGAAATGATATAATCCCCTCTTTCAGCAAGAATGATTTAAAACGTCAGTTTAGCAAAATTTGAATGATGCATTAAAAAATTAGCATGACCCTTTACAAGGATGACACGTTTAATCCACAATTGAACCAACAGTTTTGAAAACCTCACTACAAAAATGATTTAAAATATAAAAAGGTATATACTTTTATAACCCCTTTTTCCTTATATGAAAATATTTTATGGTAACAGTAATAATTACTTGCGGATAAACTACTTAAGTGGTTGTTTTATACTCTTTCTGTTTTTTTATATTTGACGTTCTAAGTTTATTCACGTAGATTAAGAAACATTTAATTTTTTATCATTTTCTAAACAAAAACATCATTAATTATTTACCTAACCAACAATTCAACCAATAATAAAATAGAAGCTATTATATCATTAGTCATCTAATATTAATTACTAATAAATTTTACATAGAAAATTGAAAACATCAAATAATTTGGAACAAAATTTTTTTCCTAAAACGTCAATTACAAAAAAAACGGAGGGAGTAACATTCTCAACTGATTTTGAATATCGTTTGTCTTTAGTTGACTTTCCCTACGCTAGTTTATCATATATAGGAAAAAAAATAGACTTGTTATGTATCTATCAACATTATATACCATTCGACAGCTCTTAACTCACAAGATTAGTGAACATGGCAGACTACAATCAAACTAATCTTCGTTGTTATAAAATTTCGTAAACCGTGAATTTCCCAAAAAAAAAACGCTAAATCTTTTCTATTTCAGTTTGTCTTCTTTTGTCATTTAAATTAATTTTAATACTATTTTTTTTTATCATAACTTTTGTGTTTAATACAATATTTTTTTCGGTGAAATGTTTAATACAATATTGTATCTTCTGTTCATGTAATAAGTGTTACACTCCGACTAAAAAGACCTAGTATGGTTAAATTTCTCCTTTTAGATTCGCTGATTTGAAACTGAAAGAGTCTTGCCCAATAATGTGGTGTGATATGTACCTAAAAAAAGGAGTTTAATGTGATTGTTCCTTCCATACAGAAGTATAGTATAAGGGTTTTAGTGGAACAATGCTCTGGCTCTATATTAGCATTTGAATGCTTTTTTGGTTTAAGACACTTGCTAATCTGCATTGTCCAGTGTTAGCTTAAGATATTAGTAATGCAGGTGAAGCGAGATTTGCTAAAAATTTTGACTTTTCACGGCGGATTTTATAGAATGTTAGTTGTTAATAGCTAAAGATATTCAAAGACTGGAACTCTGGATGATATATTTTCACTTGAAATTAAAGTTTTGCTTTTGTTGTTTCTAAATCTTTTAATTTCATATCTTTTGGAGTTATATAGAAGCGTTTTAGTTTCAATGATTTTGCCAAATCTTCTGTAACGTTAACCTTTTTTTCTTGTAACGTTAACCTTCTTGATTCACATTGCTTTACTTCTCTGGAACATAGTAACAAAAGCTTCACATAGGTTTCTCTCTTGCAATTCACATTCACGTTGATGTTTTGCCTCCTATAAGTTTGCATTTAAACATATTAATACGCTTAGTTTGCCATTAACAGACTGATGAACACTTGCCTCTAATATCTCACGAGGAGGCGCTTTACTGAGAATATATGTGTAACATCCCGAATTGTGATATGTGGAAAGGTTTAAGAGAATTGATTTGGCTATCTATGTCACCGAAGTTGACTTACTTTTTCTGTCACACATCCGTTTAGAACTCTAGGGTTAAGCGTGCTTATGCTATAGTAGTGAAAGGATGGGTGACCTATCGGGAAATGATTCGCGATACCGTGTGAGTGAGGTCAAAGCATGAGAAAAAGTCGGGTGGTGATTGCATTGTCAGTAAACAATGATTTCGAGTCTCGGAAAATTAACGACCGACCGTCAGATGGGATGGGGCCCACGGGCCGAGAGAGCGGACGTGGGTGGCTTATTAGCTGTGGGCGGTCAGGGCATTACAATATGTGATAATTCTAGAGATACGTGTAGTAACGGCTAGTCTAAACTTAATGCACAGAGCATTTTATAATGAGTTAGAGACTCATTTGTAGTAAAAACAGAGGAATGCTTACCAACATGTGTTAGTTCTCTACAATGAATTATAGTTGAAGATATGTTATATATTATTACGTAATGTACGTTGTAACAGACATGCATCCAAGTTTTTGTTCCGTGGCCACGACCCTTTTTTTTTTGTAATCTCCAGTTGTGATTCCATGTCCTTTTTGAGTTATTAAACAATTTTTGATTGAATTATCGATAGACGCGTTTTGTAGGTCTGTATTTTCAGAGAGAATCTTTGGGGACATGCATCCAGTAAAGTCGGTGACGGTGGCTCTATCTATAGCCGCGTAATTAAAGCTCTATCTCTTGTCTCCTTTACGTGCCAACTTGTCATTAAATAATACAAATAATTTATAAACAAATAGCAAGATACGACTTCTAAAATCATTTCTGACTGTTTTTATAACGATGCACATGGAGATCTTAGATGTCACAACTAGTGAGGTGGGTCTCTCTTGTCCCATGTTCTAAACATTATTCTCTCTTTCTCTCCCTCTCAAAACTTTCAATCTTCATGTTTTGAGTTTTGTAACTTTTGAAAAAACAAAGAACAATGTTGTTCTTCCCTTCTCTTCGTCTCTTCTTGTTCTTGTTCCTCTTCTTCTCAGCTTGTTTCTTGCATGCAAAAGCTCAAGAAGGCAAAGATGTTGACACTATCAAAGTCGACCCGAGTCTCAAGTTCGAGAACCCGAGTCTTCGCCAAGCCTACATTGCTCTTCAGTCATGGAAACTAGCTATCTTCTCTGATCCTTTTAACTTCACAGCTAACTGGAACGGCTCGGACGTTTGCTCCTACAATGGTGTCTACTGTGCTCCTTCTCCTTCTGGTCCAAAGACCAGAGTTGTTGCCGGTATTGACCTTAACCATGCCGATATGGCTGGTTATTTACCTCCTGAGCTAGGTCTTCTCACTGATCTCGCTCTCTTCCATCTCAACTCGAACCGGTTCTGTGGAACAGTCCCTACCACGTTTAAACACATGAAGCTTCTCTACGAGCTTGACTTGAGTAACAACCGTTTTGTAGGAAAGTTCCCTATGGTTGTCTTGTCCTTGCCTTCCCTTAAGTTCTTGGATCTCCGTTACAACGAGTTTGAAGGTGGTATCCCTTCTAAGCTTTTCGATAAAGAGCTTGACGCTATCTTCTTGAACCATAACCGGTTTCGGTTTGGAATACCGGAGAACATGGGAAACTCTCCGGTTTCCGCTTTGGTTCTTGCTGATAACGATCTTGGAGGTTGCATACCGGGAAGTATCGGTTTAATGGGGAAGACCCTTAACGAGATCATCCTCTCTAACGATAACTTAACCGGTTGCTTACCACCTCAGATCGGAAATCTCAAGAATGTGACGGTTTTCGACGTCAGTTTCAACCGGTTAAGTGGTCCGTTACCGACAAGCGTTGGGAACATGAAGAGCTTGGAGCAGCTTAATGTTGCTAACAATAGGTTCACTGGAGACATCCCAAGCAGCATTTGTCAGCTCTCTAACCTTGACAACTTCACTTACTCATCCAACTTCTTCACCGGAGATGCACCGCGATGCGCGGCTCTTTCGGGAGGCAATGTGGTGGTTAATGGATCGATGAATTGTATCGCCGGTAAAGAAGGTCAAAGATCGTCTAGAGAGTGTTCTTCTCCAGCGTCACGCCCTGTTGATTGTAGCAAGTTTGGGTGTAATAATATTTTCTCTCCTCCACCGTCTTTTAGGATGTCACCCACCGTCCGAGTACTTCCTCCACCGCCGCCATCTTCCAAGATGTCGCCTACTTTTAGAGCAACACCGCCACCGCCTCCGTCTTCTAAGATGTCGCCTAGTTTTAGAGCATATCCACCACCGCCTTCTTCTAAGATGTCACCTTCTGTCAAGTCCTATCCTCCTCCCCCTCCTATATATGAGCCATCTCCGCCTCCTCCTCCTTCTTCCGGGATGTCACCTACTGTTAGAGCATACCCTCCACCACCTCCCCTACCATCTCCTCCTCCGCCATATGTCTACTCATCTCCACCACCTCCTCCGCCATCTCCAACCTATGTCTACTCCTCTCCACCACCACCACCACCATCACCTCCACCACCATCTCCTCCGCCACCATATGTCTACTCATCTCCACCACCTCCTCCACCATCTCCAACCTACGTCTACTCCTCTCCACCACCACCACAATATCAGCAAACACCTTCGCCACCTTACTACCAATACACGTCTTCTCCGCCACCACCACCACCGCCTACTTACTACGCTGTTCAATCTCCACCGCCGCCACCACCCGTTGACTGCCCACCAGTAACAAGTCCTCCCCCTCCACCACCGGTCTACTATGCACCGGTTACACAAAGCCCGCCACCTCCACCGCCAGTTTACTATACGCCGGTAACACATAGCCCTCCACCACCACCACCAATGTACTATCCCCCCGTTACACAAAGTCCTCCTCCTCCACCACCGGTGTACTATCCGCCCGTAACACAAAGTCCACCACCACCACCTCCTGTGTATTATCCTCCGGTAACACAAAGTCCACCACCACCACCTCCTGTATATTATCCTCCGGTAACACAAAGTCCACCACCACCACCTCCTGTGTATTATCCTCCGGTAACACAAAGCCCACCACCACCACCACCAGTTTACTATCCTCCGGTAAAACAAAGTCCTCCACCGCCACCACCGGTTGAGTATCATCCTCCAGCAACTCCAAATCACTCTCCACCACCACCACCTAAGGGGTGCAACGACGGTCCAAGTAACGGCCATCACTACCAAACACCAACGCCACCTTCTCCACCGCCTCCATCCTACGAGGACACGCCTCTACCGCCAATCCACGGTGTCTCATATGCATCTCCTCCTCCACCATCAATCCCATACTACTAAGTTGAAACAATCCATTAACTAGTGGTCAACGTTACTCACAATGATCAAATTCTTTTCGCTTCAAACCTATTTGTGTGTTTTTGGTTGTTAAGTGACATTCTTTTTACCCCATGAATATTTTGTTCTTTTTATTTCTTGATTAAACAGAGAATGAAGTATATATATTTTCAGTTATTTTATTATCATATGTATTTTTCTTCGATAAATGTTTCAGTATAAATATACATTCCTTTCGCAAAAGCCTCTTCTAGCTTACTAAGTTTTTAAAATCTTCTAAATATTAAGAGAAACTGTTGTAATGATTTTTCTAATGGAAACATAAAGAACTCTTTCTTTTAAAGGCGACAACATATAAGAGCATGATTATCCGGGGTTCTTAGGAGGGTTTCTTGCACTGTTTGCGTCAGTGGGGCCTATGAACAGTGCAAGAACCACTTCTAAAAACTACTAAATAAGAACCGGTTTTAGAGAGTTTCTTAAACTGTTTGCAGGCCCCACTGACACGTGGCGGCCCGCGATTGGTTCGTTTTTTAATTTTCTTTTTCTTTTTTTTTTAAGCAGCAAAAAAAAAAATTTAAGAACCCCCATTAGGGGTTCTAGGGATAATGATGGCCTAAGAAACTACACCAACTTTCATTAACTTGGACCCGGTAAATTAAAAAAATATCATTTCATGTGAGTGTGGTTGACATAAGAAACTACACCAACATAAGTTCAATCAAATGCATTGAAATGTGAAAACAACTTATATTTTGGAACAAAAATACTTTCAAATAGCTTATACTATTATGAAGAGAGAGAGTACATGGTACTTCAATGAAAGTTGGTGCAGTATATTACCATTATCCTACGTATGCTTTAAATTTAAGTTGCTCTTAACTCTACAAGATGTAGAAAGATCACGAGAAAAGTGAAGACGAAACTCCATAAAGATCTCTTATTCATGCTCATTTAATAAAAAACGCTAAACAACTTTTCTAGTCTGCAAAGATTTTTTTTTTGAATGTAAGGCTATATATATATATATCATCAAAAGAGCTTTGGTCTATATGGGTTTAGACTGGAAAGAATGTTGAGTTCAGTGGATCATTGCCAATTCTTGCGGATGTCGAAAGTGTAGTTGATCTCCAAGTAGCATTTATTATCGTCATCAATAAACTGAAATAAACATAAACTAAATAAGTAACAAAGCAAATCATAGTTGCATTTGAAGAAAACCTCAAACTCATCAAGTACACGAAAAAATAAGATGTATTTACCAATTTTTGTGTTCATGTATATGGAACATGTACCTTAGTTCTTGCGGAATAGGATCCTCTAGCGAACATACCAGATGGTGTTATTTCTTGAGGCATAACATGTTGGTATGGCTCAGCTTGTGGACTAAATGTCCCGAGCATAGCCTTCGTACTATCCACTGGTTCCAAGAGAAAGAGAGACCAAAAACATCAACAGTGAACATTGAGAGATATATTTTTAATAGTAGACTAGCCTTTGACCCGCGCGCCCGCGCGGATATTATTTTTGTGAATGTCTAATATTTTAAGCAATTTGTTTGATATAGTTGTATTATGACTTGAACTTAATATTCAATATCCGTTACTCGATTCGGGATCTTATCCTCTTCGAAAAACGGATATTCATAGATCATGATAATAATTTTACGGATTCGATTGATCCAATTATAAATTTGGATAGCAAAATTTTAAGTCTGGATATTCAGATCCAGATATTAAATATTTAAAATTTAATTATAGTTATCTATGTATATTATATATTTTTTTATATAAAATAACTAAAATTTTAATTTTATTAAATTTTAATGATTCTTAAGCTTTTTAAATAATAATTTTAAATAGACTAAATAGATGGTTAATAGTTAGTTTTTAATTTATTTTAATTAAAAAAACAGGTTCGGATGTCTGCGTGTTGTTGGATTTTAGTATGAATATTCGAACCCCAAATATCCGAATCCGGATAACAATTTTACGAATCCGACAAATGCATATCCGAATCCATATATCATAGAATACCCTAGATATTTGATCCGTCCTAGACCTAATTGTATATATGTATTATATGGTGATTAATTATTATTTTTAATTTATAAATTACATTAGTTATTCTTATTAGATATATATCTTACAAATGATAATACATTGTATTTGTTTGTATATATAACCATTTATAATAAATATTGGTATGTATTTTAGTCATTAAATTTTTATGAAAAGTTAAATGATTTTGTTATTGTAAATGAATAAGTTCAGATTATAATAAAAAACTATTAACATTATTATCTTTTTTATAGTTCAAATATAGTTGGTAGCTTATATGAATATGAATAAAAATAAAACTAATTTAATGCTATATATATGTATAATTTTGTTTTTATTATAAATTTTTGAATAATACATATTCATTTTTTATGAAGTATTCAATTCTAATGACAAAGATTGTTAATGGGCTTAGCCCAGATTTATTTTTTTCTTATTAAGAATTAGTGTTTGGATGCAGAGATAATATCAGTGGCATTCAATGGTAATTATTTAGGAAATGTTAGGGTTAAGTACTAAATGTACTTTAGATTTAATAGTTTAGATAAGAAATTAGAAAGACAAAAAATACCCTTGACACCGGTTTTCCAGACAGTATTGTTATAGCGAAGGCCCGAAACGATATTGTTGGTGACACGGAAGTTGAAGACAAGTGTGTACTTAGATCCTTCCTTTATGGTGAACCAAGGACCTTTCGGGTTCGGTAAGCCATCTTCAGGTATGGTCAATACCATCTCCTCTCTGTCTGGAGACCTAATAGTTAGGTCTAGTATCTTTACTACTGGATCCGGTGTCTCTGCATGTGCATGTTAAGATAACAATTTAAATGTTTTCCTTCTAAACTTCCAGTTAGTATATAGACATGTCGCATAAAGACAGCTCAAATTCAATAGTTATGGCTTTATGCCGATATTTAGCTTCAACCGGGACTATGGGGTAAGTCAAAATGTCCTATAATTTTAACTAACGAGCATGAATAGTCCCTCATGTGCATTAAGATGATACTTTACTTGAATCAGAACGAGTGAGAATCAAAATGATCTCCTTCAATCATCACAGCTAAGCTACTATTAAATCATATATGTTGACATAAGAACTAAACCGTATTTAGGATTTGGTTTACCTCCGACATCTTCCAAATCCACGACGCCGATAAGTTGTTCCTTCCATCTCCTCAGGCTTTCATCATCCTATCAAATTTTAGCCAAAAATGTAAAATATTTTTTAATAAGTTCGATTAATTACACATATCGACATATTTAAAAATCACTTAATTCACACATTAATGTGCCATGAAAATGACGTTTAATTAATATTCATTCCGTTTCGGAATGATGTATGCCTTAGAATTTTCATATTCCATTTGTTTCTAAATATTACATATTTTAAAATTTTCAAATATATTAAGAAAAAATTAATATTTAGCTATTAATGTATGAAAATTTTAAAATATAACAGTTTTCCATAAACTTTAATCAATAGCAATTCAATAATTTCAAAATTCTCAATTAATATTTTTTGGAAATTTACAATTCATTATTAAAAGTACATAGAAAATCTAAAATATTGATCTTTTAGAAACAAGTAAAAAGTGTTAAAACATGTATTATTTAGAAACAGAAGAGGTATATATTAAGAAAATACGTAAATTTTAGATTATAAATGCATTACTTTTTGTAATTAGTTATTTTCCATAACTTTTAGCCAATCAAATTCAGTGAATCAAGTTAATGTTTTTGAAATCTACAATTTATCATTATTATTTGTATTGAAAATGTAAAATATAGATATTTTAGAAACAAATATTTTTTTCTAAAATATGGATCATTATGAAACAGAGGAGTATAACCCAACGTAATCCACCAATAAATTTTAATCCGCACTTTGAAAACGTGGAAATAATTTTCAGTTAAACGAATTTATTTAATGAAATGTCAACTATGGTTAACATTTAACTTTAAATTTATAAATGCTAAGTAAAAATTTATTGTTAAATATTATTACGTGAATACAAAAAATACTATTAATAAATAATTTAAAGAACAGTTCAAATTAAAAATTTACAGGTGAAAAAACGTGACTTATGTTTTAATAAATAAAATTATCTATATACTTGAATAGTTTAAATATTTTCCTATCATAAGTTAAAGAATAAAAGTTCACATAATGATAATAATAATAATAATAATAATGAAAATTGAAAGACCTTGTCTTTTTCGAGCTGTTCTTTGAGAGCGATCATGGGACCGAGTTGGGGCTTCTTGTCTTCGTCTTCGTCATCATCTTCTGTCGGAGACAAAGAGCTATCACTATTCCTTCTGCTTAGCCCCATTTCTTTCTCTGATGCCTCTCCTGAAGCTTCTCCTTCCTTCTTCTCATCTTCCAGCCCCATTATTGATTCTTCCAACCCAAACAAAACAACACACAAAATCTCCTTCTTGATGTAATAAGATCAACCGTTGGATTCGAGTTAAATGCAAAGATACCTTTAGAGGTTTGGTGTTTTTTTGTTGAGGTATGTTTATATTTGGAGTCTGACGAAATGGTCATGTGGTGATCCTATTATTTTGTAAATCTCACTCTGAAAATCAAAATTTGCTAATTATGTACGATTCTACATTGCAAGTACATTTGCATGGTTACACGTTTTGAGGATTGGCTAATGCATGGTGGCTTGCAAGTTTGCCCAAGTTTAAACATATATAATAAATCGCTAAATAGGAGACGAAGGCTAGTAGTAAGCCTTATTGGGCTCTTTAATAGTTTTATTAGCCTAATTGTAAGTATAATAGTTGCCTTGTGAGAGGTGCAGCTACAGACGCATGACACATGATTTTTCTTTAACATGTATCTAGTAGATTCGAATGATAACACAAGTAAACAGGGATAGCCAATTGAAACATTGACATATAGTCCCACAAATTTAAGAAATAATTTATATAGACAATTAGACATAGACCCTAATATAAAAAAATTATAAAACTATTACTAAATTGTGTGTGTTTTTTTTTTGAAACACAACTAAACTGTTACGAAATTGCGTATATCCCAAAAATCTCATGACTGACCATACAAGTAAGATACCAACACAAACTATTAGGTTATGCATCATGGTTTGCATACACATAGATTCTTTGATGGATTGAGTACAGTATTATACATTTAATTTTACTAAATCTTACAATCTTAAGGTCTTCTGTTTAGCAACCAACGAAAAAAGTTGTTTGTTACATGGGATAGTTTCTTTTTTTTCTTCCTAATTTGAATATTTGGGGTTTCATCCGGCCTTCATCGGTCTGTGAGAACGCTTCTTTTTTGTTGGTAGATGTTTAATTGGGTTTCAAAACGATGGGATAAGCATACGAAGGTAGATTTGGTGTGGATATCTAGTGAGGCGAGACGCTTTTTGTTATGTGGCCTCGGTGGCTCAATATTATCGACGTGGTGTCTCTCCTATAACATGACATGAAAAACTCTTTGGAAATGGGTTAGGCAATGCACCATTCAATAGATTTTTCATTTTAAATTAATGAAAATAAATGAATAGTTGAAGAGAGGATGGAGAACGCTTTTGAGGAATGTAACTCTCGAAAAGTTAAAGGAGATTCTATCTCTATTAAGGAGATTCTATCTCTATTTTTCTTCTTTCTAGTGGCTAAATTTCATTTAGTTTTAAAACTTAATTACAAATTTATATTACAGTAATTTTTATTGGTTAGATTATACTATGGGAAGAACTCCTACCATTAATGAG
This sequence comes from Moricandia moricandioides, assembly GCA_905132885.1. NCBI lineage: Eukaryota > Viridiplantae > Streptophyta > Magnoliopsida > Brassicales > Brassicaceae > Moricandia > Moricandia moricandioides. Next base: position 1,345,788 of record CAJHQQ010000001.1, read on the forward strand.
GCTTTGAGAAGCTTAAAGATTGACTGTTCAACCTTTTTCTATTCTAGATTTTGTGTTTTATTTAATTTAACTAATCTATTTCAGTTTCACCAATTTTTATTTGCATCCACCGAGATTATATACTTTTCCAATACCATGTTTTATAGGTTTGATTAATAAATAATAATACTAACTAATAAAAAATTGTAATGATTAAATTATTTTTTGCAAATAAATTAACACTTAATTAGGCACATGCTTTGTTTAGCTAACTTAGACACAAAGTAGATTCATTCTCTTACTTTGTTTAGCTAGGATAACAAAAATAAAATAAAACCATTACTTTTCGGTGACTCACTTTACATTTCTACATTTTTTTTTTTTGGGCCACAACGGGCCGGCCCAGTTAGCCCATTAGCCTCACCGTTGGAGGCGGGGGTCGAACCCCAGATGCCAGGGAGTTTGATGTGGTACACAGACCACTCGACTAGATGCTCCCGGTTTACATCTCTACATTTACTATCAGTTAAAGGGTTTTATTTTGATGGTTAACGCCAGAAAATAGTTTTGTTTTGTGTCACGGTGCAACCTTTTGGGGGAGAGATGATCTATGCCATGTCAATGTCATAGTATTATTACCAGTCAAGTGATCCCGTTGTATTGATCCCGAGCTACTCGGATCTAAAAAAGAAAAGATTAAATACTTTGCTTTAAGGCGTCATTGGTCTAGAACGAAAAGACTCAGAATCATATCATCAACTAGGCCTGGGCATCTGGGTCCTCGGATCGGGTTCAGGTCGGGTCTTCTCAGATCCGGGTCCTTCGGGTCTCGGAGATTTAGACCCATATAGGTACTTTTAAAAATTCGGGTCGGTTCCGGGTCGGGTCTTATCGGGTCCGGGTCGGTTCAGGTCCACTTATCTCGTACCCGTAGATACCCGATTTTTTTCGGTTCTTTATTGTATCGGGTCGGATCCAGGTATTTCGGGTCCGTTTTCGGGTCGGTTCCTGATATTTCGGGTCGTTTCTACATATTTTTGGGTCTAAATATGTGTTTCGGGTCTACTTGAAACCCCATAACGAAAAAACACATTCTGAAACTGCAGTAGTGCAATTACCGTAACCATAACTAATAAACTTAAAACATGATCAAGTTACCATTCAAAACACACAAAAAAAATCATTAAGTCTAATAATCTTTGGTTCCAAAATACCCGATCGGGTCCCGGATCGGTTCTGGACCCGAACCTGCTACCTACGGGTCTTCCATCATTAGACCCAATAGGATAAAATTCTCGGTTCTGGTTCCGGACCCGAACCTGTATTTTCAGATCGGTTCTGGATCAGGTCCTCGGATACAGGTTAAAATGCTCAGGCCTATCATCAATATTTGTGGATGTGCATATATATGAGTCTATTGTAAAGTTGCAGATATTAATCAAATGAAATATTACTTTTCTGTAGGGACCATTTTAGCTGCCAAATTTAATGTGAATGATGTAAAAATATGATTTTGCTTTAGACAAGGAAATTATGTTGGCCAATTATGGATAGTAAAAAATTGAAAAGAAATGGGCCAAGCCCTTTTGTGTTGAATGGATCAAGTAAAGGCATTGCCTTATTATTTTGTCCCACATCGGGTAAAGTAGAGGGAAATGGACAATATATATATGTCTCCACCCTTGTCTTGGTTGTAAGGCTTAGGAGAGAGAGGAGGCACCCCGCCCGCGCGCCGCCGCCACCGGCCGGTTGGGCGTGGGCTTGGGTAAATGTTTTTTTGGCCCAATTATACTTAACGGTTTTGGTCTATTTTATACCCAAAAACAACATGAAAAAAAAATCAGAGATTCTTGGAGAATAAGTCTCGCAACTCAACTTCCCTCGATCTCCGCAAGATTTTCGCTCACGTGCAGCAACTGTTGCGGGAAGTGGCTCTCTTCGTTCTCTTTAAATAAACTTGACTACTCTTCTTCATTTTTAACGTTTTCACAACAACGAAACCAGCAATCAAAATCCCTAAGCGTACGTCCATTAATAGAGAGTGTTTCGTAGATTTATAGTTCGTTAGAGACGTTCATGAGTGAAGCGTGAATCGTCTATTATGGTTGTATCCTGGGCTCTAATTCGTACAAGTCTGTCTCACTACGGAGTGAATATTAAGAGTTAAGGAAAGAGATTTGTTTTGACTCCATAGTCTAATTCTATTCGATTTTTATCTCGTCTTTTAAATCGAATATTTCCTTAACATCGTTTTATTTATATCGTTTGTATTGATTCAATTTTCCCATTTCCAGAGAATTTATACTAATACATGGTATTTTTTAACCTCTATAAATTTACCTAGCTACAAAGTATTATAGTCTTATTAATTTATGCACAAGAAATGTCAAGATAACGTCAAAGTTCATGTTAGAAATGTTTTCAAATATTTTTTTCACGTATGGGACAGTCAAAGTAAACATTGGCAAATAACTACCCTTAATTAATAATCATAGTCTTAGTTCGGTTTCATGTTTAAAATATATAACAGTACACATTTTTTAAAGATAAATAAGCCAAAAAACAATACATATTTTTAAAATATAAATAATATGGATCAAATCATGCATATTTGATAAAAAAAATTGATCAAAATAATAATAATAATAATAATAATCCATTGGTCCCTGTCATTAGAATTTCGACTCCTAGTTTTTCTTGCGTGAGAAATAAAGCTTTGTGAATATTATTCGAATGTCTTTTATTATAGTTTTTGGTCATAGCCAATAATGAATGTCTTTTGATATCATTTTTATGTACAGTCTTTTGACACCATCCAAACTTAGGATACTCACCGACGACCTATATGTTTTACATAACAAATATACTTTCTTTTGTTTCCAAAAAATATCTTCAAAATTCATTTATTACTCAATTGCAATAGTAATGATGAAATTAGTTTAAAATTCCTGTATTATCAATTAACATTGTAATTTAACCTTTTGTTTATATTAATCATATCAATCACAGCCAAACCGTTTCATTCAAACATAAGTAATTTGTAAAAAATGTTGATAATCTGCTTACATATTTTTGTCAAGATTATCAATTTACACATCTTAAAATAGATATACAATCAGCTTAGCATTAACAAGCAAGTTAATAGATCAGATCCTATCAAGAAAGAAAATAAAAATGTCCAATTTTTTTTTTAAAAAGATTCGATGTTTTGTTCTTGGGTATAGCTGTGGTGGCCAACTATTTCCTGACCAAGAGATTCTGCCCAGATGGGACCAACATGAACAATTTAATTATGTACCAATCTTAACATGTGGCCGACCAATAAGTAATTGACAGGTGGTAAAGTTTTGACCGCTGATCTAAATTAGTGCTTAAAAACGGTAAAGAATTAACACATATTCAAGGATTACGAGACAATTATGCTTAGATTGTCCGACTTTAGGATTACATATATTCAAGGCATGCCCGCATGGGGTCGTTTCACATAATTCCGATGCCAAAAGTAAATTATTTCGAACTTTCTTTCTTAGATCTGAAATAATAATACAAAAATCACAATTTAACTTTAAAGTATAAGAGCAAGACCAAACCTTTTCCATCAACAAAATATTAACTTTTTTTTACAAAAAGTAAGTATTTTTTTTGTTAAAATGTTATTTCAAAATTTTGATCCAAAATTGGATAACGAATTACTTATAAAATAACATAAAAATCAAGTATTATATATATAACTATAACATAAATTATAAAAATCATTTTTACACAAAAATCAAGTATTATATATATAACTATAACATAAATTATAAAAAAGCATTTTTGCACACTAATATTTTACTGCTTTGTAATTTAGATAATGTTAAACGTAATAATTCACTCAATCTTTATACTATTTAATTTATATATTTTTATGAACACAAATATGACTAAAGTATCTATCAACATATACAAATGGAAGAAAAAAAAAACTATTATACCATTAGTATATAAAATATTTTTTCTAAAAGTAAATATATTGAATATAAATAAAATTTTGGTCATGATTTTATGTTGTAAATAGCGAAATAACTGAATTTTTTATTTTTTAAACGGATTTATTTTTCTTACCTTTCAATAAAAAAATCAAGGAATCAATTTTAATTATACCAATTAAGTAGAAAAACTATTTTTAAAATATTTATTCCTATTCCTATTTCAAAACATACATAAAATTAAAACAGCTTGTTTTTCATATTAGAGCATTTCTATGTCTATATTTTTTTAAACAAATAGTTAAACTCTATTACATATATGGAATTTGCTAAAATGTATATTCTATAATATAATTTTCTAGTTTTGAGGAAATACAACAAATTATTATTTTCTTGTAAATATAGAAATAAGAGTATAACTTTTAATTTCTTTCAAAATACTATCCATTTATTTTAAAAAAAATATTTAATTTTATAATACCCTTTATTTTAGAGCAATATTATAGCTTTGTTTGTAATTGTAACATTCTTTATCGGATATAAGTCCTTTCTTCTGTTACTTACTCCCTCTGTTTCATAATGATCCATGTTTTAGAAAAATTGTTTGTTTCTAAAAGATTTATATTTTACATTTTCAATGCAAGTAATAATGATAAATTGTAGATTTCAAAAACATTAATTTGGTTTACTGAATTTTGATTGGCTAAAAGTTACAGGAAATAGCTAATTACAAAAAATAATGCATTTATAATTTAAAATTTTCGTGTTTTCTTAATATGTGTGAAAAGTCTAAAACATGCATTATTCTGAAACGGATGGAGTATTAAATTATTCTGAATCTCTAATGATTCTTTATTGAATTATTGATATTCTATACCATAATAAAATAAAATAGTGGGTCCCACAGTTATGGCCTTATGGGCCATCTTAACCGTCCAACCTTTTTTCTTTAATACGCTTTTTTTGCTGGCCTTCCTTTACAGGTGGTGATTACGTGTCCGTGCCCATCTACTGATAAATAGCAACCTGATTACACATTAAAAAATAGCGATAATTATAGTTTGATAAATTGACACTCCAACTTCTAATGGCGCAGACAATATGATCCGTCCTTTTTCATGTTGGTTTAAGTGTTATTTTGATTAAGATTTGACTATTTTATCTTGTTTCGGGAAAATAAATCACATCTTCCTTTCATTTTTGATTGTTTGAATTATCATTTTCATAATTGCACTATTCATTACATTAGACACATAATTTAATTGTTACATTTCTTAGAGATCTAAGAACGCAGTTTTAGTTATAAAATATTTACCGAAAATTTTCTTATTCTGTAGCAATTTTTTCATAATATATATACCAAAAACTTCTTAAATTTTATGTTTAAACAAAGAAGCAATACAAAACTATAGAAAGCAAATTATTACAGAAAACAATTAAACAGAAAAAAAAAAAAAAGGTAGGGTAGAGATATGATCTGACGTGGCGACAGGTATGTGGGTCCACTTTCAAGTGGAATCCTACCTGGCATACACTCAAGTGTCAGCGATCGGACACATGCAAAATGCAATCAATCGAAGTAACTTGTCGCCATGTCATTATCGGTCAATACGTGGGACCCATATATTCTTGCATTTATCGGCCCACCCACCGGCCTTTACTTGTCGTCACCAGTCCACCTAGATTTTTACATAAAGAAATGGAAACAAATACGATAACACTTAGGCCCTGTTCTTTGTATCTGAAAATAAATATTTAGATTTTGTTTGTTTGGACCCTATTCCATCGATAATTATTTTATGATTTTAAATACAAATCTATAATATCTTAAATATACATATATTAGAGATGCAAAAATGTTTAAATATAATATTTACATTTCAAAATCTAAAGACATAATAGCATTAAACACAAATATAAAAATTAAATTTTAAATCATAAAATTGAGTATTTTCATCAAAACCATACAATCAAGTTTTTATGTCAAAACCATAAAATAAAGCCTTCATATCAAAACAATAAAATTAAGTTTTTCCATCAAAATAAAAAAAATCATGTAATTGATAATTATATTTTTTTTTTGAAACCAAAAATCATAAAATTAATTACTTTTTTTCCAAAACCATAAAACTGATTTTTTACCAAAATTAAAAATTGATTTTCTTTTATCAAAACCACATAATTGTGTGTTTTTAGTTGAAGCCATAAATATAGTTTTTGACAAAAAAAAATTTAGTTTTTCCGCAAAAGTTATAAAATCACATTTTCTCATGTAATTGATAATTATATTTTTTTCTGAAACCAAAAATCATAAAATTAATTACTTTTTTTCCAAAACCATAAAACTGAATTTTTAACAAAATTAGAAATTGATTTTCTTTTATCAAAACCACATAATTGTGTGTTTTTAGTTGAAGCCATAAATATAGTTTTTGACAAAAAAATAAATTTTATTTTTCCGCAAAGGTTATAAAATCACATTTTCTCGCCAAAAGTTAAAAACTATAAAATCATATTTTCCGCGATAAACACAAAATCATATTTTTCCATCAAAATCGTAAAATCATCCTTCCCCCTCCACACTAAAACTGAAAAATCAAGTTTTCACCGAAACCACAAAACCGAGTTTTTTTGCCAAAATAGTAAAATAACGTTTTCTTGCCAAAACCGCAAAATCTTTTTTTTTTTATTTTAAATTTTTTGTGAAAATAAAAAAATTAGATTTTTCATCAAAATGGAGAAACCAAAATTTCTGCAAAAAAAACACAAAATCATATTTTATTTCCTTACAAATATAATTTAAATATATTTATCCAATATTATAAATATTTCAATATCAATAATATAAGTCGTGCTAAGTGTGTATTTTTAGCTATTAATGTCTAAATGATATTATAAAATAAAAATTGAACAATTTAGCATATAGAACTTGTATCTATATACATAACTAATTATAAAAATAAACAATATTTGAAGTCAACATATCATTGATATATTGTATTTAGATGCTAAATCAAATATAAAAACGAACATAACTTGGGTAAAGAAATAGAAAGTAGGAAAAGCTTATTTTTACATTAAAATACAGAAAAATAAACTTAAAATGACAATTCTCTCAAGAAAAAATGATCGAAATAGCCTTTTTTATTTTGAAACTTTTATGATTTATTTTTATTTTTTTAATTTTAAACATCCTTTTTAAAATTCCACACATAACTCTAAATTCTACATATAAATTAGTTAACCTATGGGATATAACTGTATATTTACATTATTTATTAAAATTTATTTTGATCATTTTTTTCTTTGAAAACTATTTTTGTGACAATTGTTTTTAGGGTTATCCTATGTTATTTATTAAACTAAAACATATTGTTTTTATGTTATCGATTAGAAATAAATATGGAAATTTTGAGTCATATAATAATACAACGGATTAATATTGGTTGTAAATTATAACATATACGAGAATATAAAACAAAAAACATATAAAGTGACAATAGATATATAAATGAAAAAATAATTGACACAAAACTTTAACATTGTTTAATAACTGATTACCTTGGCGTATTAAAAAATTAGGAGTTGATTTTTTCAGAAGACATAAGAGTCAAAACATATTTTTTCAATTATATATATATATATATATATATATATATATATTTATATGTGTGTGTGTGTGTGATCACAGGTAAAATATATTTTACACGTCTAAAACTGGATAAGAACATAATTTCTGAAGAAATAATTAATTAGAAATAAATAATGTAACACTGGTTAAAATTAAAGATTATCAGTAAAAAGAATTTTTAATTAGCAAACAAATTATGCCAATATTCAGTTATTCACTGCCAAAATATTCAAAGTACATGTCTAGTAAAAATGTCATTTTCAACCCAAAATTAGATTTAAGTAAATGATTTCATATTTCCTTATGAAGAAACGTTTAGCTAAAAAACATCCATATTTGAATGTAAAATCAAATATTTCACTTCCTTGTGTAACTCCTAAAATACCTAGATCTACCCGGTGTTATGGACACATATGAGCCAAATCATGTTCACAGGATATGAACATATGTACTATTTGACCTTCTGCTTTTACATTCCATGTGATATCTTATCTGAATCAGTAAATAATTTACTTTGTACAATGTTAAGCAAACGCAAAAATCCAAATACTAGAGTTTATAATGAGGATCACTTTTTTAATATCGTGTAATATATCTCAATTCAAAAAAGAAAGATTATAAATCTAAAACTGTCAATATATAACAACAATATAAGAAAAAGTTCCAATCAATTACGTCAACATTTTAATAACAGTACCAACCTTATAAATAAGCACCTAAACTCATCTGTTATGAATAATATGAATTCCCAACCACCTTTTTTCATCAATTTTTGGAGCGATCAACTTTTTTAAGTGATAAAATTGATGATATAAACCACACGTTAGTGGTCAGATGGTACATGATGTTTTACAATGATTTTTAAGGATCGTGAATTCGAATATGTTACTTTCAGATTACCCTAGCGTGTGACCAGATGACATGGGTATTTAATTTCTCTTACGAGCAACCATGTTTGACTGGCGTCGATGTTCAGGCTCCCAGGATCAGTCCTTAGTTCACGACTAGCCGGATCCCAGGTCAACAAAAAAAAATTGATAATCTGATAATAATACAAAGAATTAATGGTGACTCTCAAGAATACTGTTGTAGTGTCTTGTTAGGATTCTGGTCACCACTATTTAAAAAAATATAATCATTAGGATAAAAGTAAGTTGCTAAACGCTAAATCTAACCATGTATGATCCCAAAATTGGTATGATTTGAGTGGGATGATTTGAAGAAAATGATTTGACCAAACTTGAAGAAAATTTCAGGAGTAGCACAAAACTGTGTGTGCTTAGACGGTTTAAATGTATTGATAAAGCTTCTCAGATTGACAAGTCACCAAGATTAAAGTTTTTTTTACCATCAGATGCGATAAGCCAATTGATTTTAGTGCATCCATTGGTGTTGTTGTGTTCCTAGATCGAAATTTAGTAGAAAAAAGCTTATACCATGCCTAGGTATAAGAAAGAGACACTTCATGATTAACAAAACAAACTAAAGTTTGATTGATTTAACTAGAAAAACAAGTATATCATGAATACGACTCGACCAGCATGCTCCGCGGTTTCTTAAGATTGCCAAGTCGGATTTTTAATAAGTGAACCAATACAACTCCACCAGCATGCTTTATATCCCTCTAGGCATGCCCCATGCATATCAGTCTACCTCAATGCAATGTATACTAAACTTGAAGTAATTGTTTTTTTTTTGTAAAATGTTTCTGTCTAAGTCCGATAACTTCTAGAGCTCGTTCAAAAGCAGATTTAATCAACTTTGCATGTATAGTAACGCTCATAATTTTTTCCAATATAGTAACGCTCATCAGATAATGCCATTCACTTTAGGACCTTCAGATTCCTTTGTTGGTTGGGATGCCTTGGAATTATCATACAATCGCAATGAAAGCCGCTTTGGCCATTAACCAATCTGTTTAAGAGATTTAAATTAACTATGTTCAATAATGTTTATCATTACATTTTCCGTATTCATGTCATGATATTGTTTCATGATACATAGGAGTATTATTCATCCCCAATAGTCCAACACTATTCCGACATATAGCAATCCTGTGATCTATACATTTCATAATTTACTTTCAGATTTTATGGTATAGAAAATTTTAATGCACGGATCATTCAACTGTTACACTACATATGATCCCACTATTTACATGTACCTATTTTATCTTTACCCATCATCACTTTCTTCAAAAATAAATATTTTTTGAAAATTTTATATATAAACAGTTTATATATTTTGGATTACCAAGAGATGTTGGAGGAAATCCATGATCTTTTGATCCTAAAACCATAACATTTAATGTTAGTTTTATAATTCGATTCTACAATATTTAAGTTTATAATTTTGTGATTTTTATTTGAATTGATCATACAAGATAAAATATTTATATTATATTAGATGAGAATTCAATTCAGTTTCATGTTTACATAAAAAAAAAGAATTTTCTTAAATCGTTAAATATTTACAACTAGACCTTAATTGCAAAGTGGTGTCATCATTAACACAAACTGTACATGATATTTCTTTCTCAAACAAATATACACCAAAAGCTTCTTTTCATCTCATGAATTATGATTGCAAGAGAATATTAATTAACACATACAGATTTTCTTTTCTAAAATAATTTTCCCTTACAGATATTTTTTTAAAAAAGATTCTATAGTACTGCTTTTTTAGTATTTGTTTCCACTATAAATTAGACATCTCCTCGACCAACACTCTTCACACATCAAAGCATCACACACATAAACACACACTTTCTCTTCTCTTATTTGATCTTTTCTACACATTCAAATGGCCACCGCTGATGTATGCATACATATATTCCTAAAAAAATTCTAAGCTATTTTCATTAGTCTAAAGTTCGATTAGCGATCCAGTTCTAGATCATATGTTTTCATTTGTCTTAATCCACCTATATGCTTAAGTTATGCACAAGATATAATATATATATTGATCTAAATCATCATTTCTAGCGTAGTTATGCTAAAAAAAACTGTCAAAGGTTTGAAATGATCTATGTGACAATGGTTTTGTAGGTTGAACAAGTGAATCCAGCCTCAGCTGAGCACGTCGAGATGCCACCACCAAAGACAGTGGAGCCTGAGGAAACCGTCACCGCTGCCGTTGTGGCTGAGTCTCCGGTAACAGAACCTGAAGCTCCCGTGGAAGAAACAGAGAAACCAAATGAAGAAGCAAAGGAAAACAAAACGGAGACGGAGGAGATCAAGAAAGAGGAAGAAGCTCCCGTCGAAGTAACCACTAAAGACGTCCCCGTGGAAGAAACAGAGAAACCAACTGAGGAAACCAAAACAGAAACTGAAGAGATCAAGAAAGAGGAAGAAGCTCCGGTGGAAACTCCAACGGTTGTGGAGGAAGAGAGCAAGACAGAGGAAGTTGTAGAGCCTAAGAAAGAGGAAGAAGCTCCAGTGGTTGTGGAGAAAGAGAGCAAAGCAGAGGAAGTTGTAGAGCCTAAGAAAGAGGAAGAAGCTCCAGTGGTTGTGGAGGAAGAGAGCAAAGCAGAGGAGGCTGTAGAGCCCAAGAAAGTAGAGGAAGAAGAAACTAAGACAGAGGAAACTCCAGCTGTTGTGGAGGAAGAGAAGAAGCCAGAAGCAGAGGAGGAGAAACCCACTGAAGTAGCAGCCGTGGAAGCCGCCCCAGCTCCGGTGGAAGTTGCGGTGGAGAAGGCTGACGAGTAAATCTGAAAGAAGAAGTACACTATTTGCTACTTTATAAGTATGTTGCGTCTTGCTTTGTTGTTCTGAGTCTGTCACTCTTGTCCCTTTTTGCACCACCCTCTCTTTGTTTTCTTAAGTACTTTCAATGTTTAATATAATGAAATCATCTTGAAATAAATTAATACAACCGAAACTCATCTCTTGCTCATTACAACTAACCCTTTGGTCCTAGTATCATCACTTAGAACTAATATCTAAGATTCTTACAGAACATTTCAGAAGCTTTTATCTTTTTGTTCTTGTCTCTCCAGTGAAAATACCCATCAACTCAGCCACAAGCTGCTTATCATCATCATGTTTCCTCACATACCTTTTCAAGAAATCCTGATCTGTACATACCAATACAGTTGACACTGGAGGGAGTTCACTTTTGATTAGTCCTTTAGAGATAAGAGCCTTGATTACATTACACCTTGGTACCATCCTCTTCTCCATGCTGTATCCAAGCACCTGAGGATACGAAGCCACAGCCTTTAGTGGCCAATTCATTTTCTTCACCACAAACTCAATCTTCTTCTTCACAGTCTCTACAGAATAACCAATGCAAGGTGGAAGACGCTTGACCATCATCGCCACATCATCTCTGCTGAAACCTAGCCCTATAAATGTCTCAACAGAGTTCAATATATTCTTCTCTGAAACACCAATGCATTGTGGAAACTTCTTGACCACTAAACGCACCTCGTCTTCCAACAGTCCACACATCTTCATTGTTTCGAAGTTCAGAGTTATTTTCTTCTCAGAGAGTGTCAAGAAAGTAGGAAACTTCTTGAACATTACCCATACATCTTCCACATCAAACCCTAAACGTCTATATACATTCACTTTCTCCTCCATAGCTTCCTTGTTCAACCCCTTAACAACTCTCAAAGCTTCAAGAAACTTAGGTGTGGTGGGATCAAAACCCATCTCAAGAACCTTCTTAAGAGACTCTTGAAACGTCTCTTTCCCACACACATGTGGAAGGTCAGAGATAAGCAAAGGGAACAACAACCTTTGAGGCACACCAAGATCCCTCAAAGACAAAACATTTCTGAGTTTATTCTCCTGTTTACCCCTTTGCGGCTCCAACTTGGAGCTCTTGTCCGCTTGCATAACCTCTTTGACGAAGTCATAGTACACGCTTAAAGACCTGTCCTTTGACAAGATCTTTGGAACTTTTGATATGGTTTCAGTGAGCTCTGAGGTTGAAGACACTCTGGATTGTAAAGTCTGAAGCTTTGGAGCAAGAGACTTGTCAGCATCTAATGTAAGGAGTAATGGGTAATCAGTGATGATGGTGGAGATTTGAGAATCTGTGAACCCATGAGTTCTAAAGAGACTCAGAACTGAATCTGGGTTACACTTATTGTTAAAGCTGACTCTTCTTGAGATAGACTCTGCTAGTTTTGGGGTTAAACCTAATGAATCAATGAGGTAAGAGACTGTAAAGTTCTGACCTTTACGAGCCTTGTGAGAGGTTACTTCATCAGCAGCAGCAGAGGAGAAGGAATTGAGAAGAAGATTCACTGAAAGTCTACATTTTTGAGACTCGACCAACCTTCTATGACAGAGCATCAGAGAATACATCAAAACATCCTCAAGAACAAGACCTGAACTATTTTTTGAGAGATTTTACATATAAACCCTAAGGGTAATAAGGGTAAGAGTGAAGCTCATATTGTCTACGTATGGGTGGGCTTTATTGGGCCTGTGGAAGGACCTCTCTACTAGTGTTTCCCGGAGTGCGTGATAGAATCCAGATGTGATTCTTTACTTACAGGTTTTAGTTCTACAAGTACCCAAGGTTTTTGAAACCACAGCCTTAAGAGGCTAATTCATCTTCTTCATCACAAGAAGTTCAGTCTTCTTCACCTACTCTGCAGATTTTCCAATAGACTTAGGAAGGGACTTGACTATAATTATAACCAACTCATCTCTGGTGAATTCTAGGCCTAGGAATGTTTCAGTGGATTAGCTATTGTCATCACCAACTCATCTTTGCTCTAGAAAAGCAAACGCATTTTGCAACGGTTCACTGAAAATCTCAAATGATACCATTTATGTAACTCGATGCCATGCTTTCTTCATGGAATATTTAAGAATAGAATAGAATACATGGTGAAAAGTCAGTGCTATAACAGAAAGGATCAGAAGTAGCGCTAGATATTCGGGTTTAAGGTTGAGTTATTTGGGTTTCGGGTTATTTGAATTGGGGTGTTTTGACCCATTCACAAATCAATATTTTCAGATCGATTCAGTCCAAAACTATACATGTTCGTGTCCGGTTTTTATGTTTTTACAGAACCGAATTACATACAGTTTGGATTTGGTTCAGTTTTAAATTCGAAAAAATTGACAAAAGATCAGAAGACGAAATTATAAATTATAAACTATATTTTAGATATATATATATATATATATATATATAATGAAATATTGTTAATATTTTTACGTAGACAAATTGAATTCTAGAAATCCATTTGTTTTTGGTTTAATTTTTGGTTTTCGCCTTTTAGGTTTATAGGAATATGGACCTTTAGAATATTGTAAGTTTTGATCCAATATCGGTTTCTTGGTTTGGTTTTTGCGTTTTGGATAATATGACATGCCTAAACAAAAATAGGAAACTCCACCGTGCATAAATGACTTAGACAAAATATACCCGCTAGACATTATTTGAAAAAGTAATATGATGATGTATCATCACGACATTTATTCTCGTAAAAAAGGATGAGATGACTTCCAAAAAAATAACATGACATCAAGTTAATTGTGACATGATAATTTCATTTATGTAAATTTATATTTTTGATAGTTTTTTTATAATATGGTAATAACTTATATATCATCATGAACATTAATAAAAATAAAATAATATTAGATTTGCAAATATAACAATATTTCCACATTAGAAAAATATAAAAATTCTAAATTGAAAAGTTATTGGATTATGTCTCATCTTCACATTCATTCAAAAATAACATAACTTTAAAAAATATGATATGATATAATGCTTAATATGACAAACAATATCATTTATGTAAATTTATATTTTTGGTAAGTTTTCTAATAATAGTGCAAATATTATCTTTACCAATATAACAATATTTTCACAGATAGAAAACATAGAAATTATAAAAAAATTAGATAGTTAAACTTTTAAATTTTAACCAAAAAATTAAATAGCGTAAAATTACTTTAAGTTTTTAAATTATTCATTTATTCACGTAAATAGTGATTAAATATCCAAGTTGAACGATTGACTATTGATTTATTAGGTTAGTTAATAGATTATTTTCTAATTGTTTAATTTATCTTATATAAAGAAAACAAAAATCATATTTACTATTTAAATAAATATAGCCATTAACTATAATATAATTGTTACTTTCAAAAAATATAAATTAAAATTTTATTGAAATTCAACTAAATCTAAATAAATTAATATTGAAATATTTAAATCAAATTACAAATAATTTTTTTAATAATTTAATTTTTCAACTAATAAAACTAAATTTTAAAAATTACAATAAAAATAATTGTTTTGAAAATTGTTATAACTGTGCAAATGCGCAAGAAACCTAAGTGTTAGTTAGGAGAAAACAGTTTTTTTTTGGTATTTTAGAGTATTGGGCCTCATTTAGTATTTGGGCCTATGGTAGTATTATACAATTATTTCCTTCGCATTTCATAGCTTTGCTTTCTCCTCTCAAAGAATAGCAAGGACTCCGCATCATACGTACGGACACCAAAACCCTCCAACTTATCCAGAAGCTCTCCCCACCTCCTACACACACAAGTTTCTCAAAACACTACATTTTTAAAAATAAAACATGAAAAACAACAAATACACAAGGGAACAAACGATTTCACGGACTCTTTTAGTTCGGAGACAGTGATCATAATCTTTTTGCACTTTAGTCACGGGCTTGACCTTGAAGTTTGCATCGGACCAACAACAGTCCAAAACAAAAGAAACATTTTAAGTTTTTACTGAAAAATATTCCAAAATCTCTTAGTTGTAACGCAATAAAATGCTCTAAAATTTTCTCGAAGATTGGAATTTTTTCTTCACTTTCATACACCACACATGTTCGTACGTACCATAGCAAATAATCAAATCTACATGCACTCATTACTAGTGGTTTCCACCCCTACAAGAGTCACGGGTAACACTTAAGTTTCACCTATATATTTACATGTTTATCTGCCAAAATATTAGACAAACAATGCAGTAAAAGTTGAGACCTAATAAATTAGCAAATAATGGATTCGAGGGTTTTGGCTTCCTTCTTCATTTTCTTGATCGCCACGGTCATCACATTGCCACCAACGATCCAAGCTTGCACTCCTTGCACTCACCCTCATCCTCCTGTCCCGAAGCCTCCACATCATGGTGGTGGTGGTGGTGGAGTCGGCGGTGGTGGAGGTGGTGGTGGTGGTGGAGGAGGGGGTGGAGGAGGAGGCGGAGGAGGTGGAGGCAGTGGAGGAGGCGGCAAACCACCACATCACGGAGGAAAAGGTGGTAGCAAACCGCCACATCACGGTGGAAAAGGTGGTGGGCCGCCACATCATGGTGGTGGTGGTGGTGGGCCACCACATCACGGTGGAGGTGGTGGTGGAGGACCTCCACATCATGGAGGAGGAGGGTCATCACCGCCGTTTGTTAGACCTCCTCCAGTGGTTTATCCACCACCAATGGTGAGGCCACCGCCTATCTCAAGACCTCCTCCGGTCGTCTATCCACCACCAATGGTAAGGCCACCACCGATCACAACACCTCCCGGACTTCTACCTCCCATCATTAACCCACCTCCGGTCACAACTCCTCCGGGAATTCTCCCTCCAATCACAACACCTCCAGGACTTCTCCCTCCAATCATTAACCCACCTCCGATCACAACTCCACCACCATCCTCTGGTTATCCACCATATCATGGTGGTCCACCTTCCGGAGGAGGCGGTGCTCAACCAACGTGTCCGATCAACGCATTGAAGCTTGGAGCTTGTGTTGACGTTTTGGGAGGTTTGATCCATATTGGACTTGGAAATCCAGTGGAGAATGTGTGTTGTCCAGTGTTACAAGGGTTACTTGAGTTAGAAGCAGCCGTTTGTCTTTGCACAACTATAAGACTTAAGCTTCTCAACTTAAACATCTTCATTCCTCTTGCACTTCAAGCTCTCATCACTTGTGGAATCAATCCTCCTCCTGGTTTTATCTGCCCTCCTCTCACTTGATAACAAACAACGTACGATATATCAAGGGTTTCGAGCCTTTTGAAATAATTTAAATATTTATATATGTGTTCCCTTTGATGGTGATCGATCAGGTTTGTTGATTGTCTAGGGTTTTAACAAGTGTTGTTTTTTTGTTGTATGTTTTGTCGTTGTTTTTTTTATGATTAAGCTAGGGCTTTTGCATGTGTCTTCTTGAGTTGTTTGCTGTAATCTTTCGTTTTGTTTTGTTTTGTTCCATCTATTTGAATCTTTAATGTTATTAAGAAAACTTTTGGAGACTTAATTTGGAGTTTTCTAGACCAATATTCCTCTCTAACTCCTCGCAAGATAAAGGTACATGCATGCAGATATGGGAATGTGTGTTTACGTGTGCGTACGAAAAAGCTTTTGTGATAAAACACAATGATAAAACGGTGAAAGATGTTTTTCTCGTAATATTCTTCTATTAAAATATATTTTTATATTTGGTTCTGGAATTTTCCTTTAAAAAAATTTACGAGAAATAAACTTAAGTCACACAAATACATATATGAAAACGACAATTTGTAATTCCAGAGATAAATAAAGATGTAAAGTTGATCTCACTATGCAAATCCAAAAAAGCACATAGCTCCTACTGTTCCACGGTCTATGTACCTACACAGTACACAATATATGTACCATTTCTTCATCTTTGCACAAGTTGAGCAAGAAAAAAACAACCAAAATGGGTTCACGGGCTCAGCAACGTATATACATCCATTGAATTTAATTGTTAATTCTGGACCATCCAACTCGAAAATGACAGGCAACCCACCATAGTCTCACCTTTTTTTTGCACATAGAATGAAAGTCTCAATTATTTGTTTTAGTACTATTTTACAATGTGTGGAGCATGTAAAATATACTTTGTGATTTCTATAATGACATCTAACCAAAATAATAAGCAAGATTTGTTCTAATTTAACTCTAAAACATTTTTAAAGAAGAAGAAAAATATTAACATTTATCTATGATTAATTTGGTTTAGATTCAACAATTGGTTTCTTTTTTCCCATATTCTTTTATATATAATAAGTGAACTTTTATGGAGAAGATCACAAACTCTCTCTCTTTTAATTGGTTTTTAGTAGGTGTTTATTTTTTTATTGTTGTTGTTACCAACACTAAAAAACTTACATTTAACAACCACCGGCACACATGTATATATAGATGTTTTTGTATTCTTATGATCACATCCTTTTATTATTATCTTTATGATCACATACTTTCATTTGTGTTTTTGTGACGACACATTTTCATTTGTGTCCTTTCATTTAGTGGACACAAACTTACATTAGATGCGATCAATACATATATATATTTGTATATATATATATATATACAAATAGTTATAAAAGAGTATATATATTTAAAAGAAAATAAGGCAAGGGAAGATACAGAAATACTAATAACTTTAATCAAAATTGATTCATCACGGTGTTATATTTTATATTAGAATTCCTATATTTAATCTAAACTTGACTTCATAATTAAATTTAAAGGCACATATGTTATATAAAAATATAAAAAGAGCATATATATACCGGATAAAAACAACCCGAGCAAACAAATTTTAATAATTTCTCATTTTAGCATTTTTAGGTTTTTAAATGGCTATTTGGTCCTTTACATGCGATATTGTTCAGCTAAAGCCTATTCTTTTATTTTTTTTCTTATATTTTGTGTTATATTTCTACTTCAGAAAGCCTATTTTGTTGTAATAAGATGATCAAAATATAATTGTCTGGATAATTAGATGATCTCTTTGATCAAAAAAATAATTTAGTTTAAAATTATATTATTAATTATTTAAATCAAGTGAAATTTGGTGTCTAATCAAACCAACAAAACAATAACTGTTACAGTTTAAAAAACACAACATGAGAAATTTGATTGAAAACACTATAATATGGCGCTTACAAACAAGACGAAATCCAATATATCATATGCTTGAAAGAGCTATCAACTACCGTGAAGCATTTGTTAATTTGGAAAAATTTAATAGGAGAAATTATAAAATAGCGTCTACAACTAAGGAATAAAGAAGAACCGAGAAGATGTGCACCCTTTGCGGTCATTTGCAAAGATCACGCGTTTAATGTCAGCTTCTAACTACCTCACATCAAATTTGTATTTCTTTCAGATTTGGAAGATCCATAATTGGCTCCAATGAATGAGAAGAGGGAAGATGATATTGTTAGACACATGGTGAAACCGATGAAAGAGAAGTTTGATAAGTATTGGGAAAAAGTTACTGATGTGTTTGCAATGACATTAATCTTTGATTTACGCCTGAATCTTACACTTGCAGAATATTTTAGGGAGGTTTGACATGAGTATACGTGATACAAATTAAGTTAAAGAACTTGCGTATTAAGCTGAGTACTCTGTTTGAATCATATGCAAAAAATTGAAACTTACCTCACCTTTTATAGAGCCACATGAGACAAATCAACAGAAATCAGAATGTTAGTGATGGAGGGCCAGGAGGAATGTTTGAGAACTTGATGTAAGTGATACTCGCATTGTAACTATTCTGAAAATACAAATAAATCGGTTATGATTTTTTTTTAAATCTTTACAGGCTTTCTTTGAGTTTTGTGAAGTAAGTGTCGTTGCAAGTGTAAGGCATCTCTCCAAGCTTATCTTGATGAACTTGCGCCGGATATAGCTAGGATCTTTGAGCTTGGACATCCTCCAATTATAGAAAGATAATACTCGTAGGTATAGTGATTTGTAAGTAATGGTCTGCAATCTGCTAAGTATTCCTATTACAATAATAGCTTTAGAGTCTTCTTTTAACATTGAATCGTGAGTGCTTAAAATACATGAGCTGTTTACTTCCGAAGAGTGTGCAATCTTTGATATATAGTTGGAATTGACTAAAAATATTTGAAGCGTATAAACATGGTAATTCGCTTAACCATACCATATGTTTTGGGAGTTTATGGTTCATAAGTCCAACTTTAATTTTCATATTTGCAGAAATTGAAATGTTGTAGACGATGAAAGTGAAGTCATTCTGAATGATGAAGATCATGAAGCTTGAGTTGTTATGTTAATTTGGTATTGTCTCTTATTTGAGATTAATAATATGAATCTTGTTTTGGTTTTTATTTACAATCATGTTTTATTACACTAAACTTTGGATTTAAACTTATGAAAAATACACTATTTGCCTTTACGTTTGGGCTCGTTTGAATGAACACATAGCAAACATACTCGTGGCATATTTGCACTGCAAGCAATCGAACACATAGCACATGAAGCTCAGAAAGGTTGTTCCGCGGGTCGTCCCACAAAAAGACCGTGCACATAGCAGTTGGGATGTCACACCTTTCAAAAACCACGTCCCGTGCGGGACAAACCTGCATGAACCCATATAAAACACATACCACGGAGGGATGGGACGGACGCGGAACAACTTGTTTGGTTTACGAAAACACACACATACACAACATGATGTACCCCAAAACCATTTTTAGCTTAGACGTTATGCCATCCTAAACTAAATAACACGTATGTTCTCTGAGACCATGCATACCTGGTCTCCAATCTATTTAACTTTACTGTATACATATAGGTGTCTTTTATTTGTTTTGTTACCCATCTGAATACGTTGTATCAAAAATAATCTGTACATACCTCGTTTGCGGAAATTGGTTTATTCGTATATCAACATAATTCAGCGGTCTCGATTAATACGCATATAAACTATGTAAATTTGAGAAAAAAAAATAAACTATGTAAATTTATAAACCAACACTAATTTATCGTAAACACTATATAAAATTTAAAAATTGAGTATGTACCACATAGTGATTCGTTATCCTTAGTCAAAATTTACGGAAACTTTACATATATTATGTGGTATTAATATACTGTTAACTTAGAAAATTTATAGAATATTTATCATAAAACCTACACAAAACAGCATAGTTTATCTATTAAATAAACTGATTAGTTTAGACCAAAAAATAAAAAAATAAACTGATTAGTTTATCAATTAGAAAGTAACGTCATATATTTGGAAAAAGCATATTAATTATTGCAATGTTAAACAAGACTGTTTCTACTGTGTGATGTTATATATCTACATATCTATATATGCATATGTATGTCGTCAATTCATACTTACAACGGAAAAAACATTTTAATTTAAAAGGCTGATTGAGACAAAGTGTTCTAATATTTTTCTGTTTTTGGTTGGTACTCGTGGACCAAAATTAGTTTTTCTTTTGCATAACATTGTCGAATAAATTCATTAGATGAAAATGAAGTTCGAAATACTAGTTGATAGGTTGGAAACACCTTACTACCTATGGTGAACACATATCGAATAATACCACACTTTTCAGTATTTATAATTTTCTTTGCATTTTACTTTACTTTAAAAAATAATTTAAAGATATTTATGAATATTTACAAATATTTTATCAACTCTGTTAAATACAAATAAATCTACAAAATACTAAGTAAGATTTTTAAAAATATATTTTACATAATATAAAATACAAAAGTATAATTAGTGAAATTATATGTTTTATAAATTCTAAAAATTAGTTAAATGTTTTTATAAAACATAAAAAAATTAAAACAATTGTAATTTTTATAAAGATTTATATTCATTTCTTAGTTTAATACATTTATATATAATTTTATAAAGAAAGTTAACACAATTCTATGTTAAAACAATAATTATATAAAATTAAATATTTAAAATTCTATATTTAATTATAGATATATATATATGTATTTGTATAAAAATCGAAGCGGAAAGGATATTCCAATTTTTTTTTGTATTTATGATTTGTTTTGTTTTTAACGGATATTAATTTTTAATATTTATTTTGCTTCAAAAACTTATAGATATCCGGATTTTTCATATCGAAACAAAACGAATAACGAAATCGAATCAAAATTAACGAATAAAATGTCGAGTCCTTAGAGCATCATTAACCCAACAACACATTTTGGGTCTCTTAATCTTTTTTAAGTATTAAATGTTACTTAAGAGATCTAGTTAAGAGACACCAACATTTTTGTGTTCCAATGGGAATCTCTTATTTAGGGTTTTTTAAAAAAACATTATTCAGACCAGAATCCTAAAAACATCTAAACAGATCAAAGATAGAAGCTAGACCTGTATTGCAATTGTAATCCTCTTCTTTGAAGAAGCTTCATGTCTCTTGAATGTCTCTTGATCCGTCCATATAAAAAACAAAGACAGAGACAAATCAGAATGAATCAGAAGTGAACGATATATTGAAAAAGCATAATCATGTATTGCAATTTGTTCCAGACCACAATGCTAAAAACATCTAATATATCAAACATGTAACACAAGAAGGATTCAGACACAAGGAGACATGATCCGTTGAATCAAAGACAAAGACATAAACAAACACAAGAGACATCATCTGTTCAATGTCAATCAAAGACAGAGACATAAACAAAAACAAGAGACGCATGTAACACAACAAACAAATCAAAATAACAAAGAAGGATTCAAACTTAAAAGGAAAAATACATAGCTTTACTTTTGATTTGGAGTCGTTGAGGAGAGTCATAAACCGGAGAGAGAGGTGGAGTGATTCTTCATCCGGGTGAGCCGTCGAGGAGAACGAGAGAGACACGGAGTCGTCGAGGAGAGCGAGAGAGACGAAGATTCCACCGAGAGATACGCCGGCTGATTCGTCGACGAGAGATCATCGATTGATTCTGTCGAGGAGAGATCATCGTCGAGAAAAGCTCACCAGATGGAGTCGGAGTCGTCGAGGAGTCACGAGAGAAGGAGAGAAGATGATTCAGTCGAGAGAGAAAGAATGGTGAGATAGTGACACGTGTACCATAAGACCAGTCTCTTGTAGACCTTAATTAAGCAACGTCTCTTGTGGAATTACATAATTTTCTTTTTTTTTTAAACCTAAAAACACTAAATACACGGGTTAAGAACCCACGATAATGTTGCTCTTACTATCCCTTTTGTTTGTTCTATAAAGTTATTTGGTTAGTCCATCCGTGGTTATTCCATGCACATCCATATGTCAAGTATCACTAAGTGATAAGAGGTTAACACTACTTTCTAAAGATCTAAATTACCGGATGCATGCGAGACTCTTTTTCGTAGTTTTTAGAAATTGAATAGCCAGGTCGTTTCTTTTTAAAATCCCACAATAAAAATGATAAGAGGTTGGCACAACTTTCGTCGTACTCTTGAAAACAAAGAATTTTGGTTAAAACACGAATATCGCAGGTGTCAAATTATCATCGACCACACAAGCAGCGTCACCGAATCCATATATACACGAGTTATCCTTATCTTCGAATAAATTACCTTTGACATTTGATCTCTATCTTATTTTACAATGATTGTTTTCGTGTATATTTTGCTTGATAGACGTAAGTCTGATAAGATTTTATACATGTCATATAAAGATTATACATAAAGAGTATTAAACATATGATTTATTAATTTTTAAAACAACCAATACAACGACACAACCCAAGTGTCACATGCACTCATACATAAGAGAACAAAATAAAAATAGCTGTGAAGTTTAGAGTTGTAGGAATCACATGCACACATACATAAATAAACACACATAGACAATATTACAGCATATATATTACATATATTATCTTGTCTATCCAAACAAGAAGATATGCATATTGACATGAAGTGTTGGTTGTATAATTGGATTCTTAATTAGCATTGGAAGCCAGGGGGAACCTTTTTGCTACAAACGTTGAGAAGCAGGCTGAGTGAGAGAGGGATATTCAGGTTAATCCCAAGGATGTTAGCCTTGAGGGCGGTGCAAAGACATGCCGCGGCTTCAAGATCAGCAAGTCCTTGGATGAGGGTGCAACATGGCTTCACGGGTGGCTTCCCAAGGGTAATGTTGAGTAGACCGCTGAGCACGTTGGCGCAGACTCCTAGTTTAAGGGCGTCTCTAGGGCATTTGTCTGTGACAGGGCTAGGGCTAGGGCTAGGGGTTGGGGTTGGTTTGGGTTTAGGGTTAGGGTTAGGTTTTGGCTTATGAGAGGGGTGAGGTTTTGGCTTGGGAGATGGGCAACCACAGTTAGCGTAGGTAGAGATTGTTGTGCACAAGAGGATGTTCAGAATCAAGAAAAGGGCTAACGAGCTTTTGGTTCTTGAAGCCATTGTTAAATTTCTCTTTTGGTTAGAGACAAAAGAGACTGGTAAGTGTGAATTGGAATGAGGAGAAAATGAAGGGTTCGAGTGGCTTTTATAGTAGCTTAATGGATGGGCCGGTATGTTTTTTGACCTCATATATCACATTTATCAGAATATTCGGAAATTCTGAATCTTTGGTTTCATACTTATATTCTGACAACTACATTTGCATGATATATTACGTGATCGATTGATTATAATGACTTGTATAATTTTTACGAATGGAAAACTTGGAATATATATATATATATATATATATATATAGTTACTGTTGGTAAATAAAAGTTTTGCACATTATGAAGAACAATGTTCTAAAATTTGGTATAGACACCTAGATTTTAGGTAGCTGTAAATCGTTCATAGCTTAAACAAATTTTTTCAAACTCTTATTTAAACGACTCAGATCAGTAATTCATCATAAATTGTGTAAATTGGTGTCAATTGGTTTAATTTATCTAAGATAACCTAAATCGGTTGAATAAATTAAAAATATTAGTGTAAGTCCACAAGTTTAATCTGATTTCATTTTTTGTATATCTAATTTTATAATTAACCAAAAAAACTTATAATTAACCTAAAATTGATCTATCTAATATAAACATATAATACATAATAAATAAAGAAAATAATTTGTTAACACATACTTCTTAATAAAATCTCGAATAATTTGCTTAGTCATTAATTTTATACAAAATATTTATTTACCGTCTAGCTATTTTGTAAACATCAAAAAACAATAAACACGGAAGAATATAAAATCTATTTTTAGGGAAAGTGATTTATGTACATAGCTTTTTCAAAAAGGTTGTATGTAAACATAATAGTTGTTGCAAAAAAAAACATAATAGTTTCATAACTGTTTCTTATACTGAATTCACTAAACATTATAGTTTATTACAATTAATATTGAAATATCGAAGTTGTGGGAAAAAACAAGATTGAAGCCATGTGTGAAACTTTGAAAACAAAGATTGAAGCAACCAACAGATGGATTTTTGGAGTTTTGTTAGGCTCCCTAGATTATGATGAAGCTCATATTCTTGAACTTATCCTTTCTTTGAGTAATAACTTGTAATAAACAAAATTCTCTATATCATATATGACAAAGTTTCAATCCAATTGCTCTAAAAACTAGGCATAGCATTGAAAAGGAAACGTTCTGACATATAGATATACTTGAATTCTCTTATAGTTTTCAAGTATATATATATATATAAATATATGGTTAAAATTTGGAGTTTTCAAGTATATTGCGAAGGAAAATATGTTTGAAGTAGAGAAAAAAAAAAGACGACTATCTCATGGGGTGATCCCTATAAAGACAACTTCAAATTGCATGTTTATTATCAACCAAATCGATAGAAACCGTGAATCAAAGATTGTCACGTCTTGCTAAACTTGTTCTTTATCCCACGATCAATTGCTTTGATCAACATGTTTCTGAGAGAGATGATCCAGTTGTTTCGTTTTAATTTCCATAACGCATAAACTACAGTTTTGCTATGTGATAGGCCTCATGGAGAGCTTTGAGCCATTGCATAAACATTGCCTTTGGAAATATACACACTTTATATAAACTATAGAACGTCAGGCTATACGTATACTTTGGAAATATTGGCGATCAGTGATATATATTCAACCTCCATACAATAATGTTTTAAAGATATTATACCATTCCAATTGTGATACTCAACCTCCATGCATTAATGTTTAAAAGTAAAAAAAAAAAATCCAATCGTCATACTCAATCTCCATACATTAATGTTTACAAAGAATTTAACATACTCTTCAGAATATGTGATAGCGAATTGCTAATTCTATTTTTTCCTTTCACAAAAGAGTTGAAAAATAAGATAAGATGATGAGAAACGCATTTGAGGTCTCCTTCACGTAGACTAATACCAAAGATGTCCTATTTTACATTACACTCGTGTCCGTAGGTGATAAAAGATTATTCATTTACAGATTGTGTTTTTTTTTAATCGTCAAAAAGATTGTGTACTTGTGTCTTAAACTCACTCATACTTTCTGTACACAGAAATTTATGTGAAATTATTTTTAAACCAATTCATTATTTAAAACATAAGTATATACTATATATGAGTAGTGGCGATTATACATTTATTTCAAGCTATTGGATTCGTTATATTCCTCAAAGTCTTTTCGAGGAATTCTCTGTTGTAGTAAGTAAGAAGTACATAAGAGCAATAAATTTCTTACTTAAAGTCTCTAAACAATATTTAATTAATACCTTAAAGCAAGTTTATTATACAAGTAATTTTAATCAATAAGAATGAGGTACCAATAAAAAGTGAACATGTGGTAGAAAATCTCAATTTTTGGTTGAATTTTTTTTTGTACCAGAAAGGTTGCTTAACTTTTCTACCTTCATTTTCTGCCTTTTTTACCTTTTTATAATTTTTGGTTATGAGAAACCTTTTGAAAAACTATTATTGCTGATGGCCTTACATATGTCAAAAGCAAGAAACGTTGAGAAAATTAACAACAAACTATAAAAAGGAGCCAATAAAAAACCTGCTCATAAGAAAACGTAAGATATTATCGATAAATAGAAGTACGTCTTTCCATTAATATCTCGTAGATAGTTGAATTTTTATTCACTTTAATCCCTCAATTACATTAAATGTAAAATAAACACTTTGGAAACGCACATTTTATAACAGTATTGATGGACTAAAGTTGAAAATTTCATCCACTCTTGCTAAAAGTAATTCAACACGTCAACTCAACTGAATAAGTTCATTGCGTCTACCATATTAGGCTTAGCCCATCTATCTGGCCCAATAACTAAATTGTTGTAGAAACCCATGGACATTTGTTTAGATATACCCCCATGGAGTCATGGACATTTGGGGGCCCGCGTTTAGCAGCACGTCTAATTATGCCCTCTACGTTGTAAGTTATGTTTCTTGTTAATTTAGTCTCTTTTTACATGTCAATATTTAATAAGTATATTTTTCTTATAAAGACATAAACCATGCAAAGAAATCTACCAGTAATTACATATCTATTAATATATTTTCATGAATTGATTTACAGGATTTTTAATTGCTCTTTGACGAAAAAGGGTTTTTTAATTGCTTATTTATTTATATTAATTAGGTTATTATGGTTATCTTTCTTAATAGATGATGTTTTGGTTTAATTTAAAAAATTAAGAAATTCACATTTATCTAGAAACTACTTTTAAAAATATAATTTTAAAATCATTCAACCAACTATACAAAAGACTGTAAAATTTTATTTGTTGAACAATTTTCAATAAAGTTAAATCTTACTTTAAAACTTCAAAAGTTATTTTAAAATCTCAAAACATCATAGATTTTGAAACAACATAAACCTTATAAAACATCATCTAATTTGAAACGGATAGAGTACTTTGGATTAGGTAGAAAGAGATTGGTAGGAGATTATAAATGTATAAATATACCTTTTCCGTAAGAGATGCATAGATGAGAATTATTGAGATTATAAACAATCAATAAATATACTTTTTCGGTCAACCTACCATATAAACAGCGTACGTTCTTGTCAGCGTAGGTTCTTTAAATTCTTTGAAAATATTGGGTTGGGGGGTGTATGGTATTTAAACTCTTTGAATTGGATTGCATCAAGTGCTTTTTAAACGAACCGGTTGGTTGAACGATTAATTTCTTTATAAAATCAACTATTTCGGAATATGTACAATTTAACATGTATACTCCTTTTAATGTAGCTGGACAAACTGTAAACTATAGTAGAAAATAAACAACTCTGAACTTTTCTCACCGATTAAAAAAATGTTTGCAATCATCACTTTTTTTTCTGAAAATTTAGTTCATCAAAACATTTATCATAAAATACTTGTTCTTCTATTTGAATCTGCCTCGATTTGTTGTAGTTTAGTAACTACTACACCTTCTGTTTTACAAAAATGTATATTAGATTTTTTTTTCCCGAAAATTCAATATATTTTTATCAACTAATTATGCTTATTATGAATTTCAAAATAATTAATTGAATTTATTCAGTTTTTATTGATTTAAAATTATGAGAAGTAAACAATTACAAAATTATGTAGTTAATATTAAAATTTAAGATGTTCTATTAATGTGTGTGAAAAAAAAAACTAAAACATGT
Source organism: Moricandia moricandioides (assembly GCA_905132885.1). Classification (NCBI taxonomy): domain Eukaryota; kingdom Viridiplantae; phylum Streptophyta; class Magnoliopsida; order Brassicales; family Brassicaceae; genus Moricandia; species Moricandia moricandioides. The sequence continues at coordinate 1,373,691 of CAJHQQ010000001.1, forward strand.
TTTATTTTAAAACATATGGAGTATTAGTATCATCCAAGACAACCAATATTCTTTCAAACAATCATCACTAACAAAACCATAATGTGTAAAAATTATGAAAGGAAAAAGTGGGTTAGATAAATATATAATCATCATGTATTTGCTTTCATATATATATATGAACAGATTAAAATGACACATCATTTTTTATTCATGTTTTGTATTAATATATATAATAGAATATAATATACACTTTAAAAATGTTATTAATGGGCGCTAATAAATACTAGTACTGAATTACATACCCATCTGAATACATATTAACTACAAACAAAATATCCAAAAAGAAGATTCGCTACATGCGACTTAACTGGGCACTTCTAACGGCGTGACTGGTTTTCCCGCTACCACCCGCAAACGCAGCTTTTGCGGTTGGTAGCGGTTGTTGGCGTTTTGTAATAATCATACAAAACGGTACAAATCGTTTCAAACCGCTTCAAATCACAATAAACCTCTAAAATTCAAAAGCTGGTTCCAGCTAGCGTTTGCGGTTGCGGGCGGTAGCGGGAGGGTAAATTTTTTTTTTTCAAAAAACTATAGAAATAAAAAATAAAAAATATTCAATTAAAATTTTAAATTGAAATAATAGAAATACTAATTTATATATATTATATTTTAATTTTGTTTTATAAAATTTTAAAGAAAAATATTTCTATATTTTTTATTAAAATTAATAGTATAATTTTATAAATATATTTTTTATATTTATTATAATAATATAATTTTCAATATTTTTATAATTATATAAAATATAAATATAGTTCATTTATATTTAACAACTGCTATATTTGGTGGTTAACCAGTCATAAGTATCCCGCAAACGCAATAATTTTTAATGGTTATACCAGTCGTCCAAATCTCTTAATAATGCATAAAACCGAAACTACCCGCATCCGCAAACGTCCGCAACCGCAGCCGCAACCGCTGCGGTTAAACCAGTCAGCCCCTAAATAGTGTCACATTTTAACTTGGATTGAGATGGTTTGGTTCACCCGGATTGTATTCGTAATTAAACTAGTTATTGAGGGTTAAAAATAAACTGAAAAGAATTTGAACACCATTCCCGGAGGAGACCAAGAAGATTCTTAGGGCAAAGCGTGAAGTTAAAAAGCTGTCGAAAATAAAACATTACAATTACAAACTTACATCTTTCACAAAACCCTAGCTTCCTCCCAACAAAACTTCCTTCTTGGCACTCCTTTTTATTTCAATTCCAAGCCCCATACGTATTTGATTTATTTAGTTCTTTATTGTGGATCTCATAATCATTACGCACTTTATAATATAGTATTATTACTGCTCATGCAATTTGAATATGAAGTGAGAATGGCAAACTAAGCCCTAGGGACTGTGTAGCTTCTCCACGCAACAACGTAAGTATGAACTTTTGAAACGATCATCTTAGTCCTACTGGGGTATAGTGTATTCGTAATACCCATTTCCTAGAGAAGTTAACTCAAAAGAATACGTCAAGGCTATATATACTGGTTTTAAGTTTTACCTTTCAATAACGAGTACTAAAAAGCGTTGTTTTCTAAGGAATTGATATCATGGATTTTGAGTAGTTAAAATTTTGGTATATTTATATATATATATGGATCGTAAGTTTTGGAATTGATCTAAAATTCTATAATATATAAATAATAAATAGGGAGGGTATTTTGAAAAGATTTTGAAAAATGAACGATGTTTAGTAGTTAATTATCCCGAGTCAAGTATGGACATGAATTCAAACGACTTATGATTACGTGCGGAATGGGATATGTATTATTCTATTATTTTGATTTGATTTCTTGTAGTATTGTTTAATAGAACTGCTTTAATTAGGTGTTTGCATATTTCAACGTTGTGGCCTCCTCATGCTACTACGCGACCCACTCTCCCAAAAGTTTCTTCACTAAAATAAAATATTTTCACCATAAAACTTTTTAGTATATAACGTTTTTAATGCATATGTGATCTGTTCTTCTCCACAAACAAATTTTCTTGTAGAACAGTTTTATAATTCTTCATTTGTTCTCTTTTCAACTAATATATCCAACCAGATTCAGCTGGCAAAACTCTGGCTTGATTGATGAAGTTCGATTAATTAACATTTATTTATAAAATAGTTGTAACATATGCATATATAGACATAGCTGTGAATCATATGGTTAGTCTATAATTTAACAAAAAGTAGTAATTTAACTAGAGAATAAAACATTTTTATTAGTACATATCTGAAATTAATAGAATATACATTTATAGACATATAACATGAGTAGTTGAGCCGAATAGAGAATAAATAGCCAAAAACAACTGGAGATGGCAACCTGAAAAGGCCACGTCAATATACAACAGTTGCAGGGGTTAAAGTGAAGTTTTTCTATGAGATTTTTCACTTCTTCAACACATCTATCAATTATTTTATTGTAGTATTTTTCGTTTATTGTTTTTCGTCGAATTTACTTCTGAGAGTAATTGTTCATGCCCGTAAGACCTCTAATTTTTTAATATCATTTAGTGCAAAAAAGCTGTACATTTTTTTTTCTATTTATAACTGATAAGCTGCACTACTCGGAAGAATACGAATTTCTGAAAGTAAATTTGCATTCAGATATGAAAAGTTTTCTAAACATCATAAAACTGTAAAAATAGATGATAAATGTGTTATATAGAATATTCAAAAGACAAAGAATTGGAAAAAAAATTGAACAGCTATTATAGAACCGACAATGATCTTTTTGTCACAACCAACCAAGTAACCAACAGTGATTTATTTTTAAGCATTTGTCATTGATTAATCAAACGCCTACGTAGGTTAAACTAGGCTAGTATGGTTAGGTTAGATTGTTATAAGATAAAAGTATATGATTAAAGAAGACTTAGAAAAAGAGGGAGACGACAAGGAGAAGAAAATGGGTGTCACTATGAGAATTTCAAAATTTTCAGTGCGATTTGTTTTATTATTACTCCCTGGTTGGCAGCATCCATTCTCTTTCTATTCTTCTATTCTTCCATTTTGTTTTTGTAAATCTCTAAATTTTAAAAGATTCCATAACTACAGTACTAGCACCATTTTTTTAAAGCTAAAGATATAGTTTTTTAATAGTAAGATGACAAGTAATTAAGATACGCATATCCTAGAAACATATCTATTTCTGTATCATGTTTATTCTGTATATATATCTATAGTCTTACTTGGTTTGATTTCAGAAGTATTATGTCAACTCATGAACCCGTGAACATGAATTCATATCGAGCTGTTGAGCTAGAGATTGAGAAAGAGATCAAAGAATACGAAATTATTCAGGATGTATGACGATTTTTTGGTGTTTTATTAACTCAAAGAAGGTAATATTGATTCATAGATGACGGCAACGATTGTCCTTTTTAAAAAACCAATCGTGTAGAAAATAGTGAACAGTTTTGCTTTTGTTCAACAAGGAGATAATTTACTAGTAATTTTAGAGACCATAGATTCAAACTGTGTTAAGAGGTGTATAGTTTTTTAAAAAAAAACTCAATGATATGATATAGATCTTCTTTATATATGATATATGTAGATCTTGTCTTAGGAATGCTAGAGTCCATGGGTCCAAAACTTCTCAATCATTCAAAAAAGAAAAAAAAATGTAAATTATGACTAATAATTCTTCAAATTTGTATGATACATAATAATTCTTCAATAATCATAAAAATATACAAAAGATACATACCAGGCAGGGTAATAAATGTCATAACATAAAAAAATATTTGAACTATTTTAGTAGGAATGCTTGGGGGTAAACTCTTGTCAGTGAATTGGTTAGTAGTTTAGGTCTTCAGCTGGTATCAACCGAATGAATATCAGCGTTAATATAAAAGGGGTAACTATAATTTTATTTGTCGAAATGAAATCTAAAAAAGTTATTGATATATTTTTGGTATGATATCGTAAATCCACACTGATTTCGAAATATATTTTTTCATAGACTAGAAGATCCAGAAATCATAATTGAATTGAATAGACATTACATGTGAAATTCTATTGTTGAGATAAAAATAAATACGCAATTTCGAAAAAATGTTATTTGTGTATTTGTGTGATCCATTTATGATAAAAAGACAAGAATCACAAGACTGTACCCAAGTAAAAACAATAAAACCTCACCGTCAATTTTTCCTTGCATTTATTTCCGTCGTATTCTTTGTATATTATCTTACGTAAAATCAAAAGCAAAATTTCTGAAATTATGAAAATAAATTTGTTTTCTGCCACTTTTGATACGCAGCTAACTAATAACTCAAGGGAAAAAAAACAAGACTGTACCAAGATAAAGAAAGTAAAACCGTGCCGTAAAATATTTGTTACATATATTTAGTGTAGTATCAACGAGGTATAAAGCTGTTACGAACTACTCCCTCTGTTTCTAAAAGATACATGTTTTAGAAAAAAAAATTGTTTTAAAAAATTACATTTTTTACATTTTCAAGGCATGAATTAATGATAAAATGCAAATTTCAAAGTGTTAATCAAAATCTTATTGGTTAAAATTTATGGAAAATAGTAATTGTGAGAATTAAGATATTGGAAACTAAAATTTTAGATGTTTTATTAATATGTGTGAAAATTTTAAAACATTCATCTTTTAGAAACAGAGGGAGTATTATATAGCATTTGTTGTTTTTCAAATTATGATCATATTTTATATATTTTTAAAATTATAGTTTCAGATCTAACTCTCTATAAAATAATAGTTTGAAATTTATAGCCATACATTTTTAAAATTAAAAATCTAAAAAATGATTATAATTAATTTATTATTTTTATACTAAACTATAAATTATTTTAATCAATTTAACTAAAATGTATCAAATTAGATTCGTAATTAGATCTAATTTGGATCTTGATTTGGTTAAATATTTCTTTTAAAACAATTATAGTTTTATTTAAAAATTGTAAACTAATTAATTACAAGTTATAGATATTTAGATTTGGAACTTTAAAATTTTGATAAATTAAATTTGAAACTATTAATTTCAAAATATATAGAATGACACTATAATTCGGAAAATATCTAATGATATATAATATTTTTTGTGGAGAAATAATTAGAGTTAATCTATAATGAAAGATAAAAATCAAAACTTTGCATTTTAACAAAATCAAATTCTTTCTAATTAGCAAGAAGACAAAATTGCCCACCCAAGAATTGACATTATTTTACAATGAAGGGTACTACTGTAATTTACACCAAGACCCAACTTACACATTCGTTATTATCATCATCGCGCCCAACAAAGCTTTCTTCTGCTTCTGTTTCATATGCTTCGAAGTTCTTTAGAGCAAGAGAGAGAAACTAGAGACTTTGGACCCGGATCTTGGATATGTCTAGCGGGTGGGTCAAATCATGGCAGTGCAAGTCGAAAGCTTTCGATGATGTTTACAATCCGATTAAAACCCCAAACCCGAATCCGAAACGTCTTACTTCTAGTTACAGCTGCAGAAGAAGCAGACAGAACCTGAAAGACGTGATCAACACCAAAAACCCCAAACCCAAACCCGATAAACGAGAATCCGACCCGGTTTCAACCCGGATTCGATCATCCTTAGTTCGTGACCCTCTTTCGCCGACATTAACGGAGCTCGCGGAGGGGCACCAGTCCCGTAACGTGGTCGAGATTATCTTCAAGACGAGATGGGGCCCGAAACCGTTTCCGGGTCGGATCGAAATGATCTTCAAAGTGCAAAACGGGTCAAAGACTTTGACCCGGTTCGAGGAGTATCGCGAGGCCGTGAAGGTCAGGAGCGTCGGGAAATCGCGTGAAGAGAACGCGCGTTCGGTCGCCGACGGGAACGAGACTATGAGGTTTTACTGTTCGAGTTACGGCGGCGGCGCGTGGGGAGTTCTAGGAGGAAAAGGCTGCGGCGCGTCGGTTTATACGTTCGCCGGGAGTTGCATGGCGCATGATAAGGCCGGCGGAGGTAAAGGGAGGAAGGCAATGCTGGTTTGTCGCGTTATAGCGGGCCGAGTCATGAAGCGAAACGAGTTAAGGTACGACTCGGTAGACTCAGATGTTCGGTCTCGGTTTGACTCAGTGAGTGGTGGCGACGGAGAGTTGCTCGTGTTCGATACACGGGCAGTGTTGCCTTGTTTTCTCATATTCTACCGCCTGTAAGAAAAAACTTTTTTATTTTATTTTATTTTCTATCTTCTACATTGTAATTTCATTTATCAACGCAATTTTTTTTCCTAATGTTTAGAGAATTTGTTTTCCGATGTGTAATTTTGGTAGAAAATTGTGTTGATAAATGGTAATTAATTTTGTTGACAAAAAAAAAGTTAATGCGTTGGCTTTTTTACAATGAATACATAGATTTTATTACGCAGTCAATTATTATGATTTTTATACAGTTGGGTATTTAGATTCGTACATTCAATGCTTCACATTAACAGTAAATCCTTGAAAGTTTTAATTGGGAATTTTCAAATTTTGTAACTTTTGTGATAGAAAGTATTTTCTTTTTCAGTTTTTCACTGAGAGTACTTCAATGAAAGAATAATCAGTAAAGTGTGTGTTACAAAAAAAAAGAATCAGTAAAGTAATTCCGTTTAAAGAGCATTTGTAAAAGATATAAAGTGAAAAAAAGGAAGAGAAAAAGAGTGAAATTTGAAAAAGAAATCATGAAAGTTTATTTGGAGCACATGGAGAATTAGATCGCGGTGAAAACTTGAAGATCACGAGAGGCCTGCCGTCAAGAAAAAGACGAAGAATTTGAAGTTCAACAAGGCCATTAGACCCATTAGGCCCATCAACTGATTTATCCAATCACCTCTTACGAGTTTTGAAATTGTATAAAAGAATAAAGATCAAAAGCTGTCTACACTACCTTCAAGGCCGTTAAATGTAAAAGCCCAGTGTCAAGGCTGGGCACATTTTTACTCCCAAACGTTTTTAAAGCATCGATGAGATTGTAGTGGACATTTTGTAATTGGTATTACATTGGGCCTGAGCAACCCCGTGACCATTAGTTTTTCTCTGTAAAGATTTTGCAAATAGAAATGCAACCAACGATATCAAGATGCTCCTCACGATTAACTACTGAACTAAAAGGACTTCCACCTAAAAAGAATCATATATGTGACTAGGGGTGGACAAAATATTAGTAATTTTGATTCGATTCGTTATTCGTTTTGATTCGAACAAAAAATCATAATATGTGTAACTCTAAGAAGCAAAACAAATACTAAAATGTAATATCTATAAAAAACAAAACAAATCACATTTTCAAGAGAGGATATCTGATCTGATCTGTTATATGCATATATATATATACATATATTTAAAGAGTTATATATAAATATTATATTTTATGTGAATTTTACAACATTTTAGTTATTAAATTTTTCAAATTAAATAAATTTGATTTATGTAATAAAATATTATTATTTATATTATTTTGGATTTTTTATTTATTTATAAATTTTTATTTTATTTTTACGGATCGAATCGGATACCCGATTAAAAACTTAAATTTTCTGGATATCCGAAACACCGAATATCCGGATGAATATTGATCGAATCGAATTAGATAATTGATTATTCGGATGAATACCTTCAAATATCTGGATATTAGATCCGATATCTGGATATTAGATCCGTGCTACCCATGTGACTAACTGCATGATACCAAATGTGAAAAGAATTATTAACTGTCCCCATATACGTTGATGGTGTCTCATCTACGAGAAGATAGGCAGGCAAGGTGGATATAGCTAAACATATAAAGAGAGAGAGATGTTAAGAAACTAATGGGGGAACTTATCTTTCTTATTGATTCTCAATGTGTCAATCGAATACAAGGAGCCCTTTATATATATAGGGACTTATGAATAGATAAATGGAAAGATAACATTCCAAGATAATCATGGAAAAGGAAAACCTAATCTAACTAGGAAAAGGAAAGTCTTGATTAGTCCTTATCCATATCTTGGTCGATGGTATATTCCTTTCTGGTCGGTGAGATTCCTTTCGGGTCGGTCCGATCCTATCCATGGTCGGATCCGGTTCCATCTAATTCCAATGGTTATTGCATCCACAATCATCTGGTTCATAACACTCCCCCTTGGATGTTATAACCATCTAAAGTTCATAATGCGTTTGGTATGCTGCCTCGTTAAAACCTTTCTATGGTAAACCCAAAACCCAATGTGGTAAAAAGGGAAGCCATAGATAGGAAAAAGAGTACAGCCGCATTACTCCCCCTGTTTTGTACCTCATTGGATGTCTTTCAATCATTTCTTGTATAATGACTTCTTGAACGTAGAGGTTGAACAAAACTTGCTTTGGTTCTTACTTTGATTGCATTTGTACCTCGTTGTTGATGTGTATCGTATGCACTTGTTCCTTGTCTTTGACGCATATCTCCACGAACTGTGATATGATCCATTATGGATCACGAATTACTTCCACATATTTGCATCATCTTCACGTGCATTGTCTCTCATGACCAGTCGCAGATTGTACCATCTTCTGTTGAACTATGTATCATCTTTATAGGTAATGGTCGAACCTTCTCTTCCACCGGTTGGATCACTGCGGCCTTTGCCTACTTCATAGGCTTCCATGAGATTGTAATGCCTCCATGTGCAAGTACATAACCTGTTTGTGATTTTCTTTTATATGGAACAAATATAAACCTGAAAACTTGTATTAGCAAAACCACTTAACCCCTCTTTGGGTTGGTTAGTTAGGTTAGTGTAAACAATCTTTAAACCTTTCGTTTCTTGTAAATAAATAACGAAGTATAAGTTTACCTTTGGTTCCTTAGAACCTTTCATTACCTTTCTTCATCATCAGCTTTATTAAAATTAAGCATGCTGATGGATCATGGACGTGACCAATATATTCATTTGATATGGATCTGGTCGTCCATTTGAAACAACGGTTGATTATTTTGGCACCTATGGCTAACGACCTTAGCATTCGTGGTCGGGTCTTGTGGTTCAGCGTATACACCACGACCTCTTTACCTAACCATGACCATAATCAGTTTCTTTCTTGACTATAATGGTCTTATATAGCTGTTTGGTCGTTCATAAGTATCTTGACCATTTTCCATGTGATCGGCCGTACATCGACCATCAATCTCTTGGTCGTATGGGCCTTTGCCCGTATGTATACTTGTGGACGTATGATCAACCATTTTGATTTCTTGATCTTTAATTCATTTGATCACGTGGTCTTTCCATAAGGTTTCCCCTGGCCTTAATCAAGTTGACTTACATGATCCTTATGATCGGCCATTTGGTCTTCTATATTGCCGCAGCCTATTATTGGCCATATGGTCGGCTATACACATACCATTGCTCTCGACCATGGCCATTATGGCCGTTATGGTCGGCATGGTGGAATTCACATTATCCTCGACCATTTTACATATCATTCAATATACTCTTAGCCACAGACCAACCATAAACCATATAGATCACAATCTCATGATCCAAACATCATGATCATAACTTGTCCAAAAACAATCGATAACTTGTATCGTTTTGGAACCAATTAACTTTCTTTCAAGTTGGTTTATGAACACAAGGAATTTCATTCTTATAATGAATATATGAACTGACTCTGATGGTTCTTATAGAACTCTTTCACTGATTATCTTTTGATCGATCATATTATATTATATCGTATGCAGCTGCATTTCATCAGTTCTTAGACGGCTAAGGAACAAAACCGTTCTTTGAGAATTTATTTTCTCATCTTTATGATACCTTTAGTATCTTTATCCAGTGATTAAGACATTGCTTACTACATCATCATTTCTTTCCAGACATTATCATTTCGGATTGTAGTAGCATCCACCACAGATCTTATATCATTTTATGATATGTTCCTTGGTCTCTGTGAGTATCCTTGTGTAATCAAGCCAATCTTTAAATGCTTTTAAGTAGGAATATGAATACCTTAGATCATATGGTCATATCCTATAACTCACGATTTCTTTTATCTCACAAGACTCATTCACTGGTTTATCAGATGACGTTCTATGGCCAATACGTCCATCTCTTTTATAGATTCTTTAAATCTTAGTTAAACCCCACGTTTTTCTTTAACATTATAACCATATCTTTATGATTCATAATTCATGAGTACTCACACGTGGGTTCATGATCCTCGCTTTATATTAAAGTGCTACCTTGTTTGCGCTTTCTTATATATCATTGGTATCGATACCCTTTTCTGCGTTCCATTGTGTTCCAGACATAACATAGTTTGATTGCAATCTTATTACCTCCAATACTTTGGTGTTTTGGCGTCCCAAATCACCTTAAGTACCATGGATTTTGGCGTCCCAAATTCCATTGTGTGGTATCTTGTATTGTGGTCGACCATTTTCTATGTCTGGGAATGGTTTCCTTTTATGACCTCGGGAATTTATCATTTTTATGCACCATTTCATTTTATCCTTCCGAGGTCCCTTTATCTTATGGAACATATTGGTCTATCTTTATATAGACTCTGTAGCAACTTGATTGTGTCTCTTCTAGGACAACAACTCATTTGGTGCAAGCTGGTATAATTTTCGGGTCAATGTGTCTGGCATCTAGGTCTGCTAGCTTTTATATCATTTGGACGTCATATATTTAATAGTCCGAGGATCTTGCCAAGACAATGATGGTTGATACCATTCTCTCTTTACCAGCTTATATCTTTCTCCGTTTTAATGTTGGATGATCAGATTACTGAGGTCAATGTAATATGTGTTCTTGGCCACTAATTAGATCACCCATGTTTGGCTCAAGACAATTTACAATCACGTGGGAGAAAGATGTATATTCATCCAACATATATTCTCATTCTCAATCTCTTCTGAGGTTCCATCTTAAGTGGCACATATGTCTGTGGTGGTAAATTCAGATTCTCTTAAGATGGTATGTCTGGTTTATGACCCTTATTCTGAGATGAGAATATCTATGCTCACTTATATGGCCTGATGCATATTAATCTTAGACATGTGAATTCATGTGTCCTCAAGCACTTAGATAGTGGCCATTGTATTCTAAAGAATTCGGCCAAGTACATTATGGTTTTAGACCATGTCACACGTGAGTGTAGTATGTTCATGGATCATGGTTTTGTCCTCACTCCCCCTAATGGACATACTATAATCACGTGGTGCTTGAGACATTAAAGCCTAATGAGTTTCCCTTGTGCACATGTTACACAACGTGAGATTTTACGGGATAACTCTTTGTGCCTTTGTAATATCTTACTTTGCATCACGTTTGGACTTGGATGGCTAATCTAGTCAATGCCATTAAGTGTAATTTCGTGGGTATTCATGATACCATGGCTTTTGCCTTTATCATACTGATCCTTGGCATAGTCAAGATCAGAGTATATAGGTATAGTCTTTGACCACTTTCCTTATAAGGCTTTAGACGATTTATAATCTGAAAGGAACTTTTGTTTCCTTTGCCCATTGGTTCAATGTGGAAACCATTCTTTCTTAAGTATATAACTCAATGGGTCTTTCATTTGGGTGAATGCCTTTTGTTATTTTCATGGTCTTATAATATTGACTATCCTTATGTTGTCATTTACAAATCAAGAGATCATAAAATGATCCTAAGATGTCTCAACCAATCGGATTCCTTTTTAAAACAATCTGATGCTTCATAGTAGATCATCTTTCTTATGATTGAAATCTTCTTCATCATCTTTATAGACCATATGGGTTTCAGGGTTCGACTTTTAAATTTATAAGTCGTGGAGATGCTTAGGTAATCTCATTTCACCATTTCTTATCAATAACTCGTTATTTTGCTCAGCGAGCAGCAGACATGATATCATATGTCTTAAACCCATTTTCTCGATACTGTTGTTATAACAACACATTGGTAGCGTGGAAGGTCGAGAATGTCATTTCTAACATCTCATTATTTGTTACCTTTTCACCACACAACTTTCTTTTCGAGATTATTTTAAATGGGGCCGAGTTATGTTTATTCATGGACTTATAATCCTGGATTCTGAGATTTCTCCAATCATACGTTACCTTTGGTAAGATCACATTTCTCTGGTGATCATATTTTAATTCTGTCCAAAGGTCGAATGGTTTCTCTATTGGTCTTTTAGACACCGTAAAATGATGGAATATAATTAGGATAGCCCTGAATCTATCTTTCTCGGTTGCATTATTATCTTTAGTTTATGCATTCACCGAGTCCATTTGATTTCAATATGATCTTTGCATCTAGTGCCCATTGGAGATAATTGTCTCCTAAGATATTTAGGGCATTGAAATCCAGATTGTTGGTTTTGACATCTTATATTCATATGGATTCGTAATTAATTTCATGACAACTTAGAAATCGACCAATACGATTATGATGCTTGTTATATAACCTCAGTTTTAAGCAAGTATGTATTTCGGTTTATAAACCTATTCCAATCATAATTGGTAAACCTAATTTAGTTATGATTAGTAAACCTAACCAAGTTCTGATTAGTAAACCTAATCATGTTATGTTTAGAAAACCTATTCAGGTTGTTATTAGGTTTAGGTTTCGAATTAGGTTTAGAGTTCATACTTGTGTAGGTTATCAATCTAGAAATTTGGTTTCTATGTTATTTGCGTTCAAACAATCGTTGATCAAGCAAACAATCATATTTTTATTTCTAGTAAACCTAATTAGGTTGTTTTATGCTTAATGGCCGATTATGGCCTTTAGGGTTTGACGAATTTAGATTAGGGTTCATTGTATAGATTAGCAACCTAGCACCCGGTTTCTATTTGTTTTGAATCTAAACAATCAATCATTCAATGGATTCGAACCCTAGATGATCAGGATGAAGTTCTCTATTCTTTCCAGCAACTTAGCAATTGTCTAATTGATTTTATGTAAGTTAGGGTTTTAGGGTTACCTTTAGGTTTAGACGGGTTGAACGGACCACCGAGAGGGCTGTCGCGGTTCGTAGGGTGTGTCGCGGGTTGATAGGGTGTCCTGGATGCTATCTGGTGCTGGTTCGGGTGCTGGGACGTTGCGGTTGATTATCGGCTGTTGAGAACCTCTATCGGGTGCTGGTTCGGGTGTTCGTTCGTCGTTCGCGGATCGTCTGGTACGTACGCGGGTACATGTAACCTCTATCGCGGATGGTAAGTACGTACGCAGGTGTGGACGTACGTGGGTAAGGACGTACGCTGGTCAGGACGTACGCGGGTGTGAACGTACGCGGGTGTGAACGTACGCGGGTGTGACTTTAGATCCGGTAAGGACTTACCCGTGTGTAACGATTTACAGAATCCTCCTTTATGTCCGATAGGGACTTTTACCTGCATGTATTAGCTAAATCAAGTGGTATATTTTAGGGTTGCGTGGACTTACCAGGGATTACAGGGTGACCATGGTGTTGGATCTGCTCAGGGTTGAAATCGCAATGCTTGAGCTTGGTCGTATAGATCGGAATGAACCATGGTGTATCGGGTGGCTGTGTGTCCAAGCTTGACCGGATGTTTCTTTGTATTCAACAAGGACTTACCTGCATGTATTAGTTAAACGAATGGTGCTATAGGTTCATGTAGACTTACCTGTGTATATGCCGGCTTGATATGATGGTGCTATAGGTCTGCGTGGGCTTATCTTTGTGGATCAGCTAGCCGGATGATCCCTTATGTTCGATAGAACTTTCCTGCAAGTATTAGTTAGATGGATGGTAAGTATATGTGCCGGCTTACCTTAGGGTTTATATCGTGGTCCTGCTAAGCTTGTCGCGGCTGTCTGTGTGTGCAAGCTTGTCGCGGCTGATTAGGGTTTGATGCGGCTGGATTTTAGAGAGAGAGAGATAAGGATCCGATGATTGCTTATTGCAGGAACTTTGATTTTGTTGCAGGAACCTTTTGACCACGAGTTTGAGTTCATAGGTCTTGATGTTGCTTGTCGCATTCTTAGCTTAGGGCTTATAGAACGATCGTGCTGATAACGTGTTAAGAAACTAATGGGGGAACTTGTCTTTCTTATTGATTCTCAATGTGTCAATAGAATACAAGGAGCCCTTTATATATATAGGGACTTATGAATAGATAAATGGAAAGATAACATTCCAAGATAATCATGGAAAAGGAAAACCTAATCTAACTAGGAAAATGAAAGTCTTGATTAGTCCTTATCCATATCTTGGTCGATGGTATATTCCTTTCTGGTCGGTGAGATTCCTTTCGGGTCGGTCCGATCCTATCCATGGTCGGATCCGGTTCCATCTAATTCCAATGGTTATTGCATCCACAATCATCTGGTTCATAACAAGAGAGTCTTATTGGTTAGAAATTAACAAGGTTGATTAACAATATTTTCTGCTGATAAGTATGTGTAATTACCTTTTTTCTGTTAAAAATAATAATCTAGATTGTCGATTGAGATAGACTCTTTTTTGTAAACATATTGAAATAGACTCTTTAAAAAAATAAATTGTAGATATAGATTAGGGCTTGGCAAAATATTTGGATCCGAAGAACCGATCCAAAATTGACTAGAAAATCAGAGCCTCGAACCCGATCAAACTTGGGATAAATAACAAAATGAGTTTTTAATTGCTATATCCGAAGAACCGGTACTGAACCCGATCCAAACCTAGAACCGAATGAATATCTAAAATGCAATTATGTATCTAAATATTAGTTATAATTATACTTATAATTAGTTGAATAATTAAAATTTAAAATTATAAATTAAATATATTAGTTAATTTTTAATAGTTTTGTTTTTTAGATAAAATAAGATCGTTTGGATAGAAATACTCAAATAAAACTATGTTAAATGAATATTTTTGGTTATTTTTGTACTTTTTAATAGTTTAGATACAAAATATCCGAATCAAATCGGGTAATATGGTTGTTTTGAATCAAATATTCGAATATGTTTCATATACATTGGTTATTCGGTTATTTTCAGGTTCCTAATCATAAGAACCGAAACCACCTGAACCCGGGAAGACCTAACTTGAACCCGACCCTAGTTTTTTGTAATACATGAATGAACCTTAATTTCAAAACCAAAAAAAAATACCTAAAAGAATCGATCCGTACCCAAATAGGTACCCAGCCATCCAAATGGATACCCAGCCATGTCTATATTAGATGAACCATCAATAAATATGCAACATTTACGAGTGGACCGGTAAAGCTAGTTAAATAAAAGAGATTATTAATTTTCATAATTTCTTATTTTATATGGTGGTAAATGCAAAAAAAGAGGAAAGATACTTATCATCTTTGGATATTTTTGGCTACCGATCATCTCTCATCATCACTAATTTCCGATAATATAAAGCGTTCAGCATAATTCCAATGTTTTATAATAAAAGACGTTTTATTGGCAAGCACAAGTAGGGGTGGGTTTTGGATCGAATATCTCCATAATTTTCAGTATTTGTAATTTACTTCGTATCTTACGGATATCTGATTTTCTGATTTGTTTTGCTTCGAAGAAATACGGATATCCAGATTTTTTGAGATATTTGCGAATATTTACGGATATCTCATCTACTTTGTTTAATACACGTAAATTAAGAAAAATTATAAATTTTGTTTTCAAAAAAATATTTTTGCATAATATATAAAAAAATGAAACTATATGTTCCATAAATTTCTACAATTAATCAAATTTTCTTATAAACACACAATTTTTTTGATTTTTTTTGTTTTTATAAAGATTTTATAAGTAAATTCTAAATAAAATTAATAAAATAATATTTTAAAATAATAATTTTATAAAATTATACATAAAAATCTATATTTATTTATAGATATACATATATATGTATAATGTTGGATCGGATATCCGGTTCCAAGTTTTTTTAGTATTTGTGATTTGATTCGTTTTTAACGGATATTAAATTTTAGTATTTGCTTTGCTTTGACGATTTACGGATATCCGGATTTTACGGATCGAATCGAAATGAATAACGAATCAAATCAAATTTAACGGATAAATGCACAGCCCTAAGCACAAGGACTTTTTATTTGTGAACACCATGCCTTGGTAGTGAACTGATTTAGGTAGGTTGCTAAATAGGTGAATGTGTTGTTCACGTGTCAGAATATTAATATAATAATTAGCCCGACAAAACACATAAAGCATCGTACCTCAATAGACGATCCGAGCCTTTGTATTTCCGTGTATACTAGTTGGAAAACTAATTCGATCATAATTATTTTGAAGGAAATATTCTAGATGCGAAGTGAGAAAGCTAGTCAAGTAGTTGAATAATTTCCCATGAGGTTAAGAAAATAGGGTTCAAATTTTCCCAGTAGCATTTTAATTATGGTTGATTATTGTGGACGTCGTAACTCGTAAGTGACACAAATATCCTACTATATATTCACAAGTTTTGAGATTGGTATATATTTTTCTAAATCTGCAACTCCTGGTTAGAAGAAAAACATTAGCGAAATGAAGTTGAAATCTTTATCGTAGTCATGCATCTCGACGTTTCTTATTTTATTTACTCTATGGTCCGTAAATATCAAAAGCAATCAACGATGAAAAAATGGGATGTCCATATGCTCAAGTAAACAGGTTACTGGGAGATAATTTTGTGTAGAATTTATTAATTTTAAGAATTGATAGATTTTAAAATTATATGGATTTTTCAAACTACATTTGCATTGACTTATAAAATTCCTTCATAAGTTTTCTTAGATTGGTATAGATTTTATAAATTTGTATTACCTATTTTCTATCATTTTTTTTGTAAAGTAATATATAATTTATATTATTCTAAATTATATAGCATGATTATTCAAAACATGTTCTTTTATTAAAAAGAAAAATAATAACGATACATACAAAATTATATTAATGTGATAAGATGAATATTATATTAACAAATTTAACCGTATTATGTTTTTAGTCGTTTATATGTTGTTTTATTTTTTAATAATTAATGATAAAATAATAAATCTAATTATATATTCAAAAATGAAATGATACAAAATGTAATGTATGAAGAATATATAAATATAAATATAATTATATGTTCAAAAATGTAAAACTCAATTTTGGACATATAATTTGAATTGAAAGTGCAATAGATATTTGGTAAGAATAATTATTATTTTTTTAGTTTTTTTTATCACATGAATTTTGAAAATCTCATGGATATATATCATATTTTGAAAGTTTAGTCTTATGAGTAAAAATGAATAGAATTCATGCCTTAATAACACTAGATTTAGTTGGAATTAAATAATCAATAAAAATTATTTTTTTGAATAAGAAGGAATTTGAATAGATTTTGAAAATTCTTAAACGAATAACAATAGATTCTATCAAAACTTTCGAAATCTAGAAATAATAACAAGAGTCTCAAAATTTCTAAAGTCCATGAAAATTCAGTTGCCAATAACCCCCCTAAATCAAAAAGTCAATAAGAATCATGAGCTGTGTGATTTGCTAACTCAGGCTAAAGCTTTTTCTTAAACCCAATAGTACTCTCCAATTCAATAGCAGTTGGAAGGAATAAAGAAGAAAATGCTTTCGGTTGATTGATAAAATTTTATAGAATAATGAGTAAGAGCATCTGTAATGGTTAGTTTTAATATTTTTTTTTTTTAAAAAAATAAAGTTCTTCAAAATATGAAGCAATATGCTCTTCAATGGCTTGCTTCATATTTTTCTTCAAAAGAAATATTCTAAATATATTCTATCACTATTTTATAATTAATTATTACTGACATCTTATATTTTTCAAATTTACTAAATTTACCCATATATTTTGTTTTAACATTAATTCGACTCAATTACTATTTATTATAAGTTAAAAGTATTATATGATTCAGTTATTACACATAACATAAATAAACAAACAAAGAATTTTAGAATTTATAAAGAAACACTAAATACATATATTTCTTGTGTGATTAAAAATGTATTTCAAAATAAAAATGAACTTGTTTTATTCTAAATTTTTCTAAATCGAACATAAAATTCTCAAAAATTAATAACTTCATGTTCTTTGTTAGTAACATTCAATTAAATAAAAGTAATAATATAAAATTTAAAATTAGTTGGATAATGTTAACAATTCTAATTTGTTTAAGTACAATATAACAATAAATGAAAGATAAAGATCAGTTTGCAAATAAAAAAGGTCATCTTAAAAAAAATGACGAATTGAATTGTATTTCTTCAAATTAGAAGAAATATTGTTCAATTCTTCAAAATTTGAAAGAATTAATAAAAAAATGAAGCATAATTGAAGTATAAAATGAATTAAAAAGTAAAAATTGAAAAACCATTAGAGGTGCTCGAACAAAATTTTCTGCTCGAATATTTAATCTAACATTGATTTCAGTCACATAATTACTCTAATTATGGTGGGCCACTAGAATATATTTTACATGACTACAAAATGATTTATCTTGAATCACTGATTTTAAATATTTGTATTTTAGAATTGATGCCAACAACTTTTACATCATTTATAAAAATGACTTTGAAAGTGGTGATACAAATAATTTACATAATTGTTTTAAATATTAATTAATATGTGTCAGTTGTAGAAACTGGTGTATACTTTTGTGTCAGTTAATATATTGATGTAAATATTTACAATTGTATAATTGATGTTAAATATTTTTTTAATCTCGGTTATTATTAAATAATTTTAAACTTCTTAAAATTCTTATTTTTAAAATTTAATATTCAACATAATTATCTTAAATTACTTGATTATAACAGAATTATTTTGTTAAATATTCTCACCATTATTATTTTATTAATTATTTATTGGGTATGTTTTCTTATTTTTCAGGAAATTTATATGTTCTTTATAAAAAATAAGTAATCTACTCTATTAAAATAGAGTTCTATTTTTTATCTACTTACATATAGTTTAGATTGAACCATTGAATTTAACTAGATTTTCTACTATTTTTATTTTTACCTAACTTAATTATTATTAATTATATAGACTAGCCTAAAATTAAGGAACTAAATACCTAATCTATTGTTTTTAAAGATAATCAATTCAGTTTATACTAACACTAAATTTGAATAAATAATCAATTATATTTTATTTACTAATATAAAAATAATTATATATGCCTACAAATCCATATAAATAGAAATCATACTTTAACCCAAATGCAAGAAATAAATTCTTCAATTTTTTTATTAAATACATAATATAACTCTTATAGATAGATTATTAAATTATATATATACACACATATATAAATATTTGATAAAATAAATATTAATAATTAGTTACTATGAATATTTAATGATACAATGGAACACATTATTGTTGATATTTTTATGAGTATATTTTTACTGACTATTCCAACAAACATGTAAATTTTTTATCAAAAATAAAACTAAGTGAGAAATATAAAACATATTTTAAGTTGGGCTTGGACATTGGAATGCGTGTTAGATATTTTGAATTTTTGTTCTAATTTATATCGTATCCTAGGTCTCATTGTAGTAAATTTGTAATTACGGTAAAATTCATAAAGTAACCATATATCATTCATATTTGGGTTATATTGGTTAGGTTTAGATATATCCAAAGTTAAATCTAAAATTTAAAAGCAAAACATAAGAAGTAAATATTTATTTATATAAAATTAAATATTTAAAACTTAATACTTATTTTTAGACATCATTTCAAAATTTATATAGAATTGAATATTTAAAATACATATTTAGATTTTTGATTATTTAGATATTTAGATCGGTGTTTTGGATTTTTTTGGGTTTTTCAGCTTTTGGGTTACTCATTCGGGTTCGGCTAATAACATTTCGTATTGTATCTTTTGTACCATCCTACTAGACCCATTCTAGTATTTCTGACATTTTAGATTGGATATGTACGGATCAGATTTTTTGGTTTGGGTTCGATTTGGACTTCAGGTTACATATTTTATGCCTAAGTTTACTTCAAATATAAAAGATAATTATATAAATTTTAATAGAAAATCATCCGCAATTTAGCGTGGATTAAAATCTAGTTGTATTTATATTCGAGTTCTATATATACCCATTTCTCTTAATCGGAGTGGACAAAGACAACATACAACTAAATAAATAAAAACAAACACTACCACAAATGGCACCAGCTCAAAACCCAATCAGTTCGAAACACGTGGCGGTGATCGGAGCCGGAGCATCCGGTTTAATAGCGGCGAGAGAGCTCCATCGTGAAGGTCACACCGTCGTCGTTTTTGAGCGGGAGAAACAAGTGGGAGGTCTCTGGATTTACTCACCGAAAGCTGAATCCGACCCTCTTGGTCTCGACCCGACAAGACCTATAGTCCACTCGAGCGTCTACGAGTCTC
Organism: Moricandia moricandioides; assembly: GCA_905132885.1. Taxonomy (NCBI): domain Eukaryota; kingdom Viridiplantae; phylum Streptophyta; class Magnoliopsida; order Brassicales; family Brassicaceae; genus Moricandia; species Moricandia moricandioides. Next base: position 1,394,044 of record CAJHQQ010000001.1, read on the forward strand.
TCCGGACAAATCTCCCGAGAGAGTGTATGGGTTTCAGGGACTTTCCGTTCGTGCCATGTGTGGATGACTTGTCAAGAGACTCGAGAAGGTATCCGAGTCACAGGGAAGTTCTTGCGTATCTTCAAGACTTTGCTAGAGAGTTTAAAATAGAAGAGATGGTCCGGTTCGAGACTGAGGTGGTTCAGGTTGAGCCGGTTGATGGGAAATGGATGGTCCGGTCTAGAAACTCCGGCGATGAGATCTTTGACGCCGTCGTTGTTTGCAGTGGGCATTATACCGAACCTTACGTTGCTCATATTCCTGGTAAAGATTAGTTCCTAATTGCTTTATGCTTTTTTAGTTTTGCAAGTGATTTGTTTATGATTATTTTACCATTTTGTTTTCTGCTGATCTCTCTTTGTCAACGTGTTGCTGATTACTATGTAGTTCGTAACTTAATGCTTTTGAACTAAAAAGAAATCAAATTGTGGTGAAGAGTTAGTAGAAAACCCCAGGTGAAATTACTTTTTAGGTAATCCATCCATTTCAGTTAAATTGTCGTTGTAGACTTGTTGAAATATGATTAATTACATTATTAATGACTTTTTTATTTATATATATATATATATAATTAAATATTTTCATAGTTTATTTGTACAAATTTAAAACTGTTGTTATTTAGCGCTTTCATAAATGCAAACAACTTTTTGGCGTCTAGATCGATTTAATATTCATTGATTGTTGTTTGTATTTCATACTTCAACTCTCCAACTAACAAAATTGTTTACTTTTTTTTGAAAATTTATTTTAAGAATCATAGCAAAATTACATATTCTTTCTCATTTTTGAAAATTTATTTTTGGAGGCTTTCACACATATTATAAACGTAAATATTTTCTTTTGTTATTTGTTGTTTTAATTAATTTAATATTTTAATAATATTTCACTATTTATCTTTATATATATATAAGTTATATTTCAATTTTTTTTAAAAAAGTGTTAGTAGGACTCTAAAACGCCAATCTTTAAGAAGGATTCTTTTTAAACATCATTTTTAAAGTAAAAAGTGAACATTCGACTATGTGCCATTTGTTAGTATTTCTTTATAAATACTTTTCTCAAAATTCAAATAGTTAATTTGTAATTTCAGAAACAGTTAAAAACTTGATAACTTTGTTGCAAAGCTCTACAGATAAAGATACAAAACTTGGATTAATCATTGCTACACAAAAATTTTACCCATTAACGGATTTTGGATATTAATTTATCCTTTGTGCATTGTCTATATATATTCTGAAAGAACATTCAATAATAGAGTATGATTATAAAATTTTGTATATGTAGGGATAAAGTCATGGCCAGGAAAGCAGATCCATAGCCATAACTACAGAGTTCCTGGTCCATTCAAAAATGAGGTGAGCTCAAAATGTATGGCCCTTCTTTGTTGTCATAAAGGCATAATATATTGTTCTTATTTGATCTGATACAGATCCTGAATTATTATTTAGGATCACGAATAATAAAATGTACTACATATATTATTTTTGTAAAGAAAATATTTAAAAACACTATTATACTAATACAAAAATTATACATCACACATTACTGTATATTTAACTATTTTCTTACAAAATACTAATATTATTTTATTATGGCAATAATGTTTCAATGTAATAATTTATATAAAAATACTTATCATTATATATAATTAAAAGAATAAATTGATCTTCTACCATGTACATAAACTAGATATAAAATGATAGCAACAAGCATGATCACATACTTAAATAAAATTATAAATTAATTTAGGTGATAACTTTCAAAATAAAATAGAATATTTATGCTAAACAATAATATATACTCTATTTGTTTCATAATTATCCATGTTTTAGAAAAAAATATTTATTTCTAAAATATTTATATTTTACATTTTCTATGCAAGTAATAATGATAAATTGTAGATTCCAAAAACATTAATTTGGTTTACTGAATTTTGATTGCCTAAAATTTATGGAAAATAGTAAATTACAAAAAATAATGTATTTCTAATTAAAATTTTTTTTTTTAATATGTGTGAAAACTATAAGGTATATATCATTCTGAAATGGATGGAGTATCATTGTATAAATAACAACATAGAGAAGATGTTATAAATTTAATAAAAAATCTAGAAACTAAAATTGCTATCAAATTGGTAGTTACCAAAAACGGTTTAATGATTTTAGATAAAAGAAGCAAATTTATTTATGGATTTATGGGTATTAGTTATTTTATTTCATTTAATTTTGATACGTATTGGTTAATTTGCAGTTAAGATCTCTAGGTACTAAAGTAGTAGTATACTTTTGAATTTATATTATAGAAATTAAATATCAATATAGTATTATGTAGAATTTTATGGTGAGGGAGATGTTCTGATTATGACATAACTTTACTTCCTTTTTGGGTGAAAGTTATCAGAAATAACTTTTTTAAGATAAATTACTAGAAATAACTTGTGTGTTACATTATCCAGTTTAGGTTTATAACTTTACATTTTTGGTGAAAATTAATCCAATTCAGGTTTCTGGCTTATTCTAGCGTCGTTTATAGTTTGTTAAGTTGTTTTTCTTTATTTGTAACACCTTTCGCCATGTGTTGCTTTCAAACATAAGCAATATATTCATATCCGTCACAATGTACATAAAATTATAACAACAAAAGAAAGCAAAAAGAAGAAGAAGACATGGTTGATGCTTTTAACAGAAATAATAAAATACAGTCTTATAGAAAACCGAGTAAAATATTTTCGTACGGTTAAGTATCACTAATGTTTATTTTGACCTATATTCATACTGCAAATATACTTTGGTTCATTTTCTGTAAAATTAATAACTTAATAATTAAATATTAATATAAATATATACATATATATATATATATATATTTATATTTTAGAACTCCAAAGCTAAAAATCCTTATCGGAAGTGCTCTTAAGGTCTACAAAATCCTCTACCAAATTTTCTTTTTTGTAAAATGGTCACGAAAATTATGTACATTCATCTATGATATGCGCTTTTTTTGTGTTGATGTTTTTTGTAGGTGGTGGTGGTGATCGGAAATTTTGCGAGCGGTGCGGATATTAGTAGAGACGTAGCTAAGGTCGCCAAAGAAGTCCACATCGCCTCTAGAGGGAGTGATGCCAATACGTATGAGAAGCTTTCCGTGCCCACAAACAATCTATGGATTCATTCTGAGGTAAAGCTAGCAACTCTATTTTGGAATATAAAAGTTAAAAGATTCATCTCATAATTCACCTCAAAACCAACTAGAGAATAAAAGTTCTATTACCATACTCGTAGATAGAGACTGCATGTGAGGATGGGTCAATTGTTTTCAAAAATGGGATGTCAGTTCATGCAGATACCGTTGTGTATTGTACCGGGTATGTTCATTTATTATTTTCAGTATTTTAATGCATCTATATCATATGTAAGCATGTGTGTGATGGATTTTCATTATATTTCTCATGTCTTGGGTGATTGACCAGGTACAAGTATAAGTTTCCATTTCTTGAAACCAATGGCTATATGAGCATTGATGACAACCGTGTTGAGCCTTTATACAAACATGTCTTTCCACCGGCGCTTGCCCCCGGGCTTTCATTTGTTGGTTTACCAGGGATGGTTAGTCTCAATAGAAAGTTCTTTATTAGGATGGTATTGGATTTAATTTCTCACTTCATTTTGATCTATGATTTTATGATCAGGGCATACAATTCGTTATGTTTGAAATCCAAAGCAAATGGGTAGCTGCAGTTTTGTCTGGACGAGTTACACTTCCCTCACCAGAAAAGATGATGGAAGATCTTATTGGGTCGTATGCCATGCTTGAAGCGTTAGGTATTCCCAAGAGACATACACATAAATTGGGTAAAATTCAGGTAAACTCATTTTCCGATACAATCACGTGTATATAAAATATATAGGTCTCCATGGTTTCAAACATTATATAATACCGACTTCCTTTATACTCCTTCCATTTTATACAGATAGATTTTCTAGTGTTTTCATAGATATTAAAAAAACATATTAAATCACTATAATAAATGTATCGTTTTGTAATTTTTAATAATTTTAATTAATAGGAGTAGTGGAGTAGTAACTTAATAAAGTTAATTAATTTTTTTGAAGTATATAATATTTTTATACAAAACACAAAAAACTATCTTTGTGAAAATATATTTTCATATTTTCAATGATATATTTATCAGATTTTGTATTTTTCCATTTATCATCATACAAAATAGTAATACATTAATTAGGGACAAAGCATAACATTTACATGTGAAAATACCTTAAAAACAGATAATATGAAACGAATGTAATATATTTCTGCATTTACATGTGAAACTGTTTTCTAGTCGTACAAGATATCTTAGTTTTATCACAAAATATTTTCTTGCAAAGTATTAAAAATGTTATTATTGTGTGTGGCTTTGAAATTTATAATTTAGGAAATAACTTTGGTTGTGACTGGTAAATTAGTAGTGTAACAAGAGCATAATTATAATATCAATTGGACTTCTCTCTTGCAGTCTAAGTACCTCGACTGGGTCGCAGAAGAGTGTGGCTGCGAGCCTGTTGAACCTTGGAGAACTCAACAAGTTGACCGTGGTTATGGGAGACTTGTCTCTAACCCTGAAAATTACCGTGATGAATGGGACGACGACGATCTCATAAAAGAAGCGTACGAGGATTTTGCTAGTAAGAAGTTGATTAGTTTTCGTCCCTCTTATTTCCCCGAGTCAGGAAGATGATATCCCACAATTGTGGTGTCTATTTGTATTGTTTTTTTAAATGTTCGTTTTAATAAAGCTGAATGTAAGGGCTGCTTGTTATACATTGGCTACTACTTTTCGAATTGTCATATGTTTTATCCAAGAAGTAATTAAGAAGTATGCATATTACGTACCTAAAATCAACACTTTAGCAAAGCGTTACAAGACACCTACATTTGGAGATTATCGAAAAACCGAATCTACAAATAAACGTACATAAATGGTTTTTACAAAAACTAAAAGCTAAAACTTGGTTGGGTGAAAAATGGTTTCTGAAAAACAAAAACTAGAAAACAACAACACACAATCGTCACCAAATGTTTAACCATTGGATTTGATAAATTTAACATTAGTCAAATATTTTCTATTTTACTCATACTATTTTTATTAAATATTTATTTTAGTTTTACAATAGTTAACAACTAGGGAAATTTTGAAAATGGATTTTTTTAACATAAAATATTTCATTAACTAGAAGGTTTCCTGCCACATGGACAGTGAAAACAAATTTTAAAATATATTATTATTCTCTAGTACAAATTTAAATTTAATTTTAAAAGCACTTTAAATTTTCAGTATAAATATAAATAACTTTTCATGAGTTCTATTTATTTTGGCTTATCAGTTTTCTTTTTATTTTTATATTTCGTTAAACTTAAATTATAAAATAAATTTTCTTTATTTTATATTGTATTTATGATTATTCTTATTTAATATATATATATATAATATGTGTGTGAATGTATAAATTTTAGCTTTTTATTTTACTTCAAACATATTAAAATAATAAATTAGTTTATTAATTCGTTTCATAAACTATAAATTACAATTATATTTAACTCATATAAAGTAATTTATTAATTAATTCAATGAGTCTACTGAAAGTTTAAACAAACATATTTTATGGTAATTTGATACTTTTTATACCAGTTAATGATTCAAAGCATACAAAAACTTAATTAACATATATATATATATATATATATATATATATGATTTTTATTTTTTCGATTCTAAGCTAATGTGAAAATTTTATATGTTTATAGCTATGTTAGTAGTTTAAATATTTTATTTAGAAAATATAATTGCTGGCTACCTGAAGTATTGACCACCACATGACTAGCCATACGGACTAAACTAATGTATATCTAACTACACAAAATATATGTTATGCATAACAACATCCCTTAAATTAATGATGTTAAAAGTATCAAAAATAAAATTAGGTTGGTGAACATTTTCATATTCTCCCCAAAACTAAAAAATATTTAACTAAACATACTTAAATTATTTAAGAAAAACTAAAAAAGAGTAGAGCGCACAGGACCCTGTATCCATGCTCCGCCCCAGAGGCTACATCCGGTGAGATTCTATTGCGAGAGTACACGCTGCTGTCCCGTACGTGCAACTTTAACGTCATCAACAAACGGCACCACGAAGCTTCAAGCGGCAACTTGATATATCTATGTTTTTACTGGTTTATAATATATGTTTTGAGTGTTTTATCGAAACAAAATATGTGTGTGTAGAGTACTTTATCGAGTGTTTACAGGTTTTAGGTCTATTTAGAACAAAAAGAGTCTAATTGAGTACAAACGGTAAACTGAAGATGGAGAACTATAAAGATGTGTTCAGAAGTTTAGTAATGGATGGAAGACCTACCACCAATGGATTGATATGAAAGTTGGGTACAAGAGAGAAAACTGTGTTAACTTTCCAATTCGGTTTGAAATCAATCCAACGGTCGGATTGAAAGTTATGCGCACTTTTCTGAAAACTGGGTTTTTTTCTTTTGGGTCAAACTGAAAGCTGGTTTGTTCGCTAGTTTAATATGAAAAAAAAATTGGTTTTTCACAATTTGGTTTGGTTTTTCTGAAGACCCAAACATGTTTTTGATCGATATATACTATTTTGAACCATTGGTTAGGCAACGCGTTATATTTTCATATGATTTTTAGGTTTTAGAACTTTGGAGACGAGAGAATCATTTTGAACCCTTGTTTGATCCCTTTGATCTAATATTACAAACTTTATCACTGATTTTGTATTCTATAGATATGCCTGAGTAGTTTTATAGTTATTATTCGTTTTGTTGTCCCGTAATCAATCACAAATCACAATTTCTAATTCCCGTAATCAGTCACTATTTTTAGCAATTAGAAATTGTGATTCGTAACTGATAACGGGACAACAAAACGAATAATAACTAGCGTCTTAATTGTATGTTCAGTTGTGAACAAAAAAAACAAAGAAAGATCTGTGATATGCGACCTATGAATAGAGAATATATTAGCCTATATGGTCAGAAAATTTGAGAGCATATATCAACAACGGTATTTGAATACACCTATGATACAATTTTGTTTTGTGACGGTTTAGACATTTATTATGTGACAACTAAATGGTTTAGCTTAGCTTTGATTACAAAACGCAGCGTTTAAACTATATCTGAAGATTTTGTGTTGAAAAGTACAGTTGTGGTTCAAGACTGTGTGGGGCCACATACTTGTCACAGTGAACTCTGCGTTTAATATTCTCCGTCTCTTAGGAATCTCTTCAACACACAATGGCGCCTTCCTTATCACCAAACAGATCGCACCACGTGGCCGTCATCGGAGCCGGAGCCGCCGGTCTAGCTGCGGCGAGAGAGCTTCGTCGGGAAGGACACTCCGTCGTCGTCTTCGAGAGGCAGAAACAGGTCGGAGGAACCTGGGTCTACACCGACCAGGTCGAACCGGATCCGCTAAGCGTTGACCCGAACCGACCCGTTGTTCACTCGAGCGTCTACGCCACTCTCCGGACCAACCTTCCTCGGGAGTGTATGGGGTACAGAGACTTCCCGTTCGTGGTCCGATCAGGCGATCCGAGGAGGTTTCCGAGCCACGGAGAGGTTTTGGCGTATCTGCAAGAGTTTGCGAAGGAGTTTGCGATCGAGGAGATGATACGGTTCGAGACGGCGGTTGAGAGGGTGGCTCCGGTGACGACGGAGGGAGGGAAGGGGAAGTGGAGGGTTGAGTATACGGAGAAGGAGAAGAGAGTTCGTCGTGATGAGGTTTATGATGCTGTTGTTGTTTGTAATGGTCATTACATTGAACCTCGTCTCGCTGAGATTCCTGGTAAGGAACGTTGAAACTAAAGTGTGTTTTGTATGGAAACATTTTTAGGAAAAGTGTGAAACATAAGCATTAGGACATCTCCAACTCAACTTTATTTTACACTCGAATAAAACACACTCCAACCTTACTCAATTTTCTACATCATAATAGAGTTTACTCCATAAATGGAGTAATCTTTTTTTTTTTTTGTTCATTAGTCCATTATGAAATGAGAAATGAAGTAGAGTTGGAGTATTTTTTATTTTATATTCTATTTTACTCAATTTTAAAGGAAAATATGGAGTTTTACATTTACTAGAGATGCTCTTACTGATAAGTGGAGATTGGACTATAACTTACAAAAAAAACTATAACCAGCACCCTTGGGTGGGGACGTGGGGTTGTCCACTTACGGTTCTCTGTCAAAAAGTATTAATATTTACTACAAATGAATTAATAAATTAAATTTGATATATTTCTAAAACTTGAACCACTAAAAAACAAACAAATGGCTTAGAAGTTTGGGAAGAGTATATGAAAAGTTCTTGTGCAAGACACTTTGACTCTCTCTGTTAATTCTTTTTAAATTTTTCTTTTCTTTTATTAATGAGATATTAAATATGTATTTCCTCTTGGAATACAAAGCTTTAGTGATAAGTGTTATTTTGATTCCGGTCGTTGCTATGTTTGTGATTTCAACATCTTGATTGTGCAAAAAAACTGAAAACCAAAACCAACATCAAAAAACAAAATCCCTATCCTATCAGATTTGTAAAAAATATTGCATGGATCTTGAAACGCTGTCTTTCTGGAATGAGTATTCTCCAAACCCGAACAAGTACATGAAAAGCCCAAAAAACGAACTGAATAAATATCTAAAGATTTGAAGTAATATTTGAAACAAGTATATCTATATATATAAAGGAGAACACTCTATTCTCCTATGCTGCCACGTCATCTAGAAGAAGGAGGAAAATGTGACATGTGTCATCTTAAAAAAACCTTCACAATTTGAGAGTATAATGTAATGATTATAGACTTCGTACTTCTTAAATGAAAATTGAGTATTGAATAATGAAAATTGAGATGTAATGACTGTAACTATTAATCTTCACCGTTTTTGTCTTTTGACTTTTTGCGTAGAGCATAACCAGCAAAGTGCGTAAGATTTTTCATCCAACCACGACAGAATTGTAACATCCCGAGTTGTGATTTGTAAAAAGACTTAAGATAATTGATTTGACTACCTATGTCATCAAAGTTGACTTACCTTTTCTGGAGTATATCCAGAAAGAACTCCAAAGTTAAGCGTTCTTGAGCTAGAGTAGTGAAATGATAGGTGATCTATCGGGAAGTGATTCTCGATAGCGTGCGAGTGAGACCAAATCACGGGGAAAGGTCGGGTGGTGATTGCAGGGTCAATAAACAATAATTTCGAGACTTGGGAAGATTACTGGACCGACCGTCGGATGGGATGGAGCCCACGGACCTAGAAAGCGGACGTGGGTGACCCATTAACCGTGAGCGATCGGGGCGTTACATAAACATGTATAATTATTAAAATGATGTCGTATCAAGTTTCGTATTCTCATCGACAATTGTAAAACCAATTCTAAAATAACACTTGATTTTAAATAATTTGTTTTTTTTCTTAGGATTTGCGTTTGATTATTAATAATTCTGCCAATATAAATAAAACACAAATATAAAGGATAAACGAAATAACGAATAATGGTATTTTGTAATATACTTTTTATTTCATGACAAAAAGCAAGGAAAAAAAAGATGCAGATTTGTTTTGTAATATACATTTGTAGTTAAATTTATTTTTGATTCACGTTAACCTTTTAATCAGATCAATTATTTTCAAAAAGTTACAAATGGATTAAAACTAAAATGACTCAAACTGTAAAAAAAACAAAGCTTTATTTGAAATTAAAATGAATAGTCAACCACATCAATGATATAAAATACAGATGCAACCATTCACTATTACAAACAAATCAATATAATCACCACGAAAGTCATCCAAATCATTGCAGATATTAACTTACTCATTTTAGATAACAAATTTGTTACATCATGTTTACTTCTGTTTTTCAATTAAATAATTAATGCAATCATCTACCACTACATCTATTTTAATAACGTTTTAAAACTTAAAAAATATAATCCACTCTCAACTAGAAAGACAACAAAACGACATCTACCATGCCCAAGTACAAGCAAGAAAGAACCTCTTGAGTCCATAAGCCAAGTGCTATTGATCAAGTAAATAGAATAAGAGCTTTCTTACAATTAGTAACTCCAACACTTACCTTATAATATAAACATTGATGTGTAATAAATAACATTCACAAAAAATAACACAAATAACTAACAACCCAATTGCTTACTATCATAGCCAAGTAAAAGAAATATTAAAAAAAAATCAAATGTAGCCATTAGCATTTTCATATAATTTTTATAAATAATGAGATAATCTATGTCTATTAAGAATAACAAAACAAATAATTTACAAAATAATTTACGTTAATGTTATTTTAATTGATAATAAACTTATATTTTCAAGTTTTCATTACAATTTAAGATATTTTTATATTATTCAGTTATTTCTCGCACGTCCATAGGGCGGGTTACAGTCTAGTAATCTATAAAAATACCTAAACCGGAAGTTGTATTATCCAATGCAAACTAAGATTTGTTCCAAAATGGATTTTCCACATTGTTCTAAATTTTATCCGAACCTGAAATAGTACTAACTCAACCTACATGATGACATATAAAACTATCCAACCCGAAATGGTTTTTGGGCTAGGAGGTGACCCTAAAAACCTGAAAAATCTAATCCGAACCAACACAAGTACACATGCCTAATGTTGACAAAAAAGAGTACCCATACCTAATCTTGAGTAGCTTGGCGTGTTACAAGTTTCCATAACAAGTGACACTTGAATGATACGTTTGATTGTGATTTTCTCGGGAAATGTTTTCAGGGATAAGTTCTTGGCCAGGGAAGGAGATGCATAGTCATAATTATCGTATCCCTGAACCTTTTAAAGACCAGGTACTCATTTCAGAATGTTCCTTATACTGTCAATGAAAGATCATGTAATGAACCGGGCTTCGTAGCCTGGTGGTAAAGGAACCTCGGCTGAGGTGCCCGCCACCCGACTTCGAACCCCGGCCACCACATAATTTACCTGCGGAGTTGGTGTGGCGCTCCAGACCACTTAGCGTAACCAGGGGCCCTTAAGTGGACGCTTAAAAATCCTGTCATGGCATGGGCTTAGGTCCGGTGGGCTAGTCGATCACGCTTTGTGGTCGGATACTGGGTTATCAAAAAAAAAAAAGATCATGTAATGTCATAATTTCATGTGGAAGCTTGTGATGCATTGATTATATAGGTTGTTGTGCTTATTGGGAACTCCTCAAGTGCTGTTGATATAAGTAGAGACATTGCTGGACATGCCAAAGAGGTTCATGTGGCTTATAGGTCCAATGCAGCCGATACCTTTATCAAACAGCCCGGTTACAGCAACCTATGGATGCATTCAATGGTTGGTTTAACTCATAACTACTATTACTTACCACGATTCTCTTGATCAAGAGAAGTAACATTCAAAACGTCTTTTTGTGAATCTCAACGCAGATTGAGCGAGTCCTTGAGGATGGTTCTGTGGTTTTTCTGAACGGGAAAACGATTTTGGTTGATGTTATAATGCATTGCACTGGGTATAAGTATCACTTCCCGTTTCTTGAAACCAATGGAAGTGTTACCGTAGATGATAACCGTGTCGGTCCATTGTACAAAGATATATTCCCTCCAAAATTAGCACCATGGCTCTCCTTCATCGGGATACCATGTAAGGTAACACAACTCTATATCTCCCTAAAACTAAAGTGAACATTCTATTTACCTTCAATAATCTGTAGCAAATTGGATTCTTAGGTTGTACCGTTTCCTTTGTTTGAGCTGCAAAGCAAGTGGATCGCGGGTGTTTTGTCGGGTCGGATTATGCTTCCATCAGAGGAAGATATGATGAAGGATATCAAATCTTTGTATTCAAAACTTGACGCTCAAGGGATTCCAAAGCGATATACTCACCATCAAGGCACTACTCAAGTAAGAACCTCTATTTCAAATTATGTTTTGATCAGAAACAAAATCTACACATTAACGAGTTTTTTTTTTGTTTTTGCTTAACAGTTTGAGTACAATGATTGGTTGGCTTCACAATGCGGATGCTCAAGAACAGAGGAGTGGAGGAATGAGATGTATTTAACAACTGGTGTGAGGAGGGTAACAAAACCAGAGACGTACAGAGACGAATGGGAAGATCATCACTTGGTTTCTCAAGCTTACCAAGATTTCTCTTTATATACCCATTAAACTTATTAGTAATTAATGTTGATGACCAATGATATTATAGTTTATATTTATTATTAGTTGAATTGTGGTTAGGTAAATAATTAATAATGTTTTTGTTTAAAAATAAAAAATTAAATGTTTTTAATCTATGTGTATAATTGTTAGAGGTTAAATATAAAAAAAACGAAAAAAGTATAATATTCTTGGGAACAAAGCAATTGTGCAACTTTGGATGGCCCCATTCATAAAGCAAAAGCATAATCCTCTTTGAAATTACACATCTTGCTAAGGGAAATTTAGTTCTATCCCTTTATCATTTATTCTCTCGTAACAATTATTTTTCCTTTGTCTCTCTGCAACAATGGGTGGTTGCCTTTATGTCTCTTTGTCTTGTGATCAACTTTTTAATCAGTTCTCAATGGTTGTGTCAAAGAGAGCTATATTTACAACCTCGAGGAGAATCTCACAGCTCTGGAGACAACCATGGAAGAGCTGAACGCAAGGTGAGCTGATTTGTCAACAAAGGTGGGGAGCAGTGGCGGATGTACTTAGATGACTATGGGGGCACGTGCCCCCTACTAAAAATTATATGTATATTAACTAGATGAATTTACGTAACAGAAATAAAACTTTATGTTTCAGTTTTAACAAAAACATATTACTATATTACATAAATCTATTGTAATCATTATTAACATATAAGTTATGTTTAAGAAGCCTAATCAAAAACTAAAAAAAATAATTAAGAAAGTTAAAGTTTACCTAATTACTACCTACATGTTTTCTATTGTCTTCTTCCTAATCATTAAAAACTAAAAGACGCAGACCAAAAAAATTGTGCCTAACAAGTTCAAGAGAAAAACTATAAAGTAAAACTAAAGAAGCTAGGTCTCTATATTGACAATATTCGGGAAGATGAAAGATTTTTTTAATTTGAAGGATCTTAGAGATCTTACATATATGATGGTGAAGACAAAGAAACATATTTCACATCTTTAGGTTTATCGACTTTTGAAACTAGTTTTGACTTTACATGTTGCCACCGCTATAGTTAAAAGATATTTTTCAGCGATGAAGATTGTGAAGACTAGCTTACGAAATCGAATAAGTGATCAGTTTTTGAATGATTGCGTTGTTTGTTTTGTTGAAAAAAAAAATTATTTGAGAAAATAACAAATGAATTAATAGTGAAAAGATTCTAAAATATAAACTCCCATAAGATAAATTTGTAAGGTATTTTTTTTAATTGTAAATTTTTTTTTATTTAAATGAGTTAGTTATTAGAAGATTTTATGATTCCATTTAATTATAGTTCTAGATCCGCCGCTGGTGGGGAGAGAAAGAACAAAGGTATATGAAGGCTTGCTCAAGTCCAGGTATGACTTACTAAAGTTGAGAGCATTGAATGCCAAGTCAAGGGTCTGTTCGATGTTAGAACAACTGAGCTTGAAAGATTGTCCTTTGTGGGTTTTGCTCCTAAAGTTTAAAATTGAGTTGTCGTTATGGAAAATGGGTTTTGAGGTCGACAACTATACCTTGTTTGCGAGGAAGAGTGAAGAGTGTGCAGGCTGCCTCTGATCGTTTAAATTCTCTCCCATTCAAGGTTGTGTTCAGTTTGTGATATCAAACTCTTGGTGATTGTTTCAGCCTATAGATAGCTTTCTTGAGCCTCAAAACATTCCTTGATTAATTAGATATGCATATAAACCTCATCTTCTAATTTTCCTTGGAAGAAGAAATTCTTCACATTCATTAACCACAACTCCCATATTTAATCCAATTAAATTAAATGGATAAAAACCCAATTGATTGTTGATTGGGTAAATCCACGGGTAATTATCCATATTAACATCCCTAATTCCACAACACAAAACGCTGCGCTTGAACTATATCTCAAGATCTAATCTATTAAAATAGAATCTTATTTTTATCTACTGATAAAAAGTCATTAGACCATTTCATTAGCAACATTTATTATATTAAAAATAATATTTATATATTAGATCATTTAAATAAAATATACTACCACATATAAGAATATTATGCTATAACATTATTTATTTTTGAATATTTCCTATTTTACTTTGACAAAATCTTATAAAATCTTTTGATTATCAATTTTAAATAATTCATTAAATTTATAAATAAAGAATTATTATTTTTATTACATATTATTTTAATTTATAAAATTAAATTATAAAGTTAGAAATATAAATTGAAGTTTAATAAAAATAAATATAGAAGATAAAAAATTTATATTATATCATTATATGATCTTTTAGTTTAGATTGATGGTTTATGTTTTTAAATTAAATAAAATAAATGTACGTTATGTAAATTACAAAATCTTAAAATATATTTTTATCAATGAAAATTATAAACAAAATTTTGATCCATTTTCATTAGAAATAGGTTAAATAGATAAATTATTTTATTTTGATAATTTTATTGTTATATTTTTATTATATTTTTTAAATATATTAAAATATAAATAAATTATATATATATATATATATATATATATTAATATATGTTGTTTCACAAAAGTAAATATGAATAAAATTACATATAATTATATATTAATAATATCGAACAAAACATATTAAGTTACATAATATAAAACACTAAATAATAATAAATATTTTATCAATTTATCAAAAAACTTAAATATGTACGCGCGGATTAAAATTTGTTTAAAAATACATTTGTGGTTCAAGACTGTGTGGGGCCACATACTTACACAGCTAACGCTGCGTTTAATATTCTAACCATCTCTTTAGGAAATCTCCTAAACACACAATGACACCTTCCTTATCACCAATCAGATCGCACCACGTGGCCGTCATCGGAGCCGGAGCCGCCGGTCTAGTCGCGGCGAGAGAGCTTCGACGGGAAGGACACTCCGTCGTCGTCTTCGAGAGGCAGAAACAGGTCGGAGGAACCTGGGTCTACACCGACCAGGTCGAACCGGATCCGCTAAGCGTTGACCCGAACCGACCCGTTGTTCACTCGAGCGTCTACGCCACTCTCCGGACCAACCTTCCTCGGGAGTGTATGGGATACAGAGACTTCCCGTTCGTGGTCCGATCCGGAGATCCGAGGAGGTTCCCGAGCCACGGAGAGGTTTTGGCGTATCTGCAGGAGTTTGCTAAGGAGTTTGCGATCGAGGAGATGATACGGTTCGAGACGGCGGTTGAGAGGGTGGCTCCGGTGACGACGGAGGGAGGGAAGGGGAAGTGGAGGGTTGAATATACGGAGAAGGAGAAGAGAGTTCGTCGTGATGAGGTTTATGATGCTGTTGTTGTTTGTAATGGGCATTACATTGAACCTCGTCTCGCTGAGATTCCTGGTAAGGAACGTTGAAACTAAAGTTTGTTTTGTCTGAAACAAACATAAGCTTTAGTAACTTAAAAGCTTTATTCTTTTGTGTCATTCAAGAATGTAGAAGACGTAAGAATTTCATAGGAAGAGTGGTACACAAACTTTAGTGATGAGTGTGCTTGTGATTCTGCAGCCTGGATAAAAGTTATGAAACCCAAACCCGAAAAATCTGAATCGTACCTGATCAGATTTGTAAAAGTACCTGAAGGGATCTGTAGAAAGGTATATTGGTTATTATCCAAACCCGATTCGAATCCAAACGGGTACCCAAAGAATCCGAAACCCGAATAAGTACCCTAAGATCCGAGCTGAATAACCTAGATAAGTACCACAAATACTCAATTTCATGTTTGTTTTGATTGACCTATAAAAAATACTAGAACCCAAAGTTGTATTTTCTGAATCTAACTAAGTTCTGTTTCGAAACGGGTTTCACATATGGTTTTAAATTATATCCGAACCTGAAATGTTATTAACCAAATCTCACCAGATCATATATAAAACCTGAAATGGTGGTTTAGTAAGCTGGCTGTGAAAACCCGATCCAAACCCGGGTTACTTGTTTGGTGGGTTACCTGTTTCGATAGAAACCGACGCTTGATTGATAAGCTTGATAGTGATTTCTTGGGAAAATATTTTCAGGGATAAGTTCTTGGCCAGGGAAGGAGATGCATAGTCATAACTATCGCATCCCTGAACCTTTTAAAGATCAGGTACACTTTAATAATGTCCGATTTGTTGGTCTTTCTTAGGTGAAAGATCATGTAATGCCATAATTTATGTGGAAGCTTGTGATGCATTGGTTATATAGGTTGTTGTACTTATTGGGAACTCTGCAAGTGCTGTTGATATAAGTAGAGACATTGCTGGATTTGCCAAAGAGGTTCATGTTGCTTGTAGGTCAAATGCAGCCGATACCTTTATCAAACAGCCCGGTTACAGTAACCTGTGGATGCATTCAATGGTTGGTTTAACTCATAAGTAGTACTACTTACCACAGTTCCTTGATCAAGAGAAGTAACATTCAAAACGTCTTTTTGAATCTCAACGCAGATTGAGCGTGTCCTTGAGGATGGTTCTGTGGTTTTTCTGAACGGGAAAACGATTTTGGTTGATGTTATTATGCATTGCACTGGGTATAAGTATCACTTCCCGTTTCTAGAAACCAATGGAATTGTTACCGTAGATGATAACCGTGTCGGTCCATTGTACAAAGATGTTTTCCCTCCAGCATTGGCACCGTGGCTCTCCTTCATCGGGATACCATGGAAGGTAACATAACTCTATATCGCCTTAAAATGAATGCTTCAACGTGAGACATTCTCTAGTACTATCTTCAATAATCTGTAGCAAATTTGAGTTTCAGGTTGTACCGTTTCCTTTGTTTGAACTGCAAAGCAAGTGGATCGCGGGTGTTTTGTCGGGTCGGATTATGCTTCCATCTAAAGAAGATATGATGAAGGATATCAAATCCTTGTATGCAACACTTGAAGCTCAAGGGATTCCAAAGCGATATACTCACCGTATGGGCATTGCTCAAGTAAGAACCTCTATTTTAAATTAGGTTTTGATCTGAAAATGAAACCAAACAGAACACACAATAACGATTACTTTTGGCTGTTGTTTAACAGTATGAGTACAATGATTGGTTGGCTACGCAATGTGGATGCTCAGGAACAGAGGAGTGGAGGAAAGAGATGTATTTAACAACTGGTGTGAGGAAGAGAACAAAACCAGAGACGTACAGAGACGAATGGGAAGATCATCACTTGGTTTCTCAAGCTTACCAAGATTTCTCTTTATATACCCATTAAACAAAAGGTCTTATATATTCTTCTTTCTTATTTGTAAACTTTCCTCAAGTCACACATATGCATGTTAATGATGCCACCGCTCTCCATACTTGGATATAGTTAATTTTCAATAATGTTGTTCTTTGGACATGTAGCAGCAAATCGTATTTTGACTTTCTAGAAACTCATCTTTTGCTTAAACGTAGAAAGAGAAGTCTTGATAAGATTGGGAAACCAAGTGCCATTCACCGTCTCGAACCGTATGATCACTCTTTCGCCAACTCTTGCAGATACGCAAGAATCAAACAAGTTGCTTCGCATGTTTCTGCACTATAGACTATATTGATACCCTGTGATTCATGGATGAATATATTATCTTAATGGCTAGAGAAAAGGAGATTATATTCACATCTTTGTGAACAACCATAGAAAAGCTCAAAGCTAGGCGTGATGCTTTTGTATGGCTTGAGACTAACGAAAGCAACTGATCTGTTTTTGATAGTATCAACTCTCTTGTTATCTTTCAGCTCTTCCATGGGTTTCATAAGACAAAAAAGATTCTTGTCAAGATTATGAACATAAAACTCCTTTCAAATATAGGCATTGAGACACTTTATTCATCCACGGTTCACATGGTAATGAGTGGAAGACACAGCTCCCCATTCTACATAAATGGAGAGGTGACTAAAGACGTACATGATCGCATTCATTGTCATCTACTGGTATACATCGGTTGCCTAATTCACTTGGATTTGGAGGAACATATGAACTTTCAAGTATTGAAACTTATAAACCCTCATCTTTCTGCTACTAGTAACCGTCATCGCCAAGCAGCTAGATGATACATTAATCAAAGAGAAAGATGGGACAGTTGTTCTACCTTTGCAGTTATAACGATATTGGAGTGTCAAAATGAAGTAGCTCACTCGGCTCAGCTCACAGTGAGCTCGGATCTTTTGTGAGCTACCTCGGCTCAGCTCATTTATAATATGAGCTTTAATATGTAAATTCGAACTCAGATCATTTAGATCATGAGTTAAATGAGCTAACTCATGATTAATATTTAAAAAAATTATAAAATAAAATATTTAAATAACTTCTATAATATTATTCAAAATTTAAATATTAAAACATCCAAAAAATTAATATTAATATTAAATAAAACCAACACTTTAAAAAATAAATTAAGCTAAACCAATGATTCAAAATCCCTATTCCTCGTGAGAGTTTTGAGACAATTCATCTTCAAAGTTTTTATTTGTCCAAATCATAAAAATAAAATAAAATATTTATAAATTTTGGATCAACAAAGTTGTGAGAAAGATGATAGGGTAAAATAGGTTTATATAGAAGAGTTAGATAATTTCTATTTTTTTAAAGAAAATAATTTATATTTTCTTTCTTCTAAAAAGTTATAGATAATTTTTAAAAAGTTTAAAATATTATTTATGTATGTTTTACATTTTAATTTTAAGAAGAGAATATGATTAATATAAAAATTATCTCAAGAATTTGGTTTTACATTTTAATTTTAAAAGATAAATACGATAAATACAGAAATTATCTTTTTCACATAAGAAAAATAGAATTTATCCAAAAAAATTATATATATATATAGAAATGAATAAGCTCATGAGCTGACATATGTTCATTATATCTCGTTCATATAATTCATGATCTAATTTAAGCTCGATCAATAAACTCATTTATTAAATAAGCCTAAAATAGAGATCATACTCGTGAAAAATTGAGCTGAGCTGAGCTGAGCGAGCTTATGAATTATAGCTCATTTTGACACCCGTAATGTCTATTGTATAGTTCATATCCTGCTTACACGTTCATCAGTTGAGACATTGTTTTGTGTTCAAATATCAATCTATGGTCTTAGGATCTCAATCTCTATCCACATCTATTTGCTTCACTTCTAAGTTTATGTGTTATCCATTTCTTCTTTTGGCTTTGTGGTTTTCTTTGTTTAGAATTAGAATGCGTAGTGAAATTGCAATCATATTCATATCTAACATCCAAAAGCTCATTTGTGTCTTTGTCTCATCCACCAAACTATGAAGCTTCTTATTATTAAGACGGTCCACAACCAACTATATTTGACAACATATGAATGTTTTTCATGTTTTTTTTTCTTTCTTTTTTTTTTTCTCGCAATATATTTTATTACCCTAAACCTAGGTCTTATTATCCGAGATCCAGATTTGATCCAAGATCCGTTTCCGATCCACTCCAGAAATAAGGTATTCGGGGTGCCCAGATCCGAATTCAGATAGCCCAGATCTTAATCCGGATAACCCAGATCTCAATCTGGATAGTAAAATCTTGAATCCGTCCAAACCAGATCTGAATATCGTAATTTTAAAGTCTGAATATCCAGATCTAGATCCGTATTTTAAAAATATATTAAATTTTTAATTTATTAATAATTAATTTGATATATTAATATTTATATAAAATAAGTCTTATAATATAATATTTTAATTTTAATAATATTTCATGTCATAAATATTTTCATAAGTTTTGTATAAATACTTAATTTATATATTATTTTTAGAACTTTTGTATTTTACTATATATTTTTTATTTTTTTTGATTATTTTTAATCCAGATATCCGCGAGTATCACAATATCTAGACAGATATCCGAAATTCTGATACCTGGAATACATGAATCCAGATCCAGATACTAAAATCACAGATCCGAAAAATTCGAATCCGGATACCGTAAATTTTCCGGATATCCGGATCCGTCCCACCCCAACCCTGAACTTAATCTTCTTCAAGTTGTTCACCAAACCCCTCCTAATATATTACCCGTAGTACTCAACAACCTTTTTTTTTTGTTTTATTTACTTTATATAGATCCTTTTTTCTGTGGAATTTAAGGAAATAATCTACTTGATAAAATGCTTTTCAAAATCTTTATAATCTTTTGGATAAGAACGAGGGCTAAAAGCTAGTGCAAGTGATGATCAGTTGGCCCTAAGAATAGCAAAACAGAAATTTGAGACAAGAAGAGAATTCCCCTCTCATAATTAGAATCATAAATAAAGTTTAAAAATACATAAACATATGCTAAACTAAAAATAAACCACAATAAACCATGTTTGGAATTATGCTAGGTTGAGTAAGTCGGTCCACACCTAATAAATTAGTTAAGAATTAGAGACTAATCGGTGATTAATCGAGAATTAGTTCTGACTATTTTCTTTGTATATATAATTTTTTGGTCATTATTTATATATAGTATATATTTGTATAAAATGTACAACGAAATACGCTAATTCGGATGGTTTATGTTTGCTATATGATTATATAGTCGCGGGTTTAATGCCAACATAATGTTTTAGGATTCACTTGCTGTTTCTGTTTTTTTTATTTCAACGATTGTACTCTTTTTCATCCTTTTATTTTTTAAAACTATCAAAGCTATGTATCTAAGTCATGTAATTAAAAATTGGGGTTTAAACATCAATTAAAACAAAAGCAAGTGTCTATTGAAAAAAAACGATTAATACTCTAACTACGGGCAAAGCAAAGCACCTTGGTTGTGGGCTACAAGACGTTTTATCGCCGGTCAGACGGTAGTCACCCGCATTTTCAAACATGGAAAATAAGATGTGAGTTGAGAAAAAGGAAAATAAGATGTTAAAGTTTTATCCCTATGTTTCACAAAGATATATGATTTATAATTTTTATGCATATTAAAAAAATATATAATATTTGAATTATTGATACATAACTTTTTATAATTTATAATTTTTTCATAATTTTTAATTAATAGAATTTAAATAACTTCTAAAAGTTTACAATTTATATCATTAACTATTGCATTGAAATTATAAAAGATATTACTACTTCCGTTCCAAAAAGATTCAAGTTTTAGAAAAAAATTTTGTTGCAAAAAGATACATTTTTATCATTTTCAATGCGTTAATTATTGATAAATTGTAATTTTCAAAGTGTTTATCAAAATTTTATTGGTTAAAAATTATAGGAAATAATTAACTACGGAAAATTATGCATTGGAAACTAAAATATTATATGTTTTCTTAATTAGTGTGAAAACTCTAAAACATATATCAATTTGAAACTGAGGGAGTATTAAATATTTTTTTTCTAAACTATAAATCTTTTAAAAATAGAGAGAATATTTGCTAAGTAATTTAACTTTAAAGTTATTAATCCGATATCTGAAGTTCGAGCTGTTATTAACTTATTACTTATTTTTAGTTGGTATAAACTTTTATAAAATAATTTAGTGTAATGCAAATAAAATTTAGTATAATATAAATATAAACCTGCGTAAATCTTTACAACACGCAAATAAAAATTGTCAACTGTACAGTATCAAATATAAAATAATAAAAATTATAGTTAAAAATAATTAAATATTAAATATAGAAAAGTATCAGAAGAAATTAAAATAAGAATTGCGTTTTTATAAGTTTTTAACCGATTTTAAGAAGTTTTTTTTTTTTGCAAAGTGGTTCATGAGTGGTTAGTTTTGATTTTTAAATAAAGCATTGGAAACTCCTCAAAATCGAGCTGCCACTCTCTCAACCTTCTCTGTCTGGCCCCTCTTCGCTTCGGAACTTCCGAAGATTCGACTTTTTACAAATTAAAAGTATTTCGAATTCTTCTTCTCAATCTCTGTAATCAGAATATTGTCATCAAAGCTTGTTTCTTTCCTCGATTTTTTTGTTCTAAAAATGGCGAATGCATCTGGTTTCTTCCCTCATCCTTCGATTTCCTCCATGCGAACCAGAACCCACCTCCCGATTAGCGTTTCTGGATCTGGGTTTTGCGTTTCGAAACGATTCTCCAAAAGGGTTCTCTGCTCTAGCCTTAGCTCCCTCGATAACAATGCTTCTCCTTCTCAATACCGACCACCCAGGTGATAAAAACTCAACCTTTGATTCCTTCTTCTACA
This sequence comes from Moricandia moricandioides, assembly GCA_905132885.1. Classification (NCBI taxonomy): domain Eukaryota; kingdom Viridiplantae; phylum Streptophyta; class Magnoliopsida; order Brassicales; family Brassicaceae; genus Moricandia; species Moricandia moricandioides. The sequence continues at coordinate 1,416,424 of CAJHQQ010000001.1, forward strand.
TTCCTTTGATTCTAAATCGAAAGTTGATTACTTTTGTTAGTTCTTAGCTTTGGCTTTTAAGGAAGATCTTTAAGACAATTAAATTGAAGAAAAAAAATATATCCTTAAGACAAAACACATGTTTTGCTTTTGTAATATGTGTCTTGAAATTGTCTCTGATTCATGCTTAGCTCCAAGGGAAGATCTTTAAGACAAGTTAATCTCCATGTAATGATTTTCATCATAGGAAGGAAGCATTTAAATTGTATCTGATTCAACATTGCTTTTGTTCTGTCTGCCTAAAGGTTAGTGCCAAGTGGCTGCAAACTGATTGGATCTGGTTCAGCTGTCCCAAGTCTTCTCATTTCTAATGATGATCTTGCTAAGATAGTCGATACTAATGATGAATGGATAGCTACTCGCACCGGTATTCGCAACCGTCGAGTTGTATCAGGTAAACATTGTATCCCAATTCATTCCTTTATGATCATTAAGACACAGACATTGATTTTTGTAAAACTCATAATTGAAGGCAAAGATAGCTTGGTTGGGTTAGCAGTTGAAGCAGCAACTAAAGCCCTTGAAATGGCAGAGGTTGCTCCTGATGATATTGACTTAGTCTTGATGTGTACGTCCACTCCTGATGATCTCTTCGGTGCTGCTCCACAGGTATTTACTTACCATTATATTTCTCTTTAACGGAGTGAAAAGTCACTCGCTGATTTATTCTGTATTGATGATGGCAGATTCAGAAGGCACTTGGTTGCACGCAGAACCCTTTGGCATATGATATCACAGCTGCTTGTAGTGGATTTGTTTTGGGTCTAGTCTCAGCCGCTTGTCATATAAGAGGTACAAAGTCAAATAAGATTATTAGTAGCTCATAAGATAACTATTGTTTTTGTCTTGGCAGGAGGCGGCTTTAAGAATGTTTTAGTGATTGGAGCTGATTCTTTATCTCGGTTTGTTGATTGGACCGATAGAGGAACTTGCATTCTCTTTGGAGACGCTGCTGGTGCTGTGGTTGTTCAGGTACTGAACATTATACGAGTGCTTGCTGCATTGCAAATATTAAAAGATTGATCTTTGTTCTTTAGTTTAAACTTGGTAATTTCATTTTGTGCAGGCTTGTGATATTGAGGATGATGGGTTATATAGTTTTGATGTGCACAGTGACGGAGACGGTCGTAGGTATTTAGATTCACATATCCTTAGCGCTTCTTAAGACTCATCTTCTTGTTATTTTGCCTTGAGGTTCTCTTGTTTTTTGCAGACATTTGAATGCTTCTGTTAAAGAATCCCAAACTGAGGGTGCCTTGAGCTCTAATGGCTCGGTGTTGGGTGATTTTCCTCCAAAGCAATCTTCATATTCTTGCATTCAGATGAATGGACAAGAAGTGTTTCGCTTTGCTGTCAAATGTGTTCCCCAATCTCTTGAGTCTGCTTTACAAAAAGCTGGTCTTCCTGCTTCTTCCATTGATTGGCTCCTCCTTCATCAGGTAACTTTCTTGTTATAATCTAAATCTAATCAGTGTTTAGAGCTTTCATACAGGATTGTATGAGAGCTGTTGTAACAGAAGATGGTTAAAAGGAAAGTCTCTATACAAAATTTGCAGGCAAACCAGAGAATATTAGACTCTGTGGCTACAAGGCTTCAGTTTCCACCGGAAAGAGTGATATCAAACTTGGCTAATTACGGCAACACAAGCGCTGCTTCTATCCCTCTAGCTCTTGATGAAGCTGTGAGAAGCGGGAAAATTAAACCGGGACATACCATAGCCACTTCTGGTTTTGGAGCTGGTTTAACCTGGGGTTCAGCAATTATCAGGTGGAGATGAATGGTTAAAGTCCAACATGCAAGTTTACTTCAGAGCCAAAGTTTATTTTTCTCTTCCACAGAGTAGAGGAACCACTGGAAATTGGTTAAACCGGTCTGGTTTAGTCCGGTTGAACTGGAAGTAAAGCGCATTTTGTCTGATTTCGTTTCTTTTTCACTTTTTGGAGGTTTTTATTATTTACTTGTTAGTTATTGTTTCCTTAAATCTTTTTTCTTTTGTGTTCTTGAAAACTTCTTTTGTTAGTGATAGATGAATAGTTGTTCCAATCATACTTGATTAGAATCTTTACAACCTTTAATCACTTAAAAAGAAGTCTAGAATGTAGTACACAACATCATCAATGAATAGAAGATGCTCCAATGAAGCGTGTCTGTAAGTGATAGATTTGATCAGTTCATGTGAGGTTTAGGAACTGTTCTATGCCCGTTTCAGATTTAATCCAAAACCAGTTGTTTTCGTCTGGTTACTGAAATCGAGTTCTTGAGGGTCATGGCAAAATAAACTTGGTTCGTGATCGCTAACGAACACCATTTTGCACTTTAAACTCTTTAATCGTAGATGGTTAGAATAAATACACGGTTAGTAGACCAAAAAAGGAAGTTGAACTCAAGAAAAAGAAAAATTTCAAGAAAAAGAAAAAAGAAGAGCGCAAGAAAACTCCCAGGAAAAATTGCAGTTGAAGATGTTAGGTGCGACAGTTTGTAGAGAAGTGAAGCATGTGGTTCCTAGACACGGATCTAATGCAATTATAATATTTGTATCTTTTTTTTGTATTTTATGAATATTTAATTTTTAGATTAGTTTATTTTGAAAAATATGGATATTTCTTTTTTCGGATATCCAAAACATTTACATATATTTGTGGTAGTTACAAATATGTCACACTTTATTTAATACATCTAAATCTAGAAAAAAATATACAAGTTTGTTTTCATTTTTCTCAAAATACAAAATAAAAAGTAAAAAGCAACTATATTCCATAATTTATAAAATTATCTAAAATTTTATATAAAAATTTAGAAAATTGTAGTTTTATAAGATTTTTTTAAAATATAAAATTTAATTAATATAATATAAAAATTTAGGAAAATTGTAGTTTTATGCAATTATATATTCCATAATGTAATTTTATAAAGATTTTTTTTATAATTTAATACTTTATAAGTAATTTTATAATAAAAAAACATGTATATTAAAATAATAATTATATAAAGTATTCATTCAAAATTATATATTTAATTGTAGATAAAATTTTATTTTATAAAATTGGAGTGTTTGGGATATTGACTCTAATTTTTTTAATATTTGTGAAAAATAAATTCTAATACTTATAATTTTCCAGAAAAAAATGAATTCGCCTGAAAGAAAACTGCAATAGAACGATTACTGGGTAGGTATTAGGTGTAACAGTTTGAATTGTAGACAAGATGGTCGTGAAGCATGTGGTTCCTTGAAGGGATACACTGATCAAATACTATTTTTTTTTTAATATTTATGATGTGCTTTATATTTTATGGTTATTTAGTTTTTTGATTTATTTACTTCGAAAATATGAATATTTAGTATTTTTTATATCTATAAAATTTACTGATATTTATGAATATGTATGTTAATTACGGTTATTTCATTCACTTTATTCAGTACATCTAAATCTAGAAAAAATTATACTAGTTTGTTTTCAAAAAAAATATATCTTTTACAAAATAGAAAATAAAAAGTAAAGAAAAACCATATATTCCATAAATTATAAATATTAACTAAAATTTATATAAAAATTTAGAAAATTGTAACTTTTATAAATTAAAAAAAATAATAATAGAAAACTTTAGAAAATTGTAGTTTTGTGAAACTATATATTCCATAAATGTGATTTTTATAAAGATTTTGTATTCTCTTTTTAGTTTAATACTTTATAAGTAATCTTATAATAAAGCTAATAAACATATATATTAAAATAATAATTATATAAAAGTATACATTAAAATTATATATATTAATTGTAGATATACATCTATTTTATAAAAATCGGAATGATGTACTTGACTCTAAATTTTTTTATTGTTTGTGATTTTCTTCATTTCTAACGGAAAATTTATTTTAATATTATTTTGATCCGAAGACTTACAAATATCTAATAAAATTAGATCAAACCGAAAAAAATTGAATTAAAATTAACAATTTTTATATTTTTTCTTAATTTAATACTTTATAAATAATTTTATAATAAATCTAATAAACAAATATATTAAATATAAAAGTATATTAAAATCTTATATTTAATTGTACATATACATCTATTTTTGTAAAAGTAGGAGTGATACGGATATTTAACTCTAAATTCTTTAGTATTCGTGATTTGATTCGTTTTTAACGGATATTAATTTTTAATATTTCTTTGTTCCAAAAGAATATCTAAAATTTTTAGATCAAAATGAATAAAAAATTGAATAAAAATAAACTGATAAAATAACTGATTCTAATTACTAGATTAGTCAGAGCATTAAAGGGCACTGCTACAACCACGGATGCAAGCCCTACTCTACCGTGAGAGATCCTGCACAAAAGATTTGTGAGTAAAACTGTTGGGGACATAAAGGAAAATATAGAAAAGGTATGGTTGACTTCTATTCTTTTGTGAGTATGATGTGTTGTGTTTTAACACTTCAAAACTCATTTTGGCACAAAGATTGATAAACTTTTGAAGATGTTTTAGTCTTCTCAGCACTTTTTGTTGTTCTTCAACATAAACTATATGTTACATGTTAGTTTGTGGAAAAAGAATTCATTTGGAAAAGATTTTAGAGAAAAATGGACCACTTGTGAAATTATTGTGAAAATTTGTCATGGGAGCACCCACTCCTTGTTAATCTGACAATGATCGCCCGTTTGGGCTACATTGAAGCGCCACAATGAGGTAACTTTCCCTTTTTGCAAAAAGATGCATTTTTACAACCTAAAAACCTAAAGAATTGATTTTATTTCATATTTTTCATATTTTCCGCCCAAAGAGAGTGGTAGAGAGAGACTTGGGAGATTTGTAACTCATTTAGATCATTATTTTAGATTTTTGGAAGAGGATTCTTCTTGTACTCATTTGGAAACGATCTTCTTAACCCTTTTTCATTTTTAATACAATTTCATGATGTTTTCTTTACTGATTTCGTTTTGCTACTGTATGATTATGGGTGAGTTAATGGGTTCTCATTAGGGGATTTCTCAATGTTTGATCTATAAAACTGTTAGACTAGGGATTTATGATTTTGGATCTTTATCTGCTAATATTCTTAAGGCTAAGACTTGTCTGATCACATAGCCTCTGATCCTAGGAATTTCATCACATTGAAAATGTTGTTTAAATTCTTGAAATATCAGTAGATGAGCGAGGTTTCTGTAACCAACGGAAGTTGGGGTTATTGCGCCTTGTGAACTGATCAAGCTTGAACTTAAAGCTTGTTTAAAATCTGAGATAGAGTGGATACTAGTATTTAGGATTTTGAACATCATGTGTTAACGTTATGGAAGTAGATTAATTATAATGTTGTGATTTGAATTCGAGACATTGATGTACTTGTTTCCCTGTCTTTTTGTTGCGTGATCATTACTAAAAAGAAATCCCTAAGAATTTTCATTGCTCAACTCTTGTTTTAGTTGTTTACAAACTCGTTATAATTGCCTCTTGCTTGCTTGTTCTCTTGTTCTTGTTTATTTGAATTAAGAAACTGAAAACCAAATAAACAAATCTCTTTTATTCGCTTTAGCTAGTAACTTGTCTGATACTATATGTGTGGTCATCGGTCTTTGTGAATTCGATTCCGTATTACTGCTGTGCACTTCACTATGCAGTTGCAGTTAGATAATCAGATTAAAACCTGACCCATCAAATTTTTGGTACCGTTGCCAGAGATCAATTTGTCACCTTAAAGTTATGGATCAGAATATTAGAAGATGGTATAACTATGAAAAAAAAAATTAAGTAGAATCAAAGGCCATTATATTATTATTCTAACATACTTTCATAAAATATTTTATATTACAATTATAATAACATTACTAGATACTGTATATTTTTATTTATTAAAAAATTAAATGTTAAAAAGATAAAACTGTCTAGAAATTTCAAGTTTAATATTGAAATAATAATGTATTTTTTTATTGAGCATATTCTATCTAAAATTTATGTTTATTCTATTTTATTGATTCAGATACGTTTGGTCTTGTTTATTTCATTTTAGTTTGTTTGATGCATTTGATTAGACTGTCTGATTCATTTTCACCATTTAACTTATTTTATGGAACGTTTGAAAATATGCCAATTTCAGATTTTCAATAGAAATCTGAAAATATATAAATTAATGAATATTGGTAATATTGTTATTTAATGTACCAAATGACAAATAACCTGAAGACAACAAGGGGTGAATGCAAACGTGTTCCTCTGAGTCAGATCCATGTCAAATCTTGGTCATGTTCTACCAAGTTTCACTGGCATTTAATATCCAATATATAATTACACGGCGGCACGTATAAATTTTAAATCCAATAGTATATATGTTTTTTATAATTAACATAATATATAAGAGGTATATTCAACTTGCAATTTGAAGTGATTTATATTAAAAATACAAATCTATTGTTATTCAAACCTTTTTTTTGAAAAACACTTTAAAATCCAGTGTTGTTGAAATTATAATTTCATAAAACACTCTAAAAATATAATGTTATTGAACAAAATTTAAGTTGGAAATTTTAGAATGTTTTAAATATTTTCAAAGTGTCTCAGAGGAATTTCTTAGTTATCAAAAATAAAAATTCAAATCTCATAATTTTAAATGAGATTCTAGAGTGTTTTAACAAAATTACACCAAAATTTTCATTTTTCCAACAATCATATAAAAATTTATCAAAAATCAAGTCAATTAAAATTTCACATTTAATGCACTCCCCCCCACAGATTCTTGTAGAATATCGATATGTATAATCTCACTCGGACTCCTATTTTGATTCGCAAATACAAATATTATTTTATTTTTCTTTTTTTCTAAATTTAAAATATGTAAAAAAATTTCGATGCTGAAAACTGAATTTTAAATAAATAAATTACAAATAATATTTTTTTGATATATTTAAAATTTTAATTATTTTTATATTATAAACTAAATATATTGACTCCAATTATAAAACCCAAATAACTCATCTAAAATTTAATTATTGAGATGCTTTGAGCTTGTATTATAAGTGTTGTTTTGATAGATTTAACACAACACTATAAGATTATAAATTTATTTTTTACAAATTAAAGAAACCCAGTCAGTTCTTGACCAAAAATATCTTCCAGTATCTATTTTAGTTTGAGATTTAATAGGTATCAACATGTAGATATCCACAAGAATTATTGTTTTGTTGCCAATCCACTAGAATTAAAATAAAGAAACCAGTGATATTTGAAACTAGATCAGATTAATTAATATTATTGTATTAAAGGACACAATTTTTAAGCCTATTAAATTTTCACTTTGGTATAATAAATATTAAAATATAAGGTAGCTTGATATTAATTAAATTTATAACAAAAATTTCATATGTCTTTCTGTTTTAAGTGATTTTTTTTGTTCTTTCATTTTCTTTTCTTTATTCGTTGTCGTGAGCCTTATTCAGAAAGTATATATGGGTTCATGTTATTGTTTTTTTATAAATATCTTTTTCTCTTTTTATTGTTGTGAATAACATTTTCACTTTTTCCCACCACAGAAACTAGAAAATATATTCCTACTTATTTATCTTTTATTGGTGAAACCAAAACCAAACTGTATAAAATATTGCCTCTTTGCGGAAAATGGTTGTTGAATGTCGGAAACCTTAACCAGTTTTAATGGGATCAATTCTGATTTTTTGAAGGAGCTTACATATAGAAGGTGTATTCAACTTAGAATTTTAGGTGATTTCAATTAAAATAATAAATCTACTGTTATTAAAACAAGAATTTTTAAAAACACGTTAAAATTTACTGTTATTAAAATTGTAATTTTATAAAACACTCTGAAATCTACTATTATTGAACAAAATTTACGTTAGAGATTTTAGAGTGTTTTAAATGTTTTCAGAGTATTTGAAATGAGTTTCTTAGTTACAAAAATAAAATAAAAATCTAAATCTCATAGTTTTAGATGAAATTCTAAAAATATTTTAACAAAATCACACCAAAATTTTCAATTTTCCTACAATTATATAAAAATTCGTTAAAAATAGCTGATGATATATACAAAACGAGTAATGCTAGAATTAAAAATATATTTAAATTATACCCAGTAAAACGTCAGACATGCAAGTTAGGTAAGGATAGTTTTGAAAAATATGGTTGTTAAAATCATTAAAAGTCAATGCTTTGGATAAAAATATAGTAGCTAAAATCATTTAAATTCAACTTTTTATATAAAATTTAAAGTCAATTTGGAATGAGTATTTCAAATACTTCTCATAAGATGGAAAATTTAAGGAAAATTTGGATACATTCAATGACAATTTTAACTTTATTATATTTGATCTTTTTAATGGTCAAATATTTCTCATCTTTCAAATTGATCTCATTATAATAGAATATCCTTTAAATTTTATTTGAGAAGTGATTTGAAACATGTTATTTCATTCATTAACAAAGATGACATGATATGCTAGAATTAATGACATAGCATATAAATAAATATGACATACCAGTTACATTTAATGTACATTTAAATTTTTGATAAAACTTTAGAATATGGAAATAATTAATACATCATCACTAAAATTTATTTATTTAAAAGTGACATTAAATAATATAATAATAAATATATAAAATATTTACAAATTTCAAATATTATTTAAGTCTATTTTATAATCATATAATTTTATTACTAAAGAAGATTTTCAAAATTTTATACAATTTTTAATAAATTTTAATTTTTATTCGTAACATCATTTGTTTTATTTTAATATATATAAATTTTAGAATTTTTTTTCATTTTATTTTTTGATAATTATAAAAAAATTATACTGATTTTGCTTTTTTGTGCAAATTGATTTAATATATCTTAACCAAACGAAATAACTGAAAATCTATCACAAATTAAAATTTTAAATATATATGAGAAATTGCTAAGACTACCGTAAGTTATGTACATTTTTAAAAAAATACTTTAAATCAAAAATATATTAACATATGGGTTTACACTTTAGTGATTATTGCTTTTAGGGTTTAGTGTTAAAGGGGTGAGGTTGAGTTTCTAATTTTTTTATAAATATTTAGAAAAATAATTAAGTCTATTTTTATCATAAATTTAAGATATTTTAAAAATAGTTATTCATTAAAGGTAAATTTAAAAAGTGGTATAAACTTGTGCTAAAAGATGAAATTATTCCCTATATATATATATATATATATATATATATATATTCTTAAATATAGTTTAAAATAAACTAAATTTTTTTTTTGAACTTAATTTTATGCTTAACTAAAATTTAAATTTAAATTTAAATATTAGTATGAAAATAAAAAATCTATAATATTTACATAATTTTATTTTTAAATCAATTTTATATTTAAGAAATTTATTCTAGATATGGTGTAGAAAAACATCTAGTAAATCAAAATCAAATAGAAGACGAAAATGGGTGATGGTTCAAAGAGAAATTGTTAAGAATAACAGAAGTTAAGTATTATTTTACAAAAATACACAATATCAAAAATATATTAATATTTAGGTTTATATTTTAGTGATTATTTTTTAGGGTTTAGTGTTAAAAATGTGAAGTTGGGTTTCTAATTTTTTATAAATATTTATAAAAATTAATTAAGTTTATTTTCATCAAAAATTTAAAATATTCTAAAAAAATATTTCTTAAAAGTAAATTTGAAAAATAGTATCAAACTTATGGTAGAAATGAAATCTCCCTTAATACAAATCTGTTTTGAAAAACAAATAGATTATGTTTAGATGGAGCACGTCTTTGCCATCAGCGACCGAACGGAACTTCTACATGTGGATCTAATTTTCCCACGTCCAATAATGTGTAGATCTTGTCGTCGTTATTACATGAGATCTTGTCTTTATCTTTCTTTTTTTTTGAAAAAAAAAATTCATTAATATTTTGTTTTTATTACATAATGAAAAAAACAAAAGTATTATTTGTGAAATAACCAAAAAATGAGTAACAAGATTTTTATTAAAAGGTTAGAGAAAGATATGTAAAAAGAGGAGAGAAAGGGAAACCTTACTAGAGATTCTAAAAGTTCATGTAACCATATGACGCCTTTGTCGGAAAACTCCCTCCCCTCCGACATTGATCATCTCCTACGTTATATATGCATCGCTTGTACCTCAAATAGCGAACTCGAACCGGATCTCCACGACGAGTCCTAACTCCTAAGGAAGTGAAACCTAAATACTTCCTCATATAGAAAGGAACCGTAAGAAGCCTCTACCGTCAACTAAACCGAACCAAGCCAGCATCACGTTTAAATTGGATCTCATACAAAACTGAACCAAGCCTCTTCCGATCTCACGATGAACGGCGAATATCATAGACGTAGGATCTTTCTAGTGAAAAGGGAGAGATAAAAGACGAACAATTTTCCTAAAAAAATTGTTCACATTTATTTTTTGTCAATTCATATATGACACATATGTCTAAATATTGAAATTAAAATATGTATATGGTATATAGTTAATTTAAATGACATTAAAATAGAAAAATCTATTTTTAATATGAATATATATTAAATTACAATCTTTCCTTATATAGTTTTATGAAGGGTTAGATTTTGTTATAAAAATAAAAGTAAAAATTGATCACAAAATTTTCAGTTTTAAATTTTAACAGTTTAGTAGTTTATAGTTGTTTTTTGAAAAATTAAAATTTAATATATACAAAAGTATAATTTTAATTATATGATTGATATTATTAGTTAATATTTTAATAATATAAAATTAAACAAATATGATAGTGGATATACAAATTATTACCAAACTTTTATCATTAAAAATTATTAATTATTATATATTTTTTAATTACATTAAGAAATCCATAATTTTTATTTAAGAAAAGAAAAAGTTTATTGTTTTTATAGATTATTAATTGATTTTTTCATTAGTTTAATGAAAAATATATTATATTTAGATGAATCAATTTATTTCTCTAATGTTTCTAAAACTCATTTTAGTGACGACATATTCGAGAGTTGGGCATTTTCATGAAACTTGATACTAGATCACTTTTTGGAATTATAAATGAGGTTTTACTACAATAAAATTATCCAATATCATATGTAGATAAAGTTTATATTATTTATTTAATTGAATACTATATCATATTATTACGGTTTAGCGAAAATTATCACAAGACACAGTTAGCAACTGTAATAGTATTAGTCTCTCCCGTTTTATTAACTTTTTCGTTAGAAATCATTTTTAAAAACCAATCCAGTTTTCTCTCTAGTCTATCTACCTGTCTGAATCAATATTTTTATATATATTCTCAGATTTGTTTGCAGTTGATTTTCCTATATAAATTGGACGTGAAACGTTCTCTAAAACCAATCAAACTAAAGAAAGCAAAACAGAACAAAAATGGCAAGCTCTGAATCTCTCTTGCCGGTCAGTTCTGAACAAGATCCATTATCTGATTCAAGATGCGACTCTATCCCGGAGAGCCCGAGGAGAAGACCTATCAAACTCCATCTCGCAGTGTATTCCGGTTTTCTTTTGATCGCTTTATACGTTACTCTCATCATTACACACGGCGGATCCGCACCCAAAAATGTTGTCAATGATGACACGACGGTGGAGTCACGTGCTCGTTTGGCCGGCGTGTCGGAAAAGACCAACGAACATATTTGGAAACTATCAGATGATCTGAAAGGAGAAGCGTTTGCATGGAACAATACTGTATTGTCGTGGCAACGAACGGCGTTTCATTTCCAACCCGAGCAAAACTGGATGAACGGTATTAATTAACACTATTTGTTAATTATATGAGTACTTAATGTTTTTTTCTTTTATTATCTTAATTTATAGCTCAAATAGTTATAAAAAGTGTTTCCACTTTTTTTCCAAAAAACATAAAAGAATATTCATTTTTTTCCACGTTTTCTATAGATTTTGAAATTTCATAACGATTTATATATTTAGACCATAGGTTAATAGAAATATATAAGTGATCAAGCTGATATCGAATGTGATACAGTTTCAAATCTGGAGATTTTTCAAGATTTATTATTGTCACTTCTAATTTATTGTTGTTTTTCTTTTATGTATTCGATGGCGCATGTTGGATTCTCCGTCTGCAGATCCTAATGGTAAGCTCTAGATCCTACATTCAAGTCTTCTATTTTTGTACTTTTTAGAAGTGTACATTTTTACTTTGACCTTGCTTTATTTAAATATTATTAATTTATTTTTGAAGCACAACCTTGCTTTATTTTGTATATAAAAAATTGAAAACAAATTAAATGATTGGCTTCACAACTGGTGGATGCATCTAAAACCCAAAACATTATTGGTAGAGATATATGACAACATGGCACGTTTGCGGATAACAATAGATGTCACTGGAACAAAAAAAAACGAAAATGTAAAATAAAAAACAGTGAGAGACAATTATTTATTTTACACCTAAAAAGATATAAGTACAAAGACAAAATCGGAACAGAAAGTCATGGAAGCCAATAATATCCCTTTTGTTTTGTTTTGTTTTGTTTGTTTTGTATACACCACGTGAGTCATGTGCAAGTTGAACAAATCATTGCTTGCCCATTAGTGTGCGTTGAGAGCCTTTTTGTGATCTGATTAAACTCGTTCTACCGACCCAATTGTATCAGAAGCGTCGTACTTTATTTAGTGGTAGTAAAACGTGATTTTCTGTTGTATATCTTAAATGAATGAAAAGTTTTGATCTTGTCTTACGTGGACTAGCTAGCTAAAGTTTTTTTTTTTTTTGCCATACATTATGATAAGTTAAGTCTGACCTGCTCTGGTTTTCATCATTAACTATATTACAAAACTCTTGTTTTGACCCTAACAAATGTAACGTTGAAACGTTGTCCAGGTCCATTGTATTATTAAGGGATGGTATCATTTCTTCTATCAATACAACCCAAATGCAGCCGTGTGGGGCGACATTGTTTGGGGTCACGCTGTGTCAAAAGATCTTATCCACTGGCTTTACCTCCCCTTAGCCATGGTTCCTGACCAATGGTACGATGCTAACGGCGTTTGGACCGGTTCGGCTACTTTCCTTGATGATGGTTCTCTTGTCATGCTCTACACCGGTTCCACCGATAAATTTGTACAGGTATGGATTCTTCAAATCCCTCTTTTGATATACTTGTGACAATATGACACATGATTATTTCACAACTGTGACACTGATTTAAATTCTTATAGCACTAAAAAATATGTTCGATATAATTATCTAATGTTGTTGATTATTATACTTTTTAGGTTCAAAACCTTGCCTATCCTGAAGACCCTAAAGATCCACTTTTGTTGAAATGGACTAAGTTCTCAGGCAACCCGGTTCTTGTACCACCTCCAGGTATCGGTGCTAAGGACTTCCGTGACCCAACAACTGCATGGAAGACATCATCAGGAAAATGGCGGATCACTATTGGCTCAAAACTCAATAGAACTGGAATATCTCTTATTTACGACACAATAGACTTCAAGACCTACGAGAAACATGAAACCTTGTTGCACCAAGTTCCAAACACAGGAATGTGGGAGTGTGTCGACTTTTATCCCGTGTCGAAGACTAAAGACAAGGGTCTTGACACTTCGGTCAATGGACCAAATGTTAAGCATGTCATTAAGGCTAGCATGGACGACACTAGAATTGACCATTATGCAATTGGGACATACTATGATTCTAATGCAACATGGGTACCGGATAATCCTTCTATCGATGTCGGGATTAGTACCGGTTTGAGATATGATTACGGTAAATTTTATGCATCCAAGACGTTTTATGATCAACATAAGGGACGAAGAATCTTGTGGGGTTGGATCGGTGAATCAGACAGTGAAGCAGCTGATGTACAGAAGGGTTGGTCTTCTGTTCAGGTATGGTCTCTTAACCTAAGAGCATCAGCATTGGAGGATTTTAATTGAGGTTCACACGTTTTCCAATAAAAAGAAAGAATATAATAATGAAAACGAGATGAATCTGGGAGAAAGAAGTTCATCCCGCTGAACCGAATCTTAACTATTCTGCGGGCCCCACGACACGTGGCGGCCCGCGATAGGTTCGGTTATATATATATATATATATTTTTAAAAAAATAAATAAAAATCAAACGAAAATAAAAAAGAATAAAATAATCAAAAAGTTACATGGGAAATGGATATTGAGAAGTTTGCTGATGTTGGTGCTCTAAGGTGGGATAAAAGTTAGGTTTTGCTATATTAGTTACTTGCTGCCTAACTTAGGTTTTACTTTCGTATATTGCTATATTAGTTACTTGCTATCTAAGTTAGGTTTTGAACTTTGTTTTACTCATGAACAGGGCATCCCGAGAACTGTTGTCTTGGACACAAAGACGGGGAAGAACTTAGTCCAATGGCCAGTAAAGGAAATCGAGTCACTGAGATTAAGAAGCAAGAAGTTCCACATGAAGGTTGAACCAGGGACCGTGGTTCCGGTCGATGTAGGTCCCGCAGCTCAGCTAGACATAGAGGCTGAGTTCAAGATCAAGAAGGAAGATCTCGAAGTAATCTTTGGTGATGACTCCGTGGAGGACGAGGAGAAGGAGTTCAGCTGTGAAACAAGCGGTGGAGCCACCGTACGTGGGGCTTTAGGACCTTTCGGATTCTCGGTTCTTGCTGACCAAAGCTTGTCGGAACAAACTCCGGTTTACTTCTATGTGACTAAGGGAAAAGACTCAAAACTCAAAACCTTTTTCTGCACTGACACCTCAAGGTAAGTAGTTCTTTAACAAATTAATCAATAAATGATTGCGTTTTAATTGTATACTAATCAAAATCTATTTTAATTAATAGGTCGACCATTGCAAACGATGTTGTGAAACCGGTATATGGAAGCTTCGTCCCGGTTCTAAAAGGAGAAAAATTGACCATGAGAATCTTGGTAATATATTATATCTATAAACCAATAAATAATGCACTAGTATTCATTAACAATTATTTAATATATTTTATATTGTTTAGGTGGATCATTCGATAGTAGAAGGATTTGGACAAGGTGGAAGAACATGTATTACCTCAAGGGTATATCCAACAAAAGCTATCTATGGAGCTACAAAACTATTCTTGTTCAATAATGCTATTGATGCGACCATTACTGCGTCGTTTAAAGTGTGGCAAATGAACAGTGCTTTTATTCGTCCTTTCACTGCGGACGATCTCGGTGTTCCTTCGAGCACCTGATGATTATTACCTACAAATAATAAGGGGCTTTTTTATCCTCATTTTGTCTAGCTACTCATTTGATTGTTGTTATAAATGGGTCTGCTTTTGATCTGCCATCTGTGTGATTGATTCTATCATGTGAGTGAGAAGAATAAAAATGAAATTATTTTGTCGTTTTAAAGGAATTGGACTGTCTTCATTAATGATTGCTCAACTTCTGGGATGTCAAATGTGACCAAAATGTCATTAATGTCACTACAACACACATTTTTCTACTTCTAAGATCTTTTATGTCAAGTTTTCATAATTAATATATGCTTGATTAAAGATAATCAGTACTTATCGGAATCAATTCTCATTATATGTATTAATATTTGACAAAAATATACAAAAACTTGTGATATCATCAACTCAAAACTCTTATGAAAGTGTTTAAATGATGAAACCATCAAACAAAATAAAGCTTACAAGAAGATATAGGGTGTGACTAGATGTACATGTTGGAGTAAATACTTACTCTAATTTTAACTTTTACTCTGGTTCCAAATATTTTATGCCATTCAAATGAAAAACTTTTTCTATCTATTTACTCTAAAATTAAGGAAAACTGATGAAATATAATAATTTCTCCTTCCGCTTTAAGCATGCGAAAAGAATTATTTCATTTTTTTAAAAATTATTTCATTTTTTTAAAAATTATTTCATATCTTTCCATTTTATTTTTACTGTTTGACTCTGTGAGCAACTAGTCACACTGATAAGGTTGATGAAATTAACAAATGGATAATTTAAAACATCCCTAATATTTAACTCGATAACTTTTATACTAAAGTATTTGACATGCCATAAAGAGATATTTCTTTTATTTCTTAACAAAAGTCATTTTAACATTTATTCTTGTTACGTAAGTGTTATTTTAGAAGCATTTTTTTTAGAATTCTAATAAAAATTACACTTACTTTCAATTTATTATTAATTAAAAACTGCATCAATTTATAAATAGTTATATCTAGCTTAGATACTATTGATCAAATAGATATAAATAATAAAAAAAATAAATGTATTTTAATGATTTTTTTAATATGTGTGAAAATTTTGTCAAATTGACACTTAAAAAAAACTAAGGTAGTATTGGTTATAACTTAATAAATGTCCTTGGACACAACAACATCAACAAAAACTTATATCTCCAAATTAGTGGTTGGCACGTCCTCGCTCGCGTTACTCGTGTTCTTTTTATATTGTAGTATGTTGTAAGAAAAGGAAATATGAAAGAAGAGAAACATGGCTTTAGTCCTAAATGGTACTGCTGGGTTGCTTGTGAAGTCCTTAATTAGCAAAAAAAAAAAAAGTCCTCCATTTTGCATTTTCATTTTATCCAACATCACGGATTCACAGTAAAAATATAAACCTAATTGATACTCTTTAATAACTTACGGAGCCTAATGAATTGGATATGTGATGCAGCATAGATTTATGATAATTATAAATTATTTATACTTATTATATATATTTTTAATTAGTCAGAATTATCTTTAAGGAATTTTTATGTAAAAGAGAAGTTGGTGACTGAAAAGATTATCTTACTCCTGAAATGAGAACAAGCTATACATAAATTTTTTTAACACTGTGAATTATCAATTGCATCAACATATAATTTTTTATTTTATTAAATATAATGATCAATTACTTGCAACATATTTGATATTGATGAATAGCTCCACGGATAATGATTCCATGATGAAACTCTCTATGGAACACTTAGATCGACGGACGGTTTTGCATGTACGACATTTTTGATAAACAATTTCTCTCTATAGCTGACGACCATAACGAACGATTCTATGTGTAATACTCTAGAACCTTTGAAAACCTTTGCATTATAAAATCTACAAGATATTGTGTTGTCTGAAACTCA
This sequence comes from Moricandia moricandioides, assembly GCA_905132885.1. Classification (NCBI taxonomy): domain Eukaryota; kingdom Viridiplantae; phylum Streptophyta; class Magnoliopsida; order Brassicales; family Brassicaceae; genus Moricandia; species Moricandia moricandioides. The sequence goes on from CAJHQQ010000001.1 coordinate 1,433,556, forward strand.
AACTCTAGATTTGGAGGTAAAAACTTTCAATCCTTAACTAATAGATTATACTTTCACATTTAGACATGATCATCCATGAAAAATTGCAAGGTTCTGGTTTGAAATTCTAAGATATATGGAATTGTGTTCTCTTTAGTGTTATTTTCCATCATAATTTCTTTCAATTGTCATCAGCAGACCGAAAGATCCATTCAATACACCAAAAATATTTTTAATTGAACTACAATAATGTTATGACTTCTGGTAATTTTGTATATTTTCAAGAATAATGATATACAAAAACTACTAAATCATGTCTCATCTAAAATACTTATTTTGACAAAATATCACGTTTGAAGATCCTGCAATTCCAGCCCGAACAACAAATTTATAAATTTCAATTAGAAACTAAATAAAAATTGTAACTGGTATCTGGTGTGCAGTAAATGACAGATAACTTGAAGACAAGAAAGGGTGAATATAAACATGTTCGTCTGAGTCAGATCCATGCCAGATCATAGGTCATATTCTACCAAGATTCATTGTCATTTTAATATCCAATAATTATATGGCTTCACCTGTAAATTTTGAATTTAATATGATAATGATATTTATTAAAATTAACTCAGATCTTTGAATTTTCCATTTTTTGGCCAAGAACAGATTTTGGGTTTATTTAATTTAGTTGTATAATCTTATAGTGTCATGTGAAATAGACCATAATGCCATGATATAATACAAGTTTATATAACGTCCCGACCGCCCACAGCTAATGGGCCACCCACGCCCGCTCTCTCTGCCCGTGGGCTCCATCCCATCCGACGGCCGGTCGTTAATTTTCCAAGGCTCGAAATCATTGTTTACTGACCCTACAATCACCACATGACCTTTCCCCGTGCTTTTGGCCTCACTCACACGGTATCGCGAATCACTTCCCGATAGGTCACCCTTCCTTTCACTACTCCAGCATAAGCACGCTTAACCCTGGAGTTCTAAACGGATGTGTGACGGAAAAGGTAAGTCAACTTTCGTGACATAGGTAGTCAAATAAATTCTCTTAAGCCTTTCCACATATCACAACTCGGGATGTTACAATTCACCCCCTCTCAAAGAACGCAACGTCCTCGTTGCGCCCCACGACAGGTCTCAAGATGTCTCTCGGGTCAGAACCAAGATGGTTAACCAGCTCTGATACCACTTATAACCCCCCGACCGCCCACGACTAATGGGCCACCCACGCCCGCTCTCTCGGCCCGTGGGCCCCATCCCATCCGACGGTCGGTCGTTAATTTTCCAAGGCTCGAATCATTATTTACTGACCCTGCAATCACCACATGACCTTTCCCCGTGCTTTTGGCCTCACTCACACGGTATCGCGAATCACTTCCCACCCATCATTTCACTACTCCAGCATAAGCACGCTTAACTCTGGAGTTCTAAACGGATGTGTGACGGAAAAGGTAAGTCAACTTTGGTGACATAGGTAGTCAAATCAATTCTTTTAAGCATTTCCACATATCACAACTCGAGATGTTACAGTTTAAGTCAGTGATACAAAATCTCTATCATTATTTACGAAGTTATGTTTTGCATACGAGATCTCACATTAAAAATTAGACTTTTTCATATCGTTGTTATCCTTAATAATTAATTAAATTCATTTATTAAATTAGATTATTGATTATAATTTTTATAATAAAAATTAGCAGAAAAAAAGAATTTTAAATTTATGAAATCATATAATTCATTAAAAATGATTTAATAAAATTAGCCAAAAATAAAAGATTTATTCTAAATTTTTTTAAAAAATAATTCCTATATATATTATATATTTACTGACAATAATATTTTTTATTTTAAAAATAAAAAGATAATATATATATATATATATATTGTGTTGTTATTCAAAATAATATTTTGATTAATAAAATTTTCAAATATAAAAAAATTGATATTCAATTTAAATTTTCGAGACATAAACAATAATTTACCATGATAATTTTTGAATTAGTAATGCATGTTTTAGTAAGTAACTTAAAATGATTATACCTACATGCGGGGATAAAATACCTAGTAATATTTATATATAGGAGTATAAAAGGTCTCAATAAAGATTAATTACTTGGTGAAATCTGGTATCAGTTGATAGACACCAACTTGTAATTTATTATTTTGTTGTTTACAAGAACTAGGTGTGTAATGTTAACAATAAAAGAGAAAAACATTAAATTCTTATTTTGATGTTATACTTAAAAATAATATCAAGAGAATTTTGTTTTCCAAAACTGCAACTTCTATAAATCGGTAAACTTTTCTTATTTTATAAATTGATTTATAAGTTTGTAGATTTTCTTACTTTGATTGATACCTTATTAATATGTTAAATTCAACTGAATTGGCTAAGTTAAACCGGTCTATGATACTTATTATTTTGGCAATTCGCCCTATAAATAGTTATTATTGGAGGTGGGTTTCACTTCGTTTTAACCGGTTTAGCATCCGACAAAAATCCTATCACAAAGAAAGAAAAAGTCCAATAGCAACCCATATTCATTGTTAAGTAATCATGTAACCTCCATATATTTGTCCATCTACCAATAGAAGATTCAGAAACTACGTAACGCCTCATATAACCAATATCCTCAAAGAGTTACGATCTCCAAGTGTGAGCTGAGTTATAAAAAAATCAGATCTTGATCCATAGTGTTTCAAAATTTTCCTTTTTGATCCATAATTTCGAAGCAAACTAATTTTTTTACAAAGTTTTATTTAACAGCAATTATAATTTCATATATATATAGAGAGAGAAAAATATCCTAAGAAAACCATAAAAAAATTTGTCACAAAATAGCATTCAATGAGAAAAATGATCAAAATAAGTTTTATAAATGATGTAGATATATACTTATACCAATAGGGTTGACTAATCTAGACTTAAAATTTAGAGCTATGAAGTGAAATTTAAAAGGTGAAGTTTAAATTTAAAAAAATATTAAAATTTTCAAAATAAAAAGTCTATTTCAGATATTTTTCTTGAGGGCTATTTTGATGATAAATTTTTTAAAATGGCTACTTGAGAGAATTTTCATATAATTTATGTAATTTAATATTTATATACATTATTTATTTTAATTATTTCAAAAGTAAAAATTTGAATTTTTTAAAAGTTATAATCACCAATATATATATATATATATATATATATATATAATTTTTAACTTAAATATTAAAAATTAGAATAAAATAATTTATGAGAAATGTCATATTTAGATTTGTTACATGTGTATAAATTTAGTTTACAGTCTTAAATTTACGAAATAAAGCGAAATCAATAATTTGAGATGTTAATATATTCATATTTTACATTTAAAAAGTATTTTAATAAAAATTAAAAAAATAAATTATAGTTAATAACTAACCCGTACTATAGCACAATATCATATATTTTTCACATTCAATAAAACTATTATTGAAAGTTTAATATGTATTTCATTGATTTATAATATTTTTTTACAGAATAAAATATTCATATGAACAAAATTTATGTTTCCTTTAATATTTTATAGTTAAATTAAATTTTTATACAAATATAACTACATAATAATACAAAAATAAATATATTTTTATTTGGTGTGTCTCACTTTTGTTTTAGATTATTTTTAACAAATTAAATTGTATAGGAGTAATACATCTTTTGAAATATCTTTCATCGGTCAATTTTTAATATAAATGAGATAATCTGTTAAATCGTATTGTATTGATTAATATTACATGATCGATGAAATAACCCGTGAAAATCTATAATCGTAAATCTATCAATTGTAAATAATTAAATTATATTATGAAATATTATAAATATTAGTTAGTTCTAGTATTTTATTTTATGAAGTAATAGATTTATACAATTTTAATATATAATTTTGAAAATTATTTTATAATTTATAATTAATTATAATCAATTACATATATATTTTTACGATATTATATATAAATTAAAATATATTATAAAATCTAGGATTTTTATTTGTGTGTATATAAAAGGGAATATTTTAGTTATACCACAAATTTGTTGTGGTACTCTTAGCAATTTCTCATATAAAATTTAATTTCATTTAAAACTAATTAAAATATTAAGTTATTTAACTATATATTATTATATAATTTAATATTTACTAATGCTATAAATTTATATATAAGTATTATAAATGTTATACTGTGTATATAAGTCAAAATTAAATTAATATTACTTTATAATAATTATGAAACTATTTATTTATTTAGATATTTATAAAATTTTAATATTTCAAATTATATATTTATACTTTTAAAAGATATAATAGGAGTCTAGTAGATTTCAATCATTAAAAATCATTATGAATATCATCTCTTTTTATTATTTTAGTTGAATTAGTTGAAAAATTATGTTGTTACCCGACCTATTGGGATGCATAGTTAATATAAGATTTCAGATTTAGTAATATCACAGGGTATATTAATATTAGGTCCAATTCTGTTTTTCTTTTAATAGTATTGATGAGGAACTTGAAAACAAAGAATCGATTTTTGTTATTTGAAAAAAATATTTCTAAACTTTAATTTCTTAGAAACTTTTAATAATATTCTCATAATACTTTCAATAAATAAGAGGTCCCAATTTTATTATTGTTTAATCTTGATCCAAGTTATACAACATGATCCTGCATTCAATTTGTTTCAAAAAAAAATCCTGCATTCACAGATACCACAACTATGTCATATCGACTCTAAGAGCATCTCCATTAGAGGTTCAAGGGAGAGGTTCACACGTTTTTTTTTAAAAAAAAAAAAATATAATATTGAAACAGTGTTGAACCCGGTTAAGAAAAGTTCACTGGTAAGAGACGGGTTCAACACTGTTTCGCGGGCTCCACGACACGTGGCGGCCCGCGATTGGTTGGTTGATTTTTTTTTTTTTAAAAAAAATAATCAAACAAAAAAATAAATAAAAAATTATAAAATTTACATTGGAAATCGTGAATGGGGAGGTTTACTAATGTGGATGCTCTAAGGGCAAAGAAACATTTGTTATTGAAACTGAACGGTCAAACATTCTATCGGCAAAAAAACAACATGTAAACAACAGAAGAAGAGAAGAGACATTAGTCAGACCTGTTGGTTGCATGAAGGTAAAAACGGGCTCTGGTAGCTTCATCCTCCCATTTAGCTCCTTCTAACCATTCTTTCTGTGTGTGCTTTATGAAAAGTCCCTCTTCACACCCTGAGAAACTTTTGAGTGGAAGTTTTCCCAGCTTTGCGAACCTTAGCCACGTCAATTCTCTTAAACCTTAGCCACGTCAATTCTCTTAAGCCTTCACAACGTTGCAGAGTAATGTGAGAGAGGTTCATGAAACATCCATTTTCCAACTTTATATCAGAAAATGTAGGTTTTCTGAACCCCGCGGCGTACGACGCCCGCGGCCAATGGGCGACGAAATCATAGAGAACCACCGCGGGTGTTACCGCGGCAAATACAAGGTGCGGCCCTTTAGTTTTTAGCAATTCTGATTTCGGTTTTATCATGTTTTGTGGTTGGAGCAGCTCGAGTTTTAGCTTCCTATAAATACTTCTAAGACCTAATTCTAGGATCTTATCTTGTTTTCTATTTAATCACAAGATTATTTTGGTGAAAGTTTAAGACTTTAATCTATTTTTCATCTGGTTCTTTGTGTGTAAAAATTGGATCTTGCTTCCTAATCAAGTTTAACCTTGAAATAACCATGGTTTTAAGGATTTTCAAGAACACTATTGAGTAGACTCCTAATTGGATCTTGCTTCCTAATCATATTTTGTTTATTGTTGGTTCCTAATGGTAGTAGAAGACTTGTGAGTTGTTTATTTATAGGAAGCCTAGCCAATTTCACATTCCATTTGAAAAAATGCAACTTTTTAAAGTTAGAGTTCATCAGAATTGGGGATTTCGAAAATGTTTGAGAAACCTCAAATTGAAGCTCTAAGTTGGTGAGTTAGGTTTGTCTAAGAGTGTTTGAAGGAGACTTTCATTATTGAGCAACTTTCATTTCATAAAATTTCTTCCATTATTCAAGATAAACTATGATGATTACTTGAGTGTTTTTGGTTGAAGCTTATTAAGTTGCATGGACTTATAAAGTGCTAGATAACTTGAAGTAAGCTTACAATGAGTTTAATCATCTCTTAGATAATTTTAAGAAACTTGTTTAGTCTCTTGTGAATTTCTTGTTGAATAATGTGTTTGAACTCACCTCCCTTTAAGTGTTTGATTCGTAGGAGTAAACATGAGATTGACGAGGGGTAACACTACAAAGTCGTCTCATATTCCAAAGAAATGCTCAATGAGTATGGATGGGGGGAGGTGGAAGCTCCTCTAGAGCCAAGGGTCGCAAAAGAAAAGAAAAGGAAGCAGAAGAACCCATTGAGGAAGAGGATTATAGTGAGTCGGGAAGTGAGGAAAAACCGGCCCCAAAGAAAAAGAAGCAAAAACCGCAGCCAAAGAAAAAGCCACCACCTTCAGAAATTGCTCGGCTCATAAAGACCATGGACTTCAAACCAACACCTTATCCTGATGTTCAGATTTTACAAAGGTTGGGTATCTATGATGATGTAATCTTTTTGTTGAGTAACATGGGCCTTGAGAGTTTGATGACCTTACATAGACCGAGATATGAAGTAGCTACACGTGAGTTCATCTCCTCGTTGGATGCTCAATTCCAAACTGAGGGATCATGATGAAGGTTACGATTTCATCAAGCTCAAGATAGAAAGACGAACTTACCAAATGTATTTCAACCAAATTGGTGAGGTTATGAGATTCGCGGATAAGGCACAATCATCTTTGACACGCTACAAGGCTGAGCCCAAGAAATTGTGGGACACGATTGCGGCAGGATCACATGATACGAAGAGAAACAAGTCCAAGGACATTCGACCCCCCACCCTTCTCTATGTCCACAGGATTCTCGCTGAGACCTTGCATGGTAGAAAATAGTCGGGAAGAGTGGTTGACGATGAGCTGCGCCTCCTCGCTATTGCATTTAAACCTCTGATGTCATCATTTAGCTGTGGAAGTCCGGTACATGAGAGAAATGATGACGAGGAACTAGGGAATGTAGGATTTATTGTTACATGCCTACTACACTGGGCATGGACAACGAAAGATTTTTCACCAGAGCTACAAATTGGAAGTCTCATAACTCCCCTTTTGGAGGCAATGAATATTCATCTAGCGTAAAAAGCTACTAATAATGTATTGATGGATGAGGCATTTCTCACCAATCGTGAGTTTCTTGGTGGACGAGTGGGTAGTTCATGGGTCTACAACTACAAGATTTTGGACAAAAAAATTGTAAAGATCCTTCTTCCTAACCATGCGATCACATCACTAGCAGAGCGGACCAACATTAAGTTTCGACCTTCCGAGGACTTATGGTACAATGCTTCAGTTCAAGAGATTCCAAAAGGATCAGTAAGAAGAAGATGAAAGAACTCATTCTAGAGACTGAAGAGGCTGGAGATGATCAGATGAAAATAAACACCATATACGAAAAGTTCACGCTACTACTTCACGCCTTATAGTGACTCTCTTGCTGATGGTCCGCTTCAGGAGGCACACATGCAGATTCGACCACTTCAGCGAGGGAACAAGTTTCAGGACAGAACAATCGCGAAGTTAGTTAAGTTTCATGCCCACTTCGCAACTAAATAGTTCACCGACTTAACTAACTTCGCGATTGTTCTGTCCTGAAACTTGTTCCCTCACTGAAGTGATCGAATCTGCATGTGTTCCTCCCGAAGCGGACCATCAACAAGAGAGTCACCATAGGCGTGAAGTAGTAACGTGAACTTCCGTATATGGTGTTTGTTTCCATCTGTTCATCTCCAGCCCTTTCAGTCTCTAGAATGGGTTCCTTCATCTTCTTCTGACTGACTCTCTTTGGAATTTCTTGAACTGAAGCATTGTACCATAAGTACTCGGAAGGTCGAAACTTAATGTTCGCTCGCTCTGCTAGTGATGTGATCGCCTGGTTAAGAAGAAAGATCTTTACAACTTCTTTGTCCAAAATCTTGTAGTTGTATACCCATAAATTACTCACTCCTCCACTAAGAAACTCGCGATTGGTGAAAAATGCCTAATCCATCAACACATAATTAGTAGCTTTCTCCGTTGGATGGATATTCATTACCTCCAAAAGGGGAATTATGAGGCTTCCAATTTGTAGCTCTGGTGAAGAATTTTTTGTTGTCCATGCCCATTTTGGTAGTGTAGTAGGCGTGTAAAAGAAAGTCCTACAATCCCTAGGTCCTCGTCATCATTTGCCTCATGTACCGGACTTCCACTGCTACACGATGGCATCAGAGGTTTAAGTGCAATAGAGAGGAGGCGCAACTCATCGTCAACCACTTTTCCCGACTATTTTCTACCATACAAAATCTCAGCGAGAATCCTGTGGACATAGCCAAGGGCGGGGTGTCGAATGTCTTTGGACTTGTTTCTCTTCATATCATGTGATCCCTCCGCAATTGTGTCCTATAATTTCTTGGGCTCACCCTTGTAGCGTGTCAAAGATGATTGTGCCTTATCCGCAAATCCCATAACCTTACCAATTTGCTTGGAAGACATTTGGTAAGTTCGTCTTTCTTTCTATTTTGAACTTGATGAAACCGTAACCCTCATCATGATCCCTCAGTTTGGAATGAAATTGAGCATCCAGCGAGGAGATGAACTCACGTTTAGCTACTTCATATCCCGGTCTATGTAGGGTCATCAAGCTCTCAAGGCCCATGTTACTCAACAAAAAAATCACATCATCATAGATACCCAACCTTTGTAAAATCTGAACATCGGGATAGGGTGTTGATTTGAAGTCCATGGTCTTTATGAGCCGAGCAATTTTTGAAGGTGGTGGCTTTTTCTTTGGTTGCGGTTTTTGCTTCTTTTTCTTTGGGGCTGGTTCTTCCTCACCTTCTGACTCACTATAATTGTATTTCTCAATGGGTTCCTCTGCTTTCTTTTCTTTTCCTTTGCAACCCTTGGCTCTAGAGGAACTTCACCTCCCATATCCTACTGTCCCCTAGATGATGTTCTAGTTTCCAAAAAAAAAATCGGATCCAATCTTGTTTCTTCTTATCCACGAGACCCACAAAGATCATCCAACTGCAAATAAAAGCCAAGTCAGCTTAAGAGCCAAAACCTGATTCCAATCTGCCAACCTCCTCAGACCTAAGCCGCTTTCAATTTTAGTACATACTGTGGTCCAACTTATCTTTGCACCTTTTGCAGACTGCGAAGCACCACGCCAGAGAAAGGCGTTAGTTCTTTATATATATACCAATATTGAAGAGCTAACGATAGTTCAGATACTAATCATTTCCCATTTTACACATACCCATGTTAATCAGATCTTTATATATACCAATATTGAAGCAAGTGTAGTATGTGTATGGAGAATAAATCAACACATCCGTTTTAAACGGTGGAAATGATAAAAATACATAGCCAACTACCTTGATAATGAGGCATGCATTCCTCAAACAAAAGAAAGATATATCAAAAATAATAGAACGAAACATATGTATCTAAAGTTCTTCTCTTACACTAAAACGCTCAAAAAGAATAAAGAAAGTGAAGTAAAATATGTTTAATCATGTAACAATGCAGCTGACCTCTTCACAAAATCACTTCATATTCTGTATACAGAAAACATGATTATAACATTTGAATGCGTCATCAAAACGATCTATGAGCAAAGAGCGGATGCAGGAGGGTACTTAGACGGGGGCACATACATTATTTTCTTAGCTGGGAGCATTTCACAAAAAATTTTTTAAATCAGTGGGGTATCACGTGCCCCCGTATGTATGGCTGTACATCTGCCCCTGTCTATGAGATGAGATGATAATATTTATTTGAGGGAGAGCTTGCATGTATGTATTCTTTTTACCTTATTATGGTTTTTGAGATGAGATAATGTTCATTTGATGCTCACTCTTTCTCATGCCGGTTAGCCAAATATGTATCTTTTACATACATATTCCCGAGTACCTGCCCTGCATAACCAAACCAGTTTTACAACTATGCATGTGTGAGAAAGAGACAAGTAAGAAACAACAAATGATTGTTTATAAGTGTTCTGTTGGTTTAGAGAAAAGCCAAGTAATACTTATATTGTCAAAACTGGAAAAATATTTTTAGTTACCACAAAATGTGACTAATATTAGATATATATAAATAAGATGAGGCAAAGAGAACAGGATAAAGTAGACAGAAATTTCACCTCAAGCGTCACTATCAGAAAGAGATTTGATGAAGCAAAGCTTACCAGTGCCATAGATAGCAGAACCCTTCTACAGGATATTCACTCTTCATCCTCAATTGAAGCAATCGAGAATCTCTCAACTCGAACTAGAGACAAACACCAAGTAGTGCCAGTGAATTCATTACTGCTGAAACAGATGAATTTGGAAGACCAAATCCTAACCACTGTAACAATTACAAGGGAGAAGCAGCTTTTTTGCACCCCTCGGATGTTGCACGGGTCAGCATTTCTTTGATAAGCTTGGCTGATACAGTTATGTCACCATCTCTAAGACATAGAGTGCCATCATTCAACACAAGCCCGTCTCCTTGCATTTTTGAATACAATGCATCTATTTCACAATGTAGGCCTTTACTACACAAGCCTGACATCATTATACTGTATGCTACAACATCAGGCTTCACTCCTTTGAGGCTGAGACTACAAAACAAACCCCAAGCTTCTTCAACCTTACCAGCCTTGCACATCCCGTGGATAATGGTAGTATATGTGACAATGTCTAGATCCATTTCACTCTTTTGCAAATCTTCAAATATCACCAACGCTTTCTCTATCTCCCCGTTGTCACAAAGCCCACCTAACAAAATATTATAAGTCCATATATCAGGAGAAACACCAAAAGAATCCATCTGACTAAAAAACTCCTGAGCCATATCAACATCCCCTGCTTCAAAAAACCCTTGTATAAGAGTGTTGTAAGTGACTGTACTGCTAACCAAACCTCTCTGAGACATCTCCCGAAACAGTTTCATCCCATCCTCTGCTCTCTTCACTTTACAAAACCCATTTATAAGAGTATTATAACTCACGACATCTGGAAAACAACCTCTACTTACCATCAAACCAAACATCTCACTAGCCTCATCTACGCGATCTTGCATACAAAGCCCATTGATCAACGAACTATAAGTAACAATATCAGGATCTATAGACATCCTTATCATCTCCTCATACAACTCCTTAGCCTCCAAAACCTTCCCATTCTTCACAAACGCATCAACCAAAGCAGTATAAGTAATCACATTAGGACTGATCTCTCTCTTGATCATATCACTCAACAACCGCGCCGCATCACTCCATCTACCTAAATTACAAAGACCATTCACCAAAGAAGTATAGGTAATAACATTAGCTCTAACACCTTCCCTTTCAATCCTTTCAAAGAAACTTAAAGCATCATTAGCTCGTCTACTCTTACACATACAATCAATAATCGTGTTGTAAGAAACAATATCAACTCCATACCCTAACTCCACCACCTTCTCCACAAAACACACAGCTTCAGAGACCCTGTTCTTCCGACAGAACCCATTAACAAGAGACCCAAGCGTAACCTTATCCGGCTCAAACCCAAGTTTCAACATCTTCCCAAGAAGAGACAGAGCAAGAGTGACTTGAGAGACGCTACAGAAACAGTTGATCAACACATTGAACGTGTAAAGATCGTTTCGAATCCCTAAAGTTTCCATCTTTTTGCTCAGAGAGATGACGACGTCGTATCTCTTTAACTTTACAAGGGAGGTTAAGAGTTTAGTGAAGTCGATGATTGATGGGTAAGGACGAGATTTGACCATGTTGTTGAATAATTCGATTGCGTCGTTTAGGTTGATGCCACGGAGATTGTTTCTGCTCAGTCTCTGCCGAAGATCAATTGCGCGAGAGGAAGCTCGTGCAGAGCAATGGCGGAAGCTTGAGGAAGGAAGAGGTGTTCTGGGTTTAGGGTTTTGTGGAAGATTCCGGTGAAGCAATCTCTTCGCCGTCGTCGCAAGCCATCTCTGCATCGTTTTTGCGATTTTTTTTTACCTTCGTATCTGTTTCGAATACTATAAAGGAAACCGGTTTAATTTCGGTTTTATATGTTTTAATGTTGAACCGAATAGTATTCGAATCCAACCGGGAGGAATTTGCTTGATCGAGTGGTTTTGCTTGGAAATTTAAACTCTCTTCAGTTAATTTTCGGTTTATTACTGAGAGCGAAATTTGTTTGTGGTTTGTAATCTCGGTTTTGTTCAAGATTCGGTTCAGTGTGCGTCTGAAACCTGTGGTCTAAAGAGAGACAAATGGCACACCAAAAAATCTTAGCTGCCAGTCCGGAAACGATATCTTTCTTATGCAACATCTCGAGTTAGTCATTACTTAGATAGTCAGCTTGTCTCCCCGAGATGATTGCTAGAAATATTTAAGAATACTAGGTGACCGGCCCGCACAGGGGTGCGGGCATAAACATATTCAAATTATGGATTAAACGGATTTTATATTATAAGACCATTGTCTTTGGGAGAAAGCATCAGACACATGAAAATGTTGGTACTCGAATTTTACACGGACGAGATGGAACAAAGTAACTTCAGTATCAAGATAAAAACGATAGGGGTGAGGCAAGTTACATGAGGGGGATGCAATTGTCGTCCAGTTGTTCAAGGTCTACGATGCTATTGGTGAATATCATACAATCTCGCATCCCTACAAAATTGGCTTCTATCCAACAACTTTTGTTGGAAAAGCTGATGAGTTTCCAAGTGAAGTTCCTGAGAAGTATTTTGCGGACTTCACCGAAATTCGGGAAGGAAATATTGATAGCAGCTGTTTGGTTGGTGAGTCAGTTTCTTAAACTTTGCTATATAGTCTTTCACTTTTGTTATACTTGTTCCTGATTTTTACTTTCAGGATGATCCTGGACGATGAACCTTGGTGGAAAAATGAATTCATTTGTTTTGGTTTGCTGGAATGGACACTGAGTAGCTGAAAAATATTAATTTAAACATATAAACAAATGTCTAGCTCAAAGAAATTTATGAAATATGTATAATATTAGTATTTACCTTTCGATAGTCATCATATTACTACGATTAAACAGGGAAAAAACAATACCTTCCGGATTTGCATATGCTACAAACATTGGTGGAAGACCAGAAGTTGATTGTCCTTGATGTCGAGACCTTGTGTTGCTGTTGAAATTTGTTTAAGTTTAGTCGCACTTTTGAAATAGTACCATAGAATATCTATACTGATTCATTGTTTAAAACCCGTTGTTACCTTTCTTTTGTCTTGGCTTTGAATTCACCGATGGAGGTGATCCAAGTGTCTTATGTTTCCTCAACGAAATGCTGGTACTCCCGAAAATAGATTCTTGATTACCAATTGTAACAAAAAAGACGATCATTTGACTATTATTATACGATACTTGTGCTTACAGAGTCCTTAATTACTATTGTTTTTCTTGAAAATGTTTTTTTTTTGATGTAGATGTTATTTTTCTTGGTTGTGTTACGTAGATGTTATTGTTATTCGTGAAAATCTAGATTTTCAGGTGCTCCAACAGCAGCTAAAGCTGCTTGAATAATGCGGAAGTAAAAGCATCCAGACCAGCTGGCGTGTTCCGAAACCTGCAGAAAAGGTTTTTCAGATATCATAAATACATACAAGACCTCAAAAAGAAATATGCACTGAATAAGACTAATTACTTCCTCTCAATGGTTGCACTACCCAGGATGTCGACATCATATTAACAGTATCAGGCAAGCCAATTGAGATTTGATGAATGGCATTGTCTTTGGAAAGATAAAATCAAAAAGGGTCAGGGAATTATAGTGATATAAAAGGCATACGGTAATACCTTAATAACAATGCCATTCCCTGAGAAGATTGCAACCATCATAGGGTTGAAGATATTGTGGAACGGATAATTCCATGGGACTATAGCTCCAATGACACCAAGGGGATGGAACTCTACTCTTTATACTTTATGAAGCAATGCTCTTCCTGAAGACCTGCAAAAACGAAAGATTTAAATTGACATCATAGCTATGCAAGATCAAAGGAGAGCCATAAGTAAAACTGATAATTAAATAAGATATTTTGGAAATACCGATGTTCAGGCTTTAACCATCTTTCGCCCTCCGAAAGAAGCCAAGTGATTTTCTCACAAGTAGTCATTATTTCGCCCAAGGACGCATCAACCATAGTCTTTCCAGTATCACATGACGAGACTCTAAACAAAGACGAGACTATCTTAGACTCAATCGGGGAGAACGAATAGATGTCAAACAAAACCACTTGGTAGACAGAAATGAATCCTTACTCGCATATAAGCTCTTGGTGTTCAATAATGTACTTGAGAAGAATCCGCAGGAACTGCCTTCTCACCTTGAAGCTACTTTGAGCCCATGTTTTCTGGGCCTTCCTTGACAATGTTACTCGCTCCTCAACCTGAAACAAAGAAAAGTGTCAATCCTATCTCAGGATAAGATGAATCGTCTTAAGAGAAACCTTTGTGTAACTAAAAAACTGCACAAAACCTCAGAAGTAGACAGAGCAGGGATACTTCATCGTGGCAGGTTCATAGCACTGAACTTTTTTGTCAGACTGTTGGCTCCGTCCTCTTGGAGGAATCTAAAGATCAAGTCACAACAGAGGCATGGCTAAGAAAGTTGGAAAGAATCAGAAACGTGGGCCAAGAGTTTCTCTGTGAGTCTGATTCTGATTCATCAATAAATTAGCCATGCCTCTGTTGCGATTCATAGCCAGGTTCATAGCACTGAAATATGGACACCATCCAGACTCAAGCAAGGCATCCACATTCTCCATCAACCCAAAAGCTCTTAAAACAAAAGACGGTGGTAAAGCCTGATTTTGGAGTAAGGAACGTTTATCTTCCTGCATGCATCTTCAATTCACCGTACTTCACCAGTAATGTCCCATCTTCATTCTCCTTTATGGTTATAGCCGGAGCCCAGATATCGCCAAAAGGTGGAACCTTTGTTCTCACTTCCACCTCCGTTCCAGCTCTAAACTCTGACTCAGACAATAGCTTCAGCAACAGACACAAAGACAGTGAAATGAGTTATGATATACCAACAAAAGATGAAAACTTTAATAATAACTAGATTCTTACCCGCCCTTAAAAGGGCGGGTATATTTTCTGTTTTGATATTCTTTTTTATTTCAAGAAATTTAATTTTTATATATGTGTTTAATATTAAGTAAATTTAATATAATTTTTGCAAATTATATTGAATATGTCAAGTTGCATAACTATACACATGTGTCATATGCATTTTAAAAATTAGTTTTCTAATTATTTTTATAATTAAAAAACTACTAAGAAAATAAATTATTTTGCAAGCTTTAGGAATAAAGATTATAACTAATTTTTAAAATTCATATGACACATGTGTATAATTATGCAACTTGAGATATTCAATATAGTTTGCACAAATTATATTAAATTTAATTAATATTAAACACATATATAAAAATTAAATTTCTTGAAATAATCAAAAAATTGAAACAAAAATATACTCGCCCTTCGAAAGGACGGGTCAGAATCTAGTTACAAAAAAATATAATTGCTTACATTATATTACTAAACTTACGTTAGCTTTTTTAAAAAAAATAGAAACTATATGAACATATCTTGTTTCAAAAATTTGTAGATTAATCTTATTTTATTAAAGGTTAATTAGGCAATCAATCTTTATAAAAATCAATATTTAAAAACAATAGCAATTTAAAAAGCCCATAGAAATATCGATTGCAACAAATTATTATATTATTAGCAAAATCTGCAATATAGGAGTGAATATTTTACGGGATTAGACGATAGAAAATTAAAATTTGAATTTGAGTTGAGAATAATAGATTTTATTCCTGAAATGTTCATTTTCTTAACTAAAAACTAAAAATATAAATTAAGTATTCGGTATGTTATGACTAATAAAAAAGTAAATAAAAGAAAATAAAATTTATTTGTAGTTGAGTTATACACCATATATGTATGGCTTAAAAACAAAAATATATTTGTGTTGAAGTATAGATTATTTCTATAATATAAATCTATATAAATCTTTTTATTATATGCACTACTTATATGTTCACCCAACGTCTTCATATTTAACGAAACCTAACATAAGCACAACTTGTTGCATAAACTTTAATTAGATTCATCAGATTTTAAACTACTAAATAGTAACTTGGTTCTTCAATAATATCTTTGAAAAGCTTAATGAAATTGTTTGGTTTATGTATGAAATTATCATAAAGATAGAGGTTGTAAGTTTACACATCTGTATTTACAGGTTTTATCCTCTGTTCCAAGAGTAAAACTGGGTTTCATCATGTGAGTTAAAACCACTCAAATTCGTGCATAAAAAGTTAAATCAATTTTACAACTCTTACAGTTGACCCTCATCGTGGTGTAACAGAAGCTTTGATTATAAATTCCTTTAATAGTATTCTTGTTGATCATCACCTGTTCATATATTGTTCTGCAAATCATTGTCGTGGTAAAGACAATAATGGAAAAGTTGTTAATTTTGCTTTGTCGAACCACATGTTTAAAAACTTTCTTCGTTGTGGTTTTTAATTCCAGTTTTGTTTGATTATCATCCTTGACATTGTTCTGAAACTAATTGTCGTGGTCATAATTTTTGTTTGTTAATGATAAACTAATTGATGAAGATAAAAAAAGCACTTGGAAAGAGAACGTGGTAACTGTTTTTGTAGATAAAATTATAAAGTGGTTAGAGTTTTGATATAAATAGATACAGTTAAAAAAAGTTAGTTTTTTTTTTCTAAAATAGGTCCAATGATAATATATGTAATATTTCAAGATAGCTTGAGAGTAAAATATATGAATGATCATGTTTTATTAAATAAGATATTTTTTTTAAGTAGGTAGCATTAGAAATAATTATTGGACTAAACAAATATCAATAGGTCATGATTCTGTTTTAATAAAATAGAAGGAGAAGACTTTTTAACTCGTTTCTCGCAACGAAACCACTCTTCATCTTTCCAAACCCAATGTGGTCGCAAGTCCTTCCTTTCAACCTCGATGACATCTGGTTCGAATCTTAAGTACACCAAGAAACGCTGACGACGACCCAGAACTTTAACCACCCAACCAGGCCACCAGCCACCTCTGTGAGCAGCGTCGATCATGTCACCTGCCAAAAAGAAGAAGAAAATGAGAACAAATCTAATAAAAGAACAAGGCTCCGCTGTGAATGAAACAAAAGTTTAAACATATTACCTCCTGGATACGATGCATGCAAGACTCAGCAACCAACAAGCAAACGATTCCGGAAGACCAACGTATGATCATCATGTATGGTAAGTGTGAAACTGCCTCAAAACTCTGGGACAATGTGGTTCCAAAGAAAGGGGAGGTGCAGATTCCGAGCCAGTAGCCAATTATCCAAGGCAGGACACCAATTTTAAAACACAGGACAAAAGCTTCCTTAACGACAGAAAGGCATTTGCAGGCCACTAACCCACAAGAAACGCGGCAATGTCACTGTTTTGAAGTGAAATCCTAGAGAAAACCACTGGAATATGGCTGTAAGTGAAGCTTGACGGGCAATGAAGATGATTCCAAAGCTCACAAGACTTTGCAAGCTTTTGCAGACCATTGCTGAGGAAACCCACAAGAAACTTGGCAATATCGCTGTTATGAAGTGAAACCCTAAAGAAAACCAGTGGAATATGGCTGGAAGTGAGGCTTGACGGATTCCAAAGCCTACAGGACTTTGTAGGCTTTTGCAAGATTTTACTGAGAAGCTCCACAAGAGACATGGCAACTTCAGTGCTACGAAGTGAACCCCCAGAGAAAGCCACCGAACTATGACTGAAAATAAGTTTCGATGGAGAGTAGAGAGGATTCCAATTGACAGAAATATCATGCATCCAAGGATAACAGGCGAGTTTCCAAACAAATAGCTGCCTCCAACAGTTGCTAATACAATCCTTCCAATCCAAACTGGCAGAAGAACAATGAGGATAGACACATATACGCTGCTGGCAAGAATCTGTTACAGAACAAACACAACATGTTACTAAACAATCTTCATGGTGCATCAAAGAAACAAAATAGATGAACTTACAGCAAAGGCATCATCATCTAGAAAGAAAAGCAGCTGTCTGATAACCCCAAATTCATGAAGCGGCGCCTCTGGAGGAAGAAATATTAGCCGAGGAGGCTGCCCCAAATGTATGAGTTTATGAAAATACCAAGCTGAAGGTATTATCTCGATAGTCTTTTGCTTTCATTATTTATTGTATTAAAATAATTTTTGGCTCGTACCATTACCATTGTGCGATCAAAAGAGTGTGTGGGTGTAAAGACATCGAGATTCACCTATATATATATACAAAGTGAAACTAATTGTTACATGTATTAACTAATTATAAGGAAACTAATTATTACATGTATTAACTAATATTCTTGCGCAACTAATTTATTTGTTATAAGGAAACTAATTATTACATGTATTAACTAATTATAAAGAAACTAATTATTACATGTATTAACTAATATTCTTGCGTAAGTAATTTATTTGTTATAAGGAAACTAATTATTACATGTATTAACTAATATTCTTGCGAAATTAATTTATTTGTTATAAGACAACTAATTATTACATGTATTAGCTAATTATAAGGAAACTAATTATTACATGTATTAACTAATATTCTTGCGCAAGTAATTTATTTGTTATAAGGAAACTAATTATTACATGTATTAACTAATATTCTTGCGAAATTAATTAATTTGTTATAAGGCAACTAATTATTACATGTATTAACTAATTACAAGGAAACTAATTATTACATGTATTAACTAATATTCTTGCGCAAGTAATTTATTTGTTATAAGGAAACTAATAACAAATTATCTTTTTCTTAAAATTAATGGGATCGATGAATTTAATGGTGAGATCGATTTAATTGATATTTTCCTATATTAGAGCTTGGTGATTAATTTAAAAAATGATTAAGAAATTCCAAAAAATCAACCAATCAAATGTTTCAAATTCTTCTAAGAAGCTCTGTATGAGTGACACGTGGTAAATGTACTTCTCTTTTAATATATAGAGGGGTGTTAAAATTCTATAAAAAATCAAACTAAGTACTCTCTCTGTTTCATATTAAGTGTCGTTATAGATTATTTTTTTTTGTTACAAAATAAGTGTCGTTTTTGACTTTCGATGTAAAATTTATTAATTTTATACTGAATTTTATTTTTCTATTGGTTAAAATAGTGTTAGGTGTATAGCTAATTGTGTTTTGATATATGAAATATGTTAAATTAATTGTTTTCTTAATCTGTGTGCAAGAAGCTAAAATGACACTTAATATGAAACAAAGAGAATATTAAAAAAGTAGACATTAAAAATATCTAGTCTTTATTAATGAAATTCGTGAATATGCAGATTACACTACCAATTTTATATATTTTAATATTTTTTTATTTATTTTAAAGATTCAAATTCGGATCCATATATCTGTCGGATATTACAATTTTAAGATGGATATTTGACATTCGGATATTTATAAACCGCATATGCTTAGAGCACCTCTATCGGCGGGAGTTCTAACTCTCGGATTCTCAAATATATATAATATTTAATTATGGGGTTCTTAATCTTATGAGAAACCTAATCCAAAATATTTATTTTAGAAAATTTTGGGTTGATTTTCTCATAAAGTTAAAAACCTCACAATTAAATATAATATTAATATATACATACACATATATATATTTTAAGAACTTCGGAGCTAAAACACAGATATCTAATTCGATATGTATTTAAAATTAAAATAAGACAAAAAAAATTACTATAAAATATTAATTTTCCATTACAATTTTTTTAAAAAACTACATTGTTTTAAACTTTTAATGAATAAATATATCAAACTTATATAAAGATATAAAAGTTATATATAATATAAATAATTTTATAAACATGTATATATGTATATCACAAATCAAATTGTATATTTTTAAGAAACTATGAATATTTGTGATTTGCTTTATTTTTGATGTATCTTGAATTTTAGTATCTGCTTTTATTTGTAATGTTATAGATATTTAATTTTTTTGAATAAAATAAAAATAAATAGCAGATTGAATATCAAATTAAATTTTACAGATAATTTGCTCATCCTAAAAGTGACAACTGTATATAGAAAACACTTATCATGTGGGATGTCAAGATCGCATTAATGCAAAAGGAATGCACCAACTACACCATTATATAGTTTTCTTTGTAACAACAGATGAAATTGAAAGGTTTTGTCTTTATTACCAGCAATATTTGTTTTTTTTTTCTTGGCTTCTATGCTTAGAGGACCTCTATTGGACGGAGATTTTAACTCTCAGGTTTTCAAAAAATACATATATATATATATATATATATATATATTTGTATATATTAATATTAATATTTAATTATGTGTGTTTTTAATCAAAACTCAATCCAAAATATATGTTTTTCAAACGTTAATTTAAATTTTCTATAAAGTTGAAAATTTTACACTTAAATACTAATATTAATATATATTCAGAATTCTCGGGATCAAATTCTCTTATGACCCATATGGGTATCAAAAATTCTAAAATAACCCCTTCCTAATTTATTTTTATTTTTATTTAAATTTAATTCAAAAAACATGTAAAATAACCAAAAAACCTAAAGACTTCAACCTATTTACGAAGCCATGCCATTCATATCCAAACCCAACCAATAATCCGACCCGACCCACAATCTGACCCGCCCATAACCCGACCCGACCCAAATGTTAACCCTAATTTTGCTTCTTCTTTTTTTCCATAGTTGTTTCTTTCATTTTAAAACAAAATCAAAAGATTTCTTATAATTTTCATTAATTTTCTTTTTATTATTACAAATCGATCAACCCATGGTTATATTTAGCCAATTATATCTTATCTAAAGTCGAGTTTCATCTTCAATGTGAAAAAATCGCGAGAAAGAAGAACCCAGAAAATTACTAGTACAACTAGTACAACTAAAACTAGTACAACTAGTACAACTCGAAATAGTACAACTAGTATAACTTGAACTATTATAACTAATATAAATAGAATGAGTATAACTAGTACAACTATATTGAATATAACGAGTATAACTAGTACAATTATAACGCGTATAACTAATACAAATTTGTAATTAATATGGTGATATTTGTTTTTTGTTTTCAGTATATTAAGGATGCTAGAAAAGATGATGATGTCAAAGTACATGAATAATCTATTTTCCATAATATTTGATTTGAATAATGATTTGTTTACAAGTTGTACTAATTATACTAGTTGTACTATTTTTGGAAAAAAATCGTCTTTATCTTTTTGCTCCCAAAGCCCAAAAAAGTAGTTGCGGAGACGGACCGGGGCGTAGTCGTCTCGCTGTGATGGCGAGATGGACCAGAGGCGAGGAAACCGCAAGAACTTAGACGTAGTGGCTCAAGCTCTCTTTTTGGCCGGTCTTCTAAGAGTCGTTTATTCAAAGATCGCTAGAATATCCCGTGAAGACTTGTTGCTCAATCATTTTTTAATCATATATCATCTTAGATATTTGATTGTTTCTCATATAGAATACCAAACTAGTTTGTCAACTTTTGAAAGGTCAAAGTTGTACCAATTGTATCATTAAAACGAAGGAGGGCGAGAATGATCTAGAGAAGGTAATTAAAGTTAATGTATTTTGTTTTGATTTAATGGCACCTGATTTAGTTTTGGTTTTATTGTGATTTGTTGTGATTTCGTAGAGGATGTTGATGAATCGCCTTATACACTTGAAGTGATGACAACAGCTGCCGAAAAGGTTGAGAAAGAAGTTGCAGAGAAGAAAGTTGTGGAGAAAGTGGATGAAGATGCTAAAGTTGATTTACTCGAAGATGCAGAGCCCTTGACGAGGCTGAAGAGATTAACAAAGCCTTCTCATTAAAATAACATGCAGCTATACTAGTATTTTAGTTGTACCGACTGTACATAGTTGTACTAGTTTTTGAGTTGTACCAGTTTGTACATAGTTGTACTTTGGCAGTGAAACAAAAAATATTAGTTGTACCACATAATAAATACATTTACCTCAGTTGTACCATTTATTTATGTTTACATATCTTTGCCCGATTACAATGATATCATCAATTTTGTAAAAAATACATTTCATCTATGTTTTTCAAAAATTATGTGGACAAACAAGTTAACAAACCTTAAGAGTATAAGGTAAATCATGTAAACTTATGAAGTTGTGTAATAATTTAATTTTTTTTTTCAAAACTTCAAATTAAATTAAAGAAACTTTCTGAGTACATACCAGTTGAGATATTTGATTGTTTTCTTCTATGGATACCAAATTGGTTTTGTTAATTTCTGAAATATCAAAGTTATACCAGTTGTACCAGTAATACTCGTCTAATATATAATAAAAATTATATCAATTGTTTATATGTCTAGTTTTAGGGGTTGTACCAATATTTTTACACAATAGCTTTATAAAAATAAGTTCACTTTTTGTTTATCATAATAATATGACCAATATTTTCACACCATAGTTTTATTCATCATTTTAATAGGATCATTAAAACATGATAAACAATCCAAATGTAATAACACATAGTTGTACCAGTTGTGGAGTTGTACGATTGTGTACATAGTTGTACCAGTATTTTAGTTGTACAATCATATACATAGTTGTACCGAGTTTTGAGTTGTACAAGTTTGTACATAGTTGTATTTTGGTCTAGAATTTGAAATATATAGTTGTACCAAATTATAAATAAATATACCTCAGTTGTACTTCTTTTATATATTTACATACCTAGAATCACATACTATGAAATCATTAATTTTGTCAAAATATATTCGGTATAAGTTTTTTAAAAATATAGTGAACAAACAAGTAAATAAACCTTTAAAGTATAAGGTAGATCATAAAAACTTATGTAATTGTGTAATAATTGCAAAAAAAAAAAATTGCTTAAACTTCAAATAGTTAGGATAAACCATTCTAAGGACATTTCAACTTGTATAGTCTACGGTTGTTTTCATATGGAAAGCCAAATAGAATTTTAAAATTTCTTAATTGAATAATTGTACTAGTTATACCAGCATTTTATGTCTGTTATATATAAAATAGTTGTACTAGTATTACAATATGATATCAAAATTGAAAAGTTTAGTTACGCCACATAAGAAGTAAATACACCTTAGTTACACCACTTCTATATGTTTACATATTTAGTATCTCATATTATGAAATCATTAATTTAAAAAAAAAAATTTGGTATACGTTTTTCAAAAATATGGTAAACAAACAAATAAACAAATTGTTAAAGTATAAGGTTAATGATATATAGTGTTTTTAATATTTTTAGCATCTTTTTCTTAATCATATTAGTGCTTTGAGTTGTATTTAGGTGTTAGATTGCATATATATATGATCATTTGCATGCATTAGAGGCTGGATTGCACTATTAAGAAGCTTATGGCAAATATCAAGGGTTAAATTGCATATTATTGAAGTTTGGGGTCAAAAACGATGTTAATGAAAGATGAGGGACCACTCTGAAATTAATAGAAAGTCTGGACTAGTATTGGAAAATTTGAGGTTGATTCAAAAGGATTTTTCTGCAATTTCGAAAGGTTTGAGATTAAATCATAATTAACCAAAACGTGAAGAGCTAGATGTGCAAATAAATTAAAATAGGTAATTTAATTATTTAATTTACATAGGGTCATGGGGTCATATAGATTAAAATAGTTCATGATAGAATATTTTTTAGGGTTGTGTCCTATTAGAGATTAAAGTCCGAATTCTCGAGCTAACCTCCACCCCCTTTTGGGTGCTCTTATATATCTATCACGTTTTTGTATGAAGTTTAAACACATCAACTTGTACAAGAACCTATTAACAAATGGACCTGAAGCAGCTTCTATGGAAAGACGAGACGATAAGCGAAGAAACAAATATTTTGATCTCTTTGCTTCCTTCATGCACAGATTTCCAAGGGAAGAAGCTTTATAACTATCAAGGATGTTGGTATTACAACACCTCTCTCCAAGGTGTTCTTAATTTCCAGAGAGGTTTTAAACCACAAGACACCGATATAATTCTTGCTTCATCCCCCAAATCAGGCACTACTTGGCTCAAGTCCCTCACCGTCTCCCTCATGGAGAGATCAAAGAACCATTCCTTTGATCATCATCCTCTACTATCTCATAGTGCTCATATAATTGTACCATTCTTGGAGCTCCATGTTTATCAGGAAAGTTCAAGCCCTAACCTAGCCAAGTTCTCATCACTTCCGAGGCTGTTCTCAACTCACATGCCACTGCACGCGATGCATGATACCCTCAAAGACTCTCCTTGCAAGATTGTGTACCTGTGCAGGAACGTGAAGGACACGTTGATCTCATGGTGGTTTTTTAGGAGTGTTGTTAATGAAATCGAACCAAACAGAAGCATTCTCGAGGACACGTTTGAAGCTTTCTGCAGCGGAACTACATTCTATGGACCCATTTGGGAACATGTCTTGAGTTATTGGAGAAGAAGCTTGGAGGATCCCAAGCAAGTGCTTTTCATGAGGTATGAGGAGATGAAAGAGAACCCTCGTGATCAGATCAAGAAACTTGCTGAGTTCTTGGGGTGTCCTTTTACCAAAGAAGAAGAAGATAATGGATTGGTGGATGAGATCTTTGGAGTTTTGCTCTCTGCGTAACCTTAGCAATTTGGAGGTTAACAAAACAAACAAAATTAACAAGACTTTTTTCCATAAAGGGGAAGTTGGTGGCTGGAAGAATTATCTTACTCCTGAAATGGAGAACAAGCTAGACATGATCATCCAAGAAAAGTTGCAAGGTTCTGGTTTGAAATTGTAAGTTTGTGTGTAAAGGTGAAGTTGGTGACTGAAAGACTTATCATATTTGGTTTGTGTGTTTCTTTGTTGTTATTTTCCTTCATAATATCTTTCAATTGTTATCTGCAGACCGAATGTTCCATTCAAAAGTTTGTATGCTATTGAAATTTTCATTAAACTACTGTATTGTTATATCTTATGGCATTTTAATTGTTCTTTCAAAAATATTTTAACGGTAAATCTCTCAAATAATCATTTCTTAAATTCTATCACAAAAATAACTTTCAAAAAAAAAATGATCGAAATAGATTTTTTTCTTTTGAAAATTTTAATATTTTTTTTTAATTTTAAAAATCACCTCCAAAACTTCATCTCATATCTCTAAACCCTAAGTTTAGTTTATTTAACCAAAGGGGTATAAATATATATTTATACCATTTCATAAAGTTTATTTTGATTATTTTTCTCTTTAAAAACTATTTTGTAACAAAAACTTAAAAAGCTATCTTAAAGTATTTCTCATATTTTAATCTGCATGTATTATTTTAAAAAGAGCCTGCACGTATTATTTTAAAAAGAACTAGGATTTTGTTTGCAATTCTAGAAAGATGTATATGTATATGGTTAATAAGGTTATATCTGAAATTTCTGGAGATATATACATTTTTAAAATATATTATTATTTCTACATTTGATTCATATTCCTTAGATACTTTAAAAAGTTAATGTTTATTTATGTTTACACCTTGTCGATTGTCTTCTATATCCCATGCCCAATTAAATTTGGCTATGAGGATCTCCAATGTAAAACTCAATTTTTTCCTCTGAAATGGAGTAAAAATATTTCAACCCTACTCTATTTCTTACTCAATAATGAAATAATGAATAAACAGAAAAAATATATTTGTTTTGCAAAAATGACTCAAAATTTCAACTCAAATGCAAAATTAACCCACCATTTTTTTAGAACTTTTATTTGCCTTATTCACCCTAAATTTCCGAGTTATTCACAAAAATACCATTGCTTTTTTTTTTTAAATAAGTCTTTTACTCTATCATCTTTATCTTCACCAAATATTTACAATATTGCCATTGCCATCAATTCCCCAACTACCATGAACAACCAATTTGAAGGTCTTAATGACAAAAAAACGAATTTTTCTCTTACTATCTCATTTGTTGTGCATTCAAACCACATGTCTTTCACTTTCCTTAAAAATCATTCAAAAAACCCAAGATTTTTATTCCAAACTTTGTAATGTTCATAGAGTAATGGATTGGTAGCTTGAGTATTGAAGTTCTGTGTGCTTGGAGAACCTAAGCAAGTCATCTGACGGTCCAAAGTATGAAATCGATATTGTTTTTCAGATCTGTTCGCGAAGAAGACTTCTAGAGAAGTCTTCTGGTCAATGCATAAGTTAGTTTTGCAATTGACCTTTTGCGTGTTTTGACTAGAAGACTTCCCCAACAGTCTTCTAACTTTCCTTTGATTACAAAAAAAAAAACAAGCAAAACCGAGAAGACTTCCCTAGCAGTCTTCTTAGATAAACAGGTTGGTTTTGCAATTGACCAAAATTTGTCATAAATTTGACTTCTGTAGAAGACTTCTAGAGAAGTCTTCTACAGAAGTCCAATTTCTGACAACGATCGGTCAATTGCAAAACCAACCTGTTTATCCGAGAAGACTTCTAGGGAAGTCTTCTCTGGGAATTTCAAGAATTTTTCAAAATCAAAAGTAAGCCAATATTTACAAAGGAAAACTTCTCAACATGTCTTCTACAGAGTAGACTTCTAGAGAAGTCTTCCTTCGTAAATTTACAATTGTAAAAGTGACCTAAACGGAAGACTTTTTTAGAAGTCTTCTCTGTGGATGACTTCTTTAGAAGTCTCAGTACGAGCTTCAGAAGGAACAGGAGCCTCAGTACGATCCTCAGAAGGAGCCTCAGTACGAGACTCAGTACGAGACTCAGTACGAGGTTTCTTCCAGGGTCTTCTTTCTTCCTTGAAAGGAAGCTCAAGAGATTCCTCCTTGACAATGATGACCTTTGGATTGGTCCACGGCTTAGTACCAATGTCTGGCCAGCACTCTTTGCCCCACTTCATCTTGCGTTCACCACCACAGATGAGATTCACGAGGTTCTCAACTGCCTCATCGGTGTTATCATTGTCCTACTGCGGGAACAATTCAGCAAGCTCCTTCACCACTAGGTTCACCACACGAGTCTGCAGGAAGTATTGAATATCAATTTAGATACTGAGACAATAATCACTACCATATCAAGTTAGATACTGAGACATACCTGTGTGCAGATACCCTCTTTAACAAATTTTTGTCCTTTATGCCCCTTATAAGCTAGCAGAGGAGGACTAGGTTTGTTTCGTATGGGCTTTCCATACTCCGCAGCAAAGTCTAGCATAACGAAGTAGATCCAGACTTGGAGTACTTGAATAAACCCATCAATGGTGTAAGATTTTGTCAAATCCTTAGCCTTCACAGAGTCCATAAGGATCTTAAACGCCAATCTCCCCCATGGGTAGGCCTCAAACTCTTCAAGATTCATCACTAGCCTGGCAGGACTAGCCCGTGTAGCGGATGTGGACTTTCGTCCTTCAATGAATCATGTGTAGATAGCTAGGTATCCCAGCCTCATGCGGTCATCCCGAGACCACTGTTCACATCTCCCACACGCCGCCACTATTTGCTGGGAGCTTGGACCAGAGTCGATATCAACACCCATCAACTCCCATAACCGATACAAATCCTCTGTTAGGCCTACATGAGGATTATCCACATGCTCAACATAGTTGCAGTTAAAACCGGTGAGATGTTCGAACTCAATAAGTGAAAACCTCAACGGCTCTGAACCAATGAGACTCCACAGCTCGTACTTCTTCTTGACATCGAGCTGAAAACAGAGCATATAGTGAACCAGCCTAGACACTCAACCAAAGTCCAACTCCCAGAACTTTATGAAGACTTCCAATCTAGAGTTCTTCAGCTCCTCCCATTCATCAGCATGGAGAGCATCCTTTACGGCATGAAGTAATCTGGGGTCATCAGTATGATATCCAATGCTCTTCATTGGAATCGGCTCTTCCACTAGGGTGAACAACCTCTTCAGGAGTACTGGTAATTCCATTGTATAGCCTGCAAACAACGATAAAACAACATCTCAAACATAAAACAAACACACCAAGAGTTCTATACTAACATACAGACTGTGAAGACTTCGGAAGGCTTTCGGAAGACTTACCGAAGACTTACGGAAGACTAACCAAAGACTTACGGAAGACTTCATGGAAGTCATCCGGAAGACTTACGGAAGACTTCATGGAAGACTTACGGAAGACTTCATGGAAAACTTACGGAAGACTTCGGATGGCTTCCATTAAGTCTTCCAGATGGCTTCCACTAAGTCTTCTGGATGACTACCATGAACACTTACGAATGACTTCCATGAAAACTTACGGGTGATTTCCATGAAGATTTACGGCAGACTTCCGGGAGACTTACGGACAAATGGGTCAACTTGAGGTCGGAAAGGAAAGAAATAGAGGAAGAAGTCAAGGGGAGAAACGAACGAACGGTTTCAGATCTGAAATCAAGAGGAACCGGTAGTCGGAAGAGATTTGTCGGAAATCGTCACAGTAATCGCCTTAGAAGAGGAGATTAAATTCTAATGATATTTTTTTATCTTTACTAAAATCATAAACATAGTTATGATCTATGTATAATTATAAGAAATATAAATGTATCAATTAACTTTGACGATTACTGTGACGATTTCCGACGAATCTCTTCTGACTACCGGTTCCTCTTTATTTAAGATCTGAAACCGTTCGTTCGTTTCTCCCATTGACTTCTTCCTCTATTTCTTTCTTTTTCGACCTCAAGTTGACCCATTTGTCCGTAAGTCTCCCTGAAGTATGTTGTAAATCTTCATGGAAATCACCCGTAAGTTTTCATGGAAGTCATCCGTAAGTGTTCATGGTAGTCATCCAGAAGACTTCCGTAAGTCTTCCGTAAGTCTTCGATAAGTCTTCTGAAGTCTTCCAAAGTCTTCCGAAAGTCTTCCGAAGTCTTCCAAAGTCTTCACAGTATGTATGTTAGTATATAACTCTTGGTGTGTTTGTTTTATGTTTGAGATGTTGTTTTACCATTGTTTGCAGGCTATACAATGGAATTACCAGTACTCCCGAAGAGTTTGTTCACCCTAGGGGAAGAGCCGATTCAAATGAAGAGCATTGGATATCATACTGATGACCCTAGATTACTTCCTGCCGTAAAGGATGCTCTCCATGCTGATGAATGGGAGGAGCTGAAGAACTCTAGGTTGGGAGTCTTCATAAAGTTATGGGAGTTGAACTTTGGTTGGGCGTCTAGGCTGGTTCACTATATGCTCTGTTTTCAGCTCGATGTCAAGAAGAATTACGAGCTGTGGAGTCTCATTGGTTCAAGGCCGGTGAGGTTTTCACTTATTGAGTTCGAACATCTCACCGGTCTTAACTGCGACTATGTTGAGCATGTGGATAATCCTCATGTAGGGCTAATAGAGGATTTGTATCGGTTCTGGGAGTTGATGGTGTTGATATCGACTATGGTCCAAGCTCCCAGAAAATAGTGGCGGCGTGTGGGAGATGTGGACAGTGGTCTCGGGATGACCGCATGAGGCTGGGATACCTAGCAATCTACACAGGATTCATTGAAGGACGAAAGTCCACATCCGCTACACGGGCTAGTCCTGCCAGGCTAGTGATGAATCTTGAAGTGTTTGAGGCCTACCCATGGGGGAGATTGGCGTTTAAGATCCTTATGGACTCTGTGAAGGCTAAGGATTTGATAAAAATCTTACACCATTGATGGGTTTATTCAAGTACTCCAAGTCTGGATCTACTTCGCTCTGCCAGATTTTTCTGCGGAGTATGGAAAGCCCATACGAAACAAACCTAGTCCTCCTCTGCTGGCTTATAAAGGGCATAAAGGACGAAAATTTGTCAAAGAGGGTATCTGCACACAGGTATGTCTCAGTATCTAACTTGATATGGTAGTGATTATTGTCTGAGTATCTAAATTGATATTCATTACTTCCTGCAGACTCGTGTGGTGAACTTAGTGGTGAAGGAGCTTGATGAATTGTTCCCGCAGTTGGACAATGATAACACTGATGAGGCAGTTGAGAACCTCGTGAATCTCATTTGTGGTGGTGAACGTAAGATGAAGTGAGGCAAAGAGTGCTGGCCAGACATTGGTACTAAGTCGTGGACCAATCCAAAGGTAATCATTATCAAGAAAGAATCTCTTGAGCTTCCTTTCAAGGAAGAAAGAAGACCCTGGAAGAAACTTTGTACTGAGGCTCGTACTGAGTCTCGTACTGAGGCTCCTTCTGAGGATCGTACTGAGGCTCCTGCTCCTTCTGAAGCTCGTACTGAGGCTCCTTCTGTTTCGTGGAGTGGGCTTAAGAAAGAAGATCTTGAACAAAGTTTCAAGAACTTGACGAAAGTTATGACTGATGGGTTTGGACAGTGCCTAAAGGATATCAAGCTTCTTGCCGATAGGATTAAAGCTGTGGAGAAGAAGGTGAGAATCAACCACAATGAACTTCAACTCACAGTTTCAGAACCGGATAATATTGCGCAAGAACTAGGGGTTAGTACTGAAATCTCTCCCAAAATCAAAATGAAGAGGAATACTAAGAATAAGAAGTGAACTCGAATTTGTTTCATTTGTTGATTGGTACATTTGTTTCATTTGTTGATTGGATGGTACATTTGTTGATTGGTACATTTGTTTCATTTGTTGATTGGATGGTACATTTGTTTCATTTGTTGATTGGAACCTTTGGCTTGAACTCGAATTTGCAGAGTGAGAGTGTGAATCGGAAGAAATCAGGAAGTGTCAACAAAGACACTGACCAAAAACAAATGAGTAGCATCAATGCACCTCGGGTCCCGGAGGTGGAAGATCCAAGTGTTGTCATTATGGACAAAACTGAGCCAACTAAATCAAACTTGGATAGGGCGGACGAGAGACGCCGTATAAAGAAAGATGCTACCATGGCATTCCTTAGGGGAAAGAGTGAACGAGAGAGGAAGCTTGCTGCATCACAACAGTCTCCTTATCAGGGCAACAGCACAGCCAAAGTGATCGTGCCGAACAAGAAGGTTGGTCTTGGCTATGATCCGTTTGCTCCCCTTGACAATAATAAGAATAAGTTGCTTATTGAATTTTTGAAAAAAGATCTGTGAGTACTAATCTCCCACAGAACAATAAGTTGGTTGTTGTTGTTTGTTGATCTAGTTTTGCTGTTTTCAGGACTTATAGAATAACTTTTGATAAAAGACCACCGGGGCTAAGTCTGTAGTATTCCACCATCTGAACACCCTTAAAATTGCTCCACGACTCGGTAAGATTTTTAAGGTTTACTTGTGGAAGTCTTCTGGAATTCTTTTGTAAGTTTTTTGGAAGTCTTCTGTAAGTCTTCTGGAAGTCTTCTGGAAGTCTTCTGGAAGTCTTCTGTAATTTTTCTGGAAGTCTTCTGTAAGTCTTATGGAAGTCTTCCGGAAGACGTCTTCCAGAAGTCTTCTGTAAGTCTTCCGGAAGTCTTCTGTAAGTCTTCTGAAAGTCTTCTGTAAGTCTTCCGGAAGTCTTCTGGGGGAAGTCTTCTGACTTGTTATGTCTTCTTGAAGTCTTATGCCTTGTTATGTTTTCAATGCAGCATATGGATGGTTATATCAATTTACTGAGACAACGGTTTCAGAGGCATCCAGAGCACTTTAGGAGCGAGAGGCTTTGCATTCTTGATCAAGTGTTCAGCAGAATGTGGACGTTCAAGTACCCAGAGTTTAAGAGATCAGAGCTCGATGCAAACGGGTTAGGAAGGTTGCTCCCTGCAGGGAGTTGGGATTTTTATGCTGGTATACTACCCAGATTTTGCCAAACAAAAAAGGTTTGGGATCGGATGTGGATGACATTTATGCGCCAGTGAACTTCAAGAATGATCACTGGATTGCTATTTGGATGTCCATTCTAAACAGACACATCACCATCTGGGACAGCATTATAAACCATATTAGACCTGCTCAACTCGCCGATTTAATGGAACCTTTTGTCAAGATGCTACCTTATCTGCTTGTGGAATGTGCTGTCTCCGTCGAAGAGCGTGTGAAATACACACTAGAGCCATTCACATATGCGAGAGTGGCTGCCGGAGTACCTCAATGTCGTGCTGGTGATTGTGGTGTGTTCACCTTGAAATACATTGAGTGTCATGCTCTTGGAATGGAATCATTTCCTCCTGCCTTATCTGATAAAAACGTCAAGAGCATTAGGGAGAAGATGGCTACTGACCTATTTAATGAGACCCCTGGCAACAGTGGAGAAACCGATATTGAAGGCATGGATATATATGATTGAACTAATATTTTGTATATAATTCTAATCTTTTGTAACCTTGAACTAATATTTTGTACATAATTCTAATTCTAATGAAGGAACCTATTCAAACACAATACATAAGACATAAGATAAGTTCATAAGACATAAGATAAGTTCATAATCCATAAGTTCATAAGACATATCCAGACGACTTACAAACGACTTCAAGAAGAAACCCTCCGGAAGACTTAAAGAAGACATCCATACGACTTACCGAAGACTTACAGACGACTTACAGAAGACTTCCAGAAGAATTTAAGAAGATACCCTCCGAAATACTTACAGAAGACATCCAGACAACTTACCGAAGACTTACAAATGACTTACAGAAAACTTTAAGAAGATACCCTCCGGAAGACTTACAGAAAACATCCAGACGACTTACCGAAGACTTACATAAGACTTCAAGAAGACATCCTCCGGAAGACATACAGAGGACTTTCAGAAGACATCCTCCAGAAGACTTACATAAGATTAGTTCTCACTATTTGGACAATTTAGACGTGTATGACCAGGTTGTCTGCAGTTTGAGCAGCTATAATCCTTGTGTAGCTTCCGCGGTTTGTGTCCTCTCATTCTAGATAGCTCTAACCAAGATTTCCATCTTGATTTCTTTTGTCACCCTGGACCACGCTTTACATCTGGAGGAAAACAAGTCTGAGACTCAACTTCTCCACCACAAGGATATATATTATGTGAGTATCCTGCATACAAATATTCCTTCGAGTATAGGGGGCACACAAGTGTTGCAATATGCCGATTAGCAAAGGTTCCAGCTGCTATATATAGCATGCGAGCAAGGTATTTTCTCGATTCCATAGACACCACATTCACACTTACTATGTTCCAAATCGACAACACAGTCATGTTTGCCACCTGACACAAAGAATCGACTTCCATCAATTGGTTGGACAATCATCTTATCCGCTAACTCCTCACGAATCACCAATAAGTATTCAACTCCCCGACTATATTCAGTTGTGAAATTCATAGCATCTTCTCGCTTTTTCTAATACCACCTTCCCAACTTTTCCCTTATAAACTCCAAAAGAAACACTATGGGAAATCCTCTTGCTCTCTTGAGAGCGGAGTTAATAGATTCAGCTATGTTGCTCATTTTTATATTGTACCTTTCTCAATGACAATGAACCCATGACTATAGTCTCACGTCCGCTTCCTCCAAATATGTTGCCAGTGCCGGGTTAGCATTCCGGATCTCCTCCATGTAGCGGTTAAAGTCGAAGAGTGTATGAGCATAAGCAGCGCCTTTAACCAAGTACAATAGATGCTTCCCTTTATACTTTTTGACAATGTTCTGTTTTAGGTGATAATAATATATTCCTCGGGTTGCCCAAGGGAACACCTTTTCACATGCGCTTTTAATGGCTCTATGCCGGTCGGAGACTATCATCAAAGCATGCTGATCAGATACACAAATCCTCAGTTGTGTGAAAAACCATTCCCAAACATCATCATCTTCTATATCTACGATTCCAAAAGCCAATGAAAATATCTGAAAATTACCATCTTGTGCAGCTGCAACTAACATAACACCTTCATACTTCCCACTTAGGTGAGTCTCATCCACCACGATGACCCTTCTTTGATACTGAAAATCAGCAATAAAAGCTCCAAATGATATAAATAGATACTTAAATCTATTCTCAGCATCAAGTTCTATACTAGTCTTAGAACCCGAATTTGCTAACATGATTAGTTCCAAATATGAAGGCAGCCTCTCATACCCTTCTTCTGCTGATCCTCTTACCAATTTTTGAGCATGTAACAATGCTCTGTATGAAGTGGTGTAATCTAGAGTCATGCCAAACATGTTCCTCATTGCATCTTGGATATGCTTCAGATTTAACCCATCAATGATTCCAACGCGATCTATGAAAAGCTAACCAACATACTTGGTAGTAAAATGTTTCCGGTGAGCCCGTCGTTCAGACACAAAACATGTATGAGTCTTCACATACTTTGTTACCTAAAACATGTTTATTCCATGTTTCACACTCGCTCTAAGCTTCCATTTGCACCCAGGAACACGACATTTTGCTAAAAGTAGAATTTTAGTGGTCTTGTATATTTTGAAGCAGAATTTATGCTTCACCGTTGTCAACTGCAACTCTGAAACCAATGCCGCTTTAGTGATAAAACTCTGGCTGACATAGATATTGGTGTCAACTATCTCATTCGAGCTTTCTCCTTCATTAGCATATGTCTCTTAGAAATTCTCAAAACATATATCTTCTTCCTCTTCCTCTTCCTCATCCTTAACTCTTCCATACTCACTGTAATCTCCAAACTCATCATCCACTTCAGCAACATACTTCTCCTCCTCATCATTTATATTTTGAGGCAAATTATCATCATCTTCCACTTCATTTTCTTCTTTCCCTCCATTTTCTTCTTCTCCTTCAACAGCTAGGTTTTCTTCAGCGTTGGCATCATTGACATTCCTCATCCTGCCTCGGCTTGATACACAAAGACGTACAAAATGTGTTTTACTTATCTTGATCAAGTTATGAACTTGTCTATCACTTGTAACATGAATAGGAGGAGTATCAGGAGCTATTTGTTGCATTACTGCGTCTTGTAACAAGTAAGTTAAATCCACAAGCTCAGTGTTCTTATCCAGGTTAAAATCTTCTACAGCCATTTCAACAAGTTCATCATATGTAGAACCATCATTCAAAAAGAACATTCTCGCTCCTTTGACATTATCAACCACAAAATCCCAAGAATTATCTTTCATCAACCATTCTCCGTAACCAACATGTAACTGAAGCATCATCTGAAAAAACCAAATTAAAACACATTAGCAAACACACAACATCATATTAAAAAAAACTGAGAAAACTTCTTAAGAAGTCTTCTACGTTTAGCTAAGAACATTAATAAACATAAAAAGTTTGTAACCTCATAATTATCATCATTTTAGTCATGAATTTCACCCAGGAGCCCCAATACACATTAATTAACAAGAAAATATTAAAAATTCGTTTTGAGTTTTGAGAAAATTGAAGTTTAATAAAAATTGACGTAGAAGACTTCTTAAGAAGTCTACCCTGAAGAAAACTTCTAAAGAAGTCATCCCCAGAGAAGACTTCTAAAGAAGTCTTTCGTTTAGGTCACTTTTGCAATTGTAAATTTACGAATGAAGACTTCTCTAGAAGTCTACTCTGTAGAAGACATATTGAGAAGTCTTCCTTTGTAAATATTGGTTTACTTTTGATTTTGAAAAATTCTCGAAATTCCCAGAGAAGACTTCCCTAGAAGTCTTCTCGGATAAACAGGTTGGTTTTGCAATTGACCGATCGTTGTCAGAAATTTGACTTCTGTAGAAGACTTCTCTAGAAGTCTTCCGGCGGAAGACTTCCACTTCTAGGGAAGTCTTCTTTTTTATAACATGAAGTCTTCTCAGAGTCGCCAGAAGTCTGTCTGGATTACTTTTGCAATTGAGAATTAATAGCAAAACATTAAATATTAATGAGAAGACTTCTCTAGAAGTCTTCCGACGGAAGACCTCTTAAGAAGTCTTCTCTCTTACCAAATGTTTGACCAGAAACCCGAAATAAAACTTGAGAAGACGTATAGAGAAGTCTTCTCATTAATATTTAATGTTTTGCTATTAATTCTCAATTGCAAAAGTAACCCAGACAGACTTCTGGCGGCGCTGAGAAGACTTCATGTTATAAAAAAGAAGACTTCTCTAGAAGTCTTCTACAGAAGTCAAATTTCTGACAAATTTCGGTCAATTGCAAAATCAACCTGTTTATCCGAGAAGACTGCTAGGGAAGTCTTCTCAGTTTTGCTTGTTTTTTTTTGTAATCAAAGGAAAGTTAGAAGACTGCTAGGGAAGTCTTCTAGTCAAAACACGCAAAAGGTCAATTGCAAAACTAACCTATGCATTGACCAGAAGACTTCTCTAGAAGTCTTCTCTAGAAGTCTTCTTCGCGAACAGATCTGAAAAACAATAATCGATTTCATACATTGGACCGTCAGATGACTTGCTTAGACTTCTCCAAGCACACAGAACTTCAATACTCAAGCTACTAATCCGTTACTCTATGAACATTACAAAGTTTGGAATAAAAATCTTGGTTTTTTGAATGATATTTTAAGGAAAGTGAAAGACATGTGGTTTGAATGCACAACAAATGAGATAGTAGGAGAAAAAATTCGTTTTTTTTGTCATTAAGACCTTCAAATTAGTTGTTCATGGTAGTTGGGGGATTGATGGCAATGGCAATATTGTAAATATTTGGTGAAGATAAGGATGATAGAGTAAAAGACTTATTTAAAAAAAAACAATGACATTTTTGTGAATAACTCGGAAATTTAGGGTGAATAAGGCAAATAAAAGTTCCAAGAAAATGGTGGGTTAGTTTTGCATTTGAGTTGAAATTTTGAGTCACTTTTGCAAAACACCCTCAAAAATACATTCACAATTTTTCATTTTAACAAGGCAAATATTTAAACAATACATGCATGATATATAAATTTGTTCAGTTGGTTGATACATAAATCAATGTACAGTTGGTTGAATCCATACTTGGTTTACTTCACAGCATTACATTCACCTAAAGTATTATTTAGATTACATTAGATACCAAATATCATTTAATACAAACAAAACTAAATCCAATTATACAATTCTATGGGAAAAAAACTTTTGTACTATCTCAATATTGTAATAAAAAAACTACAAAAATTCCAATGTAATCAAATCTTTCAAATTTTAAATTTTTTTATCTAATATAAACAAACATAATAAATGGTTATATTTATAAACAAATACATAAAAATAGCCTATATAATAAAATATGATCAAATGACAAGTAACTTATGTAAAATATAACTTCAAATGGTTTAAATTTAACCATAGAACATACGCAAACAATAAAAAGTTTTCAATTAATCATAGGTGTTATTTATTACAAATTAAAAAAACCCACACGGACGTGCAGGTCATGGCATAGTAGTTAATTAATTAAGAATTTTTATTATTTAAAAATAAATATTAAAAAAATTGTATTTATATTTTTTTGTAAAAAAAATATTAAAAGATATTAATAAAATTTATCTTAGATCTTTTTAGATATTTTATTTTGAATATATTTAAATAATATATTAAGCTAGAGTGTATTTAGTAATAGATAAGTTAGTTGTATGTGAAATATTATGAATTTAAATAAATGCAATGTAAAGTAGATTTTTTGTGATTCTTTTTTAATAGTATAGATATAATATGATACTTTCAAGAAGTTATGAGTATGTACTCATTGATGATTTGTTGTTATGCAAAATGCAACAAATAAGTTTTGAATGATAATTATTGATAAAATATTTCCACCAGTGTAATGCTACTATTAGAATATGTTATGCAAAAACCGGCAAGCTTTTATATTTTCGTTTACTACTTTGTAATCTCTTAATAAGATAAACATAGGTAAAACTATTGTATTAAATGAAGGATAATGATTTCTGATAGGTAAAGAAAATCGTGTTTGTTACTATATCTTTCCATTGCTGAATTTTCTGTATAGTAAGCTACATTAATTATGTTTTAGTTTAAAGCAAATCGTGTTTATTACTAAATATTCCGATTGCCGAATAAACTACATTAATTATATTTTAATATAAAGGTAATGACACGACTGTAAATACTTATAAAACACAAAAGGATTTCAAAACAAAATCTCTTGTTTTAATAGTATAGATTTGTGGCTAGTCTATATGTTTTTATGTAAATATGTTCATGTATGAATATGTAAGTGAATAAAATAAAAAGACAAAGAGATTTGTTAACTGTGTTTGTTTCTAACATTCTCGAACCACGTCGAAAACTCATTCGCTAGAAAAAAAAGACCGCAACTAACAATTGCTATATAACATTCATTACTCTTATCTAAGGTTATGAATGGAGGGGCAGAACAAAGGCAGTTCTCCCGCACATGCAGTTTTCCCGCACTAAATTCACCATTCACGTTTTTCTGTTTTGAAAATGTAATTAGCGGGAGATCTGCATGCAGTTCAATATTTTTTGTCTTTTTGTGAGAAAAGCAGGAGATCTGCATGCAGTTCTCACCCACTATACAAATCAAGCGGATCAAGTGCAGATCATGTGTGAGAAAGCAGATCAAGCATATCAAATAATTTATTGTAATTAGAATAGTAAAAACAATTCAAATTAAATAAATTACCTATTTAAAAAATAATAATTACAATAAAAATTAAAATACATTATACAATACAATACATAAATAATAATAAATATTGAACTAAATTCATGTTATTATAGTTTTAAAATCAAAATACGAATAACATTAGCAATTAACAAAATACATCCATTTTCATTAATATATTTAAACCATGATATTGTACATTGACATAATACATATTATAATTTTTTTCACTAATACATATTATAATTAAAACACAATAATCATATAAATAATTTTACTAAATATAATATTTATATGACGAAAAATAAAAGTAGAGATAAATAGACATGAGAGTTTTTTGTATTATCAAAGTTGTAAGTAAAATAGAATGAAAATGTGTTATTGGTAGAAGAAGATTAAATATATTAATAATTACATAGTATTGTGATTTAAATATATATATTAACGAAAGATATATGTATTTCGTTAATTGCTAATGTTTTTAACATTTTAATTTTAATATTACATTAAACATGATTCTAGTGCAATATTTATTATTTTTATGTATTGTGTTTACATATTTAATTTTTTTATAATTTATATATATAATCTATTTTATTTAAATTGCTTTTATCATTCTAAACTGTACTAAACTGTTTGATCTGCTTGATATGCCTTTCTCCTACATGATCTACTTGATCTGCCTTTCTCCTACATGATCTACTTGATCTGCACTTGATCCGCTTGATCTGCATGATCTGCAACGCTTGAACTGTTTTTACCATTCGAAACCTATCATTGAAGCAACTATTACTCATTGTCTTCTTTTAGTCGAGTTACGTCAGTACTTTTTAACCGAGTGGCTTCTCCCTCCTATCCAGAACGAAGAGAAGGCGAAAAGGCGCTGAATATAATTCTCTATGATAACCCAACGGATCTAAACATCCGTCTGGTGAGAAGACACCCCCACACATCCATGTGTCTCTCAATAGAACCCTAGGCGCACAAGTCTTCATTCAACACAAGTCTTCATTCAACGATTTTAGCTGTCCAGATAACAGGTTATTTATAAAGCATTTCTAAATCAAAATATTAAAACACCATCAGTTGTAATATAACTCATCCAAACTCCAAAAGAAACTATGTATCATAAGAAACAATTAAATGTTTATTAAATAAGTTAACAAATCTTTTGGTTCTGACTTTCAATAATTCCATTTTTATTTTCTACAGATTATGAAGTGCAAAAATTCTGACCCAATACGGAATTGGATACTTTGAAATTTAAAAAACAATCTGTGGCTCTCTAAATAATTACCCAACAGCTTCTATATTTTTAAGAGCTCTAAAAACCATTGCCTAGGCTATAGATACAACTCTTGAGATCTTGGTATTTGTCATTTATGTCTTAAACGCACCATAGTAAGAAAAACAATAATGATAACAAGTCACATGGTTTGTTCTCATATAGTACTCCCTAAAAATATGAGTAATGTTATTTAGATGGCCAGATCATTGTCTAATAACTCTATTTTTTTCATTTTTATTGTTATAGACAGAAAAATGTCGATGGTTTCCCTTGGGCCGGGACTGTTATGTGTCAATCCCAAAGAGCACGCCTAAATCATGATGTTCCTTCACAAAACTATAATGAAATGAATTTAGTCAATTTACTAATCACTAAATTTTTTATTGAGGATTATATAGTCTGGTTTTTCTTTTCACACAAACATAATGTCAATAAAATCTAATATTCTTATCAAAGGAGATGAAATTATTTACTTTTGTAATGAAATATAATATAAATCATAATACATAATGTACCTCCCCTAACTGGAAATACATGTGAGGATCGAAAAATTTAAATTCGGATTATTAAATCTTACAGTACATATATAGTTTGATGCTAGAATCCAAACACATGGATAAAATCGCCCTGCAATGTTCAAATTTATTTTTTGTATATAATATGTGATCTTCTAGATTATGTTTAACATAGTGTCTTTTCTAATAGCTAATGACTTCGAGGGCGAATGATGTGACCTTAAATATGTTGTCTTTTCTGCCTCCCTTGAATTAAACATTATAATTATAAAACTCCTTTTTAATAATATAATTATAAAACTCCTTATGACAAAGCATGTTTTTTTGTTTTTTCTTGTTTTTGGACAAAGCATGCTTGTCT
Source organism: Moricandia moricandioides (assembly GCA_905132885.1). NCBI lineage: Eukaryota > Viridiplantae > Streptophyta > Magnoliopsida > Brassicales > Brassicaceae > Moricandia > Moricandia moricandioides. Next base: position 1,474,317 of record CAJHQQ010000001.1, read on the forward strand.
TTTTTTTCCGGCGGATTGTATCCCTCTCTATATATGGATATTCTGGATCCAACATGTCATAAGCAAAAAAAACTTACAACTACATTGAGGTTCTTTAAGCCATGCATATTTGCTTATCTTTCACAACTCATTTACATACATAATATCTCTGGGTTTCCCTCTTTCAAATTTATTGCAAGTGGTTTCTCATCAACAACAACTGAAATGTGGTAAGTCAATGCAAATTAAACTCAGTTGGTAAATTAGTAATGAATATTTTGGTATATTTATAAAAATGTGTAAGTCGATCCAAATTAAACTCAGTTTGGTTTATATTTAATTTATAAGTTAAACATGTCTTGCTCAACTACTTTCTTGTGCGCTTTTTGTTTTCTATTTTAATTAAGTGTGATGGTAAATTGGTAATGTTGAATAAATGGAAAGACTTAACTATCTCTTTGGTTTGGTTTTGTAATGCACACTACATCTTGACCCGCCCGACTGGGCGGGTGTTTTCTTTGATAATAATAATTATCAACTTGTACTTAATTATAAAATATTGGGTTTTATAAAGTATGATCAAAGTTCTTTGCTATCATATGATTGTTATTGTATTTAATGCACTTGGAACACCATGAAAAAAACGAATACTTTAGTATATATGTTTTTTCATTGTATATTTGAAATAACTTGTTAAAATATATTTATTGTAAGAAAGAAATATAAAAAGGGACTAAATTATATGAAAGAAATACAAAAAGAAATTACTTAATTTATTGTAAATGCAAAGACTAAATTTGTAAATAAAAAGGGAATATTCTTTTATACTGTTATCCATGTAGCCAAACAATTTTGTTATGTTTTTATCCAAACAACTATCTTTTTTAACTTTGTTATTCTTATATCCAAACAAAATCCTAAAGTATTTCTACTTTAATAAGATAGATGTTGATAAAAAAATTATTTGTACATAATATTATATTAAAAATGTATAACTTGATGCAATTTGATGTAATTGTATTATTCATATATTAACTTTTTTTTGTTAATTTATTTTGAAATGAAACAACATACTAAAATTTTTAATTATCAATATATAAATATCGATTTGGTTATATAAACTTTGGAATTGTAATTATTTAATTTAAATTTATTTTAAATGCAGTAGCAGAATCTGTAAATAAAAAAATAAAATACTTAATTTATTGTAAATGTAAAGGCTAAGTTTGTAAATAAAAGAAATTATTTTTAATATTGCTATCCACGTATCCAAACAATCCTCACTATCCATGTTTCCAAACAAAATCCTAAAGTACTTCTACTTTAATAAGATAGATGTAACTACTATAAACCAGTTAATAAATAGATAAGAGTATAAAAAACTTTTCTGATATACTTTTTAAATTCACATCATTATTTTAAAATAAAATCTTGAAATGAATAACTAAGAGCACCATTAACGGAAGCTCTTAATTGAGTTTCTTAGTTAATTTTGGATTTAATTAAAACAAAAAACACATTAAAACACAAGCGACGTTTCTTAATTAGGAGAAGGAAGAGACGGTTCTTCCTGGACACGTGTAGGAAAACTAGAGGAGAGAGTAGCGGTGCTGAACTTTTGTCGTTTGGTTTCACTTCTTTCTCTCCGAACCAGTTTCTCTCTCGGTTGGTGGGCGATGAAGGCGATTCTCTCTCTCTGTGGCTCCTCGACGAGACGGTGGCGGACCTCTCCCTCTCGGTGGCTGTTGTCGACGGCGACAGACGGTGGCAGACCTCTCTCTCTCTGTGGCTCCTCGACGAGACGGTGGCGAACCTCTCCCTCTCTCTCTCTGTGGCTCCTCAACTCGAATCAAAAGGAGGTATTATTTTGTTCTTCAATGATGCATGTCTTAGATTAGGCTTATTCTTATTCTGAATCCATTTTTTTTTTGTTTGTCGGTTCGATTGTGTCTCTCGATGGCGACGGCGACGGCGACGGAGGTCCTTCTCCTTGGCCGGTGGCGACCGCGACGAAGCTCCTTCTCCTTGACTCTCCTCGACGGCGACAGAGCTCCTTTTACTTGGCCGGTGGCGACCGCGACGGAGCTCCTTTTCCTTGACTCTCCTCAACGGCGACAGAGCTCCGTCTACTTGGCTCTCCTCAACGGCGAAGGAGATCCTTCTCCTTGGCTCTCCTCGATCGTCATCCTCTCTCGAGTAAAGGTGCGTATGGTTGCAAAGGTTAGCGACTCTCCTCCTCCTCTGTTGTGCACAAATTGTATGCTTGAGTGAATCGTTGATCTTTCTTTCACTATATAATAGTTATTTGATTCTCATCGATTTGATCAAGTTGTTGTTTGAGCACTGGATCAACACATTGTGTGTTTGGTTGATTGTTACAAGTTTATCAATTTTGATATAGTTTTTGTCTGTTGATTCTTTTGGGTATATAGGTGTCCAATATTTCTCTAGTTTATGTCTGTTGATTCTGTTTTGATTTGTTTTGTCTTTCTGCTTTTAGATGGATGGATCAATCTGACATGAGCAAGCTTCACCGGAGCAACAACAGACATGGCAATACAAGGTTAGTGTCACTTTTTGATCTAGTCTGAAAAGATAGAGAGATTTAGGTCCTGGTTAGAATGGAACTGAGATTAATAAATTGTCTTCTTCACTGGTAGGTTACGGTTGTGTGTTGGTAATTAATAGTTTCTTTACTGGTAGGTTTAGTGTGACTCTTTGATGTGGTCTTAATTGGCGATTGATGTTGATTATGATTCAAGTTTCAAACTGAATTGAATTGTAGATAATAAATGATCTGCTTTGTGTTTGATTATGGTTGTGTTGTAATTAATTGGAGTTATTGTTTGCTAAAAAGTGTTAGATATATGTCAACTCGAGTTTATTTGTTGTTTTGAATGCATTATCCTTTGTTTCCATCTATAAAACTCTTTCTTCCTCCTTTTTCTTGGATGCATTAATCCTTCTCTTCTTTAACTTCTCAAATGGATTTCAATCCATATCACCACAATTCAAACTTTGTTGAACTACTTAGTAGTCAACATGAAGTAGTATTTGGTAACGTAGGAGATAGTGTTCCTCTATCTTCATCTCAAGTTCCTTTCGGTGAAGGCCCTCCTGCAGAACGTCGAGAAAGAAAGACGTGGACTCCTGCGGATGATGTTCTGCTCATTAGCTCATGGCTAAACACCAGCAAAGATCCGGTTGTGGGAAATGAGCAAAGGTCAGGCGCATTCTGGACCAGAATTGCAGCCTACTTTGCGGCAAGCAAGAAGGTTCCAGGCTGCGAGCAAAGGGAGGCCAGTCATTGTAAGCAGCGTTGGCACAAGATCAATGATCTTGTTTGCAAGTTCTGTGGAGCGTACGAAGCTGCATCTAGAGAGAAAACGAGTGGTCAAAATGATAATGATGTCCTCAAACTGGCTCATCAAATCTTCTACAACAACCATAACAAGAAGTTCACACTAGAACATGCTTGGAAGGAGTTACGCAATGACCAGAAATGGTGTGACCTTTCTACAGCTAAAAATGATGGAAGCTCCAAAAAGAGAAAGCTTGATGACAGTTCACAGTCAGCTAGCTCTCATGCAACTGAAACCGACACTGTTGTTGATGATGGAGGAACCAATCGTCCCCCGGGTGTTAAGGCAGCAAAAGCCCGGGGTAAGAAGACGATTGGTGAGGGTAAGGATCTGTCTGAGTTTCAGACTATGTGGAACATCAAAAAACAGGATTTGGCTATGAAAGAAAAGCTCTCCAAGATGAAGCTACTTGACAGTCTAATTGCAAAACCCGAACCGCTAGCTGATTATGAAGATGCTCTGAAGAAGAAGCTCATTAATGAATTGATGTCTAATTAGTTTAAGTATAAGTGTCGATCTAAGTCCCAATTTAAGCTCTTGAATGCATTTGTATTGTTCTTGTTATGTTTGTTCTGTTTTGTGTTGTTCTTGTTCTGTTTTAAGTTCTTGTTATGTTAAAAAAGTTTGATGTACTTGCAGTGTTCTTGTTTGTGAATTGATCTTTAATATAAATGCTTCTTTAATATAAATGCTTCTTGTTGTTGTTGTTCTTGTTAGTGGATGAGTGGAGCGTGGATATAAATTGCAGTGTTGTTGTTGTTGTACTTGCAGTGTTGTTGTTGTTGTTCTTGTTAATATAAATTGATCTTTAATATAAATGCTTCTTGTTTGTCCTCACTTACAGGTCAAAACGTGGAAGAGTGGAGCATTGAGAGTGTTCACGGGCTTGTGTATCCATGTGTTGTGTCAGAGTACCAGAGTTGTGTTCACGGGATTATGTATTCATGTGTTGTACTCACTTTTGTATTCTTGTCTACTCACTTGTATAATCTTGTTCACGGGCTAGTAGTTGTCTATTCAGTTGTATAGTCTTATTCATAGACATGTGTACTCTTATTTTCTATATATTAAGTGTGTATTCACAAACCATTTTGATCAACACAAGTTCAATTTCTCTCTTTCTCAGCAAACAAAACAAGTTCACAAAAAAAAACATCACCAAATATTTTTGTAATGGCATCTTCTTCTCAAAACACTTTTGATTGTCCACTTGATGATACTTTTGATCAATATTTTGATCAACATTTTGATCAAGCATTTGAGAATTTTTCCATTAATTATGGCGATCAAGAAGAAGGGAGGAGAAAAAGGAAAAAACGAGCTTATATCGAAAGAAATCGTGAAGAAGGTCATGTTCGTTTATGGAATGATTATTTCAGTGAAATTCCAACGTATCCGGAAAATTTATTCCGACGACGTTTTAGAATGAACAAGACATTGTTCATGCACATTGTTGATCGACTCTCCAACGAAGTTAACTTCTTTCGCCAAAAGAAAGATGGACTTGGAAGGCTTGGTCTCTCATCCCTCCAAAAGTGTACAGCAGCCATTCGTGTCTTGGCATATGGTAGTGCGGCTGATACAGTCGACGAATACCTCCGTCTCGGTGAAACTACAACTCGGTCATGTTTGGAGAATTTTGTGGAAGGAATAATTTATTTGTTCGGTGATGAATACCTAAGAAGACCAACACCGGCTGATCTTCAACGTCTACTTGATATTGGAGAGCATCGCGGATTTCCAGGGATGATAGGAAGCATCGATTGTATGCATTGGGAGTGGAAGAATTGTCCTACCGCTTGGAAAGGGCAATATTCTCGTGGTTCGGGTAAACCTACAATCGTTTTAGAGGCGGTTGCTTCATATGATCTTTGGATATGGCATGCGTTTTTTGGACCTCCAGGTACCTTAAATGATATCAATGTTCTTGATCGCTCACCTGTTTTTGATGACATAATAAATGGTCAAGCTCCACAAGTCACTTACTCTGTCAATGGAAGAGAGTATAATTTGGCTTACTACCTCACCGATGGTATTTATCCAAAATGGGCAACTTTTATCCAATCTATTCCAATACCACAAGGGCCGAAAGCAGTTTTATTTGCTCAACGTCAAGAAGCTGTTCGAAAAGATGTCGAGCGTGCTTTTGGAGTCTTGCAATCTCGCTTTGCCATTGTTAAAAATCCAGCACTTTTTTGGGATAAAGTCAAAATTGGGAAGATTATGAGAGCATGTATCATACTCCATAATATGATAGTAGAAGACGAACGCGATGGATACACTCAATTTGATGTTTCAGAGTTCGAACAAGGAGAAGACACCAGAAGTTCACATGTGGATCTCACGTATTCTACAGATATCCCTACAAATATCGCCAATATGATGGGTGTCCGAACAAGAATTCGTGATAGACAAATGCATCAACAACTAAAAAATGATTTGGTTGAACATATCTGGGATAAATTTGGACGTGATGAAGACAACAACTGAACTCGGATGCTTTTTCAAAAAATCTTTGTTTTCATGTTTTTATTTAATAATCTTTGTATTCATGTTTTTATTTAAAAATATATGTTTAAAATATTATGTTTAATCATTTAATCAATAAATTTGAAATTCATAATTTTTTTTAAGAACCTTTAAATAAGAGACTTGCAATGGACCATACAAATATACCCATCTCTTAACTAAGTTTCTTAATCTACTTTTCCAACTACAAATTATTAAAAAAATGATTAAGAGCCTTAAAATGGGTATGTGGGATAATGGTGCTCTAAGTATGTGAGTAAACCAAAGGAAAAAAAATGAGGGACATGAATCGAGTATACGTTAATGTATCAATAAACAAACTAGTAGTATACATTCTTATAAACGAAATAGTTCTTCCTTCATCCAAGGATTGGTTTCATATTTAAACCATAACTCATATGGTTATTGTACAAATTTAAGGATGGATATACATTCATGATCCATACAAACATAGATACATCATAAATGCATATATATCTGCAGACATAAATATACATTCATGCATGCATATAGCAAATATATAGTTCAATACTGAAACAAGAATCATCGTAAGAATATTCCATACTCTTTAGGTTTTTATTATGTACAAAACCTCTATAAATCGGGGAAATAACTCCATGTTATTTCTCCTTCCAACTTAGTTATAAACTGTATCCACCATCACCATCTTCACAGCACTAGTGTGCATGTATATTTCATCTTGCATCTTCTTCTTTTTGATCACTATTTCCCGAGATCAATCTGACAACTCGAAGAACTAAAACCAGCATGAGCATTTACATACTCTTCTCTCATATCGACAACCCTTTACGAATCATTCTCCAGCATATTCATTCCCTCATGCACTTGATAATCAGTGTTGCTTGCGTCGATCTTGTTGATGTTTTGATGAGTAGAAGTAGAAGCCGCAGCTGCAACATCCTCGTTGCTTAGCTGTGAAGCAACGAACTTATCAAGAGCTCTCCAATCCGTACTCACTTGCTTTTCTTGATGCAATGGTTCCTCATGAGTGAGATTTGCTGATTGCTGCAAGTTACCAATATCTCTTGTGTCATTACCCTTGTTGCTTGATCCATAAGGTAAATAGTTGCAATTACTATTAGGGCTTTCAGGCTGGGGAAGCTGGATGAACATAGATTCATCAAGATAATTACTTTGTTGTTGATGCTGCACCATGTGATTATAATGTAGTTCCAGCTCTTGCTTGCATAGCCAGTTAGGGTTGTTGTTGTTGAGTGTATAAGCTGAAGACGCATTGTGGCCATAAGGCAATGGCTGGTGGTTATAATGATGATGATTGTGAAGAGTCCGACTTGGGGGGTTGAAATCGAGCTCGGAGGCCATGAAAGAGAGCTGGTCATCGTACCAATGAGAAGGCGAAGAATCGTAATCTTCGATTTTCCTCATTGTTGCCGCCAATCTCTTCTTGAAAACCCTACACACCACCCATCCTTCTTCCTGCACATAAATATACATGTGTGACGGTGGTGCCATGTTAGTTAGAATGTGCGGACATGCCATGTTAATTGTAGTGAACAAGGATATTTAAATTAGGATATATATGACGACAAATTTAATTAGTAAGCTTTTAATAACATGTAAGCTATATTTGTAAACTTTAGGGAACAATGGTTCTCATTTGTAACATGCTTAACTCGCATTTCATTTGTTATAACTTGTAAGCTTTGTACTTTTGGACATAAAAGTCATGCATGTGTCTTAATGTAGATCAATTATTTGGGAAATATTTTTTGTACAATTAAACTAGATATGAGTTAAAGATGTGATTGGATCAACATATATACCTGAGGGATTCCATTTTCATTTGTTTCTAATCGATACTCGTGCATGATCCAGTCTGATTTTTGTCCATTTGGGGCTCTTCCTTTGTAAAACACAAGTGTCTTCCTCATGCCGATAAGACCATGTCTTAAATATATAGCCTTGTCTCTTCCAGTAGCTTTCCAGAATCCTGCTTTTGTGGCTCTATTGGTTCGAGTTCCCGTGGGATACTTCTTGTCTTTATGGCTAAAGAAGTACCATTCACTTTGCTCTTCGTTTCCTATTTTGCATAACTCTATTGTTTTACGAATAAAAAAACAACAATTAAGCCTTTCTATAAATTAACACAAGGATTACTAAAGAGAAAAATGACATGATTTTTCGGGCCGAACCTTGAAGATCCCATGGCTCAATCTTGTAGAGATCAACGTCTTTGATGAAATCGATTTCTATTCTCTTTGATGCAACCTTTTTCCTTAGGTAGTAGTCCACAAGTTCTTCATCAGTTGGATGAAATCTGAAGCCAGGAGGTACATGTGAAAAGGAATTCATCCTTTATTCTTTATATTTTCAGTAGGTATATATTGAGATTAACCTGCTTATGATATGAAAACAATGACTGTTAAAATTACGATCATAAAAGTTAAATTTAAGAATCGCTATAGATACGCTTTAATATATGTTCTGGTGAGATCGTTCAACTAGCTTCATCAGAATCTAACTAGGGTTTATCACTCGGACTTATAGACATATATAAACAATATAATTTACATATGTGATAAATAGTTTCAACTAACTTTGCCAGAAGCTAATTAGGGTTATCTCTCAGACTTATATACATACGGTAAATAAACATACAGTATGTGCACACATACACATTTTATATACTCCCTCTTTTTATATAAATGTTGTTCTAAGTTTATACACAAAGATTAAGAAAATATTTTAAAATATCATTAAATATCTAGCTAATCATAAACTAACAAATAGAAAAAAAACTTGATAATATAAAGAGTCATATAATATAAAAATTTAATAAATTTTATATTGTAAACGTTATATAATTTAAAACAAAAAAAATCTCTAAAACGTCACATATTTAAAAACGGAGGGAGTACGTATATTTTTATACATTTGCGTGTGTATATGATTTCCCAGCTAATTAAGTTGTACTTACAGCTTATGGCTTTATATATTTTGTGGCAAAAAAACATTTATACATCTTAAGAAAGATGGAAAATACAAATAGCCGAATAAGCCCATCAAATGAGTTTAGATTTGTAGTACTCTTGAACATTGACGAATAAATAAAATAATCAAAAAAATTCTTATGAACATATGATAGTTATCAAAAGAAAAGAAAAAACATATGGCAATAGAGTGACCAAATTGTCCGCGTTATAAATCATGCAAAGAAAGTTCATATATGATAGATATAATGAAAACTGCATATATGGACTTATTGTTACCCTTAGGCTGATCATCTCATAAAGATTAATTTTCTCAATAATAACAGATCTTAGGGAAAAATCATCTGCTTTCATGTATTTTGCTTAGCGTGTAACAATAGCAACATTGAGTAGAATGAGAGGACAATAAATGATGATCATCATCGTAATCATGATAACCATTTAAAAAGGTAGCAAGTTTCAAGAGAAAAAGGTAAATATCTGACATAAGAAAAACCCAAAAAACTTAGAGAGATGATCAAAGATGGAGTATAACTTTCAAAGAAAGTTAGGCTCTATACCTCAGCAAACTCGAACACAGGTAGATTTAACTCAAACCTTTTAAAAGCTCCGAGTCTTAGTTATTGTATGTGACTAGATTCTACTGAATCTTCCTCTTCTACTTGCAAAGATCGACCACGTCATGAAATACACTATAGAGTTAGAGCTAGAGAGAGATAGAAAGAGGGAGACAGCTAACCCTAAAGGAGATGTTATGCGAATAGAGCAGATTTGACAGTTATCATCGGGAATAGCCACCGGAAAGAGATTGAATCCCAAGAGAAAGTTAAGAAAGAGAGAGACGATTGGAAAAGAGATAAAGAGAGTAGGGTTAAATAAAGATAATCAGATGATGATGAAGGAGAAAGAGAGAAGACACAAGAATAAAAAGTAGACAACCGTGTCCTGATATTCTATTCTCTCTCTCTCTCTCTCTCTCTCTCTCTCTCTCTCTCTCTCTCTCTCTCTCTCTCTCTCTCTCTCTCTCTCTCTCTCTCTCTCTCTCTCTCTCTCTCTCTCTCTCTCTCTCTCTCTCTCTCTCTCTCTCTCTCTCTCTCTCTCTCTCTCTCTCTCTCTCTCTCAGTGTCCTTTAACCTCAGCTGAGATACTTTTTTTTTATGTAAAAGCTTCGGAGAAATGAAAGGCGGATAAGAGGGCTCAAGCAAGATTTTGAGAGAGTGAGATGGATGTCAACCTTTATTACCAGCCACCAGCTCTTGATGGAGACCGTCTAAAGCGTAAAGAAAAATATATTTCTTGACGAACATTAACTCTTTTATCACAAACACAACATATCGTGGTGTATCCCATTCAATCTAGTCTAGAGTTATCATCTTGGCCGATAATCATGTATTATATGTTGGTCCAATAAAAATATCGGAAGTTCTATGGTTTCTACTATATATTAATGATTTCATATTATGATAACAATGGATAGAGAAATACTGTAAAATAGCACTGAAACATTTTTTTTTCCTAAAAGTAGCACATAAAAAGAAAAAAAAGAAAAAAATTAATAAACAACGTAAAAAATTAATATATATTTGGGTTTAGGTTTGGTAATTAAATTTTAAATTTTAAAGTTTAATATTTAGAAAGTGGGATTAGGATTTAAGGTTTAGAGTAATTTGTTATTTTAAACTTTAATTAACGTTATTTGTTAAAAAAAATAATATTATTTTGAGGATTTTCTATTTTCTGTGTTGTCTTTATTATAATTTTTATATATGCTATCTATGACATTTTGTAGTGTCCGTATTCTGAGGATTGAAGATAGGATTATCCAAAGACTGATTAGCTTAGACCGCCAGACGAACTGATCGAGCTGGATAAGCTAGAAAGAGCTAGCCAAAGTTGAATGGATTGACTGTAAAGGAAGAAGATTTGGATCGATGTCTAATCAGATTGGATGAACATGATTTAAATAAATTTAGGATCATACATTTTTTTGAGCCGTTCAAAGCTCGGTCAGTTGGTATTACACTCGGATTATGCTTAAGTAGTCTAGTCCACAAATTTCAGAAGTGTTTCGGACGGAGATTCAAACAATGCAGAATTTTTGGACAACAATGGCCAGATTAGAACAATGATGTCGGATTCAGACAATTGTTGTTGGATTCAGACATGATTATTGAGCTCGTTGGATGGAAATCGATTGTTAGAAATCAAGCAAAACGATTGAGATAGTTGATCAGACTAAGATTAACTAATTAAGATAATAAAAGTCGGATTCAGACGAGGTTGGTCCAATTCAGATAGAGTGGTTAGACTTGTCGGCTTGGACTCAGTCTTAAGCTCGATTTTTTGTCTAAGTAGTTTAGGCGGGTACAAACATTAACCGAAAATGGAAACATCATGTTGGCAAGGCACTTGAGCACGAGGTGGCAGTTATCACATTTTGGCCGAAGAGAAAAATGAGCGGGAACGGTTTATAAATAATTTCTCGGGCTTAAACCACCCAACTGTTTCATTAAATTGTCTTTTTGCTCTGTTTCTTCATTTCGGTTACGAAAAACTCCAAAAAAACACAGAGAATTCAGAGATAAAAACCTTCCGATCAAGAGAGAAAGTCCGAGAATGCTTGCTTGAGGAATGTAGCTCGATATCTCATTTTCAAATAAAGAAAAAGATCCATTGGTTACAATTTTATTCATCGTATGAATTGTATGTGTGGATATCATCTCTGAGCTAAACTTTTAAATTGTACACCACATAACATAAACTGATGCTACTTATACTATAGAGTTTAAAAATATAATCAATCTGATACCAAATTTTTGTATTAATTAAACATTTATAATGTTATAACATTTGTAATGTATGTAACAAAGGAAAAAATTAAAGTTATATAAACGTATTTTGTTAAATTTTCTAGAAGAATTGCTAGGCATTAATTACAAATGATTACTGAGATGCAGCAACTGAAAACACAATTAACAGTATCAAAAACAACTTAACAACAAAAAATATCCCAAAGATCCACGATAAACAGAACTGTTTTATATTATGAAAAGTATAGCATGCCGTCAACGAGTTTCATGTTTCAAATTTTCGACAAACTTATCTCTAGCGAATGTTTTGTTTCTTTCAACTTTCTCACATATCGCATATTTGACGAGTAAGTTTACTTCCAGCGACAGTAACAATAAGATCCTTTACTTTCAGCATCGCAGAGATATTTATTTGTGGAATTCAAACAAAAGGTTCGAAAGACTTCAAAAGTCACTTTCAAAATATGTATTCATTTTGTATTCATGTGATCATTTCCAACGAAAGTAAATGTGGAGAGATACCTTAATTATTGTCAAAGTGAGTGTGTCTTCTTCAAGACTACCCTGTTATAATATATATATCCAATGAAATCACTAAGTAATACTCCCTCCGTTTCATATTAAGTGTCATTTTAGAAAAAAATTTTGTTACAAAATAAGTGTCGTTTTCGACTTTCGATGCAAAATTTATTAATTTTATGCTGCAGTTTATTTTTTTATTGGTTGAAATATGGTTATGTGTATATGTAATTGTGTTTTTATATAGAAAATATGCAAAATTAATTGTTTTCTTAATCCGTGTGCAAAAACCTAAATTGACACTTAATATGAAACGGAGGGAGTAATATATACATTCAAAGGTAATTATTGTACTCTATACTACTTTTTATTATATTCACACATTCTATTCGAACATCCTTTGGCAAATAGTATACCAGCTAGCGTCCGTTTTGGTTCGATTCATTTGATAAACACAATATTAGAGAAGAAAACTTGAAAGCTTATGACTCGAGTTATAGTCTTCACCCAATTTTAATTTGACAAGTTTGTAACTTTTTCTATATTTTTGACAAGATTGAATCTGAAATTCTTGTTTTCTATAATTTGATAAATTTGTATGCATTTTGATAAGCTGTGAGTCGACCAGTAATAGTGTAATTTGGGCCTCACATATGGAAGTTTCTGACGTGGTGGCTGACGGTCAGGCGTGAGATAGGCTTCGATCATTAGTCTCACAATTTGTCTTGGGTCGTGTGGGTTCCATCCCGTTTTCTCGTTTTCTTTTTTTGGTGGTTTCACCTCTTTTCTCGTTTTCTTCATATGAATTTTTACAAATTGTAACAAAACTTTACCCAACAAGAAAAATCACTTTGGAAAAAAAATGCCATGAAAATCTAAAAATTTCATATCAGTTTCACCTATAATTTATATAATTTTGGATAACTTATAAGTCTGAGCTTATTATAATGAAATCATAAAGAAAAGATAGCACAGTTCTAAAAAGTAAGGAAAAAAATACATTCATTTTCTTTTCACAAAAATACATTCATGTTATTATTTTATTAGATACTATGTTTTGTATTTTTGATTTAAAAATTATTGTGAAATCGTAAAAAGTTTTCATCTCTTAGGACCTCTGAAATTAATTTGTCTTGAGTTGAACATATATTAAGTTGTTGTTCTTTTTTTTTTGTGTGGAAATGCTTTAGAGAATTAGAGAATTTTTGGTAACTAATTAATTAACCAACTAACTAATGTATAAGATAAAATATTTTAAAATCCAATTTCATGTATGATATATATATATATATATATATATATATATATATATATATATATATATATATATATATAACTGCATAGCTTTAGGTTAAGGGTATTTTTTTTTGGATATCTGACGGGCCGTGATCCAACCGACTAATTTTCGGGAGTTTAATCACCGGCACTAGTCAGATTCAGTTGCTCGCATGGAGAGTTAGATACTTATGTCACCTGGCCACACTTAGAGTAATCTGAAAATAACATATTTGAATATGCGACTGTACCACCCGATCACTAAGGCGTGGTTAGATTAAAGATGTTCTGCGGCTGAGATTATGGACTCTACGGCAAAGGTTTGTTTTTCTGCTAAACTAAAATCAACGAAAAGAAAAAATCAACAATACATGAGCGAAATGGCATTGGAGCTTATTCTTATTTAATATGTGTGTTGTTGAAACGAAGCATAGAAGTGAAGCAAAAGCAAAGTCCATGATCCTAGAAAGTAGAAAGTGTCATTTTCTTATCCCACCTTGTCTCTTTTCGATTACCTATTTGACACTGGGACTAAATTATTACTTTACATTCCACATTTAATGCTATTCTATACTCATGTGTATATATATAAATAACATGTAAGTATTGGTGAGTTCCTATTGGCCACCAACCCTAAGTGGAATAATCATATATGGCAAGTTCGAACAATACTATTTTATATATATATATTAAAAATATTTTATCTATTATCATTATTTTATTATTATTATTAAACGTGATACAGTATTCTCTGATACTTTTCTTGCTTCTATATTATTATCCACGTTAAATCTTAAACCATTCATTATAGTTGACAACAATGCCAAAAATGTTTTTGATGTAGATCCTGCTGAAATTTACGCTATACTTATGAATTAGGAAGTACAATAAATGAATCCATTCATATATTTATTTTTTAATGTGTACACAATGTTACTATCTCCCTTTTATATTAAGTATTATTGTAAAAAAAAAATTTGTTACAAAATAAATATCGTTTTAGCATTTCAATCTAGGATTAATTAATTTTATTTTTTCTTTATTTTTTTTTGGTTGAAATATTATTAAATATATAAGCAATGATATTTATATAGAAAATATAAAAAATTAAATATTCTTTTAATCTGTGTGCACAAATCTAAAACGACTTTTAAAATAAAACAGAGAGAGTATGTTTTTAGGTCTGTATTATAGATAAAATGTATAAAATGTTAATTTAATAAAACATATACCGTTAATAACTTTGTAATAATACAATGTATAAAATGGACTAGATATCGAATTATACTATCCTACATACGCATGCCAGAGGTGGCAGAAGCTTGCTAATTTACACTCTAAATTTAAATAAATTCATATCCACCCAACTAGCTGGTATATTAAACATACATTATTCATCATGAAAAGTTGAGAAGTATTGAATTAATTATTATATACATGGCTATATAATTTGCTAGTTAAGTAGAACCAACTACTGTTCTGGCATCCTTAAAACGCTAACTTTAGTAAAGTTCCAATTGTATATATTTCATTACTGCTTTGTAAAGGGAAAATTCCTTAAGAATACGTAGAGTGATTTTCATTTGCTAATAAAATACATTCATTATTTTGGATCTCTGTTTAATACACAAACTAAATTTTATTGGCTATTAAATACACATACTTCTCAAATTTGCAAATTTTACATATGGTTTTAGACGGCGTCAACTATGTTTAACGAAAATGACAACGACATTAGTATTTAATTAAACATGTGTTTAAACTGTATATGAGGAATGTACACATTCCAGAGACACTGCATTTATTTCGAAAATGTTTATATCTGACAATATTTTAATAACTCATAAGTTGGTTCCCAATCTATGTACTCATCCCTCATTTCAAGAACCAAACGAAAATGAATACCACACTCAAGATTCTTCGAAGCTAGAGGTCTCTTATCACTAATCATTACAAAAGCCCTAGAAAATAAGACCAGTGTGGAAGTTTGTTTCCGTTGTCAGTTTCTTCTCCGATGAGAACATAACTTAGTATTCTTTTCATTTGCACAGTTGGTAACAACATTAAAGAAAAGATTCTCCTACATGCTTGATTTTAGCTTAGTTATCACTTATCAGTATATATATGTTAAACTTTAGGACGGACGGAAGCAAAATTCTTATGATAATTGTATAGTAAATTGACGAGTTTAGTGGTTTGAAAAACAAAAGATAATTTATAGATGTTGTTATTCTATAGTAATGGACAATCTGGTCCTACTGATTGCATAGATTATTGGCTTTAATAGTTTGAATTACTATACCAATAAAACCCACTTCTAATTGTTTCATGCAATATAATTGATTGACCACCAAAAGTTACTGCGTGTTCTCTATTTGATGAATATATACTAGCTAACTCAACAATTCAACTAATAATATAGGAGTATTAGCTTTAGTGTCGTCTATAATTTCATTACCAATTTTATTAAAACTAATGCGTAAAGTAGACCAATATATATATATATATATATATATATATATATATTAGTAAGATTGTATAACAAAATTTATCCACAATTCAAACTTGTTTTGTGTCAATCATTTCTTACTCAAACTTGTTAACTAATTAGACTCAATTTGAATGATATCTACCCATTTTATATATTGTTTTTGATCAACCTACCCATTTTGTGAATAGTTAAAGATATTTGTACACAAATAGTTAGAATAATGAAAAGTTATGTTTAACCTTACCTGTTGACTCCTATAGTCAAATATCTAGCGCAAAAAAAAACCCAACATATTCACACCAACCTTCATTATTGCAACTTTGGCAGCTGAAGACGTGATCACAAATAGTGACAAGTTAATGTATTTTTAATTCAAATAATAATTTAACTACCATAAATTTATATACAAAAGTAAAATGTAAATAGAAAATGAAGGATATAATGATTCCATATTGGTTTGTATGTCTTCTTCGGATCAATGATATTAAATTATCAAGCATGGCAATAATTATGAGATAAAGAAATGGGAACAAGTTAACCCTGAAAAGTTAAATAAAAAAATTTGCTTGGCCAATTAGTTACTGATCTGAAAAAGAATAATTAAAGTTTACTGATAAACACTGAGAGATTTCCTATTAAGATAAGTACATAGTTTATTTGGAGTTATATACTTTATAGTCTCACTTTAGTACTACGATCTCTTTGCAGGACCGTGCCTGGATGAAATTAAAAATAATGAAATTACGTTTTCCTTCGTTTTGTTTTTACATTTTACTTTTGTATATAAATATATGGTAGTTAAATTATTATTTAAATACAAAGTAAAATGTAAATAATAATTTACCTACCATATATTTATATACAAAAGTAAAATCAATTCTACTGTTAAAATTATGAAATTACGTTTTTCTACCAAAATTGTGCAATTGTGCAATTGTACTAAAGTTTACTGATAAACAATGAGAGATTTCCTATTAAGATAAGTACATAGTTTATTTGGAGTTATATACTTTACAGTCTCACTTTAGTACTACGATCTCTTTGCAGGACTGTGCGTGGATGCAATTAAAAATAATGAAATTACGTTTTCCTTCATTACTTTTGTATATAAATATATGGTAGTTAAATTATTATTTAAATACAAAAGTAAAATGTAAACAATAATTTAACTACCATATATTTATATACAAAAGTAAAATCAATTCTACTGTGAAATTATGTTTTCCCGTTAAAATAATGAAATTACGTTTTTCTACCAAAATTGTGCAATTGTGTCCCCACCCCTATCACTACCATAAAATTATGTGTTTCCACCAAAACCGTGAAATTATGTTTTCCCGTGAAAATCGTGAAATTTGTTTTCCATCAAAATTATAAAATTTTGATTTCTTGCCAAAACTGTAAACCTATGTTTTCTTGTCAAAATCATAGAAATATGTTTTTGTGAGGCTTATGGACACCTATTGCCTATTTGGTTTTTGCTAGTTGAGCCATGGATCAATTAGTTTTTTGTCCAATTGAACTATTTATTAATTGGGTGCATGCGTAGGCCGTCCAAAATGAATGGGACTGGGCTAACCCACGACCAGTTACTCGGACTGGGCTAGCCCACGGATAGCTGACACCTCTAGCTCTCCTGATATTTTGCAAGTCTGAGACTAGAGAGTAGATAATGTGATGAAACTCTTGAGCGAGATGTCTCAAAGAGAATTAGTCGATAATACAGTCTCTTACAATACTCTTATCCAAGGTTGTTTAAGTCGGCAAATTAGATGTATGCTCAAGAAGTTTTCAGACAAATGAATTCTCATGGTTCGGCTTCCAATATTAGGACTTGCAGTATTTTGTTATATGGTCTTTTTAATAACGGGAAGACCGAGTAAGCATTGTTTGTATTCCAGGATCTGGGATGGATCTTGATATTACTACATATAAATAATGATTAACATAATGTGCAAAGCTGGTAATGTGGAAGATGCTTAGGACGAGTTTGTAGCCTTCATGGTTTTGTAGGAAATGCTTATGGCATGAAGCAGATGAGTTGTATAGAAAAATGCAAGAAGATGGGGCTTCTTCCACTATAACATATTGTACATGTAAGTACATGTATATTATTTGGAAGAAAAAAAGACACAAATTCTTTTATTTTGTATCCAATCCATCACTGTTTTATATTACTCCATTCGTTTCATATTAAATGTCGTTTTAAAGAAATTTTTTTGTTACAAAATAAGTGTTGTTTTCGACTTTCGAAGAAAAATTTATTAATTTTATGCTGCAGTTTATTTTTCTATTGGTTGAAATATGGTTAGGTGTATAAATAATTGTGTTTTTATATAGAAAATATGCAATTGTTTTCTTATCCGTGTGCAAAAACCTAAAGTGACAATTATAATGAAACAAAAGGATTATTAAAACAAAAAAAATACAAACAAACTTAAACAGTTTTGTAATAATGTCTTTGAAACCAGAATTCAAATAAAGACTTCGAAGTTTTTCAGAACATGGATCTCCATGAATACCACTTGAGTTTAAACTGAAACCAAAGAGGAGGGACACCAAGAACTCCTCTTTGCATCCTTGGATCAAACACATCGAAATGTACTTTACTTAACGAATCCAGAAGAACTTGTACCGGCACAGAATGAAGCAGAACCGGTTTAGCTTCTGCAGGAACTTTCCCCGCTAGTTCACGGGCTTTCAAGAGATGTACATTGGCAACAGATGCAATCTCAAACACCACATTACACAGCCCTTCTCTTGAATCATCATCAAGAAGGATCTCTGAGCGTCCCCCTTGTTTCACAAGCAGCCCATGCTTCTCAGCGAGTTTCACAGGGATGTAATTGTGGTGACGGTTTCTAGTACAGTGGTAAGGCAATGACTTCAGTAGCAAAACAAGACCACTGGCTTTACCGATATGTGAAGCTGCGTGATCCGCTGTTGTTGAACTAATCCCACCTGCTTGGAGCGTATTGTACAGAAGAGTTGAAACTGTATCTTCAGCGTACTTCTCAAGCTCTTCGACACTCTCTGGTATATCATCCGCTTCTCTTTGAGCATCTCGGATTCTAGCTTCAACCGAGCGTTTTAGCCACGGTTTACTGATGCTATGCTCTGATATCGCCCAAGAAAGAGCTTGTGCAGCTGGATGGTTTACTGTTTTCTTCGTGTAGAGTTTGTCGATTGCTTCTTGCCACCAGAGCAAACGCATCAAGCCGATTTTGGGATCAGATGCAACATCCATGGCTCTTGCGGTTTCTACATTGAAAGCACGGAGTGCAAAGGTGGCTTTACGCATGTCAGGTGGGAGTTCAAGGAGACAGAGGTAGTGATGGTAGTCATAGTTACGCACTTGTTGTACACAGTAAGAGAATGCTGAACGCAAACTACTCGAGCCTCCTCCTCGTCCGTTCATCAGGTTAGCTCAAAGGCTACTTCTTTTCTCTTCTACTGCAAACCATTCAGACCACAAAACAAGATCAGTTGCTGATACAGATCCGACAATGCAACCCAAATAAACAGTAACCCAGAAACCATATAAGAACACTAGAGCTGATTCTCCAACAAACACCAACACAAATAAAAAAGAAATCTCGTTCAGGAATTATCACAAACACCTGGTGGGCAAAGCACTAGCCTTGGTATTTAACAGATAAAAAACTGAACCTATCAAAGACAATATGAGCGATACACTATCAAGAACCCAAGAACAAAACATGAAACTACGAGTGAGATTTTACAAGCAGCCGAAATGTTGTTCTGTGATAACGAAATGAGGAAGAAAGTTACCAAAACTTCAGGGACTCTGAGATCAGGGTGTCCGAATCGGAACGGGATTTACCATTCAAGTCCAAGATTATGGATCTTTCTACCTGAAAATCGAAATCGAACAATCGTGCGGAGCGGTGTCGACTGGGCAATGTAGACCAACGACGTCGTTTGAATTTGTTGGTATAATATGAAATATCTTATTTATCATTTAAATTTGAAAATATTGTATGAAACTGTCTGTTTTATAAGTGATCCAATATTTTAATCTTGATATTATTAGTTTAAAATTATGGATTTTTAAAAATAACTATTTATTTATAAAATTTTAATTAATATGTTTGAAAAATATGGTTGAGATAAATATATGGACAATTATCTCAAATAGCTTTTGTTAAGTTTTTATCACTAAAATAACGTTTAAAAAATGATTGAAACAGTTATTTTTTAATTTAATATATTTTTTAAAAAATTTTAAAACTTACTTCCAAAACCTCCAAACCATAATTCTAAAATCTAAAACTAGATTAGTTAACTATAGGGGTTATAAACGTATATTTACACCTTTTGATAAAATATATTTTATTCATTTTTTAAAGCTATTTTTATGATAATTTTTTATGACTATCCTACTGTACTTTTCTAAATATATATATATGAGTTTAAAAAATGTAAGTAATTTATCATTTTAAATAATAATGAGAAATATTATGCAACATTTTAAAGTTTGTTTTCAAATAGTTTTATAAATTTTATATAATCATTGCTCAACATAGTTATAGGTAAATCTCATTTAGGGACTGACTGGTGTAATCGCTCGGTTGCGGTTGCGGTCATTTGCGGATTCTGGTGGTTACCGTTTTATAAGTTATTAAGAGATTTCGACGAATGGTAAATCAATTAAAAATTGTTACGTTGACAGAATATTTATGACTAGTTAACTACCAAATGCAGCAGTGATTAAATAATAAATTAACAATATTTATATTTTATATAATTATAAAAATATTTAAATCATATTATTATAATAAATATGAAATTATGCTATTATTTTTTTTAAAAAAAATATAGAAATATTTTTATTCAAAGTTTTATAATATAAATTAAAATAATATATATATATATATATATATATATATATATATTTGGTATTTCTATTATTTCAATTTTAAATTTTAATAGAATATTTTTATTTTTTATTTATATAGTTCTTTGCAGAAAATAACTTTTTTACCCTCGTGCAACCGTGCGCAACCGCCAGTTGAAACGAGTTTTTGAATTTTAGAGTTTTATAGCGGTTTGAAGCGATTTATAATATTTTCTATGATTGTTGCAAAATGCCAACAACCGTTACTAACTACAAAAGTTACGTTTGCGGATGGTAGCGAAAAACCACCCGCACAATTTATTTTTGTTCTCTACTCATTCTATTTCAATTTAAATAAAAATCTAAGATAATTAACTTTTTTTCATTCTCTAGATAAAAATTAAATTTAGTTTGACATTTATAAATAATAATAAGTTCCATTTTTGGTTAAACTAATTTTATTGAATAGTACTGTTATGAACACAAGATAAATTATATATTTTTAATTAATATTAAATATCACTAAAACAGAAGAATTATCAAAGTAGCAGTTTTAAATTCATTTTGTAAATGAATATAACAGTTCTGTATAAAACCGAATGAGTCAATTTAGAGCATTAATTTTTGTTATAATATCTTGAATATTACTGTTCAAGAGATCTTTTTTATCTAAGGAGATATATTTTGATGCATAGAAATAAACATATAACAAATTTCCAACTCCAAAAATTACAATAATTATACAAAAACTTATTATTCTAAAAATAAAAATATTTACTAAATAGCATTTTTAAAAGGATAACTTCAGACAAAATTATAAATTTGTTTAGTATTTAAAAATATATTAGATAATAAGATTAGTTCTAATATGAATCATAAATTTTAACTACTAGTGTTAAAGTCTAAATATTAACTTCAATATAAACAACTAAGTTGAATCATAATTTTTATCCTAACTAAATATATCCCACAAAGAAAAATAACATCCTTCTCCATCCTCATATTAGCAAAATCATTTCTCCCTTTTAAATCATTCCAGAATCTTCTATTTAATCAAACACTATCTCGGATACTGTTTTACTCGTATCCAAACAACTCCCTAAACCAAAACCCCATATAGTCTTCCTTCAAGGTCTCTAAGAACAAACAAACCCTAAACAAAGCAGACAACAACTCTCAGATTCAACCATGGCCGACGAAGCTAAAGCCAAAGGCAACGCCGCTTTCTCCTCCGGCGACTTCACCTCCGCCATCAACCACTTCACCGAAGCAATCAACCTCGCTCCAACCAACCACGTCCTCTTCTCCAACCGCTCCGCCGCTCACGCCTCCCTCCACCACTACGAAGAAGCTCTCTCCGACGCCAAGAAGACCGTCGAGCTCAAACCAGACTGGGCCAAGGGATACAGCCGCCTCGGCGCCGCTCACCTGGGGCTGAACCACCACGAAGAAGCCGTGGAGGCCTATTCCAAGGGGCTCGAGATCGATCCGAGCAACGAAGCTTTGAAGTCGGGTCTAGCAGACGCGTCGAGGTCACGCGCCGCTCCTCCTCCGAATCCGTTTGGTGATGCTTTCAAAGGGCCTGAGATGTGGGCGAAGCTGACGGCGGATCCGTCGACGAGAGGGTATTTGAAGCAGCCTGATTTCGTGAACATGATGCAGGAGATACAGAGGAACCCTAGCAGTCTCAATCTTTACTTGAAAGACCAGAGGGTTATGCAGTCTCTTGGTGTGTTGTTGAATGTTCAGTTCAGGACTCAGGCTGGTGACGAAGCTGAGACGGAGGCTCGGGAGGAGGATGAGATGGTTGTGAATGATCCTGTGGTTGAGAAGAAGCGTGAACCTGAGCCTGAGCCTGAGCCGGAGGTTGCAGAAGAGAAGGAGAAGAAGGAGAGGAAGGAGAAGGCTTTGAAGGAGAAGGAGATGGGGAATGCTGCTTACAAGAAGAAGGACTTTGAAACTGCTATCAAGCATTACTCCACAGCTATTGAGATTTATGATGAAGATATCTCTTTTATCACAAACCGTGCTGCTGTTCATCTCGAGATGGGAAAGGTATAGTCTTTCTGTATATAGATCCTCTAATGATATTAGTCTATAGTCTAAATGAGAATGTGATTTGATTCAGTATGATGAGTGCATCAAGGTATTGTTAGTGTTTTCCTTAGGAAGAGGTTGGGTGTTAATGTGATTATGTTTGATAAAGTATGATGAGTGCTTCAAGGTATAGTTTGTATGTACATAGATCCTCTTTCTGATATTAGTCTATAGTTATTTTCTTGGGATGTTGTTGAGTGTAAATATGGAATGTGTTTGATACAGTATGATGAGTGCATCAAGGATTGTGATAAGGCTGTTGAAAGGGGTAGAGAGCTTAGGTCAGATTACAAGATGGTAGCTAAAGCGTTGACTAGGAAAGGAACAGCTTTGGGGAAGATGGCTAAAGTCTCGAAAGACTATGAACCTGTGATTGAGACTTACCAGAAGGCTCTTACGGAACACCGTAACCCAGACACGTTGAAGAGGCTGAATGAGGCAGAGAGGGCCAAGAAAGAGTTGGAGCAGCAAGAGTATTTTGATCCCGCTATTGGTGATGAGGAGCGTGAGAAAGGTATCTTGTTTATGTGAGGAATAATCTCGTAAAGAAAGTTGAACTAACATCCTCGTGTGTTTGTGATACAGGTAATCAGTTTTTCAAGGAGCAGAAGTATCCTGATGCTGTGAGACACTACACTGAAGCGATCAAAAGGAATCCAAAAGACCCGAGAGTAAGGCCCATTCATCATCATCATGAGCTTCATTGTTGTGTACAAAAGCCTTCCCTATTTCATTGTTTGAATTAACTTGTTTGCTTCTTTGAACTTCACATAGGCATACAGCAACCGAGCTGCATGTTACACAAAACTTGGGGCAATGCCCGAAGGTTTGAAGGATGCAGAGAAGTGTATTGAGCTCGATCCAACATTCTCAAAGGGATACAGCAGAAAAGGTGCAGTCCAATTCTTCATGAAGGAGTATGACAATGCAATGGAAACATACCAGGAGGGTCTCAAACATGATCCTAACAATCAGGAGCTTCTCGATGGTGTTAGAAGGTAAAAGTCACAGTGAGAGATTATTCACTGTCTTATCTTAGTAGCTTATGTAACGCGTTGTAAACTTTTTTCTGCAGATGTGTACAACAGATCAACAAGGCAAACCGTGGTGACCTTACTCCCGAGGAGTTAAAAGAAAGACAGGTTAGATTCTAATTTACTGTTATGAAACTTGCTCCTTTTTCGGTTAAGAGGGAACTAGAGTTTAGGATTTTAGGATTCTGATCGTTCTTCTTACAGGCTAAGGGAATGCAAGACCCGGAGATCCAAAACATTCTCACAGATCCTGTAATGAGACAGGTAACTTAAAGCTTCTCTAAATGTTTCTCAAAGATTTGGTGGAGCAAGGCATGTTGAAGTCGCCTAACTTTTTTGTTTCTTTGCAATAGGTTCTGTCTGATCTCCAGGAGAATCCAGCAGCAGCACAAAAACACATGCAGAACCCTATGATCATGAACAAAATCCAAAAGCTTATCAGCTCAGGAATCGTCCAGATGAAATAAAACCCAAAAGCAGCATTTTTACTTTTTGTAACTCAAATCCAAATCGATTGTTCCCATTTTTCTGTTATAACTTTTCTCCTCGTATCGATTGTGGCGTGAACCTTGTCTTGATTAAATCTTGTTCTCTTTGTCTCAGATGAATGCATCGAACTTGAATCAATAAAAATGTTATCTACCTTCCCAAACTTATTTTGAAATCCACGGATTTTTTTTTAAAATATGTATGCTATCCCTCGATCAAAACAAAACTATATAAATGTGATTAAAACATTATCAAAGTAAAACATTTGTATGCCTTCAATGTAGTTTTTGGACATGAAAACATAATCTGTCTGGCTTAAGCAGCAACTTCTTGATCCTTGGAGGAAAGCTGGTTCTGGATATGCTGAGGAACAACATCGAACTTAGCCAATTGCATTGTGTAAGAAGCTCTACCTTTTGTCATCCCTCTCAATGTACTCACATACTGAAACATCTCTGCTAATGGAACCAGAGAATCCACCACCTGCAATTTACAATAACAACAATGCTCAGATTCATCAAAACAAGTTTCCGTTTTTTCAATCATTCGGTTTCACAATTTTTTGGTACCTTGAGGCCACCAGGTTTGTCTCCAAAGCTGTTGATCTGACCTCTTCTAGAGTTAAGATCACCAATGACATCACCAAGATGTTCTTCTGGTGTAACAACTTCAACTCTCATGATAGGTTCAAGCATTCTCGGACCTGCTTTCCTCATCCCTTCCCGGAAAGCTCCTCTTGCAGCTAGCTGGAAAGCTAGCACGCTCGAGTCAACATCATGGTAAGATCCGTCTACTAGACAAGCACGGACATCAACAACCGGAAAACCCGCAAGCACACCGGAGCCCATACACTCCTCAAGCCCTTTCATGACACCAGGAATATACTCTCTAGGCACGGCTCCTCCTTTGATCTCACTCTTGAATTCATATCCTGATCCTGCTTCCAATGGCTCAAACCGGACTGTGATATCAGCAAACTGTCCTTGTCCACCTGATTGCTTTTTGTGCGTGTATTTCACTTCAGCTACTTTGGAGATACTCTCACGGTAGTTCACTTGCGGTGCTCCAACGTTAGCCTCAACCTGAAAGATGATGAAATTGGAATCATAAGCTTGGAAACTTGGAGAACTGAAATAAGAAATAGTGGTAATGTTGTTGTTACCTTGAACTCTCTTTTAAGCCTATCAACAATGATCTCAAGATGAAGTTCTCCCATTCCTTCAATGACGGTTTGGTTCATCTCTTCATCGCGTGAAAAATGGAAAGACGGGTCTTCTTGAGCGAGCTTGATCAGTCCTGTAGCCATTTTATCAATGTCTGCTTTCGTTTTTGGCTCAATCGCTACCTTGATGACAGGATCAGGGAAGTCCATACGTTCAAGGACAACAGGGCTTTCTGGATCACTCAAGGTTTCACCGGTGATTGTATCTTTGAGACCAGCAAGAGCAACAATGTCTCCTGTTAAAGCCACTTTAACATCTTCTCTGCTGTTTGCGTGCATTTCCAAGAGTCTTCCGATTCTCTCCTTCTTTCCTTTGTTAGCATTCAGCACGTAAGAACCAGCTGTGAGTTTCCCTGAGTAGACTCTCACAAATGTAAGAGAACCAACAAAAGGATCACTCATGATCTTGAATGCTAACCCAGCGAATGGCTCCTCATCATCTGGTTTCCGGACAATGGTAATTTCAGGGTTCTCAGGATCTGTTCCATTCATCGGTGGAACCTCAACTGGAGAAGGCAGATAATCAACCACAGCATCAAGTAATGGCTGCACACCTTTGTTCTTAAAGGCTGAACCACATAGAATAGGCACAAACTTTCCTGTGATGGTTCCTTTCCTAACCAATCTCTTCACCGTCGCCTCGTCAGGCTCAACTCCTTCTAAATAGTTCTCCATGACCTCATCATCCAAATCAACAATCAGTTCCATCATCGCCGCCCTATACTCTTGAGCCAAATCTTCAAGATCCGCTGGAATATCTTCGTAACTGAACTTGGCACCAAGCTCTTCTCCAGACCAAACTATAGCTTTCATCCTCACAAGATCAACCACACCTTTAAACACATCTTCAGCACCAATTGGTAACTGAAGCACCAACGGCTTAGCACCCAGATTAGTCACAATCATGTCCCTAGTCCTGAAAAAGTTAGCTCCAAGACGGTCCATCTTATTAACAAAGCAAATCCTAGGCACACCGTATTTATCAGCCTGTCTCCACACAGTCTCAGACTGAGGCTCAACACCAGCAACACTGTCGAACAAGCATATAGCTCCATCAAGAACCCTGAGAGCACGTTCAACTTCAAGTGTGAAATCCACGTGTCCAGGCGTATCGATGATGTTGATCCTGTGCTTGTCCCAAAACGTTGTGGTTGCAGCTGAAGTAATAGTGATTCCTCTTTCTTGCTCTTGCTCCATCCAGTCCATTGTAGCTGTTCCTTCATGCACTTCGCCGATCTTGTAGTTTCTTCCAGTGTAGTAAAGAATCCTCTCCGTAGTTGTGGTCTTTCCAGCGTCTATGTGAGCCATAATGCCAATGTTTCTGTAATCTTTAAGCGGTACAGCGCGCTTCCCCTCTCCTAAGTAATTCAGCATAGCAAAAGCATCAAACTAAAGCAACGAAACACTACAGAGTGAGCTTTAAATAGTGGAAACGCTTCTCAGAGGCATTTTAACGAACACTTAGAAGGCATAATATGCAAATTCAATCTCTTTACGAAGAAAGAGGAAGTGGGTAAGCAAAAGATTAAAGCTTTCCGAGAGAGAGCATAGAGAATAGACCTTCGGCGACGGCGAAGACGGAGAATTGTTTCCTCCGGTGAGATAGCTTTGAAGAGCCAAGCCCAATACGAGCTTTACCGAGAAGATGAGGAAGAGAAGCTCGAGGAGGAAGACCCAGAAAGGAAGGACGGTGTGAGAGAGGAGTGAGAACAGGTCGTCTCTGTGACCCATTGAGATTACAAACTAACGAACTAGAACTCGAGATTCTCAGAGCATCCGCCGCCATTTTCGAAATAGCGTCTTCGCTTCCTCCTTCTTCTTCTCTGCTCTCTTGGTATCAATGTGATTAAGTCTCACTCTTTGGATAACGTATTGTTCGTGTGGTTTGGGTAGGGGAGGGGATAACGAAGCCTTTTGGGCTATGCGTGGTTCGTTTCGGGACCGTTAGATAAAATAATTATATTTTGTTTTTTTTTATCGTCGTGTTTTTTGTAAAAATAAAAATTTATATGGTTCTGAAAATTATGAAGGGTTTTATTGGTTGAAATGGATAAGGAGACACGTCACTGTCTAAAACTGTTGTTTTGAGCAATGAACTTTTTTCTTAGATTTTTAGTAGGTATGAAAAAACCATTAAAAAAATAAAAAATAACTTAACATAGACCTGAAAAAAATTTGTCAAAAAAATAGGTTTCAAAGTGAAAAATCATCAAAACAAACCTTATTAAAGTTATATCCCTTATGTTAACTAATTTTGATTTAGAATTTAAAGTTATGAAATTGAGTTTTATCAGTGAAGTATAAAAAAATAAAAGAAAATAATATTTTAAAAATAAAAAATGTCTATTTTAATTTTTTTTTTATTACAAAAACTTAAAAATGATTATTCATGACATTTGTCTTTCAAAATATATATACGCCAAAAACCTAGTAAACTAGGATTGGTATAATTTCCTAAACCAAATAAATAACCGGATACAAAATACTTCATCGTAACCGAAAAGATTCACCGGAGATTGGTATAATTTCATAATTCTGTCAAAACTATTTATTTCTTTAACTCAATACTATATTGATCGTATATACTTTATGAGTAATGCATTAGTATTATAGTTCTTAAATTACTTAAATACGCTGGGCCAACTCTAAATCTGAGAACCATATATAACATGCCGGAGCTAACCATCGGACACATCCGTCACGTCAACTAAAATCATCTCTAACAGAGAGACGGATCGTAGAAGGAGAAAAGAAAAGAAAAGAAAAACACAGACCAAGAGAAAGGCAAACTGAACAGAACGACTTAACCTGATGTAGAGAATCTATATTTGAATTGACCTGACCTTAATTTTACTCCACGGTGGACTTGCCTCTAACACCACCCGGAAACCTTACTCGTTAGCTTAAAAAAAACTAAGAGTATAGCAAAAGAAACTGGTGGTTCCGAAACTTGATATTGACATTTAAGTTTTGGTTTCATGTTCTAGCTAGGCTTTAATCACTTCTTAGGTGATGATTAAACCTTGTTTCTGTGAGATATCAAACAAAGTCCCACATTAGAAGTTTAGATAAGAATTGTCTAATATATAAAGAGAAGTCCAACTCTAATTAGAACGAGGCCTTTTGGAAAGGAATCCAAAAAGTAAATCCATGCGGTCTTGCCTAGTAGGTCCAAAGTGGACAATATCGTACTAATCGGATAATAAAGAGTTGGACATGGACTTTAACAAACCCAACAATTGGTATCAGAGCGGTTTGATAACGATCTGCCAGAAGATCAAAATACCTTTAAGGAAGAATAAGACCCTTCAAATTGGAAGAGAAGGAGGTCTGTGGCAGAACTAGTCAAAAGATCATGGAACCTATGAAGTTGTGGGAGAAACATTCTCAAAGGAAACTCTGCGATTACCGGTACAAGATGGTGCCAAAGATATTCGCTGAGGGAGAAACACACGAGATGAGTGTGGTCCTTAGTTTGAGGGGGAGAATGTGAGATATCAAACAAAGTCTCACATTGGAAGTTTAGACAAAAATTGTCTATATATAAAGAGAAGTCCAACTCTAATTAGAACGAGACCTTTTGGGAAGGAATCCAAAAAGTAAATTCATGCAGTCTTGCCTAGTAGATCCAAAATAGACAATATCGTACTAATCGGATAATAAAGAGTTGAACATAGATTTTAACAAACCCAACAGTTTCTCTGTGAAAGTCTTTTTTTAATCTTTTTTTTTATCTTCAAGCTGTAAATGTGTGACTAGTATCATTATCTTTGGTAATGAAATTCACGTAATTATCAAAAAAGAAACAAAATCGAAACCTTGAAACCATAACCACCGTGTTGTTAGTTTGAGGAACACGACCATGATTTGCCCCCACAGATCTGGATCGTGAAGCGAAACTACTTTAGCCTACCGGAGAATCTCTGTGATTTCACGACAGTCTCGGATCTAGTCACTGCATCAGGGGAAACAAACCGTTACATTCTGTTTATTTCAGGTTTGACTCTCAACATGCCTAAACCGTCTTTTTATTATTTTCTCATTACTGTTCAATTTGAAGATTGGTTTTTGTATTTTTAATAAATAGTTTGTTGTAATTTTAATAAATATATTGCAATATAGTATTGTTTTTCCTGAGTATTTCAAAATTGTAACTTTGTCTAGTGGTGCAGTTTGTTTAATTCACACAACAAAGGTCAAGTGTGACGCCCAACAAATGCTAAACTAGGCCTCTGCATACACTGCATTCGAGTACCCGTCTAGATACGGACCGGTTATTTCAGATTTTTGAATATTTCAATATAGAGGTTTAAAATCCGTTCGAATCTTTTTATATATTCGACCGAGTTTGGGTATTTTTTGATTTGGATTCGGTTATTCTGGGTTGAGTTCAAATATTTTAGATTATGAAAAAAAATCAAAATCTTCAATAAAATTAACTGTTTTTTAAAAATTTTAAGAGGTTGAACAATTAATAGGTTTATAAAAAAATTAGAAAAAATATTAATTTGGTTGTTGTTGTTCTAAGAATTTGAATGCAATTTTTGTTAATGCATGAATCAAAAATTTTAACGTGCATTTTAAGTGAATAAAAAATTACTTTATATGCAACTATATGTATAAATATGATTTTGAGCCATTTACAACATAAATATAAATATATTACATAAAATGATAGGATAAACTCGAAATATAGGGTTAAATTTATATATGTTCGATTATCTTTGAATATCCGTTCGGATTCGAATATCCAATCTCTGCTAATTCAATACTCATTTGGGTATTTTGTTATTTCAGTTCGGATTTTGGTTCAAATTTTCGGATCGAAGTTTGGTTTGAGTATCATATAAAATACACAAATTTTTATTATTTTTTCATTAATGTTTGATTAGTTACATGTTAGTCTCTTGTAATTTTAATAAGTATAATATATTTTGATTCGCGTTTTCAAGGTATGTAATAATTTTTTTGTTTAGTTTCTTTTTGCAATGTAAGATGTAATTAACGTATTAAATTTATGTTTCTTTTAGATAGTATTAAAAATATTTATCTAAAAATTTTGAACTTGTTTAATATTCCCGTCTTTTTTTTACTTTACATTTTGAAAATTTGTACAAAATTTAAGAAAATATTTAATTTATAATTTAAAAAAAAAACATCATAACTTACTACAATTCAACCAATAGATAAACAAATTGTAGAATATAAAAAGTATTGTATAAAATCAATATAAACACCACCGAAAATTGAAATGCCATGTAACTTAAAACTAAAAAATTATAAGACTCATCTATTAGAAAACAGGATGAGCAGTAATATTTTTCTAGAAAAGAATCTCTTGTTTTTCATTCCCAATCGAAGTTATTAATTAATGGTTTATTTAGGTATGTGCGAGATAACTTTTTATATAAAGATCTGATAATATAAATGTTTTATTCGTATATGATAAAATATGAATAAAAGCATACTAAATGGAATATATGAAATTATAGGTTTGGGTATTAAATTTTTCAAACCGAGTTTGAAATGGTTCTTTTGGATCGGTTTTATCAAGTCCACATCTTTTTAAAAAAACTTCAAATCTGTTTTGGTCTCGTCTAGTCCGTTCATTAAGCCCAAAATAGCCTAACAACCTCTTGACTTTTCACCACTTTATATTATTATTATTCTTAACAGATAGTATTATTTATTCTATAGAATCTATACCATCTCAAAGCTAAACTAATGCAATATTATACAAAATTTTCATTACAAGATTATTAAAGTATATATGAAAATCTACAATACCTATAACAAGGTACATAGTATACATATAAACATGAAACATAAGCAATTGCCAAATAAAGTTATGAAACAATTTTGTGTATGACCATATGAACATTTACGTTCATTTATCATGTGTGGACGCGTACATATTAATGACAGCAAGTGCGTTGCTAGTCATCCGACCAACCTTTACAACATGTCGCCGAACCAAATCTTTCACTACCGCTTTGACTCGACCATCTTGGCTAAAACCATCCATACATGTGTCATCATCAGTGAGAGCAGCACTAACCCATGTCTTAACATCCGACATAACCATCTCAAATTTTGAACTATCCTCGTAGTTGATCGAATCCAACTCTCTTATTGAATCTTGTAGCTCACTCACTGAGTCTCCAATCTCCTCCATGCAATCAGCAATCGCACCCGCTTCGAAACGTGTTAGACCGCTTCTGCCCTGAGGAATGTTCTTGATGAACTTAGCTGCAGATTTGGCTGAGGAGAGGGTGAGATTGAGGGCGGTGACGGCAAGTCTTTGAGGGTTTGAATCGATTGTTGAGGCGTAAGGAGATAGAGAGATATAGCAAAGGGTTTTGTAGTGTGTGAGGTTGCATGATGTTTTGATGTAATCTAAGTTGGTTTGATTTGAATACGTTGATGGAGTTGCTGAGGATGTAATGAACAGAAGAAGAGCAATGAAGAGAAAAATGATTTGGATTTGAGATAAGGTTTTCATTTTTTTGGTTCTGAAAGAGGAATGGTCCGGGTGAAGCTGATGTACATGAGTGTACATGTGTATATATAATATTATTTATAATGTAATATAAATAACTTGTGAAAAGAAAAATTGGTTGAGTATATTAATAACTCAATCATATCCAATAACTCATTTGATTGAAGCTAAGGTTTTTTGGTGGGAAAGATTATTGTCCGGTTCATATCTTTATCGCAAGCTGCTTTTGTCCGGTTCAGATATATTATTCAAATTCTATTTCCTAAACAGATAAAACTAGATATTTTTCTCTTTAAAACAGTAGAGTGTGGAATATGAATTCCCATATTTCAAAATTTGGAACAGTATGATAGTTCTGTGAAAACGATACATGAAAATAAACTTTATTAGTTAAAATAGTTTACATTATGTATTTGTGTCATCAACTCATCATACACATTAGTTGTCTCATATTGCCTCTTGCTGTTTAAAGAAAATAGTATATTGTGGTAAACTGGTAAAAAAAATATTTATTATTATTATTATTATTATTATTATTATTATTATTATTATTATTATTATTATTCTTATTTTGAAAGCCTTATATATTTATTATTATTACCTTCATGCATGAAGGGTTGTACGTATCTTAGTTATTTGCTGGCGTTGCTGCCTTGTGAACCTCATAATTACGTGAGAGGAGCCTGATCTTGAGGATCTTTAGTTGGTTGTATATTTGAATATGTATTGATTAGTCCAACTTGAGTTTGGTACAACCATAGTTTCCATGTTAAGTTCTGTCCTTTCAAATGAAAGTATATACTGAGTTGAATCAGAAGAGACCATTCTACGGTATAGCCAAATCAAAGCTTCAAAACAGAAAAAAAAAATCTGTGACCATCTCAATTTTTGCTTTTAAAGGTATGTTTCTAAATAATTTTCCAAAGTGTTTAAATTTTTTTTTCCTAACATAACCAAATGAAATATTATTTTTACATCTCAAGAATTTTTAAAACTGATATACTAAATTACTTATAATTTCTAAATTTTAGAGTCCACCATGTCTTTGAGATACCCATATAACCATAATCTGATTATATATATATATATATATATATATATATATATATATTTGAAAACCATAATCTGATATTTGATATATAGATCAATCTCCCTCGAGTATTTACGTTTCTACTTTATTATTTTTTTTATATTCTTGTAATATTTTCTTATGAAAATTTTGAAATAGATTATTATTATTGGCTATTGCAACTCTTCACTTTTGAATATCAAAGTCGATGAATTGTTCGAAATATTAAACTATTTTGAGGAATTGTACCTTTTTTATTGTCAATTATACGATTTCGAATCTTATCTTGTAACTTTTAAAAGATTAATTTTTAAATGATTGCTTATGAACTCCATAATTACAGGGAGAGAAACCTGGGTTTTGATGAGGAAAAGCAATTACGGATATTTATAAAGGACTACTTTTCCTTTCTCATTATCTTTTTCTACTTTTCAAAGGGTTACATTAAGCTTCATTATAAACACACAATAATTACATACTGATAATATTATTTTTATTAGTATAGTCATATATATATATATATATATATACTGTTTTAGTACATACTCATAAAAACAGGAGTAGATACAACTACACTAATGAAAACAGTTATATACATTTACTCATGGTATTAATGATATATACATTAAACTAGGTAATAATCCGCGCCTTGCGCGAAGTGAAATATTTTATAAAATATTTTTTAAATAAATAAATTTTAGAAATGATTTTAATAATAAAAAAATATATTTAACTTATATTTTCATGACTTAATCAAAATAAAATTATAAAAATGATTCATTTTTCCCTTTCAAATATGATACATTAAATTAAAATACTAATATATTTATATAATATATAATTTAATTTAAAATATATTAAGAGATTTATATAAATAAGAGTAATATGAATATTTATTAGATGAAACTTAATACTAATATAGTTTTATGATCATTTGTATCTTGTTATAACAAAAAAATTAATTGATACAAAATTGTTTGTGTGAGATGTTTAACAGTTTCAATAGTTTATACTTTATAGTTATTTTTCATATAACATATACGAAAATTCTAAATTTTGATAAAATGGTTAATGTGTTTGTTTAATTTTTTTAATAACATAAAACTATACAAAATGATATAGCATATAAAAATTGTGTCAAATATTTATTATTAAAAATAATTAATTTTCATATATATTTCAATAACATTTGGTAATTTTGAAAATTTTATTTAAGAAAACAAGGAATATTTTTTTGTAGACTATTAATTAATTTTATGATTAGTTGAATGAAAAATATAATATATGTTTAGAACTTTAGATGGACTAACATAATTCTCTAAAAATTCTAAAACCCATTATTGTAATAACACATGGCATATTTCACATGTTATAATGATTCTCAAATAATATACAAAGGATACAAATTCATTGGTTAAGAACCAAGTTATTGTCATAAGATCAATCTTGAGATATTTTTATTTAAACGTAAAGTAAAGAAAATTTAATCCTATATGTTCTAGCTATGAGCGCTAAACCACCTCTGCAGGAGCCCATGAAGCTTTGCCTTCTCATGGTATCTTGTAGACATGATTTGGTTCCTGATCACTTTCTCAACAAGGCACACAAGTTGACCAACTGAACGGGACTGCTGCTTGTGTATTCTCTCATTCCTCTCACACCATATATAGTAGACTGAGACCTAAAAGGCTAACCTCAATAGTACGGAGGAGAGGTAATTCTGTGATCTGCGTGAAGCTGATGCAATGTGGTATCCCAATCATGACTTGCTCCACTTGTCATCAGCGTTCCAGTCCTTCTAAGCAAGTGTAAAAGTGTATAGACAAGCAAAATATATGTAATATCCCGATTTCTGGTATATGTGAAAATGTTTAAGATAATTGATTTGATTACCTATGTCATAGAACTGTACTTACCTTTTTTGACACACATCCATTTAAAACTCCAAGGTTAAGTTTGCTTATGCTGGAGTAGTGTAAGGATGGGTGACATATTGGAAAATGATTCGCGATACCGTGTGAGTGAGGCCAAATCACGAGGAAACATCATGTGGTGATTGCAGGACAATAAACAAGACTTTTGAACCTTAGAAAAATTAACGCACCGTCTGTCGCATGGGATGAGGCCCACGGGCCGAGAGAGTGGGCGTGGGAGGCCCATTAGCCGTGGGAAGTCGGGACATTACAAGTGGTATCAGAGCTGGTTACCATCACGGTTCTGACCCGAGAGGTGTCAACGTATGAGGACGTTGCGCTCTTTGAGTGGGGTGAATTGTAACATATCAATTTCTGGTATATGTGGACATGCTTATGAGAATTGATTTGTCTATTTATGTTACCAAAGTACACTTACCTTTTCTAGAACACATCTGTTTAGAAATTGATGGTTAAGTGTGCTTATTCTGGAATAGTTTAAGGATGGGTAACCTATCAGAAAATTATTTGCGATACCGTGTAAGTAAACCCAAATCACGGGGAAATGTTTGGGGGCATTACAATATAATTGATGTTAAATTCCTCTGGTTCGCCACAGAACAAACATGATTGATTTTGTCCCCAATCCTTCATGCTAGTACTAGTGGATAATATGTTTTTAATCGCTAGCCAAGAGATAAAAACTGAATCTGGGAACCCCATGTGAAAACCAGACAGCTTTGCACCAGTTTTGAGTTTTCCTTATGAGGTCGAATGGAGTCCCATGTAGCTGCAGTTGAGAAATGACTATGATACTCATACAATCCCTCTCTCCAAAGAAGTATATCCTTTACATCGTCTTTTAACCTGACTTGGTGTTGTCTAATCTACTCAACCAGACTACGCAAAGTCAATACAGTCCTGAGTCAAAGAGAAAGCAGAGCACTAGAAATTGGTGATACTAGCTATAACATATTTGATCAACTGCAATCTTCCAACAAAAGACAGAGATTTGCTAATCCAACTTAAGAGTATGTTCATTATCTATCAGAAGTGGTTCATAGTCACAAGAATATACAAGTATGGTGCCTTATTTGCTGGCATTGAAAACAACACTTCTCTAATTTTTTCAGCATGTAGCAGTCTAACCAGAGTTGCAGCTACCTCAATAGAACAACGATAATCTACTGTCTTATAGATCAGCTTAAGATATCTCTTAGTCATCACTATGTTGTCTCCTGATTCCATTTTTTTTCTACTCTCTTCTGACAAACTTTATGGTAGAAATTAACGAGTATTCCGATCCTCCAATCCCTACCACTGAATCCTTGACTTCTGATATAAAAACTGCTCTTTAATTTCGTAGATATTTTGCAAGTGTTCCCAAACATCATATGCTACTTTAAAAGTACTTGAATGAGGATTTTTCATAGCCTCTTTATGTTTAATACAATAGATCATCATATGTTGATTTTATTCAAGTGAGTAGATCGTCAAACATGTCTTTGTTGAGACTCATTATCTCAGACTTTAACATCTTTAACTTGGAGTGGAATAGTTTCAAAGCCGACCTAGTGTCTTATTAAAATCAACAAGGATAGTCTAACGTGAACGTACACTTTTGAATAAGAAAGATTCGAAGATCAGCATCATACTATTGTGAACTCAAAGGGAACAAAGACAATAGTACTCGACCCCACGTCTAATTATTTATATTAGAGGTAAGGGTATCTCGCATCTTATGCGAACGTGAACATATAAATAAACAATTATGTGATTATTTTATTATAAAAACTATATATTTTAAGTTTTATCGGGAAATGAGTTAAAAATAGTATAAATTATTTCTAGTTTTGCTTACAGATTGTTATATATTTCTACGAAACATAGCTGCAGTGGTCTATTTGGCTCAGATTTCTGCTCTATTTTTTAAATTTATTTTTCAAAATTTTCATCATAAATCTCCCGTTTGGTATCGTAGACGTAATTACGATGGCCAAAATGTTAACATCAATGCATGCAGACTTTTCTATTGATACAAGCTACACATGATTTATAGATATTAACTAGTCTGGTGTTTGTAGATACGTGTGTCTATGTCTTTTTGTTCGGTTTAACTTTAACCATATCGAACTAAAGAAAGTTCAACTTAAGTGATTTGATATGTTAGTAAATTCATTGATCGACGAAACGGAACTATTTGCAAATGATAAAAGAAAAATTACCCAGTATGAGGTTTGGGAGAGTGTTTGGCCAGTCTGGTCTTAAGCTCGAGTGAAAGAGCTTAACTCTAAAGGTAGAAAGATATGCAAAAAAAAAGGTGATGATCTCGGGTTTCTTCATGCTCCCTACACAACCCACATCTCCACTTAACCTGATGTAGCAAAAGTTTCTAGGAATAAAACTAGATCTGTTGATTTTAAGAATACCTGAAAACTAAGGTTTGTGAATACTCTTCACAGTGATTAATCAAAAGGTTTGAGAATTAGAATATTCTTCTCAGTGGTTTATACAAATCTTTTTAGAAAAAGTCCTTTTATTAATTAAATCATCAACTGAATACAAACGTAAGCCTAGATGACAATATATAAGAAAACTATAATAACCATAAAAGAATAAAGATAATTATCCTATTAATAATCAACTAGATAATAATATTAAGAATATTATTCAAACATTTTCTCTGCATCACCTACATAAGCATACACAATTGTAAGAAAGCAATGCTCAATAACTTACCAAACAATAAATAGTATATTGGAACTTCTTGAGCAAACCACAAAACGAGCTCCCGGAACTCTATTACGATTTCCCTAAGTTGATTCCAAGTTTTTTTTGGTCGAGAATGTGTCTCATAAATCATCATTAGTGTGCTTCCAGAGAGGGTCAGATCTGGAAGTGGAGCCACCACTATCTTAATGAGAAGAACATGAAAGTGTATGCTTCTACCAAGACGGATGCATCAGGCTGCACCAGATACTGCTTTGGAGACCATGACAGACTGATATTTCCTTGTACGCCCAAAATTATAGTCCACGATTCTCCTGTG
The DNA here is from genome assembly GCA_905132885.1 of Moricandia moricandioides. Taxonomy (NCBI): domain Eukaryota; kingdom Viridiplantae; phylum Streptophyta; class Magnoliopsida; order Brassicales; family Brassicaceae; genus Moricandia; species Moricandia moricandioides. The sequence goes on from CAJHQQ010000001.1 coordinate 1,512,484, forward strand.
ATATCCATCATGCGCCATGTTCAAAGCTATTTATCAGACCAGATATGAGAAGATGTATCATATCTTATTTTCATGTGAATTAAGCTTGCAGTTTGATCAAAATAATATTGGCTACATATACTCTTGGAATACATACAAAGTTGGCAAAAAAAAAAAAAAAAACAAGCACTCTTTGAAGAAAAGATATTCACCGTTTTATCACGAGATGCGTTAACTCGACTTCTTTATTTGATAGTATATGATAGCTAAAGTTGTGTTGAGAAGCATACATAGTAAACATTTTCTAGAGGGCATTCTGTAACAATGACGTAGAAACATATGCATCGAACACCTTAGTGAATATCTTTGGCGCTTTGGAAAAAGCCTTCCAAAATTTCATTGACAGATACTAATATGATGCCGAAATGCAAATAAAGATTCATTGTACAAAATGAGAAGATAACTCTATAGCATAGTTTACTGTCATAATAGCCAGTTAGATATGTCAAATTATGGCATAATAGACAGATATCTAACTTATTGCTATAGTATTTTTTATTTTTAGTGACAATTATATAGCTTAAATTATTAAAAATGAAGAAATATTTTATTTTGTGTTGTGAAATTATTAGATTGGTTATTTTGATTGATCAATTTAAATTAAAATTTGAAAATTGAAATTATATTGATAAAATGGTAAATAAACTGTGATTTTTATTAGTTACAAATACATGAAATTAAATCAAGTGAGAACGTTGATGATGTAATCAATGCGTATATTTTGTCAGTGAACTTCCAAACTAAACTTGGATTGTCTAGAGAATCAGATCAACAATCTTTTTTTTTGTCATTTATTCACAGACTAAGTTATGGTCAAACGAGCCAATTTGCTGAAGAGATCTTCGTATATTCGTGTCTAATATATATGAGAGAAAATAAATCATCTGGTCCTTGCTTCCTTTGCTAGTGAGTCTGCCCGGTCATTTCTGCTTCTAGGATTCACATCCTCTAAAATTTCATGTAGTCTTTAGAACACATCAGTCTCGACGCGAATGCTGGCAAGTCCATTGAATTCGCAGTTATATCCACTAGGTTCGAGCAGTCCGTCTCGAATCGGTTCATGTCTCTATGCATAAAGCTGCCTAAAGTAAACTTTCCATCTCAGCATGTAGGGCTGAGAGGCTTCTGTCACACGCGTGTAGTCTGGAAGATTCAGTATCCATTTGATCATTAAGACTCCACCTTAAGCCATTGACATTGCTATTATTGATCTAAGAAGCATCAATTTTTCATGTAGGGAATCGAGGTATCCAAAGGCGTACTTTTTCAACCTCTATAATAGGAGGTTCCTCATGATCTTCGTTTGTTTTTTCCTTTTTGTTAGCCTTTCTCTCGAATTATGCCTCTAGGGAGGCAAGTTGGAGAGTGTGGAGAGATGACTTTTCCATTAAAGAGTTTGTCATTACTCGCCTTTCAAATGTATCAACATATTCATGGGAATGTGTCGAATTGTGACTCCAGTGGAACCACCTCTTTTCTCTTTTAAAATAGAAAGTTCATATTTTTGTATATAGATGTACTCGGGAAGTAACCGGGAGTGAACGGATAGTCCGATAAAGCCCAAACCAGCAGGGCTGGGGGTATTCAAAAAAGAAGATGGTCAATCGATGCCACTGGGCCACTACATCTAGGGCAGCTCCTATTGATATCCAGGTGTATATAGGTGAGCATCTCTGCCATCGCCACACAACCAGAGAAGGTCTGCAACATAAAGTGTTTCATCTTACTTTGAGATTTTATTTTCCAAACATGACTCTGAAGGCTTGTGATGCTCGGCTCTAGAACATGGTTTTGCGTGAGTTGTAACTTGATCAATCTAAGTAGGTCATATTCAATTTTGACTGAGTAGACTCTCTATTTTGTGTGGTTCCAAACATATCCGTCCAAATCTAGTGAGTGAGAGGGTTTCAACCACAAAATCAAAGGTATATCTTCAGGGTGGAAGAACTCAAGTAAGAGATTGATGTCCCACTCTTTGGTATCATTCCTTATAATATAATGAAAAATAAGTTGGAGAAATCTATAAACGATGTGGTCAGTGAGTCTAGGTGATCGAGAGCTGAGTCTGGGCTCCAAGGTTCACTCTATACCCTCGTATCTCGACCATCACCAATGGTTTTCCGTAAGCCTGACTTGAATAGATGTTTTTCTGCCATGATACTTTACCATCCAAAGATGGTGAATTCATTCGCCGATCTTCTAAGGGAGAGCCATGATTGTAATATCTTTCTTTCATTACCCATGCCAATAGAGAGGATGAAAATTGAATTAATTTGCACAATTGTTTAGAAAGAAGTGCAATATTGAAATCATGGAGGATCTCAAAAACCTAGCTCCCTATACCCTTAGAAGTGAAGATCTTGTCCCATACAATCCAATGCAAATCTCTGCTATTTGTTTCGAGCTCCACCAAAAATTTGAGATCATGCTCCTTAGTTTATCAGTACTGCTTTGTGAAAGCATGAAACACGACATTATAAATGTTGGAACTTTTTGAGCCACATATTTTACTTGGACTTCTTTTCCTCCTTTTGATAAAAGTCGTGATGATCATATGTTGGCGCACCAACTGAGTTCATCATGTAGAAAAGAGAAAACTTTCATCTTTGAACAAAAAATCTGTTCATGTAATCCTAGGTACATCTCCATGCCCCCTTCAGTGAAAATTCCAAGGACAATTTTAATCTCTTGTTTTAGGGAGAAGTTAACTTGGTTTCCAAAAATGATAGAGAATTTTACCTCATTTAATCTTTGTCCCGATGCTTTCATTCATGTATCTAAAATATTAATAATCTTTGTGCATTAGCTCACTTCCGCTTTATCTAAGAAAAGACTATCATCTGCAAACAGAAATTGTGGAATCCTTGGCTCGCTCTAGCTACGCGAAGTCCCACAATCCTCCTCTTAGATTCCGCTCCGCTTAGGAGGGAGATCATTGCCTCCGTGCACAAAATAAAAAGGAAAGAGGATTGAGGGTATCCTTGCCTAAAATCCCTCCTTGGTAGGATCCACCCTCTCGGTTCACCATTTATTAAAACTTGGTATGAACCGAAGTAACACAACACATAATAAGTTCAACCAGTCTCTCATCAAATCTCATCTTCAACATTAAGTCTGAAATGAAAATTCATTCCACTCCTATCATAGCCTTTTCTCATGTATGTTTTAATAGCTATAAATTTTGCCTTACATCCGTGTTGGTTAGTAGGACGTGAAAATTTTCTTGCATTAGCAGAATGTTATCAGTAATCAAATGTCTTGCCACTGCAGATTGCGTCTCCGATATTAATCTTGGGATGACCATCTTGAATCTCTTGCACATAAGTCTGGAGGTAATCTTATAGTTCACATTACAAAGACTAATGAGTTTGATCTATGTCATCTACCTAGGTCTATTCTTCTTGGGAATGAGACATATATTTGTCTAGTTCAGTGTTCGGTCAAAATTTTCCGTGGTAAAAAAAAAAATTCACAAGTCTGATAATGTTTTGACGCGTTTCATGCCATAATTTCTGATACAATGTACTTCTCGTACCATCCGGTCCGGGAGCTTTTTCTAGGTTGATATCAAATAAAGCTATCTTAATCTCCAGTTACGACGGTTCCTTTAAAAGTAATATGTTGTCGGCGTGGAAAACCTTTTTATAAATAAAATGGAGGGAGGCGTCCAAGTATGACGACAAAGAAGTATAGGAGAGTTCTCGAAAATATTAAACATCAATATCTCCACTTCAATTGCACTCTCTACCAACTTCCCATGTTTGTCTTTTATATTGATTATCCGATTTCGGGCTCTTCCTTGTTTTGTAATGGTAAGGTGAAATTTTATGTTTCCATCACCGTCTATATGCCACTGATATCTGTCTTTTTGTTGATCTAAAATCTTATCAATTTTGATTCAAATCATTCCACAATAATTAAAGCAGAAAAATGTTATCATCGTCCCAGTTTTGGACTACAACCCTAGCTTTAAAATTTGGGATAAAATATTTGATTTTTAATATCTTTTAGCTTTTATATATATTAATCTAAGGATGTTCAGATCTATGGAATCGCTCAAACTAATCCTTAAAGAAATGCAATTAACAAATATATTTTCTTTCTTATTATATAAATGGAAATAAAACCATAATCTTATATCCGTATGGTCACATATATCTAATATTGTGGGTTGTTTTGAATTGGATCGATTAGCTTCTAAAATATGTTTACCAATAAACCATTCATGTATAGCTAGCAATGTGTTTTATTAAAAGTAAAATGAAAAAAAAAATGTTTTATTTTCTCGTATTAAACCGTTTAAATAGTGGAAGTTCCCTTGGTTTATTGGTTTGATCAAATGTTCATTAATGATTTTAAACTAAGAAGTCTAGGTTTCAATTTTGGAGAAGGCAGATTATACAAGAGTGTTGAAGAAAAGACTTACAAAAAATCTTATTCATAGCGCAATGATTTCATAGAACGGCTCATGGTCATGTAATCAGACGTAAATTTTAATAAAACATATAGAATTATCAGCTATAAGAGCATCTAAGTAATTTTTTTGTAATTTGTAATGCATAATTAATCAGTATAAAAAATTTATTTAGATAAATTAATAATGAACTTAACTTTTGGAGCGCACCGTTAGATTTCCTTTTTCCCTCAGCATTTGGACATGTTCTCTAGATATATCTTTTCTCGTCTATATAGCCACATAAGACCACAACATGCTCAATCTTAATGAAACAAAAGTTAAGAAGGATCTCCTTTTCCTTTTCCCAAAAGATAAAGAGCACAAAAATAGAAAAAAAAAAAGAGCACAACTTATTTCAATATTTTAATAACAATTGTATATTTTGTTACCAAAATAAACAATTTTTTTATTTTATGCAGAATAACTAGGGAATAACCATAGCACATTGTTGACAAAAAAAGGCTTAGAACATTAAAATATTAAGTTAATGAGTTTATAGTGGTTTTATTTAATTATTTGATAAATATATTAGATTAAGGATATTTTTTAGGAAACCTCTAAAATTCCAGGAGCAGAACGGCTGCATAATTATGGCCACGCCTCCTACCACAACCAAAGCTTGAAAACGTTAAACATTGTGAAATTATAAATGATTATTATTTTTTTTAAATGAGATGTAAATCGTTCACTAATCTGTAAAAAGCGTCCATCAATCTGAGAAGATATGTTCAGCCAAAAAATCTTTAGCATAATATAGATGTTGTAATACTAATCTTACAGAACATCTTGAAGTGGTGTTGTCAGATATAAATTTTTATAAAATGATAGAATCGACTATACAATCATCAATATAATATAGAGAAATTTTATTTTTACCACAAGTTTGATACCACTTTTCAAATTTACTTTTAATGAATAATTATTTTTAAAAATAGCTTAAACTTTTGATGAAAATATACTTAATTAACTTTTATAAAAAGTTTAGAAACTCAATTGCACCTCTTTAACATTAAACCCTAAATAATAATCACTAAAATATAAACTCAAATATTAATATATTTTTGCTAATGCGTATTTTAAAAAGTATTACTTCGGTTATGTTATTCTTACCAATTTTTTCATATAATATTTATCATCGTTTTGTAGACGTTGAAAGGAAAAAATCAGTTCCTAATGTCACAACACAAAGAGCCCATAGATGACAAAAATGATAAAAGGCCCAGCCAAATCTTGAGACCAGATTACAATTTCTTTTAGAGAAGTGCATATAAAATAGACGTGGGAGAAATTCAAATGCACAACCTTTATATTCGTAAGCAAAATAGCTAAGACATCTTTACCGGGAAACCCCAATGAATTTCTCTAAATAATAAAATTTTAGTATCTTAGTTTTATGATTATTAGATGATTCTCACGTGTTCCTACATATATAAATATTTACAAAGTAATCAAATTAAAATGTTAATGTGGCGTTTCACTTGTTGATAAATTTTTAACGTTTTATATTCTGTATGTATGAAAAATAAATAGAAAATGTGTCAAATTACATTATATTGTTATTTTAATTAATATATGATTTTATGTATAACAATTTAGATCGGTTCAGCTATTCTTTTTAATATATTAGATTGTATCTATTTTCAATTAAATTTCAGTTTATTTTAGTTTTAAATAAATTAAAATAAGATTATTTTTAATTGTATTTAGTCTGATTTGTTTTGTAACATTATTTTTTTTTTGATTCATTCTCTTAGTTTGTAAATGTATTGTATAACAATATGTTTGGAATATAATCTATTTTAAGAGAGTTAAAAAAACACTATTTCTTTGAAAGGTTCTATCCAACAATTTAACGTTGTAAAAGAAAGAAGTATAGATCGTTTTTTTGTGGAAGGTTATCCTGTAAATAGAAAACGGTCAATTTGCATAGATTTAATGGTATTTTTAAAAAAGACTGAACAATAAAATTTTGAACGATTTGGATATTGATCCTAAAGATACAGAGAAGATGAAGAAAATTGAAAGCGTATGAGAGAAAGGTTTTGGTGCCGTCGAAAACCGACGCTGGAAAATCTAACTCTCTTTTTTTTTTATTGAGTTAGTGAGAATAAAGAGAATAAAGTGAAAATTGTTCTTTCCATATTTTGTGTTTCTAAGCCACTAATTGCGGAAACAAGATTTCGTATTTGCTTTATGTAATTTTCCATATCACAAAGTTGGGTAGTTGTCGTTGAATCTTTTTCCTATAATTAAGAATATTTTTGAGCTTATGAACACAATTATAATATATGTCGTTATAAGACTGATACTAAGGAGGTGAGTGCTATGCTTCTATCTAATAATATTGTCGAATCAATGACTCACTTTAAATTTAAAAATCTTGAGGCGATATTTCATTACTTGTCATCATATATTACAGTTCATCTGGTCAAATTATACAGTTGTTTGCCTGTTGTTAGTGCGAAGATGGGTATCAAATTGGCTTAGTTTATTAAATAGCATAAACCATAATTATTAGATATCAGTATTTGTTTAATGAAAAATAGGTTGTTTCACAATTATTATGTATAAAACACGCTAATTTTGTCCTGAATCACTAGAAACAGATCAAGACTTCTGTCTCCGGACAAATCTTGTCTCCTAACTTTCAACCTTAATTATGTTTTATTATTTCCGTTAATTATAACTAAAACAAAAAAGGGCTAGTAACTAGTGTCGACTAAAGTAAAGTTGATAAGAGCATGACCGACAGGTAGTATTTTGGAGAGAAGTATTTAGTTATTTTACAACTAATGAATTAACAGTTAGATTTTAAATTATAAAAGTAAAATAAGCCAATTAATTATATAGCTACACATATGAAATGAGTATCTCATAGTTTTTTTTTGCGGTTCTTTTTTTTTTCTTTTGCCGACAAAGGCTTTTTAGGTTCTTAGAGCAGGATTAACCGGGGTTTCTTAAGGTGGGGTTCTTAGCTTTTTTAAGAGACGTATCTTAGTTTTTAACTAAGAAAAGCTAAGAACCGTCTCTTAAATAAGAACCCTAAGAGCCGTTTCTTAGCGGGAAAAATGCAAAAAAAAAAAAAAAAAAATTAAAAAGACAAATTTTTCGTTAAGAACCTCACCTTAAGAGACCCGGGTTAATCATGGCCTTATAACCCTTTCTTCTTCTCTCTACTTTTTTTTAACTTTTTGAATTTATTTAATCTAGAGATATTCTTAGATACCTATACTAAAGGTATCCTAAGAGCATCTTTATCCAAGGCTCTTAAGAAAAGTTTTTGCACTGTTTGCGGATCCCACTGACACGTGGGACCCGTGAATAATGCATGGTTTATTACACTGTTCACGGACCCCACTAACACGTGGCAGCCTGCGATTGATTTAACTTTTTATTATTATTATTATTTTTGTTTTAAATCAAAAAAAAAGAAAAAAAAAATAAAACCCCCTTTTAGGGGGTTTTGGGATAAAGATGTCCTAAGAACATTAAACGAGTGAATTCATTTAACATACATTTTTTTGGAGCATCTCTAATGTAAATTTCTTTTTTTTTCAAAATTGAGTAATTTTTTTAATAAAGTTAAGTTTACTACAACCTTACTCTATTTTAGAATAGAAAAATAATAAATAAAAATAAAAATAAAAGTATAATTTCATTTATGAAGTAAATACTCTATCATGAAGTAGAAAATAAAGTGTGATTTGAACATTTCTTACTCCAAAATTTATTTGAAGTAAAATATAGAATGAGGTTGGATGCTTATACCAATATTTACACATAGCAAAACAAAATTGATATATATTATATACTTAGGGATTCACATGCATGCATAAGGGAGAATAAATATTTCCGAAAAAAGACAATTATAAATTTAATAATATTGATTATATATTTTTAGTTAACTCTTATCTGATGTGTATTGAGTTTTGATATTTTCACATAATTGATTTAGCAAAATATTTAACTGTATATGATATTTTTCTCTAAAATTTTAATTTGGTTTTAGTTTTGTGTAGTTCACTTTATTATTATTTATAGTTATTTTAATTTAAATTTTGTATTTTTAATTTTTATTTATTTTTGGGTTTGTGAAATTTGAAAAAAACACAAACGACGTATAAATTTCATAAATTATAGAAAATTTAAAAGTTGCATAACTTAAAATATAATATTACATTAAAATTGTCAATTGATGTGAAAATCTATCATTTTAATCAAAATTGTTAATTTAAAACACCTACATAATTTTTTTTTCAAAAAGAAATTAACATAAATTCAATTAATTAAAACTATTTAATGTTTTGGAAAACTTTCTTGTAAACAACATATTTGGTTTTCTGTTGTGGATTACATTGTTCCTTAGTGTTAAGTTTTTTTTTTAATTCTGGAAATTGCTACTGACAATTGTACGTGAGAAAAAAACAGATCTTGGCATAAACAGTCTAGTACTATTGTTTATGATTAAAGTGAAAGTAACACTAAAGTAAAAATTATATGTATCGATCGTATTCTAAATGGAACTTTTGTTTTTGGCGAAATAGCAAACACCATAAGTATTAATATCTTTTAACCAGCCCTAGTGTTACAACTGTTGTTTCGATAAAATGTATAGTCAGCTAAGTTATTTAAAGTTTTGTTCCATTACATAATCTACCTTCAGAATCAATATTCCTAGCATGGGCACCAACATTATAGTGTCAAGTTGTGGTTAGGAAGGTCAAAGAGTTTTATTTTGTTAAGCAACTCCTAAGAATAAATCATGTTATTCTTTGTGCTTGAATCTTAAGTCTCAATGATATCTGACTTTAGATAGTTTTTATTCACCTTCTTAGTTTATTGCACAAACTTAACTATTTATATAAATATAATTAGTATAAGGAATATTTGCAACAAAACACCTAAAGCTAAAAATTCTTGGGTATTAAAAGAATAGTTTACCAACTAACACATATATATCGATGTTTCGAGACAGATATTCGAAAAATTGGTAAAATATTTTACAAGCAGTTCTATTAGAAAATATTTACAGATATGTATGTGCCCTTCCATTAAAATATCCTGAAAGTGTGGACTGGTCTTAAATCACCTGTGTAAAAATTGATTTTAAATGCATTAACTGTTTTCTTTACTTTTGCCAACTTAGTTTTAATCAAGTCATCACTTTCTACTATTGCATGAACAATATAGTTTTCCTATGAAATAATGAAAAAAATGTTAATAGATGTTGTAATGACTTGAAGAATCAGGCTTTAATTTTTATAATTATAGGATTAGAATAAGTTGAAAATAGGAAACTCAACAAATCCAAACATTTACAATATTTACTTTGACTTCCAAAGATAAATTCTTTTTGATATATACAAATAAATTCGTTTTTCTTAAAATACAGGTTTTAAATATAAAACTGCTATATATTTTAAAATCAAAGTTATTGTATTCTTATATTATATTCCTTTTTATATAAAATATTCATTTTCTTAAATTGCATTATTTAAATTTATAAAATTGATATATATTAAAGATATTCCCATTTCATATTAAATTCTTTCTGATTTATATAAAATTTTGAGAAATTATTTTATTAAAATTAAAATTAATTGTTTTCAATATAAAATGCTAAATATATTTATATTTAATACATTGTATTTTTAGTTAAGGTGATTTGAGAAAAGAATAAAAGGGAAAGTTAAATAAAAGATATTACTAAAAACAAGCATAATAATAAACTTAATTCACTAAATATATAATTGTAATTAATCATTTTAAAATTAATATAAGAACACCACATATGAAACTGATTTTTAAATAATATTATAAAGATAATGTTTTGTGTTCAATCCAACCCTTAATACTAATATAATTACATTTTGTATAAACATGTTTTCTAATGATTTAAACTGATTTAAACTTCAATCAAACCCTTAATACTAATCCATAAACCTATTTAAATTAGGAATAAAGTCAAATTGAAGTTTTAATCGGGTTAAACCATTAGAAAACATGTTAATACAAAAAGTGATTATGTTAATTAAATGTGATTTGAAATTTGAAAAAACAATTTTGGAAAATTAATCGAACTATTAGTCTAGGAAGACAATTGAGGAGTTAAAATGCTTGGAGGTTGAATGTTGGTGTGAATAGTTGAGGGGGACAATTTATGTCCAAATTTGCAATAAGAAAGAAAGTACATATCTAACACAAAAGTACATTTTTATATATTTATTTTTTGGAATTCGTACATCTTTGTATTTAATTATCTTAAAATACACTACAGAACGCAACAAAAGATCGATCTATTTCGTTTTCTTTCCGACCAGACAAAAAGAAGATAAATATTTTACACAGCTTTTGAAGATTCAAGATTTTACATACAAGCCAAAATTTTCATATTAATTACTCATTACAAGGAGAAAACAAGAAGTCAACTCCATTTAGGGAATCTTCACACTTCTTTTCTCAGCAAACTGATTAACCAACGCAAGAGCATTGCTAGTGACTTGAGCCACGTGAACCACTTTTAAGCGAATCAGCCTCTTCACTTTGCCTTCCATGGCTCGACCCGAGAATCCATCTAGACACGTTGTTTCGTCCGTCAAAGCGGCACTAACCCACGTCTGAACGTTACTCATCTTCCACATGAAGTCCCCACCAGCCACAGCATGACCAGCTCGACCTAGTTCTTTAACCGACTGGCCTAACCGGTCCACGCTGTTGCCTAACACTTGGATGCAATCTTTGATTGCTAAATATTCTCTACGTTTGAAACTTGGCGTTCTACATATACATACAAGTCGATTAAAACAAAAACAAATAAAACTCGAGGAATATAATGTTGTGCAAAATATAACTATTTCAGAAAACGTATACAAATCCAGAGATTATGAAGTTTTTTTAATCTTAGAAGCTATAGATTATGAAGTACAAAACGCAATTAACAAATGATTATAAGAGAACATACTCTTTGGTTAGTTTTGCAACGAATATAGACACGGATCTGGCTTGAGACAAGCTGATGGTGAGAGCAGTTTGGGCGAGATCTTGGTCGTTGTTGTGTCGAATCATGGTGGCGTAAGCTGAGAGAGTATGCACGCATAGTAATGGGTATCGGGTGGTTCGGCATGATGCCACGATGAACCGGTCTACTTTGGACCGACTTGGAGTTGCTGATGAAGATTGGACAATGGTTGTTGAGAGGAGTAGAACTAGAAAGATTGTATTTTTAGGCTCCATGATGTTTGAGTTTTTTTATTGTTTGTTTGAAGTGAAAGATAAAGTGTACAAGAGATTGATATTTATAGAGTAGGATTTGATATAGGTCAAAAATTTATAGTAGAGACTCTTTTGCATATAAAACTTTATTAAAAAGGAAAAAAAAAATCAGTAGTTAGATATCTCAAGATTCTCAACGCATTATTGTGTTTATTTAGGATGCTTATCCACAGACCATGTGCAATGACGACAACAGGCTCATGCGTATTTTTGCGTTACTATTTATTTCTCAGCAAACGGATGAGCATTGAATCCGGGTAATCAGGTCAGCTCAATAGAATAATGTTTAGTCTTATTGTGTCAAAACTCAATTTGATGTCCGGTACGGATATCATTATTTTGGCTGCCACCACAAAAAGGAAAACTCTGTGTACGTGACAACTCCTTCATCAGAAAACAAAAGAGAAAAATTGAATTATAACTTTTGCATAAATTACAGAATTAACGGGGAAAAATCTTATTTTATATTTTAAATGATAATTTTTTTGTTTAATATTAATTATATTTTGGAATAAAAATTAAAATGTTATCAGATACTCCTTTCTTTTTGTATTAAGTGTCGTTGTGGAAAACTTTTTTTTTTTACAAAATAAGTGTCATTTTCGATGCAAAATTTATTAAATTTATATTGTAATTTATTTTTTTATTGGTTGAAGTATAATTAGTTGTATAGGTAATTGTGTTTTTATATAAAAAATATATAAAAAAATATTTTTTAGTCTATGTGCACAAAGCTAAAATAACAATTAAAAATGAAACATAAGAAATATTTATTTTGTACATTAATATTAAGATATTTTTTTTATTAAGTAACCATGAAGTATTAAAGACAAGTTATTTTGTACATTTACACTTAAAATGAAATTGAGTTGAACGCAGGATTGTATGTTTTGTTGAGAAAGAGATGAGAAGAGAACCACCTGTTTTTTGCTCGGATTTTCCATGACACTGGACTGGAAAGTCTGGAATGATATAGTTAACAACCTTTTAGTCCCTTCTCCAAATAGGCACAATGGTATGCTTGTTCGGATGCTCTTCTAGACTGTCATTTATGTGCTTTATGGATAAAGAGGGATTCTAGGAGATAATGGAGGCGTTCAAGCCATAGTGGAAGTATCCAATCGGGCCGTGGACAAAACTATTATTAGTAACTGTATCACATCTCTTTAGTAATCTCGTTTGCACAAGTTGAAGGCTCGTCTCAAAAGATGGTTTGTAGTCAGTTAAATTTATGTCATACGATTTTATTTATAAAAAAATTAGTCTTTTCATAGATAGATTATATTATCATGGACATTTCATTATCTGTTCTATGATCAATTAATTTGAAATATCATTCAAATTCAAGTATTAAATTTTCAAAATGATCGACTGATTATTTACAAACATACAAAATAGCTGACTACAGAAATACAATTTTATAATTATTAAATTCTGTAAAACATACACATACAACATGATGAAAATAAGCAAATAGTTAGACAATACATTAGATTAACAATAATATTAGATATTTTAGATAAATAATACTTTTTCTGTTTCATCTTAAATGTCGTTGTAATATCGTTGTAGAGAAAAAATTTTGTTATAAAATAAACATCGTTTTAGAATTTCAATACAAAATTTATAAATTTTATTTTTTATTAGTTAAAATATAATTAATTGTATAGATAATGATGTTTTTATATAGATACTATGCAAAAAATATTTTTTTAGTCTGTGTATAGAATTCTAAAATTATACTTTAAAATAAAATGGAGAGAGTAATATATTAGAGATCTAAGTGGAAAATAAAATAGGACAACAATATGTTGATAAGGAAAAAGTTCATGTGAAGATAACCCACAAAAGATGACGACAGACAAGTGTGAATGTTTCAATTCATTTTGATTTTACTATAGTCTCTGCATAGCCCAAAAGATAACCCACAAAAAAACATATGCATGTGAACGTAATAATTAGCATTATTGTGTCACAGTGGAAAATAAAATAAAAGCTAAAGACGATGATGAAAGGCCATTCTTGGAAGCTGGAACCAATAGTTTCCAAATCCGTATATCACAAAAAAAAAAAATTCTTTAATTATGGTTCCCTTTATATTTTCCCGTATATACTTGATTCATTTGTTTCCTTTTTCTACAACTTTATAAATGATTGATTCATTTCACTTATTACGAATAGAATAGATTTGATCGTTACAGCGAACATGGTCCCATAATGACACAGACATGCAATTAAATGAAAGGAGCTCAGCTACGTAAGTAGATATTTCGAAACATGGTACATGTTAAACCGGTTAAATGTGAAGAATTGTGCTAACATTTAAGCAGATACTTTAAAATACTTAGAGATCTGAAGTGACCTTTAAGATACAAAACATTCGTTCGGGAAAAAGAAATACATTTTACTCAAGAAAATAAATATAAATACATTTTACCCGAGCATAGTAAACATTCCAAAGATGAGTAATCTTTGAAGACTCATCACTCATATGATCCTACACCGTCAAGTACTTTAGAACCGAAGCACGTACCTTCTCCATGTAATCTCCTGCTTCTTTCTACAAAACCAAATAACTTTTTTTAAATGAATTTATTCAAAGATGAAAAGCTCTAAAACTCTTAAATAGGGTTCCGCATTCAGTTTCCTGTTCGGTTTAATACTAGAACCGAATTTTATTCCGGTTTGCAATTGGTTGATTCAGCATAAAAACTTCTATAGTGTGCAGGCTATTATCAAAGCATGACTCTGTTTCGGTTAAGTTGGTTCGGTTCAGTACGGTTATATTCTAATTATGCCAACCTCTGGTCAATTCCACTAGAGATTTCCGGTTTACTTTAAATCAAAGATTTGAACCATAACCAACTTTCTTTTGTCAATTCAACAAAATCAACTGGGTCTAACCTGGTTTCCTCTGTATGCATTTGCTATGTTTTCATCAAGAAGTGTCAACAAAGATCTGTTGATCTCGTTTTTCTCCACCATATCCAGCAACTGTAATAACAAAACAATGGTTCAAAATCATCTCATGAAGCATCATCATTAATGCAGGTAACACGTACTGTTGCTTTGATATCGGTTGAGGTTAAGATCTTGGTTAAGCTATTTGTAGCCGTCATAAGCTCCTTTTGCATTTTGTCATAAGCCTCTGCAAATTAAGCATAACAAAAGTAGATACAAGTAATCAAAAGCAGTAATAAGATGATACAATAGTTAAGACACTAAAGAAAAAAACACAAACCTATTCCTTCTTCTAAGGCTTTTTGAAGTGATTCAAGCTCAATCAATCTGTCTTCATTTTCCTGAATTATAAAAAATTAAAACAAAAGATTAGTTAAGTGGTCCATGGATTTGAAATGTTGTTTACAGAAAATTGTACCGCGGTCTTTGTAACAGCAAACCGGATTTGCCCAATTTCAAGTCGAATTTGCGCAAAAAACTCATCGTTTAACCTGGAAATATTAGTAACACAAAGACTCAAACCTTTTGTTAACTCAACTCTGTCTTGTAATAAATACCAAGTAACATGTTACACTTTAGTTATGTCTGAAAACATTTTCACTAACCTTCCACGGAGCTTAGCGATTTCGAACTCAATCTCCTGAGCTTCAGTATCAAGAAAGTACTCAATCAGCTCAGCGGAAGTATCTGGCACGACTCTAGACTGAAAAACAAAACCCACCAACAGTTAAACAATACTATCGATATGATTATGTAACACCATACACCAATTTCAGTTTTTATTTTATTTTATTTACATCTCTAAGAGCTTGACGACGCTCTCTCTCTTCACGGATTTGTTTCTGAAAAGCTTCTTTTGCCTCAGAGTCTCTCTCTAGCCGGCGTTTGAACTCAAGGCGAGCGATGTGGCCAGTTTGGGCGGGACCTAAGATACCCTTAGGATCCTTCCTTGTTATTTAAAAAGACAAAATGATCAGATAAAAAATCAAGAACAAGAATCGTAAAAAGATAGGATTATGATTCATTATTCATTACCCATTCGCAGGAGATTTTGCTCCTTCGTGTGTTGATTCTCGGGATTGTACGGACAGTGTTGGCCAAGGCGATTCCTATTGAGAGCGAAGCCATTGATTTTTTTTATTTTTTTTTCTTGGGCGGCTCTGCTTTCACTTAGCTACGTTACGTTATCTCTTTAACTAATCTCTTATCTGTTTTTTTTTTAATGGCGGGACTATTTGTGACCGTTGAATTACGAGTGTTTAGAGGCGTTTGATCAGACTGTAACCGTTGAAACTTTTTGATCTGACGATCGTCGCTCGTCCACGTGACGGATATGAGGAGGATAATTATCAATTTGTGGAAAGGCCCAATTCAGCTGAATCTTTGACGGCCTTTCTGTGACCCGAATGAATGAATATATCATTCTGAAGCCTTTCAAGTAAATTCATTTCATGGGTGGTGAGTTTGTGACTTGAGCATATGCTCATGATGAACTGAATTATTCTATAGCCCTATTCTTGTCGACGCGTCCTTTTTTTCTCTTAACACAAACTGCAGCGTCTCTGGTTCTCTCGTTCGGTTACAAAGATTTTAACAGAGGAGCATAAGAGTAAAGTGGGAAAGGACAATGTACATAACATGGTCGTTATTGGTTGACAACTAATCACACATGGGTACCAAGACTTGTGTGAAACCCTCTCCTTGCATTGGAGGCTTTCAAGAATTAACGCATCGTTCGTCGCATGGAACGGAGTCTAGAGACCGAGTGAGCGAGAGTGGAATGTCCTTTAGTCGTGGGCGGTCGGGGCATTACAAGTGGTATTAGAGCCGAATCAAGATGAGTGTGGAGTCATGTGTAGGCTCACACTAATTTATGGTATTTAAAAAATATTAAAAGAATTGATTTGGTTAGCTATGTCATTAAAATACATTTATCTTTTTGGATACACATTCAAAAAGAACATAAAGAGTTAAGTGTGATTGACATGAAGTAAATAAATGATGTGTGACATATTGAAAAACGACTAACGATATTGTGTGAATGAGGCCAAAACACAAGAAATGATTATGTGGTGATTGTAGAATAATAAACAAATCTTTTGAATCTCTTAAAATTAACACATTGTTCATCGCACAAAGTAGAGACCCAAACTAAATTAGTGAGCATGTTTATTGCAGGTCTCTTAGCATGTGGTTCTTAACTTTTCTAAGAGACGTATCTTAACTTTAACTAAGAAAACTTAAGAACCGTCTCTTAAATAAAAGACATAAGAGACGTCTCTTAACGGAAAAATTAAAAAAAAAAACGTGAAATTATAAGTTAAGAACCCCGCCTAAGAGACCGTGAATAAACATGGCCTTACAATCTATTAACGATCCATTTACCATAGACGGTCAAAATATTATAATTATATGTGTAATGGTCACTAGCAGCTATTAGAAATTAATTGCATTTTTGGGTGAGAACTCTATAGAAGATATACTTAAAGATATGCATCATACGAGATATGCATCATGCATGCATGTGCTTAAGATGATGAGCAGATTAACTATTTGCAGAAATTGTAATCTCGTAAGTTTAATGACCACGCCGCAGTGAGCTCATCTTTTTATAAGACATAAACTAAAGATAGGAAATGGCTCATCATGCATGTGATTAAGATACTTCCAGAGATCCGTGAATAACTTTACACTTAGCATCACTGTTTTCTTTTTGTTTTTTTCTGTTTGCCAGCATAAAACGTCAATAACTATGTGAATCGCTAAAGCGTATCTGAGGAAAGTGCTAACACCAGATTACTGTTTGGTTGATATTTAAATATTCTATGCGATTTAAGAGTTTGAACAAAACAATGTTTGGTATCCACTACAATACATGATATCATAAAAAATTAATAGCATATGAAATGGCATGAATTAAAGTTTAAATGTTACACGTTTTATAAATAGATTCAATACTCAAACTATCTGTAAGAGAATAAAAATATATTATAATTATCAAAATAAAACATTCAACATTCTCTTAAATGAAAAAAGAACTAAAACTAAATAAAAATTATCTAAACACAATCAACAAGAATTATTATTGGTCATATAAGAACTGATCAAACTAAATTTAACCTGTGACAAAGATAGTAAATCTAACCATATCCGATAATTCAATTTGTTCAAAATATGGTAAGACCATCTCTATCGTAACTGCAAAATACTATTTTAGTG
Organism: Moricandia moricandioides; assembly: GCA_905132885.1. NCBI lineage: Eukaryota > Viridiplantae > Streptophyta > Magnoliopsida > Brassicales > Brassicaceae > Moricandia > Moricandia moricandioides. Next base: position 1,530,431 of record CAJHQQ010000001.1, read on the forward strand.
TAATTTTTATACCAAATCTTTCTAACCCAACTAAATTTTTTTTACATCATTTTAGTGTAATACCACACCAAATTTGGTGTGCTATTATTCACAATGCCAAACACTATTCATTTACTTTTATTAATAAAATATTAGTTAAACTAATATTAATGGAAATAAACATATATAAAATGGAAAATAATAAATATATTACATATATTATAATATTTTATTTTGGTTTATTATTTTAATATTAGTCAATATAATAACTATGTATTAAAGCAAAATATTTTAATGTGATATATATTTGTGCAATATACTTACATAATAATTTTATTTTATATATATATATTAATTAAAAATAAAAATTCTGACTTACTAATATGGAAATTAAAAATACATTTTTGGTCTAAATTTTGGTGCTGTGATTGGAGAAGGAAAAACTTTTAATGTTAAATTACATTAAAATGATGTAGTTTTCACTAGACCTAGGCATTTCAAGTATCGGTTCGGTTCAGATATTTTGGGTATCAAATAGTTCAAGTAAGGGCAAGAGGATCCATTTACTACTTGGTTTATTTTTGGTCCGGGTAGTTTTAGGTTCGGTTTAGCTCGGATAGTTAAAGTAAAAACCAAAAAATACCCAAAAACTTTGGTTCTCATTTGGTTTCATTTCCGGTTTGGTTAGTTTGGGTTACCTATCATATATTTTGGGTAAAATATCAAATAATTAAGATAATTTGGATAAAGATTTTGGATATCTTAGATTACCTTGGATATATAGGATTAAAATATCTGAATACTTCAGATACTTTCGGGTAGTTTGGATACTTTGTAATAATTTAATTTTCTTCAACTATTTTCGGATACTTTTAATAGATTTAAAACTATAAATATGTATTTAGGTATAATATACATATATATAATAATTATTTTATATATTCGGGTACCCGTTCGATTCTCGGTTTGGTTCTAGTTGGTTCGGTTAATTCGGATATAGGAATAGAGAAACCATTCGGATATTTAAGAGTTTCGTTTGGATTAAGATGATTCGGTTCTGGGTTTTTTTATCCAAACCTAGTTTTCACATCAAAATAGAATTATGGGTTGGAGATGCCCCATTTCTGGGTCAGCTTTAATGACGATGTAGTTGAGAACACAAATATTTTGCTATTAGAAACTTGAAAAATGAATGAAAAAGAAATAAATGGTTGTATAGGACCCGCCTAGATCATCACATCCAAAGAGAGATTTTTCTCTAGCGTATCTTTTTTTATCTCACCACTAGCTTTAAGAAGGATGAAACTATCTTATTCTTTGTTTGTAAAATAGCCTTCAGTTAATAGATTGATTTTGTCTTCTGCGCTTGTCACAATTTATCTTCTCTTTTGGCGATTTTGTTTTTCTTAGATGTATTTATCAACCTATTGTTAGAGCATATCTTAATCTTCTTCTATTTAATCTCTGTTATGGGTTGAATTAATAAAAGCTTCCGATTTAGAATCAAGAGATCTACAAATTTTTGTTGTAGTTCTTAACTAATCCATCCGACATCACTCAAGTCGGATCATCGATTTTTGATTGGTAACGCATATTCGATTGAATAACAATTTTTAGTGGGTCAAACCGAAATTTCTTTAAAGATGTAGATGCCTTGCACTCTTTTCAAATAGATGTTGAAGAGCAAAGATAAAAGAGGAAGGCGATCGAAGACGAGAAACGCTTTAGAGGTGCTTGTGGTGATGTTGGTTACCGTTTGAGCTTCAAAATTGAGGATTCTAATACTGTTTGTGTTCTATCCAGTAAAGCTACATGCATTGTTTCACGAAACGCGTGTTCTTGTTTACTCTTCAATCTTATCTCATTCAAGGGAATCATATTGGTTTAAACCTTATTGTAATGTGTTGTACTTGTAGGTTTTCGTTTGATTTCAGTTTTAAACGTTATGGGTTGTAAGCATTATCATGTATGCCTTTTGGGCTTTCTATTAATCTATCTTCTATCTATCTATATATATAAAGAAGAACAAACTATCTTCTCCTTAAGCCACCTCATCAAGAGATTATCTAAAAATTTGACACATAAGCATAGTTTTTAAAATTTTATCTAATTGTCTTAAAGTTTTCACTTATTGTTATTTAAACCAAATCAATTACAAAATGTAAAATAATCCATAAATCTATTTTCATCAATATTTCACTTTTCACGCATAAAATTTTAAACATAATTTTTTTTAATTTAATTAAGTATCCTAATTATTTTTATTTTTTAATATTTAACTAAATTAATTAGCAAACACATATAATCCATAAATCTATTTTAATAAATATTTTATTTTAACCCATAAAATCATTAACACTATAGTTTTTAAAAATATATAATAATTTAGTGAATCTAAAAAATTAAGATTTTAAAATTAACAGAGAAAATTCAAAAACTAAAAAACTAAAATGTTCGTTTGCACTATTGTTTGATTTTTTTTGACCATCGAAATATCTAATACATAATCAAATTTTTTTTTAAAAAAGTAACAAAATCAAATAAACAAAATAAAAAAAAAATAACATATTTGTTACCATCATTAAAGTATTGACAAACATGAATAAAGAAAGAAAAATGACATTTCTTGCATTTTGAAAGGCACCTTAAAAATATTGAAGTGGATATCATTTCATGTATAACACTATTTTCTTGAATAATTGTTTGTAGCATTATCGAATCTAAAACTAATTTTAACAAATGATGCATCAGACTACCATGTCTATCAACATATATAACATTAATAATTTAACATTTTATCCATTAGAATTACTGCATATATATAACAATCTAATGACAATATATCTCTCAATCGGCAGTTTGAAAGCTTATTATGTTCGATGAATATAATTAAGTTTTCAAAAAAAACAACACGGATATATGACTACAATATTTCCACATAACAATGAAAGTTTTATAACACAATGACATTTACCTGTAGATCAAAATAAAATAAAGTTGAGAAAGATCATCTTCACATAAAAGCCTAAATCAGTTTGACTGTTTCAACGCTTACTTCTAGGAATGGGCAAAAATAAAGAAAAATTAAACCAAATCAACCAAACCTAAACTTATTCAAACCAAACAAAGTATATATTATAATCGCTAAATATTTTATCAATATAAATAGTTCGATTTAACTTTCTAAACCAAATCAAAGAAAAAATAGAAAACAGAAAAACCAAAGTATTTATTTAATTAAATTAGCACATATTCTAAATAATATTAAAGATTAAAATATTTAACTATCTAATCTAAGCAACTAAACCTAATTTTATATGAATAGAAAATATAATTAAAAATAAAATAAAAGAACATGAATTTTGTATACTATCAGTAAAATTGAAAAATTACCTATGATATTTATATTAGGTTTGAATATCATAATATAAAATTATAGGATAAGATCTTTTATATTTTTATTATAGTGTTTAGTCTTTCATTTAAATATAAAGAAGTTAATAATTTAGTGTCAATTTTTTTTATGTTTTACAAGTTATATTTTTGTAACTAAACTAGAACAAAACTAAAAGCTAACTTGATTTAATTGAACAAACACAACAAAATGAATTCAAACCAAACCAAACATAAACTAATTCATACAAATTTTGGTTGATTTTAATTAACTTTTTCTTAAAACCAAATGAACCAAACATAATCGAATCTAAGCCAAACTCAAATTTAAATTGAAATGCACACCCTTACTTTATCACATAGATCTATTTAATTTTAACGCCTAATCGTGTATTTATGTATTGTTTGTATTTTCTATAAATTTATAGATAGCGTGTCAGCATACGCATGTCTACAAATTGAATTGTACAAGTAGCAAGTAGTATTAAGAATCTAGACATTTACGTCAAATGACAACTAGTGACATGAAACATCATTTTCTTTTTGAAAATAACAGGGAAATGATTTTCAATAATAACAAGAAACATAATTCTCAGTGCAATTTATATTTTACCTATAAATAATCATTTCGTTTCATTAAGATAGACGTTTTTAAAAACATGTGTTTTATAAAGATAATTTTTTTTGTGTTTTCCGTAAAAATATTGTAAATTTTAAAAAAAAACTAATTAATTTAATTTTGTTAGATTATTAAAACTTAAAATTACAGAAAATAATACATTTATTATAGTGATTTAATGTGTTTTTAATATGTGTGAAAAAATTAAAAATTCTAACTTAATAAAATAGAGGGAATACTAATTTTTTCACATCAAATAACACAACATTTGCTTTTAAAAAAATAATTAAAATTTAAAGACATACTAGAGTGTAACCCGCACTCTAACTTTATTTTTTACGTTTTCATAATTAATTTTAGTAAAAAAAATTATACACTATTTTATTTAGTAATATTTAGATTTGGACTTTATGTTTGGATTTTTTTTAAGAAAAAACTTTTTAGCACAAAAATAATATGAACCAATTTGATAAAAAGAACTATAAGAACTTATAATTCTATTATATTCATTTGGAATATATAAATATTTTGAACAATTAAATTATTTTTATTTCTTCAGTTTATTACAAAAATTATATAAATATTAGAATCTTAAACAACAAATATATGATAGTTTAACTGAATTTCAAAACAATCGATGATTAATAAAAATGTTGATTTATTACAAAAATTTAAATATTTTGTGCTCTTGTTACAAAAACAGGAAAGTAAACATTTACTAAAATCATGGAAAAGAACAAATAGATCATTTAATGATTTTCTGTTTGTGATGTTGAATGGATATGTTCATATTTATTGATATTGGTTAGATTCAATAACATTTTATGATAATAATTAAGAGGATTAGTTTTAGTTAGACTATTACAATTTTTTTATAGTCCAAAATTAATAGATAAAATAGGCTTCTATTTTAATAATATATATATATATATATATATATGTATATATATACTAAATAGTGTTGAAAAGTAAATAAAGACGCGTAAACAAAAAAACATCATTTTCAGTGAATTTGTAATCTACCTGTCAAACACTGATTTTTATTCGTCAAGTATATGGAAAATACCATTTGTGTTCAAACGACAAAATGTTTTATCTTTAAAAAAGAAAAAGACACACACATATCTAAAGTAAATAGTGTAGAAAATAAATTAAAAAGAAATGCGGAAGGTTTCCTCGTTAAGCAACTTTGTATTATTTAAAACCGAACAAAAGCAAAACCAAAAGCCACAAGTAACCCCAAACCTAAAAAGAAACACGGACCTCCCTTAGAAAGAGAGAAGAAGAACAAAAAAAATGACGCGTTACACGACGGCAACGACGATCTTTGCGGCGGTGATGACGGCGATGGTTATGGTTACATTGACGGAGGTGGAAGCGCAACCGGCAACAACATGCGTGAGCAAGCTAGTACCCTGCTTCAGTGCTCTGACAACGACGACGAGGCCACCAAAGGAATGTTGTGACTCGATCAAGGAAGCAGTGGAGGATGAGCTTCCGTGTCTATGCACTGTCTACAACACTCCTGGTTTGCTCTCTCAGTTCAACGTCACTACTGCACAAGCTCTCAATCTCAGCCGTCGATGTGACGTCACCACTGATCTCTCCGCTTGTTCCCGTACTTTCTTTTCAGATCTCTCATATTTTTAATTTATTAATTTATTCCTTAGAACTTAATGTTTTTTTTTTTTTTTTCAGGTACTGGAGCTTCATCTCCAAAAGCTTCTTTACCTCCTCCAGGTATAAATTAACTTCACCTGCTCTTTACTTTTTCTTTTTCTAACTTAACAAAATTGGATATTTTTTCTCAGATTTTTTATTAGTTTATCAATTTTTAGACTTAAATTTCCAGTCTTGTTTGATGAATATACCATTTTATTCATTGGTAAAATCATGTGTTAGCTAAAGTCAAGAACACATAATTTTTAATTTTTCCCAGACTTTACTTTTTTATTTTTCTAAAAAAACAATGTTGAGTGTGAATGCTAGCTTTTTCCTGTACTTTCTTTTGCCTCCGATATTGACTTGAATTATTTGGACAAAACCAATAACATGTCAGGTTAATTTATTTTTTCTTTCAAAATTTTATAAAAATATATGTTTATGATTCATTTGTTTGTGTTGACCACTTTTCTCCTATGTATTTATTATAACAGCGGGAAATAGAGGAAACGACACCGGGGTTGGAAACAAGCTCACCGGTTATGGAGTCACCACCGTGGTCTTGTCTTTGGTTTCAACCATCTTCTTCTGAAATACTTAACCGGAATTGCCAGGTTTTCCGATTGTTAAACCGGTTTATTATTAGCTCATAATTCTCGAGATTTGTTTTGGTAAAATTATATTAAGGATGGAATAAAGTTTTGTTGTTGTTCACGTGCCATTTGTGTCCATGTGCTAGCATTATATAACTATTGGATTTAATTCTTCTGATGTGACTGGGAAGATGTTTTTTTAATCAGTGTGATTTTCGAGTATTATTTTTGATATGACTTTGTTATGATAGAAATTGAAAATGAGTTCCTTGCTGCTTTAAGAATTAAAAAAAAAAATTCCTTAACTATCCCATATGGAATTCTAATAACCAAGTATGGAGTTAAGGGAGAAATTACATAGAGTCGTCCAGAAGGAAGCATTCTAGATAGTTTTGTATCTGCCAAAAGAAGCTAGAGGCTATGCTAAGCTTGCCCGATTAGAAAACACTTATTGGAACTTGGTTGATTGATTGATTGATTGATTGCTTGGCATGTTTATATAATGATTTAATGATAATATAGCTTTGATACAGTACATGTTCTAAGCATGTGTCTAAGGTGCAAATGCACGTTGTCCTATTTTGTTTTCACATATTTTCTTTGCATGTAAGGGCCCTTTTAAAACAAACTACAAATACTTTTACACTAAAATATGAAAATACATATAAAATTAGGGTCCATTTTAGTAATTGAATAGGGTCCATTTTAATAGTTGAATAGCTAGGGTCCATTGAAACTTAAAGCCGATATAATAAGATTTTGAGGTCCAATTATAGCTACGGGTATTGAAACCTACAACTCCATTTTCCTTTTCTTGAAGAAGCTAGAGGTTATGCTAAGTTCTTAACCATTGGCACTTGGTTGCTTGCTTGGCCCTGTATGTGGTACGTTTGAGAAATGAATCAGTGTTATGCGTTCTTAGTTTGTTTAATGGTCACAATCCACGTTTTGTTCGGTTTATTAACGCATCAGAAAGAAAAAACTATACTATTGATATGATACATTATATTGATATTATACATAATACATGCTTCGTTGTTTTTGCTTCGAAAAATGTAAAAAAAGAAATCATATAGATTGATATTATACAACAAAGAAGACAATCGCTAGGTTAGTCCATACGGGTAACTGCAGCATGTATAGCATCAGCGAGTTGAGAAACTGTCTTAGAACTTAGACCTGCAATGCTTACCCTCCTGCAATACACAATTCTCATTGTATTGATATGCTTTCATTAGAGACAGGCAGACCCATTTTCAAGCATTTACAACGAAAGTGAATGAAACGAAGGAAATTACATCCAACAACATTGTAAAGGAATAAGTGAGATGACAATATTCATTGATCTTCCCACTTATATTTAGTAGAATTTTTATGAACTTATATTTACTTCATGTAAATAAATTTATTTAGATCCAAACCATTGTTATTTTAAATTATTGGATATGGTTTTGACGATAAGTTATATAATGTCCCTCACCCGTCATAGTTCATGTAAATGTGATACTCTTTGGCTATGAAGCGAACTTGCTTCTCATTTAACCCCGTAAAACTAAACATCCCAATCTGTCTGATTATGTGACTCCAATCACCAGGTGTGCCTTCAAGAACAAAATTAAGGGTATAGCTCAGAACTTATGAATGATTCAATTAGAAAAGTTTTAGGAAAAAAACATTAAATCAAACCTCTAGCTTGTAAAGCTTCATATAACTGTTTGCGCATGCCAAGTATGCGGTTAGCCATTCCTTTCAGCTCAACCGTCCAGTCGTTGTACATATCACTGTCAAAAATGTATTTTTATATACATAAACTTTGAGAATAATAAAAATTCACATAAGATAAAGACATGTAATCTACTGGTTTATGTGCTAGAATAACAAATACCTATTTTTAAGAATTGTGGTAACAATGGATGCTCCATGAATAGGCGGGCTGAGATACATAGGTCTCACAACATGTAGCAGTTGGCTCTTTACTTTCCTAGCCACGTCTTCTGAGGTGCATACCTTCACATTAGAGCCACAAATATTATAGATAAAATTTTCAAAATGCTTTCTTATTGTAAACCTAGGCGCCTAGGTTTGCGTGTGAAGTGAAATAGAGAAGTTAGAGCATGATTATCTGGGTTTTTTAGGAGGGGTTCTTGCACTGTTCGTGGGTCCCACTGACATGTGGGACCCATGAACAGTGCAAGAACAGCTTCTAAAAATTACTAAATAAGAACCGGTTTTGGAGAGTTTCTTACACTGTTTGCGGGCCCACTGACACGTGGCGACCCGCGATTGATTTGTTTTTTTTTTTTTTTTACTTTTTTTAAACAGCAAAAAATATAAAAAAAAAAAAAAATTAAGAACCCCATTAGGGGTTCTAGGGATAATGGTGCCCTTAGGTTGCTTACAATGGTAAGAGCGCCAATACGCTCTCCATAAAGACCCATATTTTTGGCAAAACTTTGAGCTATCAAACATTCACCTCCATCAGCAACAAACATTCGAATTGCTTGTGCATCTGACTCAAGGTTACCACTAGCAAAACCCTGAAAATTATATGGAAAACAATCACTATAAACCCATATGTTTCATTAGTCTGTAGAGCAAAAAAAAAGGTGTTCTTTTATGAATTACCTGATATGCATTATCAAAGAAGGGTAATAAGCTTTTAGATCTCACAACTTGCCGAATCTGTTCCCATTGCTCGAGTGTTGGGTCAACTCCTGTGGGGTTATGCGCACAAGCTTGCAATACCACTATAGCTCCAGACGGTGCAGCGCCAAGATCCTCGAGCATGCCTGTTTTTGAGGTCAAGAATTTATGATTGGTGTAACACTACTAAACATCATTTGGTGAAAGTGTGAATGGGTCAATCAATGAGTAACCATATAAAAAGCAAACAAAACGTGACAATCATGTGAATATTATAGAGACAAAGAGTTTGCATGTGGACATTATTATAAAATCAACCTTTGAAGTCGAGTCCTCGGGTTTTAGGATCATAGTAACGGAAATATTCTACAGACAAACCCGCCAAGCTGAAAATATTATGATGGTTCCCCCAAGTTGGGTTTGAAACGAATATCACACGCTGAAAGCAACAAGAAACGCAGTTGTTAGTCCAAGGAACTCTTAGATTTGAGAAAAACAAGTATATGAAAGATTTGAGTATATATATATATATTGTAGTTTATGGTTAATTCGTTTTGCATCTTTCTGATTGCTAAGAGTTTTTTTTTTGGTTTTCTCAACAACATGCATTACATAGTTTGAATCAGACTGGTACAAGGTGACAACACTAGGTTGCATGTAGTCATGTATGACCGAAAATATTTAAAGGCTATTTTACCAAATTCAAATGAACTTTAAATAAATAGTGAGAAATATTTACTTCTTGGTTGTGTTTTGCTAGAAACTCAGCTCCAACTCTCAAAGAACCAGTACCAGACAAACACTGGATTGTAACAACTCTATTCTCTTTCACTGCAGGACTGCAAAAATAAACAATATATATCAATGTTCAAGAAATCGTATAAGGTAGTTATATTTTTATAGAGGATTAGTATATAGGTCTAGATCGATTTTTTTTAAAGAAAAATCAGTTTAAGAAATCGTTTCATTTATGACTGATTTGTTACACATGCGTTCGGCTAGAGAGATTTTTGAAACATTGATACTTATAATAGGATGAAAAATAAAATAAAAAATCCAGTAGCTAGGTACAAAAGTAAATCTAACGAAACCTCGGATTAAACGTATAACCCAAAAAGGATGAGAAAAAATAGCAGTGAATCTATTACCTATCATCACCTAAGATGACCTTGGCACTCAATTTGTTAAACTCAGCAAGTCCATCAAGGGGAAGATACTCCTTGCTCCGGGACCTTGAGGTACACCCAAAACAAAATAAATAACAAGCAAGAACCAAATAACAAGTCGTTTCACAACCTGAAGAGCAAGAGAGGCTTACATGTCATTTGCTAACTGTTGCTCAGCTCGTCTCACAACCTGAAGAACAAGAGGCTTTCCTTCCTTTTATAAGAAAGAGAAACAACCAAAGAGAAGACTAAATTAAGCTAGTCGCTGAGATCATGAACTGTAAAGATCCATGGAATAGAAAAAAAGGAAAAGAAACTTACCTCAGACCGATAGGAACCTCCGCTCAAGTTCAACTTAACCGGACAAGGATCATCTATACTAGCAAAGTACACCTGTTTGTACAATCACAAAAAAAAAAATGAAAAACGTTCAAGGTGATGACTAAATTGATCATGCAACATAAGTAACATCAACAAAGAATCATAAGATCGATGTGTAGAGCCTTAATTAGAGTGAAGTTTAGTGCATACAGTGAGTATGGGATCTTCTGGAGCAGGAACAATGCTTGAAAAACTAGAATTCATTGCAAACGTTTGACTCAGTTGAAGTGAATTTGGATAAACATAGAAACCATCGACCAGTTACTTAAGGGAGTATTATGCGAGTCAAAGCACCAAACAAATTTTATTAAATATATAAAGTTGCCTTTTTAAACAGATAAAAGATTCATTTCTTAAATAGATACTTGTCCTCAATCACTACAACAAATATAGGTATTGATAGCAGATTAAGATAGCACAATTTTCCTAACTGTTATGAAAAAGTATTTGGAAGTCTGGCTAGCAAAATTATAGCATTTTACTTATGCTATGCCGAGAAAACAGTTAACATAAAAAAAAAATCACTAATCACCCGATTAGCGCCAACACTTAGTGAAAAAATTGATTTAGGCGGTATGTTTTAAGAACATAACTTTTTCATAGCATTAAAAAAAATAGAAAGGGATCGGATTTACCTCGTTCTCGCCGTCTTCCCTTTCTTCTCCACCTCCATCGAGCTCCACCATCTCCGACTCGTTTCACCGTCTTCCCTTCCTCTCCACATCCTCTCTCCACCATCTCCGACTTCATCGCTCACCAACCCTTCCTCTCCACATCATCTCTCGACCATCTCCGCCGCGTTTTCTCCATCTTCCCTTCCTCTCCACATCCTCTATCCTCCATCTACGACTCCATCGCTCACCAAACCTTCCTCTCCACAACCTCTCTCCACCATCTCCGCCTCGATCTCTCATCGCTCACCAACCCTCCCTCTGCACTACATCTCTCCACCATCTCCGAGTTGATTTCAAAACCGCTCACCATCCGTAACAGAGTCTACAATTGGATTCAGCCATCATCATCTCCAATTTCAAATCCGAGATTCTAATTTAAGAGTGAGGTTTTAACTTCGATTGATCCAAGTTGTGAAAGTATATAGGTCTTAGATTATATTCGATTGAAGTTGTGAAAGTAATTAGGCTTTAGATTCGATTGACTCAAGTTGTGATTAGTTAGGTTTTGGGTTCATATTTGTTTCCATTAATCAGATTTTTTTTTTGCAGGTGCGGGTTCGTGTCTTCACAAGCTTACATCTTCTACATTCTGTCGAGGTTAGATACATCGATCACTTATTCTCAGATTATAATTGTTTTGTAGACATTGATCTTGTTGTTTGCGGTTTACACGTTGAAGCAAAATTTATATTCTTGTTATTGCTTGAACCATGTACACTTGTTTGAACTATGGCAAGGGTTTTAATAATGTTGGACAAGTCGTGGGTGCATTTAAGTAGGTATGTACATTTCTTTAAGTGTTCAGCTTATACATTTCAAAAATTATCGTCATAACTTTTTTTTTTCATGAACTTTAGAGTTGATCCTACATACGAGAGAGCTGCCCGAGGTTTTGTCAATGGTGTTACTGATAAGTTAGGAGTTAATGGGAAGATTGTATGTCCATGCGCCCGATGTCGTAATCTCTATCGCCATACAAGTGAGGAGGTTGTCTCTCATTTGGTTATAAATGGAATGGATGATGCTTACAAGGTACGGTCGGATTGGTTTCACCATGGAGATGGTAGCTCTGTTGATGTAGTGGATGTCAAAGATAGATGCTGGAATGGTGAGATTCTTAGTTTATATGAAGTTGCAAACTGTCTAGATGAGGATTTAGCAAATAGGGGGTCACAGTTACGTGAGTCAGTTGAGGGTGAGGACATGAAAGAAGATGAGTTCTTAGCAAAACTTGCAGAGGCTGAGACCCCCTTGTATCCGACGTGTTTGAGTCATAGCAAACTATCAGCTGTAGTTTCACTGTTTAGGATTAAATCTCAGAATGGGTGGTCAGACAAGAGCTTTGATGACTTGCTGCAAACATTGCCAAATATGTTACCTGAAGACAATGTGCTGCACACATCAACTTATGATGTTAAGAAGTTTTTGAAAACTTTTGATATGGGATATCAAAAGATTCATGCTTGTGTTAACGACTGCTGCTTATTTAGAAAGAAGCTGAAGACAGCTGAGAGTTGTCCAACATGCAAAGCGTCTAGATGGAAGACCAACATGCATACTGGTGAAATCAAGAAGGGTGTTCCACAGAAGGTTTTGAGATACTTTCCAGTAATACCTCGTCTGAAAAGGATGTTCAGATCGGAGAAAGTGGCAATGGATTTACGATGGCATTTCAATAACAAGAGCACAGATGGGAAACTGCGCCATCCAGTAGACTCTGTTACTTGGCAGTCAATGAATGACAAGTATCCATCGTTTGCAGCGGAGGAGAGGAACTTGCGATTTGGGCTTTCAACAGATGGATTTAATCCCTTCAGTATGAAGAACAGCCGATACAGTTGTTGGCCTGTGTTACTGGTGAATTACAACATGGCTCCTGACTTATGTATGAAGGAGGAGAACATAATGCTCAGTCTGCTGATTCCAGGACCACATCAACTGGGTAATAGTATAGATGTTTACTTAGAGCCCTTGATAGAAGATTTAAATCATTTGTGGTTAATAGGCGAGTCAACATACGATGCAGTTAGTAAGACTACCTTTACGCTTAAGGCAATGCTTCTTTGGACTATTAGTGATTTCCCGGCTTACGGAAATCTGGCTGGTTGTAAAGTGAAGGGTAAAATGGGTTGTCCTATATGCGGGAAGCACACAGATAGTTTGTGGCTGAAGAATAGTAGGAAGTTTGTATTTATGGGCCACCGGAAAATTTTGCCTCCGTTGCATAATTTTAGAGGAAAGAAGGCTTGGTTTGATGGGAAAACAGAACATGGGACGAAAGGAAGGATACTCACAGGCAGGAATGTCTCATTTCTGTTGAGAAATTACAAGAATGTTTTTGGTAATAGAAAACAGTCTGGGAAAAAGAGGGCTCCTCGAGTTGACATACCATCTGATAACGAGGAGGAAGTAAGTGGATCTGATGAGGATGAAGATGTAGGAGACAAAGACGAAGAGGAATTGTCTAGATGGAAAAAACGTTCCATTTTTTTCACATTGCCTTATTGGGAGGTATGTTTAAAATTTTTATTTACTAAATGTTTAAGTCTGTAAGAGTTGTTCTGATATTTATCTTTATTTGCTTTGACATGAGAAGGAGCTCCCTGTTCGGCATAATGTAGACGTTATGCATGTAGAGAGGAATGTGGCTGCAAGCTTGATTGCGACATTGTTACACTGTGGTAATTCAAAGGATGGTCTAAAGGCTAGAAAGGATCTTGAAATTCTTGGTATCAGGAAGGATTTGCATCCAAAAGCTCAGGGTAAAAGGACATTACTTCCACCAGCTCCATGGTCTTTATCAAAGTCAGAGAAACACATCTTCTGTAAGCGGCTCTATGATTTTAAAGGTCCTGATGGCTACTGTGCTAATATATCTAGCTGTGTATCATTAGAGGAGTGTAAGGTGATGGGACTCAAATCGCATGATTACCACGTCCTAATGCAACAACTGCTGCCAGTAGCAATCAGGGGCTTATTACCTAAGGGTCCTAGGGTAGCCATTCTCCGTTTATGCGCTTTCTTCAACCTTCTATGCCAACGAGTAATCGATATGGAACAACTCCAGAAAATGGAATCAGAAATCGTGGAGACTCTCTGCATTTTTGAAAGTTGTTGTTGCAGAAGGACGCTGGTCTTCGAACAACCCAGAACAGTTAGTGCATTTTGTTCCGTTGGGAAAAAATGCAGTTCGTGTGTGGGTTGATGTAGTCAAGGTGGATGATGCCATGGTTTGGAGGCCTACATCTGCAATCGAGTGTATGGAGGATGCTATTGGTACCACTATAGCATGGCCGGAAGACAAAGTTGTCATCGTGTGAGGAGGAATAAGACCAGTATGGTATTCTACTTTCATGCTTTAGAACTTATGAACTTATAAACTTATGGTACTTAGTGCAAATGACACTTGTGTTCTTACTTTTGAACTTAATTATGACATGGTATTTCTATTATGGAGAATTTAAATTTCAGACTTGGTTATGAGCATTTGGTGTATTTATACTGAACCAGTTATTGTATTTCGAAAAGCTATTTTATTGCACGAAACAGCATATAAAATAAGTCATGATAGAGTGACTTGATATCACAAAATAGAAGCTATAAATCAAATATACATAACTCAATACCACTGCTGCGACACATCATCAAATAGCACCAATGTAAAGCTACTACAATGTAATTGATGGCTACAGAATATAGCTATTTTACAAAAATATATAGCAAAATAAAAAAGTTATTAAATCATTTACAACAACACAAATTAATAGCTATTAATAGGTTTAATACAGCAGAATATAAGAGTTGTTATATAATTTTCTATAGCACAAATAGTGTGTAATAAATAACCTTTACACAGCAAGAGCGTAACGCTATTATAGGCTACTCTACGATAGCGTCCTCCCAAAACGCTATCGTATATAGGTACTCTATTATAGCGGCTGATTCCATAGCATTTATGAAACCGCTATGTATACCATATAATAGCGTTATCTGTATGCTATAAAAAGCCATATTTGTTGTAGTGAATGTTTTTAAAACCGGATTAGAAGTTGAACAAGATAATTATTTGAGTCACGATTCAATATGGTTCGACGGAGTTGGTTCAATAACTAAGGCCAATATACTTTTAATATATAAATTTAAAAATAATGTTAATTAATATATATGATACATAGTTAAAATAAAAATATATGTCAGATATAAAATATTGTAAATACAAATTATTTTTTATTTATATGATTGGTTTGTAGATTTTTGATAATTTTAGTGGTTTTTATTGAGTTCAATACTTTTGAAATCTCATCCTGCTACATGATCAATTTATGATTGAACCAATAATTAGATCCAACCCGGTTATATGATCTGTTCATGGTCGAATATGGTTCAATCGGGTCGGTCCGGTTCATGATAATTTATTTAAGCTGAGACATATGGTCATTTTAAATTTGATTTCTACGTGTACCGTACCGATAAGAGCCGTGCTTCATGTTGTGTGAGAAAGGCATGCATAATGCCACCAAAAAGTAAACGTAACGGTCCTTTTTTGTAACACAACTTTGATAAAGAAAAAAATAAACGTAACGGTCTAAATAAAATATTTTTAAATTGTTCACGAGTATTATCGTCAATCGTCGGTGCATGTTCTTATATTTTGGTGGTTTAAACGGAACTTTCTCATTACTCTGCTTTTCCTGATTCGAATATGATTCATGAGTTTCTAAATTTGGATTGTTGTATGTATATCTATTGGATTTAACTTTTCTACGGTGAGTGGATTTATTTAATATGTTGTTAATTATAAAAACTGAAATAAAAGAACTCATTTTTTTCAGAATATTTCTTTGTTTGTCACTATCGTTTCTGCTAAAATGAAAAAATATTCCTCTCTAAAATCGTAAAGGAATATGTAAAATGAATTCATTCATTCAAATGTCAGATATATGTAGCTGTTTTCTTTAAGAAAACTAGTTCTAATCCACCTGCAGAATCCACTATATTATAACATCAGCTATTTGTGGCGTTTTCTTTGAACTTAGTCACCGGACCAGAGAGCTATCAAGTTAGATAAGTTTTTCGATTTAAAATCAATTGATGATAAATAACTGATCCATATATCTCATATATAAATTATAATTTCTTCTAATTTCTAATATAGGACATTTGTTCTTAGTACGACCATTCGAGATGATGATTTTTTGAACGTCAATTTCAAAATGTTTTGGCAATGATCTATAGACCAATTTTGGGTTGTATCGATAATGGATCATGTTAGGTTGTTTAGGTCGGGTTCTGATATTATATTAAAATAGATGGGTTTTCAACTAAAACCAATTAATGATAGATGACTGGTTCATCTATTTTATATATTATTAGAATCTCTTGCAACTTTTAATGTGATACATTTATCTGTAATAAGAGCAAGTCATATGGTGTTAAATGTTAGGATATATTTCATTTAGTTTTTTCATATTAATACTTTTGTTAGTATTTATATGTTAATTAATCAATAGTATTTTATAATAATAATATTTGTAAGGAAATATCTTTGTTTATGGAACTTGTACTAATAAATATATTGAAAACGTGTATTTTAAAAGGGTAATTTGTTGGATACTTATACGAGGTTCACAAATGAAGAATATACCCATTCTATAGTATTATTTCTTGGATGTGACAATTACAAACAAAATTTGACCATTTTCTCTTTATCAGCGCGTCTAAAACAGAAAATGATACTATACTATGATTAAACAATAAAGTAGAAAGTATAGTATTTACGAGAACTGATGCAAAATTTTGTGTATATTCTTCATTGAAATATAGTGTCCATGAAAAGAAATTGTGTTTACATTAAATATAAAGTTTTGACTCTCTTAACAGTCGATTTATTTCAATAGCATACAAATTTTAATATTACTATAAATCTGCATTCTATTATGTTTGATACAACACTATAGAATAGAATTGGCTATACTATTTCACACACATTAACACAGAGTTTTTTTCTTCTATTCCAGTGCAATCCAATATTTGATTCTTGGTTGGTGCTGATGAAGGGAAGAAAAGAATGAGAATGAAAATGTATTTTATTCTATTTTATACTTTATAATATAGAATGTTTGTATATGGTTTGATGGTTTCTTTTTTTTACAATGTGGCTGCAATGTACTATATATGAGATACAAAACTTCATATTGAAGCACCATCTACTAAACAAACACATTATC
Organism: Moricandia moricandioides; assembly: GCA_905132885.1. NCBI lineage: Eukaryota > Viridiplantae > Streptophyta > Magnoliopsida > Brassicales > Brassicaceae > Moricandia > Moricandia moricandioides. Next base: position 1,547,768 of record CAJHQQ010000001.1, read on the forward strand.
AAATTCATCATAAACACTAAGAAATCATTTATATTCTATGTTTATCAAATAGAATAATACAACGTAACGTGTACACATTAACATGAACGACACATCTAAGAAACTGACTTCTCAAATAATAATATAGAGATGTTATTTTAAAAATGTTCCCACAGTAAAAATAAATAAAAAACTTAATATTCATTTATATTTTTATTTTTAGAGAAATTGCTAAGAATACCATAAGTTAAGTAACACTTTTCAAAAATATTTTCAATCAAAAATATATTAATATTTGGGTTTACACTTTAGTGATTATTGTCTAGGGTTTATTGTTAAATGAGTGAAGCTGAGTTTCTATATAAATATTTTTTTTAAATATAATTTAGTTTATTTTCATCATAAATTTATGGTATTTTTGAAAATAATCATTTATTAATGTGTAGATTTTAAAAGTGATACCAAACTTATGGTATATGAAATTTCCCATTATTTTTATGAATTAATTATTTTTTATTAATTTAATTGAAGATAACAATATATATTACATTTAAAAAATCACTCTACAACGATCAATACTATTAAAACAAAAGCACAAATTTGGATCCAATTTTCTTTTAGGTAAAAAAATTAAAAATACTATATAATATCATTAATGTCCATTACAACATTATCTTTAAGCTTAATGCATTTATATCTATAACAAACCTACCTTAAATTATCTCCTTATTTATGGTAAAATTTAAATGAGTTGATTATTAATGATTTTTTAATAAGATAATATTATATTAGAGGAATAAACATTAATGTTTTCATATCTTAACTTATTTAACCAAACCTTTTTTTTAAATAGGTTGTTAACATATCTTAATTTTCCCGAATTATTTAAACTTATATATTCAAAATAGTAACAAATAATATGTTGAAATGTTTCTTATACGATCCGACATCTTTAAATTTATTCTCAAACAATATAAATAACAAAAACATACTAATACTGTCATATAAATACATTTTTGTCTTCTCTAATATCAATTTTTATTTTTCGAATAGTAAAAAATCGTCAAAGTACAAAAAATTAAAAATTTAATAGTTTTTTTTTCAATTTTATATACAATTTAAAGTATATAAAAATTTAATTTTATCAATATTATCAGTTTCTTTAGAGTTTTAATGGGTCAACCAATATTATTTCACATGTTAATGATAATTTTTTAGATTTTTACCGGATTATATCAGAATTTTAATTAACAAAATTTTCATTAAATTTGAACTAGATATATACGGATCACTTGATTTACAGTTCAGCTGCGGGTCCGAATATGATATGAAGACATTTTTATCCAAAAACAAATCCGCGCTTAGAAAACGCGGATCAAAATCTAGTAACCAATTTAAAATAGACCAATATTATCGTAATCTGTTACTTTTAAATTGTATTTTGGCTATACACTAAAAAAATACCGCACCAAACTGTATTGATAAGTATATCTTTAGGCTATTAAAATAAAAGTTAAAGTTAAATTTTTTTATCAAAAATAAATTGAAGGTAGTATTAAGTTTCTTATTTTATTTGTTTTGTTATATTCTATGGAGCTTATAGGGTGGACGAGCAGTTATATAACATCAGATCCCCATCAAACTATGACCTAGTATCAAGCATAAAGCTAAAGATACTGATCATTATGGAGATTATTCAAGGTATCGCACACATAATTTCCAAGTCCTATCCCAAGGAAAAAATAAATCAAACTAAACATTAGATCTCACTTAGCAAGGTTGGAAGCCGATGATGATGCTCTTCTTCTAGCAACTCTAAGTATGTTTGCTGCTTCTCTCATTCCGCTTAAGAAGGCTCCATGCATTGTAGCCGGATACTGTTTGTTAGTTGCTTCACCTGCAAAGAACACTCTTCCATCTCCAACACTCTCAGCTAAAATGTCATAATCATCTCCAGATGATCCTACCGCAACATACGAGTAAGAACCATATGAAAACTTGTCTTGTCCCCATCTGGAACAGAGGGCTTGAACAGGATCAGGAACAACGATTCCTTTCGGGTGATATATTCCCCGTAGTATCTGCAACACCCGTTTAACGGAGTCAGTAGGCGACATTGTCTCGAATCTTTCTGCAGCGTCTCCAGCTACTAGTGCTACAAGTAATGGACCACCAGAGACCGAAGAGTAACTGTAGAACAAGAAGAACTCTCCTCTCGTGCTTGAGTCTTCAGTTAGTCTCCCAAAAGTATCAATCTCTTCCCCCCAAAAGTTATAAGGAAACAACATTGCCACTTTGTTCAACAATCCGTACCCGAGTCTCTGAATCGCTTCTTTCTTCTTCTCAGGAAGCTCAGGATAAAACCCGATGGCGCCTTTCTTCAGAACACCTAACGGAACAGTGCAAAGAGCCATGTCGCAGGAGAACTCCTTATCACCCGCATAAACCATAACCCCATTGCTTCCATACCTAATGCTCTCCACAACATTCCCATAGAAAACAGGCAAATTCTCAGCCAAAGCGTGTACAAACGTCTCATTCCCACCAGGGATGAAACAATGATCACCTCCCATCTCATACGGATCATCCTGATCCCAATACGCCATTGACAAGTTCCCTAACAATGTAGCATTTGCATACTCCAAATTCGCTAAATGCCAATCAAACAACATCCTCTCCTCCTGATCCTCAGCAACACCATAAACCAAACGAAAAGTCTCAAGCGCTTCACCTAACGGCACATCTACTGACTTAATCTCCTCTATCATCGACTGCCTAAGCTTACAAACCCTATCCAACAGCTTATTAAACGACGCCTCTATCTTAGAATCAACACCAACATCAACAAGCTCACCACTAGGTAGATACAAAGGACAAATATCTCTAACCTTATGAAGAGGCAAACCGAGTTGCCTCGCCAACACACCAAGAGGATTCCCATTAATCCCAGTCAACACACTCCCACCAACATCAGCCATTGCCTCAACACCATCACCACCTTTCATCTTCCGGGTCTTAACCCGCCCGCCCGGTCTATCCCTCCCTTCCAAAACCAAAACCCTAAACCCCATTGACAACAACTGCCTAGCAGCCACCAAACCAGCCAAACCGGCACCCACAACCACCACATTAGGCGGCTCTAAACCATCAAAAGACCTCAACTTCGCCTCTTTAATAACCGGAGCTAAACCGAAATTGATATAACCATGCTCAAGGAGAAACTTGTAGGCAGTATCCACTAACGTTTTATGCTCCAAGCGTATAGACTCAAGAGCGTGATCTCTCGTTAGCCAATTCGAGACGTTGGATCGCCACAGAGCGATGATGTGATTCCTCACGACGATGTAGTTCGCCTGCTCTTTACCTCCGATGATCGATACCACATTGGCTTCGATCTCTTCCTCTGTGAGGGAGTTTACTGGAAACCCTACGGACATTGCGGTTAGGGCTTCGGAATCGAGCTCTTTGCCGACGCTGTTGCGGCGGTTACGTGAGAAAGCTGGGTTCGCGTTTATCTCTGTGAAGAAACGTTTCCTACGGCGTCGTTTTCTAGCCCTAGGTCCTGGCTCTAGTGGATTAGGGTTTTGCGATTGTTGTTCTGTTACTAGATCGGAAGATTCTTCTTCTCCGAGAGATTCAGAGATGCTTGGAACATCCACCTCCTCGTCGGATTCACTCGGTTGCAACTTCGGGTTCAGATCCGCCACAGCTACGTCCTTGTCGGTTTCGATTGGCGTGAAGGCTTCCTTCGTTGGAGAGACTTGGTCGTTGCACATCTTCGATTTTTCCGGGCTTTCGGGTCGGATCTCTTGGTTTTGCTCCATTGCAACGAAGCTTACTATCTCTATCTGTGTATCCGTTTGTGATTTAAAAGAGAGAGTGATGTAGTACGACACCGTTTTGATTAAATCAAAGCTCCATTATAAATGGGCCTGGCCCAATATGTAACGCGACTCCAGACTCCATAGCCATAAGCGTTGGTTTAAAGTTTAAACGTAGTGAGTCAAACACACAAACAAACGCAATGACACATTTGTATCGTACTAAACACAAGATCAGAAGCCACTTATCTTCAAGCCATGACAACTATCTTCTTCCACCTTCCCTGAGACGAACATTATGAACGAGGAAGAATAAAACGTGAACTCGGATAGCATTGTGGCATACCTTTTCATCTGAACTAGGCTACTCCGAGAAGACGATGCAGAAGCTAACAAGGAATCGATGTCTTGGTAATGTTTTGGGATCAAAAGCATTTTGTAGCAAAGGTTTGACAAACGCTGCGTTTGGTAGTCGAGGAGCCGTTCAGTGACTCTTCCGGTGTCTGGAGGTGTAGGGATTACTCAAGTGACAGCAGCAAGAAGCTCAGGAGAAGTTGGATCAAGCATATTGATCAAAGATCAGGAGAAGAACATGTTATTAGACTGTAAAAATATATATATAAATTATAGGATAAAGTGTGTAACGATATGTTAACGCAAAGAAAACGACAATTCTCATCTAAGTTAAAGCTTTGGAGTCCATTGTATTGGTTTAAGTTCTAATCCCAACTACTCCTGTCTCTTCTGGCAGCTTTCTTGTCGGAAAGAACTTTTTTGCTCTTAAGCCGTTTCTCATCAGCTTTGGCAGCCCTGAAAAATATTAAGAAAACACCTGGTAAGCGTTGAGGATGTGAAGTAAGAGAGATGGATTCATGGAAAGGAAGATTGGATTGGGTTCTTACATCTTTACGATTTTCTTCTTCTGTTCTTCTGATGGTGGTGGTGGAACATATGAAGCCGCATCAATTATCGCCTGTTAACCAAAACATCTCAGCATCATACATAACCAAAGATTGTGACATTCAACAAAAAAAAAGTTTTACCTGTAGCTTGGCAAGTGCATCGTCGATGTTGCCTCTGCGTGCGTAAAACATACTGTTAGAAAATGGGAGAGAGATTGCATGGAAAAATGGAACAAGAAAGAGAAAGATGACTAGGTTACTTACTTCTGCGTTCTGGTTTTAGTTGAAGATATCACAAGCTCTCCGTCCCTGTTGATCCGATTCTTCTCCTGTTTAGATCAGCTCCAAACATCAAACAACTATCTTACTAGCTAAATGGAACACGACAAGATTGTATTGTATTGTACAAGGGATAACAGTGTAAGAAAAACAAACCGTTTGTATGATCTTCTCTCTGATCCTGTCGCTTAACCAGTAGGCGTTTTTCACATTGAAGCGCATATCTACTTTGGTATTCACTGCAGAAAGAAAGAAAGAAAAAGTAGGTAACATGCGTAGGATATAGCAATGCAAAGAAGGGTGTGGACGAGACCTTTGTTCACATTCTGGCCTCCAGGACCACCGCTTCTAGCAAAGTTAAGCGTAACATGGTCTGCATGTAGCAAACACATATACAAAATGAAACTAACAGATCAAACTATAAATGTTTCCATCAAAATAGTTCTGTAACATTGTGGATACAGAGTTTCACTAACTCTGCAAGTACTAAACACATAAACAAAATGAAACTATGTGATCAGATTACAGGACAGAACAGAACAAAGTTCTATAACATTGTCTACCATCCTATGTAAACAAATCAAAATTGTACATGTCTCCATCAAAACCACTACAGAACAGAGTTCCTGTATCATTGTCTGTAAATGTTTCCATCAAAATAACTACAAAACAGAGTTCTTGTAACATTGATCAATACATAGTTTCACTAAATCTACAAACTTTCCCTGAAAATGAACAATCTAAACCTTTACCTAGAGTGATTTGAGGAGTAGGCTCGTTGCCAGCGGAACTAGCTCTGTCCTCCGCCTCATGAAGCATCTGCTGAACCTGAGACAACCGTGAAGAAACTTTCCGATCACCACCACCGGAGTTTGACGCCGCGCACCGGAAGGATCCGAATCGGGAGTTCGAGTGGACCAGAGCGATCCCGGGAGTGCGACGGAGCGATGGGAGAAGAGAGTGGCACGATTTAGATGAAGAGTGAAAGAGGAGAGGGTGATGGATAAACTCGCGTATGATCAAGTTCTTCATCGTTCTGATTGCCGCCATTTTCTTTTGTCACGGCTCTGTGGCTGAGAAGTTTCCGATGTCAATGAACAGTGACGACGAACTGTGGAAGGAGGAGAAGATCCCTAGTTTTGCGTGGCTACCAATTTTTCGGTTAAACGGTTTGTTTAGATGGTTTGGAATTTGATTTACCCGGTTATTAAAAGTTCAAACGTGTTCAAAACCGCCGGTTCCGTGATTAAATATTGAGGCCCAACCTTTTTTGTAGAATGGGCTTGGGAGAGTATTCATCCTTTAGCCCAAAATGTTATACGTATCCATCAAGTTATTGCGTTTTATATCGCTGATTAATTATCATGTTAGAAAATGGACCATTCTACGTCTCAATTTTATAAAGATTCAATGTCTGGTTGCACTTATTTTAGACTCCATTATGAGATTTGTTCGAAGGTATTCCTTGCATAATACTAAAAACTTTTTTTTGTAGTGTATAGCTTGCTTTTTTATATATAAAATATTTTTTGTTTTAACTTCTATTTAATTAAGTCTATGTACTTTATATATAAAAGTATTTCACAACATTCTCTAAACATTTTCATATTGAAATCTATATTATTTATTCATGTTGTGTGTTGCAAGTGAATTTTGATATGATGAATAAATTAGGGACAAAAAGATCAAAAGTATCGTTTATATTAAAAATAAATCAAGATTAAAAAAAATTACAAATGTGAGTCGAGTTCGATTATCGAATCGAATTCCCCGTACAAAGAGAATCAAGATCGCTAAATTTAAAATTGGCATGTGGTAAATCAAAAATTTACTAGTCTGAAAATATGCCAAATTGGAAAATAAAATGTTGTGTCAATTGGTTGAGGTGCAGTAATTATTTCTTTTTTAACTAACTTATTATTAGCACATACAACGACAAAAGCAAAAATGACTTTAGTTCATATATTTGTCAAACTAGTAGAATCTTCCATACCTAATTAAGAAAAAAAGCGATATAAACGTGATTTGTCTCAAAACAAACATCGATTATGAAAGAGAGCAGATTCTCAGTCACTCTCTTAACTATAGCTTTACCGTAACACGTTTTATATATCCCCGCCTACTTCCTACTTCAAATTATTATAAAACTATATTTAAATTAAATATTACATATCTAAACTTTGGTGCTGATATACTATTTCGAAAATGTTGACGTTGCTGCTATTGAACTATAATTTTTTTTTTTTTTTTTTTTTGAATTTTCAGGAGAGTTCGGGCTTTGGGCCTTAATTTCCCCTAGGCCCGGAGCCAGTCTTTGCTAATACCTATTGACTATAATTGATAAGTAGAAATATATGTCACTCCTTTTTGTATGTGTAAGAGAATCATACGTTTTTAACATAAGAAAATAAATAACCACAAGTTTTGTGATGATTTATTAAAATATTCATTTTCAACCTCACATAGCATGTTATTGATAAAAAATGTTAGTTTGTGGTGTTCATGAGAGTATGATTATGTGTTTATAGGATATTTTAATCGATAGTGTAGATTCATGATTTGCTTGCAAACAACGAAATCTAGAGGAAATAATTCCATCACATGCTTCACAAGAAAGTATAATGTTTATTATATTACTCAAAATCATGATTCAGATAGACATAAGTCACAGTCTCTTTTTATCATTATGCATTTCATATCAATCCCTCGTAAGTAATAATGTCCCTCATTTCAAATAATACTATATTTCTATCTATAGCAATTCTAAGAATATAAAACTAAAACATGGCGTAACAATATAGACTTCTAAGAAACCCATTATATATTGTATATAAATAAAAATACTTTACAAATACATTTCCGACCAAATCAAAAAGTATCTTCGCAGATGAAGTAGGAAAAATATATAAACGTCAATTCCTTATGCTTGCAGCATCATCATCTTAAAAACATTACAATATAATAATTATAAGCACCTAGTTCCAAAATGCAAACATGAAATTGTATTTGTGTTTAGGATTTATAGTCGGGTGATATAGAAAGCGAATTGAGACGTCAGCACCTATTTACTGTATGAAACTAAATTATATTGTTGGTGGACAACATAGACGATTTACCGAGAAGTCTTGTCCGGTCTTTTCAAGATTTTCTTTTTTTACAAAGAAAAGTTAGAAAACTTGTAAATAAGTCATTTCTAGAAAATACACATAAAATTATTTGCAAAAATAAATTTTGCATTGATTAGAAGACTTACGTTATACAAAAGTCTTTTGACGAATAAATCTGGAAAAAAAAAATCAATTTCGTACTTTCAACCAGTAGGATAACTTGATTAGCTTCTCTTAGCACACATAATTTCACCACGAAACAAATCTATTTGTTAATGACCAAAAATAATGAGTTCGAACCTTACAAATTTTAGAATCAAAATCTTGGATGTTTTGGATGAATATAAAGAAACATTTAAAGATATGTATTTTTGAGCATATGAATGAGATAAGAGGATTGAAAATCGATTTTTAGATTCATTAAGAGCTTCAAATTGCTTGTTCATGGTGGTTCGTGTATTGATGACACTGACAATATTGTAAATACTTGATGAATATGAAGATGATAGAGTAAATTAATCATTTTTGAAAGAAAAAAAAAGTATTGACATTTTCGTGAACAACCCAAAATTTTTGGGTGAACAAGGCAAATGAAAATTCCAAAAAAATCATGGATTAGTTTTGTGTTTGACTTTAAGTTTTGAGTTATATTTGCAAAAAAACTATATTAAATGTACTAAATTATAACATATAATTTTTACTTAGGGAGAAGAAGAAAATTTATAAAAAATGAGGGATAACTTTGTAAGAAAAAAGTTTGACTCCAAAAATAAAGTAAATGAATAGTGTTATTTTACATTTAGAGTAACATTGTTCATCCATCTATATTTGGTGGACTATTATAGTGACTTTCAGTCTGTATTTGATGTTTAAAAGGAAAAGTAGAGTAACATTAAAAGTGCTCTAATAATTCCTTCAACAACGTCTACTCAGTGAATACACATGACTTGAATACACGACACATGTGTGTCTAAGAATTCTCTTATATACTAATCACGATCATTGGTTAAATGACAATTTTAAGGACCATCCTCACGTGTCAAGTTGTGAGAGCTCATAATTTCTTTTTTTAGCTCGATCCATCTTACTAGGAATGTAAAGTGTGAAATATTAAATGGAATACTAAAAACTTTATTATATTGAACCAAAATTGGATATGAAAATAAATTACATTATAAAACTTTATTTAGAGATTTGGTTATTTAATATATTAAAAACTGGTTTAATTACTAATCATGTATTCATAGTTTTGATAATATTAGACTATTAATACTGTTCATTTATTCTAACTATTTTCGGTTAGAATATTAAAACGGTTCCTTTATTACATAAGTAGTTCTTGATTTTGATAATGGATATAGTTCATAATTTTGATAATACTCAACTACAAAGCTTATATATATATCAAGTTCAAATGGTTAAAATTAATGCATTTTATTATATGAACATTTTGTATACATTTTAGAGTTTTTATTATATGAATTTTTTTTATACATTTCAAATTACCAGCAGTATAGTAACCTATTCTTGGAAAAATATTAGAGATACCATAACTCTTAGGTAATTTTCGTTAAATATATAATTTATTTAAGGGAGTCGTGTTAGTTTTGACCGGGTGATCTAGATTCAGTGAAATAGAAAAAAAAATTATTTTTTATAAATTTGATTTTGTAATTGAAATAGAACAAAAATTAAAAAAAAAAAACTCGATGAAACCGAACTGAACATGAAAAATGAACAAAAGCCAAATAAACACAAACCAAACCAAACATAAACCAAAACTAACTAAAGAATTATAAATGTGATATATAATTGTAAAGACTAATATGCAAATTAAAATGCAAAATGCAAATTTAAAGTTTTGAAATTACTTTTCGGAGAACAAAAAAAATCACATTTGAATTTATTAAATGTCTTTTGGAGATGCTTTTAGAATTGCTCTTTTTTACCAAAAAAGAAGAAGATTTGCTCGAAAAGTTAAAACTATAGTAATATCTCAAATGATTTAATAATAAAAATAAAATAAAATATATAATAGGAATTAATCTCTTGTTTGATATATTCACACCACATGGTATTTATGTAATAATTCAATTATTTTCAAAACAGTTATGAAACTAAATTTTAATATTTCCAACTTTTTTAAAGATTCACATAGTTACTATCATTAATAATGCCCTAAGAACTGCATCAGTCGATTATGATGGGTAAAGTCGTTTTAGGATGATCATATGTTTTTTTTTGATAAAGAGGATGATCATATGTTGAATCGTTTCACCTTTGATATAAATATAGAAAGGAAGATAGATATACATAATATAGTAGTTGATGCCATACATAAGAGCAATAATGATCTGTGTCCGTCGTACCACATGTCAAGGCCATTAGCGTAATCATCAAATTATTGTCAAGAAGTATATGTTATCTCATTATATAATCAGATAAGCAGTGATCACACAAATTACCAAGTGAAATAAACTGCAGATAAAATAATTACAACCTGTAATAAGATTGATTATATAGGTTTTCCAATAGTTTTGCATTTTTCTACTACATTTATCAGGGTATGTCCTAATTTTTATAAAAACATGTCAAAGGAAAACGAATCTACTTTATTTGTTTATACATATATATATATATATATATATATATATATCAAAAATGGATTTGTATAATGATGAAGAAGCATTGGGAGAGGACGAGATTCTTCTGTAATTCTCCTCTACCATATCATTATAGTTTTTATCTTTAAAACTTTTTGAAATCTTTTATACAAATGAAATCTAATCTATTAAAAGTGAAGTACAAATAAAAAATAACCCTTGATTTTACTTAATATTTACAAGAAATGTCATTGATATTATTCTTGCATCCAAACATCTAAACATTGATTATTAACAAATAAAAAATAAATTTGGGCTAAGCCCATTAATAACATTTGTCATTGAAATTGGAGATTTCATAAAAAAAATGTATATGTGTTTATACATATATATATAATTAAATTAGTTTTATTTTTTATTCATATTTATATAAGCTAACCAACTATATTTGAACTATAAAAAATTAATAATATCAATAATTTTTGATATAATCTGAACTTTTTCTTTTACAATAACAAAATCATGTAACTTAACAATTTAGTGACTAAAATACATACTAATATTTATTATAAATGGTTATATATACAAACAAATACAATGTATAATTCCTTTGTACGATATATATCTAATAATAATAACTTATGCAATTTATAAATTTAAATTTTTTAATCACCATATAATACATATACACAGTTATGTCTACGACGAATCGAATTTCTGGGGTATTTTAGGATATGCGGATTCAGATATGCATTCGTCGGATTCGTAAATTTTTATCCGGATTTGGATATTCAGGGTTAGAATATTCTGACTAAAATCCGAATACACACAGATATTTGGACCTATTTTTTATTTAAAGCTAACTATTAACCATCTATAGTTATTTAAAACTATTATTTTAAAAAACTTTAAAAGCATTCAAATTTGAAATTAACATTTTAGTTATTTTATATAAAAGTATATATAATATACATAGATAATTATAATTAAATTTTAAATATGTAATATCTAAATCCGGATATCTAGACTTAAATTTTACTATCTGAATTCGTACTTGGATTAGTCGAATCCATAAGATCACTATCAGGATCCCCAAATATCCTATTTTGAAGCGGATGGGATCCCAGATCGGATATCGAATATTAAGTTTCATTCATATATAAAGTTATATCAAACAAATTGCTTAAAATATTTGACATTCATAAAAATAACATCCGCGCGGGCGCGCGGGTCAAAAGCTAGTTTAATTTTAATTGAAAATCAATTCAAATAATGAAAGATAATTTGGTAACAAGTCAGCATTTGCCGACAGGAAATTCTGTCTTACCACCAGAATACCAAATCAATAATTCCAACTACTTTTTCGAGGTCGTCACTTTTTACTTCTTTCTTTGGCGTCTTTTTTTTAACAACTACTTCTTTCTTTGGCGTCTATGCAATTTTAATACATTTTTCTGATTCAGCAGCACTAATTTCATGTCAAAAATGTAATAGTGTAAGTCCATAACATTAGTGTTGTAGCTAAATATGCAACAACATTATAAAATAAAATTTATAACCTTTCTCAAAAATTATAAAACTTCTTTTTCAAAAAGTTTCTGTCTATCATAATATTTCATAATTATTGGAGAAAGTTTTAAGGAAAAAGAAATAAGAATTTACCTAAGAAAAAAAATTAAGAAAGGGAGAAAAAACTAATAAAATTTTTAAAATGTTAAAAAATGAGATAAGTTTACTTACCACAGTCACACAAACAATGTTAAAGCAAACACAATAATTTATTAAAAGTTCAATTTAATGGAAACTAAAAATTTGAAAAATTATTTTAAACTAAAAACAGTTTAACCTAACAAAAAATCATAATAACATTTAGAATTATTTGTATATTTTATAAAAAGTTAGTCATTCTAAAAATATATCTATATTAAAACACTGAAGTTGGTAAAATTATTATAAAATAATATTATTTTAATTTGGTGAAACTCTTGCAGACAGATTAAACCATGTAATATTTATCTTTCTTTACAATTGTATGAAAGAAAAATATAATATCTAACCATTTTATATAAATGTATAAAAAAATTCCAAACATGAAAGGAAATATATATATATATATATAATTTTAGGGTAAATTTTAATGAAAGATTAAAAAAATTATAAACAGTTTTAAATTATGATTTCATAATTTTAAAATGTACACTCATATATATATATATATATATATATATATATATATATTTCAAGTTTGATTTGTTGTTTAATAAAAAAAATTATTTCATTTCTTCGTTTGAAATTAAATATTAACCATAAAATTTTACCGATAACCGATATTCGTAATTTGTATAATATTAATTAAAATCTTAAAATATGATATTTAAAAGCATAAAAATCCAGTTATATTATTTTTGAGAAGTGTTCAGTATTAATGGATTTGTATTAGTATAAAAGCTGAGGTAATTTTTGTTCTAGTCCAAATAGTTTCTGTAGATATAAGTTTTGAATTTTATTGAGATCAACAGCTAATGGAGGTGGGTAAGGTGAATCTAATACCAATCAAGTATAAAGTTTGCAAGACAAAAATAAAGTGTATTCTTTTTCATAATAATATGCTGTTTGTGGGGTATAATAATTAAATATATACTTTTGGGTTTTTAACCCCTCCTTTAGGCAAGTAGAAAATGAATAATTGATGAATAATTTAAAAGCAATCCAATTTGTTTGCACTCAAGAACAATTTTTTTAACACATTATAACAATTATTTTCAACACTCACAAATTGATAGATTAGTAATCACCGGCTGAAACTACCAATACTATCTTTAAACTAATTTTATCAACTTTTAGGGTTTTCTTTCTTCTATATAGATTTCAGTCTTCATCTCCAAAAAAAACTATCATATGATGCAGAATAAAGATACATACATAGTTGTAAGAAAATGTTTGTTGACAAGGCATTGTCATACAAAAAAGGGAGAGAGTACTTAGATCTATCTATTTGTCTGGCAAAAAACCATCCAAAATGAATGTCTTTTTCTTTACATTCTTAATAGTTATATATATATATATATATATTTCTTCTTAAAATGTTCATTATTTATTATTTATTATATTTTTATTATTTGTGGTTCTGTTATTACTTAATTTAGGTAGTTTCACTTTAGCTGTCGAGTCAGTCTAGTTATGACATTTTCACCACTAGAATTTCAAAGCTCAGTACTACTCCTTATGGTGGTTAGATTTGCATATCAAAAGATATACAACAACTAAAACTTTTTCAAACAGCAGCTCTTGACTTTTTATTTCTTTTACTACAATTCACCTACAAGAGCATAACATCATGGGTTTGCGCAAAAAAAAATCTAAAATGGATCGTCTATAGTACAAATCATGAGCTTGGGTTAAAAGAACAAAAGATTTAACCTTTTTAACCATTCACAACAAAACAAACTATGGGTAAACACATTGTGCTACAAGATCTACGAGAATCGAATCTTTGAGCTTTATCCATGAAAACCAAATCAAGTTTTTGTAACCCCAACCAACAACAAACAAGGTTTTGGATTTTGGGTCTAAGCTTTTAAGTTTAATATTGTTATTTTGCTTCAACAGTTTCACTTTCACAACTTCAATATTACATTAAAAAAAAAACTATGATTTTGATGCAAGAACCTCCAACTAAACTTGGTTTCCTTGTGGGGATCCACATATATATCTTCTTATTGAGAAAGGAAGTAAAAGGAAAAAATACTAGGGTAAATTGATAGATAGATAAATCATAATCATATGGGCAGTGAAAGTGAAAACCCCGGTTACTTTCTTGGATAACAAAAAGGTTTACATCTTTTGTCGTCGACATCAAGAGAAACTATCATGTCTTTTTTTTTTTTTTTATGATGTAGAAAGAGCGTGAAAATTCAAATTAAAAAAGGATTTTTTAATCTAATTTCTTGAAATGGAAAGACATTGGTTGCAGTCATGATTAAAGAATATTAACGCTAGTGAAAAAAGAAGAAAGGAGACAGAATAAAGGGATCATTACAATGTCCTACAGAGAAGATGAGGCTGTTGTTGAATCTTCTGTTAATGACATTAATGTTCTTAACTACAAGGTTTGAGCTTTTGAACCAAAACATATTGATGATTTAGACACGACAAAAACCCTAAACAGAAGTCATTTGACGTTATATTTCATCACTATTCAAGCCAAATATATGCAGAAACACAAAACTTTAAAATGGTAGATGTGATAAAACAAAAAGTTTACAAGAATCACTTATAGTTATGGATTCCAAATCCACTCTCAAGATCATTGCTACAGTCTAAAAGACACCGAAAAATCGCCTAAAATTATGATTGAAATCATCTAAAGAAATACAATGATATGGTGCCAAGTACAAATTGAATTTAAAGGTAGTAAAAAAAAACAAAGAACTCAAGCAATCCTACATATGAGCCAAGTTCTAATGAAAAAAGAAGTAAAAATTTAACAAGTCACACTGAGGATGTGTCAATGAGAACATCATCTTCACCATTAGCCATAGTGAGAAGCTCAGCATCCCTCTCTTCATCATTGGAGAAATCTCGCCTTTCGAACTTCGAATTGGCTGATATAAAAACTAGCTTTTGAGCTCGATCCATTGCTGCAGGCGATGATCGACCATGAGAGTTTACCCATCTCAAAAGAGAGGAGTTGCATTTGAACCCACATGAAGTGGCATGAAGGAAAATAAGCCTAACAGCAACTCTCCCCAATGATCTAAACTCACTAAGATAAGTCTCCCAAACAAGTCTACTGCTTTGCGGATTAGCTATCCTCATCTTCCCTGAAACTGGATCCCTCTCCTTCATTTGGACAGCCCTTGCATAGTCCGGATCAAGCCCTTCTGTTCTCCATTTCATCAGTTCCATCATTGCAATATGTGCTTCATCTCTAGACACAAGCCTTGTTATCAACTTATCAACATCTTTCTCTTGCTCTGGTGACAAGCATTTGAATGGAGGGAGGTACTTCCCGGTGCTGTCTCTTATCAAGTAAAGTGGGTCAAGTATAAACGCTGCAGCCCAAGCCGGGTGATAACACTTGTTGAATCTTCTCTCAACTACCTTCTCAACTTGGTTCTCTTCAGCTACATTAAACTTAACGTACCAATCTTTTATCTTTGATCTTAGCTCCTCCCAAAGCGGCAAGCACTGCCCTATCAAAGGCCTCTCTTCCTCTATTCGTCGAGCCATTTCTTTAACGAGCTTCAATAACGAATAAACCGCCTCTACCTCGTTCCAAAACCCGACATCTCCAACCACTTCACCAACCTCTCTAGCCGAGTGATTCTCCATTAGAACAACCTTACAAGCATCATCCTGCATCACCAACTGAATCGCTCGAGCGGAGTTAAGAACATCCTCAAGGAGACTATACAATGGCTCAAACGTGGAACATTCCAAAGGCAAAAGCAGTAGTCTAGATTCTCCTCGCTCTTGCAACTGATACTTAGACAACACGTTTCTCATCAGCGCCGTGCTGTTCACGAAACCCACGAGCTTAGAGCAGCTTTGAGAGACGGACTTGAACAAAGGAAGCTCTTTGATGAAATCTTTAATCAAACTATTGAACCCTTGAAACTGACAAGAGAGATTCACCATCCATTGATGCTGGCCCTCAAGATTCCTCAATGCTTTACTCATAAACCTATCTGAAACAATCCCAACACACCTCTGAGGTGAATTTCCACAAATACCCCTCACCGTCTCCCACAAAACTTCCTCTGCGTAGTTAGACGGAACAGCTCCGTTCACAAACACAGCTCGTCTGTAAAGACTGGTCCCATTGGGTAAGTTCACCATCAAGCTCACCAGACTCTCGCCGGAGGTCTCGAATCTCCACCCATCGGAAGCGAGTTGGAAGAACATTGCGTCGTGGATTCTCGTCTCAGCCTCTGCTCTCGAGCCCTCGTACTTCATATCCAACCTTCCGGTGACGAACTCTCTCCGGGAGATGATCGGTAACCCGACTTGCGTCAGAAAAGCTCTCAGCTTTGGATGCTCGAGACCAGACAGAGAAACAGAACCGCAAGACTCGAACACCCAGTCGGAGAGAGAGTCAAGCGCCGAGTCTGTCTGAGCTTTGGTTAGCTTCTGCGTCTGCGTGGTCGTGGGGCTTTTGAGCTTCTTGACACTGTTCTCAAGCATAGCCAAAGGACCCAGATCGTCTTTTCCACCGGAAAGCATCAAATGCGGCGGAAACTGCAAGTCTCTGCCGCAGTACCTCGACGGATCAACGACGGTGAGAGGCGTCACGTGGTAAGACCCCGGATGAAGATGATTCAACGGCGAAGGAGCTTCCACGGAGCTTCCACCGGAGGAGTTACGTTTCCGACTAGACGCCGGCGGTGGCGGCGGAGGAGGCGGCGGAGAGACTGTGGACATGGGTTTAGGTAAAGAGTTGAAATTGGGGCAAGTTCCGCGTTTGAGATGCTCGGAGGCGGTGCGTGAAGGGTTAGAGGCGGAGAAAACGGCGTCGCATAAGGAGCAACGGAGCTTAACGGCTTTAGGGAGGTTAGTGTCGGTGTTGTGTAATAAGATTGGTTCGAGATGAGACCAGTACCACGCGCCTTTGCCTTTTATCGCTTTCGTTCTAACCATCATTAATCCTTCGTAACGCTTCTGTAACGCTTTGGACGCTAATTCTTCCGCCGAAGGTAATGGCGGTTGTGGTGACTGCGGTTGAGTCGTGTTCGTCGTCGTGGCCATTGCTAAGTCTATAATTGAACAAAACTGTGAAAGAGAATGTTAAATTTTGGCCGGAAAATCCGCCCGTGGCCGGAGATGATCGGAGCTCCGGTGATGTATCATGGTGGAAGTGCAGACCCAAAAAGAAAGATCTTTTTTTTTAATCTCTCTCTCTGCTCTCACTGATCGTTGCTTAGGTTTTTATGAAACTGAGAAAATTCAAAGAGAAGAAAAATAAAGGAGAAAAGGTGTTTAATAAGCACGCGCTGTTGGTAAGCGCGTGGGTTAGAATGTGACATTGAAGGGAACGTTTGATAGGAACAAGGTTGAGACCAGAGTCCCACGTCGTACGAGAAGGAAACAGAGCATTGGATGTTTAGACTCTTTTCACATCTCTCTCATTGGTACGTGCACTTCACGTGCTCCATAGACGTTTTTCTTATTTATTAATTATTTAAACAACTTTTTTGAAAGAAAAAAAAATTAATCACTTTTTGTTTTCAATTTTTTTTGGATGTCTCTGCTTTCATAGGAGTATTTTATTTTCTTAGGTGAATTGTTGGGTTCTTGTGTGGAAGAGGTCTTCGTCTGTTTCCTCTTTTCCTTAATTATACTTTTTTATTTATATACTTTCATTAAAATAATAATTTATACTATTATATAGTATCAACTATCCACGTAATCAAATTTGGTATCTTAAGAATTTTGAAATGGTATAATTCGTGTTGTGAACTAACCAGTAACCACCCATATGATTATAGTTTAGGGAAATCATTCATGACATAAGCATAAGCAGCAGGTTCACAAACTTAGTACAAAATCATTAAATGGCTTAAAGTAAATAATTGTGTGAAAGTGTTAATAAATGTGTGATAGATACGAATTTTTTGTTAATTTAATAGATTATACATTTTATTATAATTATAAAAAGGAAAAATACAAGAATGATGAGTTGGGGTTTTCCATTTGTGTCTTGTTGTCTATGTGGGATGTATTCAGAATGTGTGCATAAAAGGGCAACCTATGAATTTATTTTGTTTCTATAGAGACTGTAGGTGACTGAGAGTGTGTGTGTCTCTGTGTGTTGTTGACCAAAAGGACATTCCCTAGTATATAATTAGCTTATTTCAATGAAAATACTTATTCGATATTACTAAATGGTGAAAATAATAAACTAGTATAAATGCATTTTAATGAAATATTTCGTACTCATTATTTCTAGGCATATGATGGATTTAGGTATCTTAAAAATTTAGAATATCCGAATCGAAATTATGCTTCACCAGATCCGTATTTTAGTGTGGATTCGGATTCGTGCCTTCCGGATATACGGATTTATGATATTTTCAAATATCCGGATTCAAATCCGGATCCGTTAAAAAAATTAAAGATAAAAAAAATATATATATATAAATTATATGAGTAATACACAAAATAAATATTTATACAAAATTTATAAACATATATGAAATGTAATAATATTAAAATTAAAATATAATATTTCAAGATTTATTTTATGTATAAATTAATAATTAACTATAATTATTAATAAAATTAAAAATTTAATATATTTTTAAAAATGGATCTGAATATTTGAATTTAAAAATTAAGATATTCGGATACGGTTTGAACGAATCTAAAATTTTACTATCCAAATTCGGATCTAGATATCTTGGATATTTTATTTTTGGAACGGATCTGAAGCAGATATCAGATCAGACCGGATTCCGGATAATTATTTAGGGCATAATTCTTTTCCTAAGCAACGAACTTTTTTTACTTTTCCTTTTTAACTGTCTTGTGTGGTATACGTGAGTCTCATGGTCGTTACAACACTCGTTTCATGTTTTTCTTCGTTTTTTTTATTGAATGTTTTGCTCTATTAACTCTACTTTCTTGTCTGTAAAGTTACTTACCCAAGTTTTATTAGACTTATCTATATATACTCTACTTCTGCTACCTTATACATTTATGTGTTATCTGTAGTGGAATCTTTTTGTTTATAAAGATATGTAGTGGAATTTTGAACATTAGTATGCAAATAATAACTTATATATGTACTATGTACTTAGGTTTGTGAACAAAAATTAAAATAAAAGTAAATATGTACACTATGTAAATATTTACACTATGTACTTTATACATTATTCATCACGAATTTATATTAGTATCGAGCGCAATTTGTAGATTGTAGTGTAAATATTTATTTAATTTAATTTTTGTATTGATTTAAGATTGCTTTTATGTTTTTATTGCTAGTACAAATTAGGTGAATATCCAATACTGAGCTTATCTTCTTCTTCTTTTTTGGAAGTCCCATTATTAAACTTATCACTGGCAATCTCCTGACTATTTTGTAACCTGGTATCTAGATTACTAACGCAGCGAATTATCTTAATCAAATGCTAGTCTATCAATCAAACACAATGAATCGAGTGCCTTGATAAGATCTACTCCATCCGTTTTTTTATAATTGACGTTTTAGGGAAAAAAATTTGTTCCAAATTATTTGACGTTTTCAATTTTCTATGTAAAATTTATTAGTAATTAATGTTAGATGACCAATGATATTATAGTTTCTATTTTATTATTGGTTGAATTGTAGTTAAGTAAACAATTAATGATATTTTTGTTTAAAAAAAAAAAGTTTCTTAATCTATGTGCATAATCCTAGAATGTCAAATATAAAAAAACGGAAAAAGTATAAAATATGGATCAGTTATTATTTTTGATTGGCTAATCTCTTTTTTAATTAGTGTCACATAAAATTAATAAATTTTACATCAAAAATCGAAAATGACATTTATTTTGTAATAAAAATTTTTTTTTAAAACGACACTTAATATTAAACGGAGAGAGTATAATATTACAGAAATGAAATATAGAAAAATCAACTAAAATAAAACGATAATTAAAGTAAGCAAGTGGAGATTAGTAGGAGTCAAGATTTAATTGGTCAAATGTCTAAATGTCAGTATAGCCACACGTCACACCTGTCTCCCACCTTCTTGTGTACGATCGTATAATAATGCACTTATACGATCGTTTAGTCAGAAAGACATATATCGTACTACAGTATACATACATGAGCCCAAGTATTATTTATGAATTGTCCATTATTTGAGATAATTGTGTTACATACCATCCACCAACATCTTATAAAACTGGGCCTCATAGGTTTTAGTTTTAAGCAAAAAATATTACATCTATCTTTGGCACGAGAAATACGAGTGACACCAGAAGGAAAAAAATAGTTGGGACAAATCTTTCAAATAGTTCTTTTTAAAGTTTTTGTCACAAAAATAAATTTTGAAAAAAAAAACTAACATAAACCATTTTTTATTTTGAAAATTTTAATATTTTTTAATTTTTAAACTTCAACTCCAAAACTCAAACTCATAACTCTAAACTCGTTAACCCAAAGGTATAAATATATATTTGCATCCTTTAATAAAATTTATTTTAATCATTTTTCTCTTTAATTTTTATTTTTAGAACAATTTTTTTTTAAAGTTTATTTTGATATTTATCTAAAAAAAAACTTTTTTGTCTCAACTTTTTCTTTTTAGGTAAACGGTAATATCGTATTGATGAATCATCAATACAATAAACTAAGATTTTAACGCTACTATGTCTAAGTAAATTGCAACACATACGGTATAAGTACGGAGTTATTAATATAACCGCTACAGTTATGAATTACTGCCCATGTAGGGACAAATATTATTAGTTCAGGACTGAAGTGATGTTACATATTAAATGTTACACTTGCAATAGTTAACTTTGATCTAAGACCATCTTTCAGGGTTTTCCAACATAAGTTCTTATAGATTTTAATATGAACTTGAAAAATTCTCTACACAAATATTAATAATTGGTGATAGACGCTTGCTGAAAAAATTTCAATGCAGATGTTCAAGATGGAATAAATTAGTTATGGGAAATTTTTGGAAAATTGAAGTTTGTTTTGGATTATTGAAAAAATGATCTAAAAAATAAACGACTATATGTGCACTTGCAAATTCCGATACACTTTGTTTTCTTTTTCTTTTTTAGGTAACATTATATGCTGTTGAATACCAAAAATATTAACCCTTGTCTGGTGGGGTTAGTTTCTTTCATCTTGATTAAAACCGAACTTATATATAAGTTAGGCCATGATTGATCAAGGCTTTCCGTTTATGAATGAAACAAAGCCCATCAGGCCCAGTAAAAGAAGACCACTAGGGTTTGTGAAGAAGAAGAAGACAGAGGCGACCGAGAACTGCTAATCTGATCTAGACGAACAAAGAGAAAGGTAAAAAATGGACGCGAACATGATGGCTGGACTCGATGGTCTTGATGAAGGAGACAAAGTGAAAATGGCCTCCATGATCGATCAGCTTCAGCTTCGTGATAGGTTCTTCTCTCTTCATCTCTTCTCTGTGTATTTTTAGGTTTGATTCTTAAAGGTGAGATTGTTATGTTCCGTTTTGTCTTTTGCTGTCTGAAACTTAGAAAGAGCTTCAGATGATTCTTATTTCGCAACCAGCTTTGAAACATGTAGCTTGTTGTCTGAAACTGAAGCTGATAAGAAAAAGATCTCCTTAAAACCAGTGCAGCTAATTAAATGGTGTCTCTGGACGTTAATGGAACAACAAATCTATATGCAATCGATCTGTCTTTGATTGGTTTTCGAGAGTACCGTAACTTTTGTTGCTAAACATTCAGCTTGAGGATGTACAATTCGCTGGTGGAGAGGTGTTTCGTGGACTGTGTGGATACATTTACGAGGAAGACTCTGCAGAAACAAGAGGAGACTTGTGTTATGAGATGTGCTGAGAAGTTCCTGAAGCACACAACGCGTGTAGGTATGCGGTTTGGCGAGCTCAATCAGAACGCACCAACTCAAGACTAGTCGATGTCTACTTTTGTTGGTTTTGTTTTGTTGGTCCGGTTTATGTGTTCGAATCAATGAATAAACCGGTTTGTTTGTGGCTCAGAGAAGACTGATCTTGTTCTTTGAAATCGATACTCGTTTATTTTGATATTATTTTGTATCCGAGTTTTGAATATTGAAATGATTTGTATTTCAATTGGGTTTATTAATAACCATTTCATATCAATTTTCTAGTGACCAAACCAATATATTGATGTCGGTCTAGGGTTTCAGGTTTTATTTTATCAGGATAAAAGAGTTTTGAATCCATATAAATAGAAATAAAAACCAAAATAGAAATAATTTTTTTTTTGTCTCAAAAATATAGGAAAAAAATGATCAAAATAGATTTTATTAAAGTGTGTAAATATATATTTATATTGGATTAATCAATCAAAACTTAGGGTTTAGAGTTATAGGTTTGGATTTTGGAGGTGGGATTTATAATTAAATAAAAATTAAAAAATATTAAAAATTTAAAATAAAAGGTTTATTTTAATTTTTTTTTCTTGAGTGTTATTTTCGTGACGAAAGCTTCAAAAAAATTTATTTGAGAGATTTGCCCATATAAATATCTAGAGTTTTGCACTACAATTTTGTTTTAGTTCGATTTGGTTTTAAACATTTTATACATGTAAAATATCAAACAGTTTGGTATTGTCTACACTCTTAAAATATAATTCTTCATTTTTGATGTAGTTCTTTAAACCTAATAATATAAAATATGTATAATTATTTTAGGGGTTATTAGAATTTGAATTTCGGTGAGATTTGATGATTCTAATAGTTGAGAGGATTTTACAAGTTAACTAGACTTAACAAATTTTATCAAATATTTTTACATATATGTTTATTACCTGTATATAGAATTCTATTGATTGTTATTAATTTTAAAGTAATAAATTAATGATGGTAGTAGACATGAAAAGAGAATCATTTCAATCATTAAAGAGGCAAAATGATACTTGATATATATATATATAAATAATACAGAAATAAAAAATATATTGTTTATAATTTTGAAATATATGTTTTTAAATTTGAACTATCTTATATAATTTTTTCGATTTTTCAACTTAAAAAAAATTGAAATTCGAGAATACTTTTTAAAACTACTTTAATTTTATTAAAATTTTAATATCTAATTTCTATTTTTTAGTTGTGGTTTGAATTATGTTAAAGTTGTGATTTGTACTATTTCATCTTCAATTTTGTGTGTGTTTTTATGTGAGTCTATTTTAATACATAGATTTCAAAAATTTTATTGATATAGATGATATTCTTAAAGTTGAGTCTTATAAGTAAAAACAAAAAAAAATTACATCCCGATAACAATAGATTTTAATAGAATTTTAAAATCAATGAAAAATAAACTTTTCCAAAATAAAGAATTTTGTGTAAAATTTAAAAGTCATCACCAAGTAACAATGAATTCTACTCAGATTTTAAAAATTCATAAACCAATAACAATGAAATCTATAAATTTGTTAATTCTTCTAAATTGTTTTGCCAATAACGCCTCTTTAGTCATAATATCTTTTGATATCATTTTATTTAAAATTAATATATATATATATATATATATATATATATATATTAATTTTTTAACGAATTTTGAACAAAACCTCAATTTTAAAATCTCTTTTAATATCTTTTGATATCATTTCTATTGCTTAAAAATATTTTAACAAGATCTTAGTTTTAAAGTTCCATGTAAATATTTTCACTACTTTTTTTTAATTGATAATAAAATATTATTATACATTAATATATATTCAATTTAAATTTATTAAATGAAATATAATAACTCTATTAATACTTTATTTATTTTATAATCATAATTTATCAAACAAAAAAATATTATAATGAACCAACTATGATAAAATTATATTTATTGATATATTAATATATTTAGGTGCACAAAAAAAAAAGATATATTAATATATTTATTTTCAAAAATATAATATATTAGCAAGAAGGGTTAACACACTATACTATATTATATATGAATAAAAATTAAATATTTTAAACTTTTGGGAGAATTTTCCAAATAACCAAGTGAGAAAGGAAATTAAGTGTATGGCAACGAATTTGACGTAATGTAGAATCTAGCATTTATGCCAATAATTATCCGGTTCTACCATTTTTTCTTGTAATTGTCAGGTAGTTATGTGTTTGATGAGATGACGTGACCTACAAAAAATATGGTGAAAATTAAGTCAAAACAATTTTACATGAAAGAAGAGGAGACAGCCACATCACCATGTTATTTACCGAAAATATTTGTATGGTAGGTGGTAAATGATTGGTGTAAAATATGAATATGTTGGAATAAATAGTTTATTTCATTTAATAATCATGTAAATCTATCTGCAGAGAACAATATAGTGAAGAAGATAAAAAAATATCTAAATATTATATTCCATATCACCGAAATAATGTATGACACCAACTCCATCACAACCTCTAGATACTAAACCATGTCCCAACAACTCCACCCCTAACCCATAAATACTAAATCTTAAATCTTAATCACTAAACCCTAAGCATAAATATAAAATTTAAACTCAAATATAAACCATAAATATAAATATAAATTCTAAATCCAAATAGAACGAAACAAAATATATAGCATTGTATGGAATAATGAATTGATAGATAAATAATATAAAATTTTATAAATAGTATAGTCTCTACTAGTTCATTGTATAGTGTTTACTAGTTCATGATATTCAACACTTTTTAACCATATTTGAATTTCAATAATATAACCATAATATGTTATTTTTCGTAAATGTTTAGTTTTGATTAATAAGTATAAACCAATTGTTTCATAAAATTACACAACAACAAAATATAACAAAATTTATTTAATGTACATCCACATTTATATTCTATTTTCACCAAACAAAATAGAAAAATACAAATAGTATATTGCAACTGAATGATCAGGTGGAGTTAATCGGGTTAAAAAAAAAGACTATAGATAGTCTGATTTGTAGAAGAACTGTGGTTAAGTTGATGAAGGAGGAGAAAATACCACCATGGAAGATGGAGGAGAAGAAGAGACGGTGAGAGGAAGTGAGGAGACATGGATGAAGACGGTGGTGGAGAGAAGGTGGTAGCAACGATGACACAACTGGCTATGGTATTAATACATGTTGTGTATCATTTCTATTTTATATGTATGTAATACTATAGAATATAAAAATTCATTTTCTCCAATTAATTATTATTAATTGATGGTGGTAGAGTAGGAGGAGGTGGTGGTTCTTGAACACTAAAACTAACTGTTTTTTTTGTTCTTACACCACAGAATCATATGTAAGAAATGGTTATAAATTTGTATTTCTTTAGATTATTCATCCGATAGTGAACTTTTTATATAGAGAAAACTATTACTATTTTATGACTGAACTATTGTTGCGTATTAAATATTACGCTTGCAATAGTTAAATTCGGTGATTCGATCTAAGATCATCATTATCAATAGTTTTATAACGTAAGTTTCTTATAAATTTTAATGTGAAATTTTCAAATTTTCTGAATTTTTCTAAAAATCGGTGATATACGATAAATAATGCAAATATCCTGATATTATAGAATAAATTAACAAATGGAAATGATATTCTTGGAAATATTAAATATGTTTAAGGTGTGTATCCAATTAAGAGTTTGAGGTGTTTGTATTAAAATGATAAATCCACAATTATTCAAACGTGAGTTTAAAAAAAAAATTAAAATCTAGTGTTACTTAATTTTTTATTTCAAATATAATTATACAATTTACTGTTATTGAACAAAATTTAAATTAAAAGTTTTAGAATGATTTAAATGCTTCTAGAGTGTTAAGAGTAGTTTATTAGTTATAAACATAAAACTCCAAATCTCGTAGTTTTATATGAAATTCTAGAATTATTTAATAAAAATCATACCAAATTCTCAGATTAATGTACAATTATCTAAAAACTTATTAAACATCATATCATTTGGAGACGATTATACTTGCACTTGCAAATCCAATAATTTGTTGCGAATATTAATACCAAGGTATTTTGTCAATTTCAAGTGCTGGGCCTAGGGATGTTAAAATGGGCTGGAAGTCCGCGGGCTTAAACGGGCTTAGTATAAACGGGCGGACCCATGACCCTTTTATTAGCATATAAAAATAAACGGGTTTACATGGGTCCGCCCGTTTAGGCCCATCTCGTTAGTGGACATACCCGTTAAATAAATGGGTACCCGTTTAGGCCCGTTTATGATTTTTTTAAAATATATTTAAATGGAATTTAAAGAATTATATAATTTTTTTTTTGAAACAAAATAGTTATATTATATATAGTTTGTGTTTTTTTCAGAAAAAAAAATTATGTTATAATTGTGTTCAAAATCTACTAGAATTTGTTGATATTTTATGATATTATGAATAATTAATATTTAATCAAAAGTAAAGTATTTTTATCTTTTTTCAAATTTTGATTTATTTTGAATTTCTATTATATAAAGTTTTGAAATCAAATAAAAAGCTATTAAAAATTATATTAAAATATGCAAAAGATTATTGACAAAAAATAGAATTCACAAAAAAAAAATTGTAAACGGGCCTAAACGGGCTATACGGGCAATTTTAAATTAAACGGGTTTAAAACTAAACGGGTCTAAATGGGTACGGGTTATAAACGGGTTTAAATTTACATGGTCCAAATGGGCAGGGTCTAAATGGGCAGGGCCTAAACGGGCTTGGGTAACCCATTTTAACATCCCTAGCTGGGCCTGATGGGGTTGGTTTCTTTCAACTTGATTAAAATTTAAAACCGAACTTATATAAAGTTAGGCCATGATTGATCAAAGCTTTCGGTTTATGAATGAAACAAAGCCCATCAGGCCCAATAAAAGAAGATCACTAGGGTTATGAAGCAGAAGAAAGAGGAAAGGAGGCGACAACGAACTGCCGATCTGATCTTAGGCGAAGAAAAATAAAGATAGAAAAAATGGACGCGAACATGATGGCTGGACTCGATGGTCTTGCTGAAGAAGACCAAGCGAAAATGGCCTCCATGATCGATCAGCTTCAACTACGTGATAGGTTCGTCTTCTTCATCTCGTCTCTGTAATGATCTATATAGTTTTGATTCTTTAAGGTGAGATTGTTCTGTTCCGTTTTGTTTTTTCCTGTCTGAAACCTAGAAAGAGCTTCAGATGATTCTTATTTCGCAACCAGCTTTGAAACATGTAGCTTGTTGTCTGAAACTGAAGCTGATAAGAAAGAGATCTCCTTAAAACCAGTGCAGCTAATTAAACGCTGCTTCTGGACGTTAATGGAACAACAAATCTATATGCAATCGATCTGTCTTTGATGGGTTTCTTTGTTTTCGAGACTAACGTAACTTTTGTTGCTAAACATTCAGCTTGAGGATGTACAATTCGCTGGTGGAGAGGTGTTTCGTGGACTGTGTGGATTCATTTACGCGCAAGACTCTGCAGAAACAAGAGGAGACTTGTGTTATGAGGTGTGCTGAGAAGTTCCTCAAGCACACAACGCGTGTAGGTATGCGGTTTGGCGAGCTCAATCAGAACGCACCAACTCAAGACTAGTCGATGTCTACTTCTGTTGGTTTTGTTTTTTGGTCCGGTTTATCTGCTCAAAACAATGAATAAACCGGTTTGGTTGTGGCTCAGACAACTATTCAATACTGTTCTTTGAGATTGATAATACTTGTTTGTTTTGTATCTGATATGATTTGTTCAATGGGGATGTATGAATAATCAGTATTTTGATTTTTCTAGTGACCGAATTAATATATCAATGTTTGTGTAAATTATAGAAAATTAACATATATTCACCAATGTACATAGAGGTTCATTGCCTATTCCCCTTCCTAGGAGATATGTTCGACAATTTTTCTCCTAAAACTTGCAACTTCATATTTAAACCACATCGAATAATTATACATGATCGGCTCAAGGATCGAAAAAAAAGATATGGAAGAGAATACTCTTACTATGACCTCTTGAAGAGTATTAAGATCCTTGAACCTGGTACCGATGAACGCAACTTGAAGCGACAAACTAAACAATCTTCAACGGTCAAGACCACAAAGTTAGCTCTGCAACGCTGCAGAAACCACTATCCGGTAGAACCGAATGTAACAACGACTAGACCTAGCAAATACCCCGCCGGCTTGACAACTAACTGTTGGAAACAGTTTTTGACACAGTGATGTTTTCAACTTTTCCGGTAGCTTTTCCGGCCAAACCGGTGGTCTTCTTGATCATGTTAATTGATCATTGTAAAGCTTGTAACGAGTACTACAATCTGATATATTGAAACGTCAAAAACAGATTTAAATTGAATGAGAAATGATGTGATGAAGTTGTAATCTTGAACACATGAAACTCACAAGTTGAGTTTGTTCCACATTGGTTAGAAAAGAGGATTTTGAGTTGTATATATATGACTCTTTGATAGCATAGTGTAAACAGCTCAGAGAGAGGAGACACCCCACGCGCGCCGTCGCCGTCCGGCTGGCTCGGCGTGGGTAACGACCTTGGATTATAAAAGCGGTGACTTCATCACCAGAAGTGTCCATTGCCATGCGAAGTACGTGACACCTTCGTTTTTCTTCGTTTTTGTTTTTTGGTAAAGCACTGAAAACGGTGATTTGTTGTACGTACGTATAACAAAAAAATTGATTAAAAATTGGATAATTAACTAAAAAGATTTAGGAAAAAATATTTAGTGTATCAAAAATATATACTATAAATATGTAGAGGAGGATATCCACAATCCCACTAAGCTTGGATACAATCCCACTAACCCTAATTCTTCTCTTATATAAATAACCCTACAAACTTTAAGTAAAATCATTAGTTCTCTAATCTCAAACTAACGACAGAAAACTCTTCCTTAGTAACTCTCTTCTTCTCATTCTTTGTTTAAGTCAGTAGTTTTTTTTTTAATAAAAGTTCATGATCATGTATTTTTTATATCATAGGCTGATAGCTTCTTCTTATTTCATGTATGTGTGCATTGTAGTTGTGAACTGTGTGTAATCATGTTTTGTTTATATCATAGCTTTTTCTCCTTAAGTCATTAGATTCTTTTTGTATGAAAGTTTATGATCATGTCTTGTATATACTCAATATTTTTTTCTCATACCATGTTTGTATATGTTGCAGGTGATAATGTCTGATGCTGGAGCTGAAACATCTCAAGGAGGAGGGTCTCAAGGAGAAGGTCAACAAGTGGATCCGAGAAGGAAGTATGGAACCATTGTTAATAACAATGTCAATCATTGGAAGTGTATCTTCTGCTACAAGGTGCTAACTGCTGGAATTTAACGTTTGAAGCAACATCTTGTTGGAGGGTATAAGAATGCAAAGAAGTGTCCAATTTGTCCAGAACATGTCAAAGCTGAGCTGCAGAGCTACATGGTGAAAAGAGCTGAAGAAAGAGCAGCTCTTCAAATGCAGTTTCAACATGCCTTGCATGAAGATGATATGGAGGACTTGGATGGTGAAGCTGATCATCCAAAACGAAAGACTATCAAGAGGAAGAACCGTGGACCTCTGGATAAGTTTGTGAAGTCACTGCCTTCAGAAGTCTTGAAAGGCAGAAAGGATATGAATGGAGTCTTTGGAGCTTGTGATAAGGAGCTACGAGAGAAAGTAAGTGGAGGCATAGCAAGATGGTTTTATGATGTTGGGATTCCTTTTAATGCTGCCACACACGACAATTTCAAGGAGATGACTGAGTTGATTGGGCAATATGGTATGAGATTAAAGCCTCCTTCAATGTACGAGCTCCGGTTCAATTTACTTCATAAGGAAGTAGCAAACATTGATGCTCAGCTAGTTGGTCACAGAGAGGAGTGGGCAATGAAAGGATGCTCAATCATGTCTGATGGATGGCGGTGCAGAAAAACATTATCAACTTCTTGGTTAACTCACCTAAAGGCTCAATTTTCATTAGATCAAAAGAAGTTTCTGAGGTGGTGAAAGATGCTACAATGTTGTTTAAGTTGCTGGATGATATGGTTGAGGAAGTTGGCTAGAAGAATGTGACACAAGTTGTGACTGACAATGCCTCCAACTATGTGAAAGCTGGGAAGTTGCTTGAAGCTAAACGTTCACATCTTTTTGGGACTCCTTGTGCTGCCCATTGTCTTGATTTGATGCTGGAGGACATTGGAAAGATACATGCTGTGAAGAACGCTATGAAGAAGTGTATGTTTGTCAATGCCTACATCTACTGCCGTGTTCCTCTAGTCAACATGATGAGATGGTTCACAAATCAAAAGAACTTGCATCGGCCTGCAGTAACTCGATTTGCAACTTCCTTCATCACCATGACTCAATTTCACCTTCAGCAAGCTAATTTGAAGAAGATGGTGACCTCAGAGGAATGGAACAAATCAAAATGGCCTAAGGAAGCAGGAGCAAGGAAGCTGAAGCAGTATATTCTTCAAGAGGGCTTCTGGAGGAACATAGCTTATGCTCTGAAGCTAACCTGTCCCTTGGTGAAAGTGCTGCGAATGGTTGATGGTGAGAAGAAACCAGCAATGGGTTACATCTATGCTGCAATGGATAGGGCAAAAGAAACTATTGCTAAGAGTTTCAAATGGAAGAAGGAGAAGTATGAGAAGGTCGTTGAGATGATAGACAAGCGTTGGGACTGTCAGTTACATCAACCACTTCACGCAGTAGGTTATTTCCTCAATCCAGCTGTTCATTATGCTCATAGTGCTGATGTTTGTTGTGAGGAAGTGGAGACTGGGTTGTACAACTGCATCACAAGGCTGGTTAGAGACAGTGTTGTTCAAGACAAAATCATGGTTGAGCTTGAAGTTTTTAAGAATGCAAGTGGGCTCTTTGGTCTTCCCATGGCTATTAGGCAAAGAGAGATGAAATCACCAGGTATGATAGAGTTGTTTTAAGCAGTGCACGTTTGTATTCTTAAACTAAGTACAAATTATTATTTTTTACAGCTGACTGGTGGTCAACATACGGATCATCACCTCCAAATCTCAGAGATTTTGCAGTCAAGATGCTAAGTCTTACATGCAGTGCAACGGGTTGTGAAAGAAACTGGGGAGTCTTTCAACTTGTAAGCTTTTTAAAACTCTAAATTTACTTTCGGTTTACATGAACATGTGACTGATATTCGATAAAACACAGCTGCATACCAAGAGAAGGAACAGACTAGCTCAGAGCCGAATGAATGACATGGTGTTTGTCAAGTACAATCGTGCTTTGCAACGTAGGATGAAGAGAAATGATGCTAAGGATCCAATTCTGTTGGATGAGATAGATGATAGCAATGAATGGCTAATGGGGAAGATGGATGAGAACTCATCCAATGATGAAGATGATGATTTTGTCCATGATGATGAGGACTTGACATGGAATGTGGTGAGCGAAGCAGTAGGAGCTGAAGAACCAAGCTACATTATTAGAGGAACAACTCCTAAGGACAACAAAGGGAAAGGAATTGTGAGTTCTTCAACTCAGAACAAGCGATATGGTCCATCACCTTCTCACTTGGAATTGGTTAATGAAGATGATGATGATATTGAAGGAGAAGAAAGGTTTGGCTACGAGAAAGATTTGGAATATGACGAGAATGGTTCTGAATTTGACTAGAATTTCATTTGCTTTTGAATTTGGTGTTTTAGCTATTGGTGTTTTCAGCTTTGAATTTGGTGTTTTCTTTTGGTATTTTCATTTCATGTTTTGCTATATGAACTTTTGAATTTTATTTATGAATTTGGTGTTTTTAGTTTCTGTCATATCATTCTTGTTTATCTAATATGTATATAGATGGTTTTCCAGAATACCTTTTGTGTTGCAGGTACATAAAGCGATGGGAAAAAGGCGCCATGGCACTAGGCGCTAAACTCCAGCCTCCTCGCTTCGTCTCGCTTCACGCCATTTCAAACCAAGGCAATGACATGCATTTTTATTTTAAACGACATGTAGTTCGTTTTAAAAAAGAAAAACAACACGCAGTTTCTCTTTGTGACGATAAGATAACGCCTCAACTCCGTGATACTCGCGAGATTTTCGCTAATGTGGCTCGTCTTCCCCTCTTTAAAAAAACTCGTCTCTTTCTTATTTCATTCCTCAACGTTTTTCTCGACGAAAACCAGCAAATCCCCTACGTAAGTTTTAGAGAGTGTTCGTAGATTTATTAGTTCGTTAGGGACGTTCACGAGTGAAGCGTGAATCGTCTATCATGGTTGTATCTTGGGCTCTAATTCGTACAAGTTTGTCTCACTACAGAGCGAATATTAAGAGTTAAGGAAAGATATTCGTCTCGACTCCATGGTCAAATTCTATTCGATTTTTTATCTCGTCTTTTGAATCGAATATTTTCTTAACATCGTTTTATTTATATCATTTGTATTGATTCGGTTTTCCGGCTTCTACACTAACAGGCCAGGCCAAGGTCTTTAAAGCATCCAGCCATTGAGACACGAGTCACTTCTGTGGTGGATCGCCACCACTGGAGTAAGCAACAAAGGTTGGCTCTTGGCTCTCCCCATCTACTTTCTTCTACACATTCTCACAAACTTAATCCAACAAAAAAAACGGTTTATCTTATTTTTTCTTTTGTAACAATAATATCATCGTATAATCTCTATTAGATATGATGGTCTACTACCTATATAACAGTTGGATTGGATTGTTCTACATGTATGACATCGTTAATATATATGATTATGTGTACACAACTATAACGATCAATGCCAAATTTGAACCGTTTTAACCGGTACCGGTACAATCATTCACAATTGGTAAACAAAAACCAGTGGAAAACCGGGAATAGATTCATTCGGTCCTTAGAAAGAAAGTAAAAAAAAACAGAAAGTCTCGTACCTTCCTTCCAGTTCCGATCAGACGAAGAACAGAGACTGGATTTTCCGACCAGAAACACATCTCTGAACCCTGTTCGTCTTAGGATCGTAAAATATTGGAATCGATCAGAGGGATGGGAGATGTGTGGACATGGATCATTTCATTCTTAACCCTTATCACTCTTGTCGGCTTAATCGTTTACCAGGTTCGATCCAAACTTTGGTTCTATCGAATCTTCTTACCTTAAAAAAAAACAGCTTCTTGTTCTTTGAACACTGAAACTAAAAGGGTTTCTTGTTCTTGCAACATAGAAAATGTCTGATTCGTTAATTTCATTTAATTGGTTAATGAATATTGTTGTGTGTTCTGAATCTCTACATATAAAGAAGTAAAGCTTGTTCTTTTAGTAAGTCTCTATCCCCTTGTGCTTTGCTTGTGATAGACAGAACATGTGTTTGTGTTTACTTGCAGCTTATATGCTTAGCTGATCTGGAGTTTGATTACATCAACCCTTATGACTCTGCATCAAGAATAAACTTTGTGGTATTACCAGAGTTCATTCTTCAAGGATCTCTATGTTTCGTCTACCTCTTCACTGGTCACTGGTTCATGGCACTACTTGGTGTCCCTTATCTCTACTACAACTTCCATCTGTGAGTGTCCCTTTTTGTTAATAAACTTCAATGCATTCTGATATGAAAAGAGTATATGTTTTGTTTTCTATGTCAGTTACTCGAAAAGACAGCATTTGATAGACGTGACAGAGATCTTCAACTTGCTTGATTGGGAAAAGAAGAAACGGCTGTTCAAGCTTGCCTACATGATCCTCACTCTCTTCCTCACCATTTCCTGGTAAAATCACCTCAAAAATCCTGAGAAAAATTAACAGATAGTTTTAACTTATGTTTCAACTTATTCTGTTATAGGCTAATCTATTCAACACTGGATGATCACGAGGACTGAAGGCAACACCACAACCGCCATGTGACATGAATAGAAAGGTTTATTACTGAGTATGTTGTGGCATTTGGTGTAACAAGATTTTAGTTTGTAGTGAAACATTCTGATCTTGTGGCGATGAAGTTAAGTGTCGACACCAGAACGATCTAATGGAAACTGAAACCCTCCCTCTACCTTGTTTGGAGGTTTTCTTATTGTTCAGCTGCAAATTTATAAGTTCTAAACAAGATTAATAAGTTCTTAATTTGTATCAGAAGCCTGAACACGACATAATAAGTCAGAATGTTAAAATCTTGTTGTGTGGCGGATGCATCTTGGGTCAGTGCAGATCAAAAAGGGCAGATTGAGGATCATGACTTCGATAGCATTATCTCCCTTAGAAGCAGAAGCAGAAGCAGTTCTTATGGCAGTACAAGAACTACAAAGGCTATATCATATAGAGAAGTTAAATTTGTTGGAGATTGTAAAACTCTGATAGAGTTAAAGGAAAATGATGAAACTGGGATATGATCCCACGCTGAACTCGCTGCTCAATGGTTTCTATCACGAGCATAGGATCTCCAAGGCTGTAGATGGTGGAACTGGGTTATAAACTGAGCACAGTCAAGTATTCAAACATATGGTTTCCAAGCTGGAGATTGTGATAACGCCCAACAAGTATTCAAACATATGGTTTCTGGTGGTGTGCCTCCCAGTCTTTGGACATACAACATGGGCTTTGTAAGAAGGGGAAGCTGGAGAAAGCATTGCTCATATACGAGGATCTTCAAAAGGGTGAAACGGAACTCGATATTTTTTCACGTATAATATCATCATTGGGTGAGATTTGTTTTGTAACCTCAGCCTCAAAGGATTGCAGCCCGATGTTGTGGACAATATAATGATCTCAGACTTGTGTATCTAAGAAAAGCACAGTTACTGAACCATGGATCTTTACTTTTGTTCCGTGAATCAGATTAAGGAAATAGATTACTATTAGCCAAACAAAACAGGAATTCACTTTGGGAATGATAGTTTCCTTAAACAAAACAGAACCGCATTGAAATACTCTATAGATGATGTCATAACATTACCTTTTCTATAATGCAAGACCAAGCTTTGGATAGTTGGGTAGATGCTCCTTGCAGCCAACAGGACTTGTTAAGCCTTTTTACCAAAAAAAAAAAAAAAAAAAACAGGACTTGTTGAACTCAAATAGATCAACAAATTTGTGGTTATAAACTATTTTTAAAAAGGAGTTTTGTTAAGACAGTTGCATGTAATATTTTGACAATTACACCAAACTAATGTACCACACTACAACCATTTCTTCATAATGTACAGCGAGAAAGTAAAAAAAAAAAGTAATGAAAAATATAGACAAACAGTTTCTCTGCTCAGTCTCTCTTCTCTCCATCCATAGTAAACACTTGCAATGTAATCTTCAATCCTATTCGTCAAGGTATCATCATGATCATCATCATCACCCTTGCCATGATCATCATCATCATGGTTTTCAATACCATCGTCACCATCATCTTCATTATCTTCATCATCATTCCATATAGCATATTCATGATAACCACCATAATAGCTGAAACAATAATCGTGGAACTATCAAGCATACTGTCTGCGGGTTCTTCATAAACAGAGTGATTACTATTGATGATAAACAAGAAAAGGATCACACTGGGGAAGAAGAAGATAAGGATCAAAAAATCTCAAGAAGGAAAAAAAATCATTGGTGTTGAAAGAGTTGTTCTACATGCCATTGATTATAATGTGGAACATCTTATTGTGAGTTCTATCTAATATCAATAAAAGATGAGTAGCTTTCCAGGAAAAACAGAGTGACCGTTCCATGAATTCTGCTGAGACAAATGAGTGGAATAGTCTGTTGTGTGAAGTTATTGTAAAACTTCCAAGCACAATATTATTATATTCCAAGTATATGTTATGAGTACTTATGACCGTTTCTTGATGCACAAGTTATAGCCATGTGTATAAGTGTAATTATGTATATGTGTTCTTGAGAGGGAAGTTTAAGATTCTTGGAGTAGAAAATTGGAATTTTGATGGTATGATCCTGACAGTTGACAAGTATGCTTATGTAACATCCCGAGTTGTGATATGTGGAAAAGTTTAAGAGAATTGATTTGGCTACCTATGTCACCAAAGTTGACTTACCTTTTCCGTCACACATCCGTTTAGAACTCCAGGGTTAAGCGTGCTTATGCTGGAGTAGTGAAAGGATGGGTGACCTATCGGGAAGTGATTCGAGATACCGTGTGAGTGAGGCCAAAGCACGGGGAAAGGTCGGGTGGTGATTGCAGGGTCAGTAAACAAAGATTTCGAGCCTTTGGAAAATTTACGCACCTACCGTTAGAACGGGATGGGGCCCACGGGCCGAGAGAGCGGGCGTGGATGGTCCATTAGCTGTGGGCGGTCGGGGCGTTATAGCTTATTTATCCATCTTTTTAATAATAACATTTTTAAGTTGGTTTTGTTAGAGAAAACTAAGTAAAGAATCATCTATTCCTCTCCGTACAATTTGCCAAGTCAGATTGTATTTGATTTTTCTTTGAAATTTAAAATGAATTATAATTTATCAAAGTAGTTTAAGAAGTCACTGTGCTAGAAAAAAATATCAAACGTTTAAGTTAAGAAGATAATTTCTTTCATATCTCTAGATAGTAGTATTTTATCAATAAGTAGAAGCAAAAGAAATAGAAATACTCAATTCGTGACTGTTAAAATGACATTCAAGTCATAATTCAATAAATGAAAAATACTAAACTTAAGCATTGTATTGTATATCAGCTAATCAGTCTGCTTTTGTGGGAGGAAGGTTATTAATGGAGAATGTACTTTTATTATCATAAGGAGAATGTTACACCGAGATGTGCAATTGAGATTGATATCTTCAAAGCATTTGACTATGTCGAGTGGTTTTTCGTCCTGAAAAGCTTAATGGTAATGGGGTTTCCTAAGACTTTGTATTACCACGTCTTCGTTCTTTGTGAAAGTCAACAGAGAGCTTGGGGGATACTTTCATAGTAAGCGAGGTTTGAGAGAGACAAGGATGTTCACTCTCTCCATATCTCTTTGTGTTGTGTATGAATGTTTTATCATTCAAAATAGATAAAACAAAGACTTTGTTGTTGTTCATTAGTGTTAAGTCTCCCTCTTTTGGGCTTTTGCTTCTGGGGATTTTTTCATGTTCCGCCAGGCTTTTTGGATTCGATCTTCTATCTTTCTAATGTCTAATGACCAAAAGATTTGTGTTAAAAAATCATAAAATCTGAATTATCTGTTATTTTTACCAATATTTTTCAAAAATTATCCAAAAATTGGAATTGAAGTGAATCCAAAACTTTATTGGATATTAGTTGGTTTCTAATTTTGTTATCCGAACAAATAAAAAATAAAGAGATAATGATCAAAATATATCTAAGTTTTTTTTTTGTCTTTAAAATAGCATTTAAAAAAATAATATCAAAATATATTTTATTAAAAAGTGTAAATATACATTTATATCTCTTTGGTTAACTAATGTAGGG
Organism: Moricandia moricandioides; assembly: GCA_905132885.1. Classification (NCBI taxonomy): domain Eukaryota; kingdom Viridiplantae; phylum Streptophyta; class Magnoliopsida; order Brassicales; family Brassicaceae; genus Moricandia; species Moricandia moricandioides. Next base: position 1,585,459 of record CAJHQQ010000001.1, read on the forward strand.
TATAGAGTTATGGGGTGAAGTTTTGGAGTTGAAGTTTAAAACTAAAAGAAAACTAAACAAAATATTAAAATTTTAAAAATAAAAATTTTATTTTGATTATTTTTTTATGAAAATCTATTTGAAAAAATCTATTTGAAATTTGTCCTTTTGTAAATTCTGTCCAAATCTATAGAACAGAAGAAAAAAAACTGAAGACGAAATATTCGAACAGACCCAACGCCCAAGCCTACCTTTTGTCGAATTTGATGCTAATTTTGGTAAATGTTGCAATAACCGAGACATATCTTACCTTAAACCGATCCTGAATTGGCTTCAATTGCACAATTTTCCCGTTTAGTCAATAGCAATCCAAATTCGTTTCAAAACATATATCAAAAATCAATGTTGAGATTTACAAGTTTCACAAACTTTCCTAATGCGGTTCATAACTACAGGCACATCTCTCTCTGACAAATTACTGAAACAGAGTCTAAACCATCCCGGTTCGATGCAATGACAACAAGATCCTGCTATTACATTGATCTTCCCAATGTTCAAGAGCTTGTTCCACAGCTCAATCTCGCCTTTCTCGCTGTAAGACGACATCAATCCTCTCATATCCACCCAACAGAAGAACCCACCACTGCTTCTCGTGCACTCAATCCCCAACTCTTTCAACCCCTTGACAAGCTCTGTGTAGACCCTCATCAACCTCTGCCTATTGGTTTTCACAAACCTCTGAACAAACTTGGGACTTGAGATTGCTGATATGAGCAAATGCTGTGTAGGAGAAGAGACTGGAGAGAGCGTTGTGAGCTTTCTTGAGGCGGATAAAACACTCTCGTTGAATGAGTAGATAGCTGCTGTTCTAAGGCCCGGGAAGGACAGGTCTTTCGAGAGGTCGTAGATGATATGAACTCTTTCTCTGTCCACATTCTCCTCCGTGTCAACTACTTCAGCCATGCTAACAAACTCTCCTCCTTCTCCTCCATGGACAGAACCAGCGAAGATTTCGTTTGAGATGATGTGAATGTTCCTCTCCCGGGCAAAGTCTAAAAGAGCATAGAGATTCTCTCTGCTCAGCAGAGTTCCTGTGGGGTTCCAAGGGTTTGAGATTATGATGCCACGGATTCTAACACCTCGTTTCTTGGCTTGGTAGAATGCTCGATCAAGAACAAGCATTGATATGTTGAAATTATCCGCGCTTCTACAAGGAACGTGTATGAGTTCCACTCCTGTTCTCCATTTAACATCCCTATCATATCTGCACGACAGAACAAGACTCAGCATTGTCTGGTCAAAAGAGTAGAGAGCTAAGAACTGAAACTTTACCCCGGTGAGCACGGAGTAGGAACAAGGAAGGCGTTTCCGGAATCAGCTAAGCAGAAGGAAAGAATCTCGATGGCAGAAGCTGCACCAGAGGTTAACACTAACTGTGATGGATCGAAAGAAACCGAGTTTTTGGTTGCTTCAGACATGAATCCTGCCACAGCCTGTTCATAATCCAGACAACTCTCATGAAAACAACTTAAGAAGAGTCTTAAAAAGTTAAGAACATTAGGGTAAGAGGGAAGAACCATTTTGAGTTCTGTAACTCCATGACAAGGCTCGTAAGAAGCAATGCCACTAATACACAACCCCTCTGAGATAACTTCCCTTGAGTTGTCTGAAACCCAATCATCTTCAAAGTTGAACTGTTACAAGAAAGGAGACACTCAAAATCAAGAAAGTCACAAACTTTCTACTGAAAAATCATAAAGTTCAAACCTTTATGTTCTGAGCTGAACCGAGGTCGATGACTCCGTCCGGGTTACCCGACTCATCAAACGGATCTTCCTCGACCCGTTTTTGACCCAAGTAGTAAGGCGAGTCTCCTCCCTTGATTACACAACTAGCCCGACCCGAAACGGAAACAGCTCCACCGGAGATTCTCGGAGAGAGGAGAATCCGAGAGAGAGAACGAGGTAAACTCGTGAGCTCCGTGAGGTTCCCAGCGGATTGTGACCGGGTCGGATCCGGAGAACTCGGATTAGAATCCGAATTGGGGTTTCGCTCGCCCGGGTCGGGTTCGTTTTTGCGGTTGCGTTTAAGGTAAAATTGGAGGAAGTAGAAGAAAGCACACGGAATCACGGAGCCTAAGAAAAGACCGCCACGACCTTGAACCACGCCTTGTAACGGGACGATAACCCTCATCGCGGTGGTTCCTCCACCTCCGCCGCCGTTGCCGGAATTCTCGGAATCGGATTTGGAGCTCCGGTTGGGTTCGGTACGGGTCATTGTGGTGGTGAGGTCAGCATGTTGGGAAGTGTTTCTAGTGTTGAAATCGAAGTCGGAGCGTTGATTCCGGGTCGGGTTAACGTGTTATCAAGTCCGACGGCGAAGAGTTGAGAGAAAGGGAATATTCTCAGATTTATTAGGTTTAATGAAAAATGGATTTTTTTTTTTTTTTTTTGAATATCTGTGGAGCGGAGAATGCTCTCGTTCGTTGGTTAAAGGGTAAGACTTTGGCCTTTTGGGTCGTTGAGATTTTTTGGAGGGAGAGATAAGTGTATATAAATTACTATAGTACCCTTACTTCTTCTTTGGCTTTCTTTTTCTGAAACTGGATCCCTATAATTTAGTATTATCTAAGTATTTTCTATAGATTTTAGATTTTGACCTATTTAAACGTAGATACTGCAAAATCAATTAAGTCCTTAGATGAAAAGGGGCAGGGTTTAGTCCAGCAGTGTCAAATAAAAATTGTTTTGTTTATAAACTAAAATATTAATATACATAAGTTTATAATTGTTTTTGTTTAAGTGTGCAATGTCGGTTTTGGATTTTCAGAGTACTCTGTCTCTTTTCTGTTTTTATGGGTTATGTAATTGGATTTATATGTATATATACTGTAAGATTCAGATGTTTGGTCCAAATGGACATTTTTTTATTGAACTGGAGCTAATGAGTGAAACATTGAATAGTACTGACTGAATCTGAATCTACTTTTTTTTTAGTAGACTCTTTTCATTGCATAAAAATCAATTAGATATGAGCTGTAAATTTGATTTTTCCCAATGTACCAAACAACCAAAGGCCAATTCTCACAATTTCTACCCGTACTATTTTTTTCCCATGAAAAAAAAAACAATTGGAAATTTAAAAATATGGAAAATGGGTAAAAATCAGTAGATGGAAGGAAGAGAGTACCACACAACCCACAATTTTTTTTTTGGTGCAACTGTTAAATTTTTATACCAAATTTTCTTGTTTTTAACAGAAAGTACATAATAAACAAGTAGTAGAATCAAACAGAACTTAAAAACAACACTTAAGAGGAAAGAAGATGTAATCCCCAATTGCTAAACATATAGTAACACTATACATAAACAAAGGGTTAACTAGTAGAAGAAGAGCTGAAACTTTGACCTCAGATGCATTGCCACACAAGAATAAAATCTATGATGAAACATGAGATCACGCCTTGATGGATATCGGCTTATCCGCAATGTTACTTCAATAGATTGGATTCACTAACAATCATAGTAGCTGAAAGCTCGAACCTCACAACCACCACTGGAAGAGCGAGGGACCAAACTCCGAGAGTTGCAAACAACAACTCGTCCTAGTAACCTTAAGTGCGCACGTTGGTTAGTCCGAAAAAAAACTTGAAGTCACATTTATTCAGCTTGAATTTAGGAAAATGCTAGCCATAACAGGAACCGAATGCCGAGAGAGCCACATCTTGACGTCAAACTTTCCTAACCAGAAATAAGAACCGATGATTAGACCACCAAAGTGAACCAAGAGGTCCAGCCATAGTGTTGGGATGGCAAATCTTCACACGAGCCTAAATGAGTTTCATGGCTCCAATGACCCAAGGGGGATCCAAGACTACCGTTTCACGCTAATGCCAAGAACCGGAGTTAGCTCAAAGAAGCCTCACCCAAGAAACTGGGATACAAACTCTTCTCCGTAACCCATAAGTTTGAAATTCATATTTCATCTTCCACCAATTGTTTTTGATTCAATCAACGAGCAAAATGGCTCCATTCACCAATTTTGAGCTTAATTAGGAGCAGTTTACACATCTCAAATATGTCCTTTCGACCTATTTACTGAGGGAGAAGTCTCTGCTTCTATGTATACTTCTTGTTTTGATGACTAGCTCACCATGACTTGACTGAATAGCATCCACTCTTGCTGAATTGTCAGCTCCAAAAATTATAATAGACACAATGATTCGCCAAAATAATGGTTACATCACCCATTACAAAACTTCCTCTAATGCTTGAATATTACACCTCCTCATTGGTATATCAATGAGTTGATTGGCCAGAAGATTTGCACCAAAAATTGAGTTTTTATTCTATGGCGATCTGCAAAATATCATCCTCGAACCATCTATATATCAAAACCTTAATAAATCTACCATTATTGTGCATTATTTCTAAAAAACTATGCATGTTATAAGCTCTTGATACTAATAATTGGCAACTAATTTCTACAAAAATATTTATAAGTTCAAGTTTTCATGAATTAAATAAAAGTAGCAATATAATAAAAAAAATTCCTTTTCTTTTCGGAAAAGTAAATGCTGAGTTATTTTTTAAGAGGGAAAATTTAAAAATTGTGCAGATCCCAGCTGGCTACTAGATAGTATTCTTTCGTATCATTGCATATATGGTCGAAAATGTAGATATGACATCAAAATAATCCTTATACTAGATGATTACCCGCGCGCATGCGCGGGGTGAAATTAATATATTAATTATCGTTGAATATTAATCTTGATTATTCAACCATGATGTCATAAGTCTCCAAACGTATAGTTATGAATCGTCAATATAACGTTGATGAGTAGGGTGATGTTTGTTGATATTTTTTTTTAAACTTATTTAATTTACATTGGGCTTCAATGATACCATTCAAATGTTATAATTCACAATCTCACTTCGATATGAAGAATCATATTTTTGAAATGATATGATCAAGTAACATTTGAGATCCATGCTTGTGCAGAATGAAGATTAATTATGTATAAAAGTTATTTGTAGATAATATTATTTATTTGGGAAATTAGCAAGGATAACCATAAGAAAAAAATTAATTTGGTAAATGACCATAGCAACTACATGGCTAGAATACACTATATATATTGTGTATTAATTGTTGTTATACCCCTTTATATAAGTATGTGTAGTGGTTTTGTTTTTCTTTTATTTTTTTATTTTGTTGTAAAATGTTTTCCCCTCTAATTTTATTTATCTTCTAGTTTTATTAAAAATAATTATCTAAATTTATAAAATACTAACAAAAAATATAGATTTTTTTCTATTTATGATGTTTTTTGAAAATTTTAAAACAAATATATATATATATATAACATTTGATATATCTTGTTAGATTAAGAAATCAAATTAAAGTCTATACTATATCATAAATTCATATAGTATAATCTAATTTCTACTTCAAAAGATACATCATACTTAAAACATAAAGATTAAAGAATTTGATGTGAATTGATCAATCTAGAGTTTTAACTCAACTAAAACTCTACACAGTTTCTCATATTTTCTATATTTTCGTGTTGTTCTCTCATCGAACAACTAATATGTAATTAATTATAATATATTGAAAATATTATATACTATTCTATATTATCTTACACATTTAGATAGTATAGTAAGATTTTTTTCAAATGAGATATAATTTTGTTGTGTTCTTTGCTATTTGGAAACATAGAATTATATACAATCATTTCTTTCCTCTCTCTCTCTCTCTCTCTCTCTCTCTCTCTCTCTCTCTCTCTCTCTCTCTCCCCCCTCCCTTCCCCTCCCCTCCTCTCTCTCTCTCTCTCTCTCTCTCAACTTTTTTATTTGTTTATCGCTCCATTTATTCTATAATGTACACCATAATGTGTGAAACCTAAAATTTAAGTAATGTTGTTAACATACCATACTATTATGGGCTATGCAAATAGAATAGTATACGCATTTAGAACATATTAGGCCGCACTTTACACTTATGTCTATGGACCCTACTATTTGTTTCATATATTGACGCGCTGTGAAGGAGAGAAGGGTCCACATTTTGCACAATTATCTTCTCACTTCTGGTAACTTTTTTTTATGGTTATTTGCCTATTTTTTTTCATTATGGTTATTCCACCAATTAACCCTATTTATTTTGTATTAATTTACATATTATGAAATAATAAATATATTGAATAATTGAGGAGCGAATAGCTATTACGTATACAATTAAATTCGAGTAATAACATAAATAAAAACAATCTTTCTTTTTATTTACAAAACTTTTTTTTGATAAAAAATAAAATAAAATATTTATTTATGTTATATAGTAGATAATTAAAATCAAATGATATTGATATAGATATATAATATATTTAATATAAATATTTATTTATTGATGTTTGATACTCATATGATTTTATTAACATTTTTATATTTGTTGTGACAAATATATTATTTTTATTAACATGTTTATGTATTATATATATATATATATATATATATATTAATCTAAACGATATTGAAATAAATGTATATATATTAAATGAAACTTCATATTTACATGATTTTATGATCATTTATATCTTGTCATAATAAAAAAGTTAAAGAATTGATCAAAACAATTTCATCGTAGATTTTTAAGAGCCTTAGTAATTTACATTAAAAAAATTAAAATATAGCAAATTAGAAAAAAATTAGATTTTTTATTATATACTTATGTGATTTTTAAATGTCTTTCAAGAATATAAAATTGAACAAAAATGATGAAAGATACATATGTTTTTATAAAATATTTATTATTCAAAATCATTAGTTGTCACATATTTGTTAATCATATTAAGTAATTTTGTAGCTTTTATTTAAGGAAATAATAGAAATTAATATTTTATACATGAATAACTAATCTGATAATTATTTTAATAAAAGGTATAATATATATTTAGATGGACTAACTTATTTTTTTTTAAGATTTTAAAAATCATTGTAGTGATAACATGTAACTACCAAAAAATCTTGTATATATAGCTCCATGATTAATATATATAAGATTTCTCATTGTAGTGATAACATAATATTTCTCAATACTGCTTTTAAGGATTTTAATATTCTAGGATTAATATATATAGCTCGTATATTAATATGTTATAATGACATGTGTGTACCAAAATATGTTGTAATGATCCATCTAAGTATATAATTGACATATATATATATATTTTATATGATATATAGTTTAATTTAAAAAATATTAAAGTATATATATATATATAATCTGAATATATATTAAATGATAATTAATATTCATATGATATTATGATCATTTGTATCTTTTTATAACAAAAAAAATAAAAACATTGTTCAAATTTTTTTGATTGTAATGCTTTTACTGTTTTAGTAATTTATAGTTGTTTTTAAAAATTCATAATATAATATGTAAGATTTTTTTTTGATTTTTTATTATATGGTTAATGTGATTGTTTTATTTTTTAATAATATAAATTAAAAATTTATGAAGAATACAAAATATATTATCAAATCTTTATTATTCAAAACATTAATTGTCAAATATATGTTAATTATATTAGGTAATTCCGTAGCTTTTATTTAAGGAAAGAATGTTAAATATCCTTTTATGCACTACCAATCAATATGAATGTTAATTTAATAAAAGTATAGTCTATAATTAGATGAACCAACTTTTTCCTAAGGATTCTGAGAATCATCCTGGTGATGACACGTGCCTACACTTAAAAGTTATAATGCTCCAGGATTAATATATAGGGGATTTCACTCCAAATTGCATAAGCCACAAATTTTGTAGGAGCTACAAGGGCTATATCCTTTGTATACATTTGATTCTATCTTATAAAAATAATGCGAGACACAAGTTGATAAGTAGGCCTAAGAATTTGGATATTTATTCAGGTGTGGATATCATTTTTTTCTGGTTTATGATAAATATTTCATTCATGTATTATAAGAAATAAGGTATGATTTGAGTCGGATCTTTTCAAATTCGAATGAGTTCAATTTTTAATCAAAGTAGCCAATTATCGAGTTCGGTTTAGATATTTTATCTATAAATTATTCAAATTTATCAAAAATAACTAAAAAAACAAAAAATATTTAGTGTATATAGTCAAAATTAGTTACTTTTATCTGAATATAACCATGAATACAATTTGATTTAAGTATTTAGGTATTAATATTATTATAATTATAGCTAATATATATATATATATATATTAATATGTTCAAGAACGCGAATTCAGTTTGGTATCGTTTTTGTGGATTCTGAAAAAATGGATTGAGATATTTAGGGATTAATTTGTTTTACTGCTACCACCCACAAACACAATATTTGTGGATGATAGCGGTTTTTAATGTTTTCCAACAATTACAAAAGCCATGTAAACCACTTTAATTATACCGTTCGGAGTATCTCAAAATCAAAGCTGATTTTAGTTAGTTTTTTTCGGTTGTAGGTGGTTACGAGAAGGTAAAAATAAAATACTTTTAAAATTATATAAACATAAAATAAAAATATTTAAATAAATATTAAATTTAAATAATATAAATACTAATATATCTTATTTTAATTTATATTTTAGAACTTAGAAAAATATTTTCTATACTTTTTATACATTAACATATATATATATATATATATATATATATATATATAAACCCACAAATAATTTTAAAAAAAATAATCTAGCATTTTATAAATACATCTTTATATTTCTTATAATAATATAATTTTTATATTTTTATAATTATATAAAATTTTAATATTGTTATGTTATTATTAACTTCTGTTTAATTCGATAGTCCAATTTTAAGTATTCCATAAACACACCAATTTTTAACCGTCGTATCAATCGTACAAACTGTTTAATAATGATTAAAACCGTAATCATTTGCTTCCATAAATTAATCTAACTACATCTGTAACAGATATGTTTACATCAGTAGACCTTTAGGCCATGATTAACACGGGTCTCTTAAGGTGATGTTCTTACGTAAAATTTATCTTTTTAATTTATTTTTTTTTTTACATTTTTTCCGTTAAGAGACGTCTTTATGATTCTTATTTAAGAGACGGTTCTTAGATTTTCTTAGTTAAAAGATAAGAAACGTCTCTTAGAAAAACTAAGAACCCGACCTTAAGAGACCCCAATTATAGCAGACCAAGTCCAATCGAGTTTGGTACCTTAATTTTTGGGTTGGTGCCAACCCTGCTGATAAGTAGTACAAAATAGATTTGGCTTGGTGTGTGTTTCCGCCTCAAGTTGAGAAGGCTGCGGTTTTGGTCGTTATATAACATGAATCAGCATCATGTGGGCTCCTCACATGTGCTAATTCGTTTAAAAAATAATCATGGCCACATGATTTTAACATCCAAGTATTAAAACCTTATCATGTGTGAAGTTTAATGAACTCAAGATTGCGATCAAATTATATAACTTTTAAAGAAACCTAGAGATGTATTTGGCAAAATATTTTCTTGTATTGTATCCGTAAACCACGTGTGTAAACCTAGAGATGTATACACACGCATATTCACAACCCCTATATATTAAATTAGAAACATTTTGAAAGAACAATATTGAAAGTGTAAACTATTCACAAAAATATCATTACGATGATGTTCAACACAAGAGTATTTCTCATTTTTTTTTGGAAATAATTTTTCTTTTACTAGACATTAGACAACATTAATTTAAAATCCCTTATAGTAACCAACGATATCATATAATATAATTTAACTCCTAATTTTTTTTTTATAAAACATAAGTAAATAAATATTTCGCTGCTCGACATGTATTACATTACCACATTTGTAATTTAATGTCGTTTAATATATGGATATAGTCATTAAAATATACAATATATCTATGTTAATATCGTTTAATTTTAATTATATACCACATAAAATAAACAAATGATTATTTTGATTCTTCTATCAATAAAAATATTGTAAATAAAAAGGGAAATCGTTTTATTTATGTACTTATTTCAATTTAATTATATACGTAATAGTTATTTGCTTCTCAATTATTCAATTATTTATTATTACATAATATGTAATTGAACAAAAAGTAAATAATAATATGTATATATAATTAATGTTCATTCATCCACGCAAGACTGGATCTCAATTTTTATTTGATCATATATTTTCAAAAATATAATTATTCATATCGAAGTGAGATGGTGAATTATAACATCCATATGATATTATTAAAGCTCAATGTAAATTATATAGGTTTTATAAAAAAAAATATCAACAAACATGACCCTACCCATCAAGATTATATTGACGATCCATGATTATACGTTTTGAGATTTATGACATAATGGTTGAACGATCAAAGTTAATAATCAACGATTATTTGTATATAAATTTCATTTCGTGCATATTTATATAAATACTAACAACTATAAGTAATCGGGCCCCTAGGTCAGGATCGATCAATTTTTATTGAGTTTTGGACCCATCTAGTAGAATTCATGTGTTTTTTTTTTCTAGAATTCATATGAGTTTCAGTTCAAAGATGGAACATTTACAAATTCATAATCTGATGAAAACCTATACCCATGCTCGTGTAACCCAATCATTTCGTGTTCAACAATGTCCAGAATAGTTTACCAATCCATATGGGCCTTAAACTGGGCCTTACAACCCAAAAAAACATAAAAGGTGTCACTTATTAAACAAACTATACCATAAAGAGGAGACATTCACTTTTCGCCGTCCACTGAAGAAACTAATCAAAGTCTTCGACTGTAAAAAGAAATGATGGGAGGCGAAACTAACGGAGGTAACGGAGGAGGAGACGCCGAACGATGGCTACTCACGGCGCAGAAGCTCCTCTTATCCGGCGACCTTAACGGCTCCAAAACCTACGCGATCCGCGCATGCGAAGCCGATCACTCCCTCGTAGATCCCGCCGAGCTTATCCTCGCCGTCGCCGACACTCTTATCGCCGGCGAATCTCGTATCCGAACTGATCTCCCCGACTGGTACGCCGTCCTCCGCCTCGTTCGCCTCACTCACAACCCCGAGCTCGTCGCCACTCAGTACAGCAGGCTCGCCGTGCTGCTCAACCCCAGCCGGAATCGGTTTCCGTACTCCGATCAAGCTTTCAGGCTCATCTCCGACGCGTGGTACGTTCTCTCCGATCCTTCTAGAAAGGCAATGTACGATCGGGAGGTTCATCTGAGTCAGTTTGGGCAGTTAGGTCAACTAGGGTTTCAGCTTTTGAATCAGCCGCCACAGTCTCCTCAGCATCAGCAGGAACAGTCTCCTCAGCATCAAACGGTGTCGTATCAGAACCAGCAGTTGCCGTTTCAGCTTCACCAACACTCACATTTTGCTCAGCCTCAGGAGCAGAGGTCACAGTTTAACCAGCAGCAGCAGCAGGTGATGCAACAACAGTTTGGTCAAGAGCAGAGTGAGATGATTAGGAGTGGTGGTTCCAGTAGTAGTAGTGGTAGAGACTGGAGACTCCCTGTGGAAGAAGAAAGATCTATCAACTTGAACACTGCAACAGAAAGGGTGCAGCCTAGTCGTCGTTTTCATGATCAAGAAAGGTCTTCTAGTGGTCGATCATATGAGGAGGCATCGTCTCAAAGGGCCCCTCTTCCTTCAACTGATCTCACATGGCCTTCTAAACCTACTCCAACGTCTGAGCCTATGGCTTTGCAATCCTCTGGACATGCTAGTCAGTTTCAGCCACCTAGGTCCACTCAAGCTGCTCAACTCTCGTTGTTATCTTTGGTTTCTGATCAACCTTCTGTATCTCAGCCAAACCGCTCGACTCAGACACATTCGGTCTCTAAACCGCAGCCTGTCTCTAAGCTATTCCCAATGTCTCAGCCATCTTCTAACCCTCTTGCAGGGACGGGTCTTCGTGAGGTAAAGAAGGAACCTTTTGTATGTAGACATTTTTCATGTATTTGAGTTAAAGAATTGTTTTTTTAATGTATATATCTCTAGGCACCGAGGCCTTTTGCTGTGTCAAAGCAACCACCTGCCTCTAAGCCCTTCTCTGGGTCGCAGTCATCACAAAAGTCCAAGCCTTTTGCCACGTCTCAGCCACCAATGACCTCTAAGCCATCTGCGGCGTCTCAACGACCATTAAACTCTAACCCATTTCCGGTGTCTGAGCAGCCGCGGACCTCCAACCCATTTCCAGTTTCACAGCCAACACCAAACGCTAAGGCATCGCCGGTTTCTCAGCCACTACAGACATCATCTAACCCATTTCGGGCATCTCAGCAACAACCGAGTTCTAGGCCAATCCCGGTATCTCAGTCTCAGCCACCACCGGCATCATCTAACCCATTTCTGGTATCTCAGCCAACCACAGCTTCTAAGCCAATGCCAGTGACTCGGCCGCCACAACAGGCATTTCAATCAACCAGTCACTCGCAGCCACCTGAAGCCTCTGGTGGTCCCTCTCCAATGCCTCCTGTCTTCATTTCAACTCAATCATTCCAGCAACAACCGGTCTCTACTACTCTACCTCCGGTCTCCACTACTCCCTCTCCAATTCCAGTGGTCTCTACCAATCCATCTCCTTCTCAGCCAACAGGGGTCCCAAACCAAACCCAACATACTGAACAGACTCCTAGTTATGATTCTAACCAGAAGGTTCCAAGTTTCTGGACGACATGTCCATACTGCTTCGTGCTTTTCGAATATCCCAACATGTACGAGGAAAGCGTGCTTAAATGTCAAACAAAGAGCTGCAGGAGAGCTTTCCAGGCGGTGAAAGTTCCATCTCCACCACCAGTTGCTGAAGAAGATAGTTACTATTGCTGTTGGGGTTTCTTTCCAATAGGATTTGCAGAGACGACTAAGATCCAAGTCCCAAGAGGATTCACAGTCCATGATTTACACAGATCAGGATTCACAGAGGCCACTAAGTTCCCGGGCTATGATATACCCAGAACAGCACCTAAAAAGGCCTCTCGGAAGGTATATTATAATGAAGATGAAGATGAGTACATAGATTCTGATCCTAGTGAGGATGATGATGATGATGATGATGATGATGACTGGCATATTAGTGGAACCAAAAGAAGAAAGAATGTGAAGCAGAGTAAGCAGAAAGCATCAATGAAACCTCGGAAAGTAATCGTAGTTGATTGAATCAAAGGTTTCTGAATGGAGAAGTAAGGCTCCCCTCTCTCTCTCTCTCTCTCTCTCTCTGTTTCTTCATTTTCTGGCCGTGTTGTTGTTGTAGTAGTGTTAGCGTAATATTACTTGCTTCCGCAGCGTTTTTGTATCTTAATGTTCTCCTTTGTCGCGGCTGTGATTGGTCTCTTTTGACCTATTCAGGGTTAAGTTTGGAAGCAACGGTGCAGTAATTTGTAATGTTTGGCTGTCTCTCTTTTTGGATTAATGTAGTTTTGGCTGTAGAGCTTACTTGCTTCTGCAGTTTCCATGTAGGTTTCGTATTCTGTTTATATATGTTCTCTTAGGTCACGGCTGGACAGGTTTTTTACCGGTTCAGGGCTGAGTTTAAAGCGCAATGTTGTCGTAGGTTGTTATGTTTTGGTGTCTCTACTCTACCAATTTGATGCATTATAGTTTTAGTTCTGAGTTTTTTTTTTCTTACTCAGAAGGTGATATTTAGAGTCGGAATTTTAAATCGTTTTATAATTCCGGTTTGAATTGCACACCATAACTGGTTTTGTTCTGAATCAAAATGTAATTTACCATATGCTAAAAGCATATTGATGATCATATATCATCACTAATTCATCATCAGCTACAACTCTTTATCAAAGATGGACATACTGTTGAGATAGTGTTAGACTAAGGATGGATGGGATGTTAATGTGGGCAATTTACCCATAGGTTTACCCAAAATCATATATGATGGGCTGGATTTTTACTCTTCTAAAATTACTTGGGCAAAAATGGGTATATATTTTAAAATCTATATTTGTTTTGCGTAAATAAAAAAAAATAATGTATATCCATGAATTTTTAATTATATAAAATCAAGTTTTTTACTATTTAATTGATTAAATACTCATCATTTACAGTCACCCAAAATTTACTATCGAGTATCTAAAACCATAAAGGAGTTTTCCATCAAAATTGCAAAACTGCAATTAAGCTATTGAATTCTCTTTTTCAACAATGTTTAAATAATATAATGTAGCTCTTGAAATTTGAAATAATACAAGTGGATTAAACCAGAAAATGAAATGGGCCAACACTGCCATGGCAAATTGTGAGAGAAGATGATGTTGGGTAGGACATATATTTAGTGTTTTTATCCCCTATATATCTAGTCACCACAATGATTTTCACAAAAAATCGATGATGTTGCCGTTGTCATAATTATTCTCCAAAAATCGTTGACATTCTATTACTATATGCATTTTCACATAACACATTAAATATTTTATTCCTCAAATAAAAGCATGGAATTATTTAATTTGATTTAAAATATAATTAATAACGCTTTAATAATAAATATTTGATTATATCCTAGCTCATTTTTAATTTTATATTACTAAAATAAATTAAACAATCACATTAACTACATTATAAAAATTTAGTTTTTTCTATAGGTTATATTTTGAATTTTTTTTAAAAAAAAAATAATAAATTACTAGAACTATTAAAATTCACATTAAATATTTTTTGATCAATGTTTTAAAAATTTATTATAAAAATATATAAATGAGTAAAAACAATATCATACTTGAATTTAAGTTATATATACATATATCTATTTTAATACCATTTAAGTTAAAATACATACCATTTTAAAAATATATAACTATTTTAATTTAAAAATTTTAGAAACAATATCATACTTGAATTGAAGTGAGCTTTCCAACTAATCAAATCATTAAAATATATTTAAATTATTATTTTAAAAGTATTTAAAGAAAAAATTATTCAATTTAATAAATATTTTATAACAAAATAATAAATTACTAAAACTATTAAAATTCACATTAAACATCTTTTGATCAATGTTTTAAAAATTTATTATAAAAATATATAAATGATCATAAACTATATGAGTAAAAACAATATCATACTTGAATTTAAGTTATATATACATATATCTATTTTAATACCATTTAAGTTAAAATACATACCATTTTAAAAATATATAACTATTTTAATTTAAATTTTTTAGAAATAATATCATACTTGAATTGAAGTGAGTTTTACAACTAATCAAATCATTAAAATATATCTAAATTATTATTTTAAAAGTATTTGAAGAAAAAATTATCCAATTTAATAAATATTTTATAAAATATCTCATTTCGCGAATACGTATTATTACCTAATTGTTATTAAAAATGGTGTGATTTTTTCTTCCCTAAATTATTCAAATTCAGTTATTTTACTGTTTTTTTAAAAAAACAAAAACTATACACCAAAACTTAACATTTGTTATAAATAGAAACTAATTTCATTTTATTTGAATATTAAAAACAATAACTTGTCATTATATTTTTTCTATTAGCCTCTAATCAACTTTTTATGTGTTTTAATTTTTTTGTTAAATGAATTCTAGCTGTCATTTTTGAGACTCAAAATTCTTTTAATATTCACTTTAACTATCCAAATCTTAATAGATTGTTACTGTTCACAAAATACAAATGTAAAAAATACAAATAAAAAATATAAGTTAGTGGGGGTAGGGTGTTGCATTTAATTAAACAAATAAAATCCATGGTATAGGACTATGTCTCCGCAGAACATATCGGTTCCGTCGGGTTTGCATCCTTCCCTTGTATCCGTTTCACCGTATATTGTAATGATACTTTCAGTGAAAAAAGAGAGAAAGTGTTTTTAAATATTTAAAACTGAATATATATATTTTTTTTAACACTGAATATCTTTAACCATTATTTGTGAAAAAAAGGAAACAACCTTAGTGAAGTCATATTCTTACCAACTTAGGAAAAACAATATGCTCGTAATAAATTCCATTCCCTATGGCCATCAAATAAAACTATACTAGTAAGTCTTTGAATGGTAACAACTAGATAAGTGGTGCGGGTAAACGGATTATATGATGCAGTATGGTTTAAGTGCACTTTTATAAACTATGGAATATTAGCGGTTAAACAAAAAAATAGTATAAAGTAAAATGTGAATGATAACAAAAAAGTAAATGTGGAGTGGAACCAAGAGTAGAAAGGTAAAAATAGAATGAGTGATGCGGATAAATATTAAATTTAAATATATTTTAGTATAACAAAATATCATTATTATTAATAAATATATAAACTTTTAAAAAAAATTATTGCACCACATAGACAAAGATACAGTCAATAATTTAAATTTTCCACAACATATTTGTAATATTATCCTTTATTCAAGCTATATATTCTCCGTCTATTGTATTTGTAGCATTTGATGTTTCGGTGTCATCTAAACCGTTCTCCGAGTTTGTGTTGTTTATTCTCCTCTCTATAATACTTCAACAAAATACATAGTTCTTTTACAACATCAAATCTCCTATTTATTAAAAACTTAAAACATCTAATTAATAATAACTAGAAACTTAACATTAATTAACATAATATATTCTACACAATTTAAAAAATTCTAAAATAATTTAACTTAAAATTTAAGTTTTGATATGTATTAGTTTTTTATATTGTATATTACATATATATTATATTTCTAAACAAATATTTTTCTGTTTACAAATGAAAATAAGATTAAATATATTTTAAAATTAATTATTAATATTTAATAAACAAAAAAATGAAATGAGAAAAATTGATACACAAAAAAAAATTACTTGCCGTACCTTTTCAAAATTTAAACGTGCTTTCAAAGTGTACCTGCACAAAATGAAATGACAAAAAAAAATTGTTAATGAAATGAAATGAAAATATAAATTGTAAAAAACCAGTTCTTTGCCTTACCTTTACAGATTATTCGTTGCTTTCAAGTTATGCCTGAAGACTTTCCCTCTTTATATTCTATTATTTACATAAAAAATTGCTGGAAAATAATAATAATAATTGAACCACCCACCGAACCACAGATACTTTTCTTCTTTCAAGAACCATGTGTATTTTGTGAAAGGCAATTTATATTTTTTTTTCTTTTTTTTTTAGCTTTAAACCACTGCATATATTTTGGATGTTAGTTAGAGTGAATTGTTACAAAAATTAAGTTTTCTTACTATAAACACACATTAAACATTCATAATCTTAAACAAGGAAACGCACCTGTCAAATACTAGGAAAATGCCTCATGTGATTTATTTTCGCCACCAAAATCCACAGTCAATATGAGCAGGATCGCTTGGTAAGTGTACACTATTTAAATGGGAATTAGAAAACCTTAATATATTGAAAAACTCGGTAGACAGTAACTAACATCCTAACACTCTATCATCATCGACAAACAATGAAAATACAAACTCTAAAATCATGGGACCTTTTTTTTTATTAAAAAAAAATCATGGGACTTCCAGAGCTACAAAATCGTTTGGGTGGAATAGAGAGCAACGTGAGGTGCCACAACCAAAAAAGGTACAAAAATATAATCTTATAAGTAGTAAGATAAATTATACTACGGCCACTAGTATTTCCTCAACATTTGTAATAATCTAAACTGAACAGATAAATGTTATTTACCGAGACAGACAAAAGAAAATATCCAAAGTGGAAACAAATCACCCAGTTTCATTGTTTATAGGAAACCGAGGGAAGTGAAAGTAATTATCGAGAACAACAATTGCAAGAGCCATACTTGAGGTTTACAAAAATTACATTAAGACAGGGTAAACTAATTGAAAGCAGGTTACATTAGTCCGACATAGACATACACAAAGACATTTAAGTCATAGACATATACACAACTTTATTTAGAATATAACAAATAAAAAAAAAACATAACAAACTTTAGTGTAGTGAATCAACATCTAAATAAACAAATCGCCAATACTGGAACATATAAAACAGTAAACAATAAATCAGTAATTGTCACATCTGTTGCACTCTGTATAATCCAAGAAAAAAAAAACAATAAGTCAAGAAGTCATAGACAGCAGTGAAATTACAAAGCATGCAAGAATAGAAAAAAGCTCTAATTAGTAATTTGTTATTAATACACAAAATTAGTTTAAACACATATATAAGTTCCTCAAAACCCTTACTAAAGCAACTCACAATCCATTCCTTCTTAGTTAAAAACAAATTAAAAGAAACACACAATTGTTCAAACAAGAAAAATGGATGCAAATGGAATAAACGAGAAGATGATAATATTATTTATAGTGGTGGCTATGTTGATGAGTGCGACTTGCTTAAACGGTGAAAAGATCTCTTCAGAGAGTTCTAGTGGAAAGAAAGAGTTAACCAGAAGCTCGCTCGATAGAGATTCATGCATTAAACATTGTATGATGAAGAAATGTCTGCCTAGGTATCACAGTTATAAACGTTGTTTCGACACATGTCAGTATTATTGTTATACACCTCTTGGATATTTGGTATACCGCCATGTTGATCCCAATGTTCGTGATCTTATTTCTCCTTCTCCTTCCCCTTCTCCTTAACGTACATGATACTTTTGTAATCATGCATAATTTGTTTTATTTATTTGACTTCATTATGTGGCATTGTAAGACGTGGTATATATCTATGCTGAGGTTTGGGGGTGTATGGTTTAACTTATAATGAAATGATATGATGTTTTAATTTTGCATTCTACTGTTTTAAAACTGTATATGGAAAGATCAAAATTTCCAAAGAATGTTGAACTTTTGTTTTTGAGTGAGTCATTCAGTTTCGTTTCTCTACGACTTTTCCCCTTTTTTAGAAAAGGGCTTCCATATTAAAGTAAACTAGACCTGGACCCGCGCGACCGCGCATGTATTAATTTTCTGTTTATTTTTGTACTAAATGATATATTTGTAATATTTATGTGTTTGAAACTTCATTTTGTGTGTAAACCATCTATTGTATGTCCAATAATCAATATTATTAGATTTTGATCTGCGCATGTATTAGTTTTATACATTATATTTGTTTTTCATAATTATTGTTATATATTTTAGATGTGTCGCCATATAATTAATTGTACCGGCTCAAAAGACCCGAACTGAATTGAGTAATATAGTTATTTTTGGTACAAAACTATATTGGTTATTTGAATATTTTTAGATTTATATACATGAGAACCGAACTCATCCTAACCTGTAAGGATCCAACTCGCAACTTACACATAAATTTATAATATTCAAGCAGAACCTAATTTGAAAACCCAAAAAAATGATATCCGAAAAGAATAGCCCATATCTGAATGGATACCCAATATTCATACCTAACTGATTTTGTAAACTAACAAAAAATGACTATATTAGCTTAACCTATGCAAGTAATAGTTTTCATATTTAATATGTAGGACATTGAATATATTATGTTTTGATTAACAGAAAATATTATGTTTTGATTTTGTATCTATTGATTTGGTTTATTTATGAGTAGATAATAAGATGCATTTTTATGGAAACAAACATTAATCTAATTGAAAAAGACAAGCATTAAAATAGGTAGTTTCATTTAATTCTCAGTGGCATGGAAGTGTAAATAACTTTAAAAATTAAAAGATATTTTTAATGGATACTTCTGTTTTAATAATTCTGTTTTAATAAGATAGATAAAGTGGAGATTACTAGGTGAATAAAGGAAAGAAAAGGAGAAGGGGAAGCCACTGCAACAAACAGAAGAGTTTAGACAGAAGAAACGAAAAGAATCCACTACAGAAGATAAGTAATGGCAGTCAAAGGCACGACGAAGACCAAAAAGAAACCAGGTCAGGACCGATAGAAGCTCCCATGTTCGAGGAATTAACGCGACAGTCCAAGAAGCAACATTAGAGGATTCAGATGGGGTCAAAGACGTAATGGCAAACAAAACAAGAAGAAGAGCCCAAGAGCCACCATTGAATATAATCAGACACCATTGAATAAAGTATTTTAGCATCCTTTGTTTGAAACACAAAATGAATTCCCTCAGTAAAGTTTTATTAGTCTTAATATTTAACGTCAAAAAGAAATATATAAGACGAAGCCATGCTATTAGTGGTTCGAGAAAATTTAGAAGGCTTAATTTTTGAAACACTAGGTAAATTACTAATTACATCATCATATAATCTGCGTAATATCTATATTATTATTCTCATTTTTTCTTACTCATCTAAAAGGTTCAACGTCCACTAATAGTACTATTCAAGAACCTTGCAAGGAATGTTCAAGGCTTCTCGATCTCCTCCTACAAAAATGTTCAAGGCTTCTCGATCTCCTCCTACAAAAGTACACTCTAAACTCTTTCAAAAAACCAACATTACTCACCTAAGACCAGCGTTCTTTGGCGTGTTTATCTTGACTTTATTATTTTCTCGTGTGACAGTCTCCGTTGATATGTAGCTCAACTCGACGAATTTTTATATTGCCATTAGAGCGATTAGTGTGGATTAAGTTTACTCTTCAATATCGACACAATAGAAGATTTGTCAACCCAACTAACGTCTATGTTAATCACCAAAAATATAAGATATTCTTTAATCTGAGTGTATTCATGTGTAAATAAGAAATTAGGTTTATAATAAGATTAAACAAGATGGTTTCAATTTCAGCGAGAAACAAGAATCAAACTATAAAGCAAATAATAAAGAAAGATCCATAGGCAAAGATAACCGGTATAAGGTGATCAACGTTCAATTTAAGATGTTCAAACAAAAAAATCAACAAGTTCTATAGATCTAAATCTCATTCAATTAGACTAATCCACTTTCATGACAACATTCCACTGATCATTCATTAAAAATCAATTCTCATTGGTGAACACAATCAAACATGCATAAATCACAAGTCCATTAACCATTTAATATCTCTAATATCAATTCTAATTGACCAAACATGATAAAGACAATATTAGATATTCAAGCATTTCATCGAATACCTTTAGGACATGAAATCACATGCTCTAATTCAACTTGGTCAAAACTAATCTAGAATTAAGAACACCTAATATGTCATAGAACAATGTTAATCAAGCAATAAACATTCTAAATATTCACATATCACCATAATATTACTAACCAATATATCACAAAATGACTACTCACTAATCTTCATGAGAATCCTTAAAACATGCTAAGTCTAAAATTAACCATGATAATAAGAAAGATAAATACAAGATTAAATGAAATACTTGTTTAAAACACTAAAAATATTGGGAAAATTACCAAAAAGAGATGAAATAGGTATACTATTGTCCCCTTAGAACAAAATTTAGGATCTCTGTCCCTATAGTACAAACAATAATGAATACCCCATTTTGTCCTTATTCTATTGAAATTTTCCTAATTAAAATGTTAATTATTTTGTAAATGTTTTTTAAATAAAATTTTTACATTATCAAAGAGGAGATTTATTATTTATTAGTGATTGTGTCGACAACTCTCTTGGCTAACAAAACCAAAAAGAAACCTTCAGCTGTTTTAATTAAAAACAGAAAACAAAATCGTTGCTCCCGACGGAGAAGAAGGAGGCGATATCACCGGCTCACGGTCGTTTCCGTTTTGCCGGAGAGTTCGAAGCAGGCATCACATCTCCTCGTCGTCGTCCTTTCCTCTTTACTTTCCTCTTTACTTTCCTCTTTACTTTCGGTTTGAAGCAGTCATCACATCTCCCCGTCATCGTTGTCGGAGTTCTCTAACCTCCGATATAGCTGTTTCTCGGTCAAGAAGGGACGATTACCTACGCAATCTTCTTTGTTTCCTCTTCTTTCATCTCGATTCCCAAAACTCTAAGGTTAGGGTTTCGAAATCCCCTTTACAAATTTTCAATTGTTTTCGTTTTTGTTTATGTGCATGTAGTAGAAATAGTTTGAATTGTTTATAACACAAATCGATTCATGTTTTTCATTTTGATTTTTGTTTGTGGTTGAGTTGATTTTTGTTTGTGGTTGAGTTGATTGTAGTTTGTTGTTGACTTGGTTTGAAAGTAGATTTTCTTTCTTTGTCGAGTGTGTACTATGGTTTGAATTCAAAAATCTAATGAGTTCGACATCTAAAAGAGTTGGATTTTATATCTTGTTTGGGTTGGGATTTGTTATTCAAATTTATGTGATTATTTTATTGACAATTTCACAATGTAAAGTCGATCATTATAGAAGTCACTGAGACTCTAATTTAGACATTACTCAATTTGGTTTTGGTGGAGACCTTAGACACTGATTTTGTTTCTTTGTCGTGTCTAATATACTGGTAAATGTGAGATGGTTATGCTTTGTATTCTGACCATTTCTGGACTTTCTTAAACGTGTGGCTAACGAGTTCAAGTATCGTTTCCTGTTTTGTAGTAATGGCTTACCAGTTTCCAAAGCGGATTTGTGAAGAAGGAGTTGAGCTCCGAATTGATAAGATCAACAATACATGTAGACGTACGATGCTTGCATTGTTGAAGGATTTTCTTAAGGATGAGTATGAAGAAGTTTTGAAAGACCCTGTCTTCGGTCCGATTATGGCAATTGTAGACAACAAACTCATTTACTCAGGGAAGATCATTCACAGCTTTATATGCAAGCAGCTCAAGGTTTCCAAGCTTCACGAGTTGTGGTTTGAGTTTGCAAACAGGCCGCTAAGGTTCTCCATGCAAGAATTTCATGCTGTCACTGGGTTGAAGTTCAAAGAAGAACCAGACATAGACTTCAATAATTGGAGGATGATAAGGGTTTCTGGAGCAAAGCGCTGAAGCAAAATAGCAATATCAACATATACATGATAAGGGACAAGCTACTTAAGGTGTGTAACCAGTGGTCATATGTGGACATGGTGAGGTTAGTGTATATGTGCCTTATACATGGGTTCATCGTGGCTAAGGATCCGAAAGTGTATATCCCTCAAGAATACATCTGTTTGGTGATGGATTTTGAGAAAATGAGAATGTTTCCGTGGGGTCTTCGCGCTTATGACGAGCTGCTTGCTTCCATATTAAAGGCAAGGACCGATTTGCATCTGAAGAACAGCTACGTTTTGGATGGATTCTCATATGCGTTTCAGATATGGATCATGGAGGCAGTCCCAGACATTGGTACTATGGTGGCTAAGAAGTTAAAAAAAAAACATTGTCAAGGTGAGGTGTAGAAATTGGGCAAGAAGTGGAAAAGTATCTTATCAAGATATCATCAGCCTAGAATCCCACTTTGACAAGGTAATTATCTTGCTACTATTAATATTGAGATCAAAATTGTCTTTGTGGTGTTGATTGTTTTGTTTTTTCATGGCAGGGAGAGTTGTTTCCATTTAAATCATCAAGTGGGAAGTCGGGTGTGATTGATGATCTTGAGTTCAAAAGAGAAGATGAGAAGAAGGAACGAAAGAGTTGATATGATTGTTGATATGATCAAAGCCAATCATGACTGGAAGGAATTCGTTTGGGAAGTTGAGTCTCTGCCAACAAACAATCTCTTTTCTGACGAAGAAGAAGACGATGTTGAAGATGAAGATGTCATGGAGCCGCCTATTGTTGCAGAGAAGTCGACAGCTGCTGTCAAGAGCGCGAAGCGTAAGCACCATGATCCTGGTGTCGAGTCTCGGAAGAGAGAACTCCTATGTCAACGAGCAGCTGAACATAACAGTGGTGTCTCCGGTGAAATGAAGACCTTTATTCAGGGGTTGTTCACATATTTTAAGGACATGGTGCAGAAGGAGATGCAAGAGCGTTTTGATAAGGTCGATACTGAGGTGGCTAATATCAAAGAAACAATGTCTCAGTTTATGGCTCCTTCAGATGCACTCGGGAAAACCACAGCAGCTGAGATCCCGACACCTTCAGGACCAATTGGAAAAGATCAAAACAACTCTTCACAGAGTCCGGGTCCTACATCAACACTAATGCAAGATCAAGCTAAGTCATCACAGACTCCACGTCCTTCAGCAGCAAAAGGAAGAGCCAATGTGAGTGTGGATCCAATTGCGGTTCGTCGTAGTCCTCGGACAGTGAGAAAGGTAACAACAACATGAAGCTTTGTGAGATTATGTGTGGGTTGAGTATTCTAAGTACTTTTGACAAGGTCGCTATCTTTTGTTGTAAGTTTTTGTGTCGTTTGTAATGTACTTGGTAGGTTATCGGCTTGTAAGTTTGTGTGTGGTTTGTAATATATTTGGATTGTAGCTTATCGCAAACTTATGTATTATAAGAATGTTCACTTTTTTTAGTATTAATGCTATGGTTGGTTGTATTAACAGGATGACAGTGAAATGTTGGAGTTTTTGAAGAATCTAACAAAAACCAAAAAACATGTAGACAAGAGGAAGGGGACCCAAGAGTCTTTACAAAATGCCATGGGAGATCTTTCTCAAGCATCACATGTTAAAGGTTTCGATCCCTCACTAAGTCTCAATGACGACGAACAACCGGAATGGGTTACTCCATTATCTACGTTCAAGCCTACGGACTGGATACCACCTAGTCTCAAAGATATGGAACTCCCTGAGGACCGCATGAATGACACTGATTACAATCTAGTGTTTGTTGCTGAGGATCAATAGGCCAAAGTGACTGAGTGGTTCACAACTTCCTGGTTAGTTTATATTATTTTTTAGTGTTAAAAAAATTTGATCCTTGTGTAACTGAAGGTTGCATTTCAGAGTACTGAAGCTTGGACCTACTATGTTCACAAGTGAGTTAGCAAAACGTGTCATAGGACCTACAGAGTGGCTCTTCAATAAAGTGAGTTTCTAATTTGTTGCTTCTTAGTTTCTTTACATCTGTTTTCAATCCTTTTTCTATTTTTTTCAGGAAATTGATGCTATGATGTATGTATTCAATGAGAGGACTTCTTTGCGACGATGGCGTCCAAAAAGAGTCGCGTTCATGACATGCTTGTTTAGTAATCAAAGAAAAACTCTTTCGAAGAGTTCAATAAGAACGGAAGGAAGTTCAAAGGTGGAGGAATTCTACACGAGTATGGCATTGGGGATCTTCCAGCACACGGAAGGACAAGAATAATGTGGGATCTTGATGTCGACCGCATGTATGTCCCCGTGAATGTTGGTAAACATTGGATCGCTTTGTGCGTCGATTTTGTCACTCGTTCCATAGAGGTGTTTGACTGTGAGGGAATGAAACATCCAAGAGCGGTGGAGCCATTTGCTGTTCTCATCCCTAGAATTGTCAAAGCTGATCAGTCTTCAAGCAGTCGGATACACACGGTCAAGAAGTATACTGTCACATACGCTCCAATGCCCTTTGTTCTAAATCGTAGTGCCACTGACTGTGGAGTATATGCCTTGAAGCACATAGAATGCCATCTTCTAGGCATGGACATCTCTTTGGTGAATGATGACAACATTCGTGAGGCACGGTTAAAGATTGCTTATGATCTATGGGAAGCTGCTACTGATCCTGAGCTTATTGCGAGAATAGCACAATTCACTCCTCCAAAGACTATTTCAAATCCTCTTGTGGAGCTTGATTGAATTGATAAAACTCGTGTAGGAAGAATGTTGTCATTTGCATGTTATTATTAGAATATTTGAAGTATTTATTATTTAATCCCTATCTATACCCTAAATGTTTATTATAATTGTACTAGGATATGATATAACCCCTATCTAAACCCTATCTATACCCTAAATGATAGTAAAATTAGACAAATGTTTAATTTAAAATTTATACAAAATCAAATATTTTTTTTTCTATTTAGAATTAAATTAAAATATAAATCCAAACAAATGTTTATTATAATTGTAAAATTATACTTGTTTATTACGTTTTGAACAGAAAAAGAACGAGAATCATCTTTTTAAGTGGGTCGACGAAGCTTGTTTGGATGAGATTCAGAGGTTGGATGATCATCAGTTGCGGTTTGCCAAAGAAATTGAAGAACTCAGAAGTACGATGAAGATGGTGCATGAAGAATTTATAAAGCATAAGAATTCAATCGATGTAGATTGTGTAGGATCCATTCTCAGTGTTTTTTGTCACTGTTTCAAACCTAAATGATATTGTATTGCTCTCTGATTCAAGTTACACTGTCAACGATTGATGAACCCTATGATTTGCATTGTCAATTTTCGTAAAAAATCCCTAAAAAAACCTTGAAAATAGTTTTCTAAACCGGTGATCAATATCCAGAGCTTCGAATTAAAAAAAAAATACTTGCATACCCGGAGGCTCGAACCCAGGTTTAGAGGGAGAAAGTAGAGGTAGTTTACCAGTAGAGTCATTGTCATTCATTGTTAATGCTCTCATACTAAACATATAGATACGAGTTGTGTTACTTTTTAAAATACAAAACATCGACGAGAAGATAAACAAAAGAACTACTCTTGCACGAACAAAACACATAGTCTTCTAAACAAGCATAAACGAGACAAAACGAAACACATAGTCTTCAAAACAAAAGTTGCATAAACGAGACAAAACGAAACACATAGTCTTCAAAATAAAAGTTTCATAAACCGAGAAACCATGAACAAAACAAATAGTCTTTCAAACGCATTGACACTCCTATATTGGTGTATCACATCTTCTTCTATTGTGTCCTTGAAGTCCACATCTACTGCATTTCCGAGCTTTAGAGCCTTGTGTTCCCTACTTCCCTGTGATGAACGGATCTTATCTTCAGTTGTCTCGTGTCGGCGTTTCTTTTTCCTACCTGCACCTCGTCTACTCTCGGGAGCAAGTACTTTTGACTGTTCCACATCAGGAGGAACAATCCATGCATCTTCAGGGATAGAAATAGGATTTATGCTTTCTGCATAAGCCGAGTTCCATGTCGCCGTAGTGTACATGTCATCAGTGAGAGTGTGTGGTCTTCTTCCAACACTGAAGCCGGCTTTTATGGCGTGTCTGCAAGGGATTTTCATCAGATCAAATTTCCCACAAGTACATGTGCGTCTGACCAAGTCAACCATGCAGTCAATAACATCACCCCGAACCAAAAACCTCTCATTGCTAACCGGGAAGACCTTAAACCTTTTACCTTTCTCAATCCGTCTATCAATCTTCTTCTCAACAACAATGGTCAGTGGCTTGGAGTGCTTAGAACTTAGAGTTCTACGATTGAAAAACCATTGAGTCATCATTTCCCTAATGCTGTCCAATAAAGGTATTATTGGAAACTCTCTAGGCGTTCTCAAAGCAGAATTTATCGACTCCGCTGGGTTTGTAGTCCTAATATCATACATGTATCCAGAAAATTCACAAAGAGCCCACTTCCTGACATCGGCTAGTATGAGATAAGTTCCAATGTCAGGATTAATAGAGTAAACAGCAGCGAATATCTTACGAAAATTAGCAGCTCGATAAGCTTTAGATGCCTTTGCAACCAAACCAGCCACACCTTTCCCACCGGTATTTGTTACAACATTATTCAGCAAGTGATGAATGCAAATTCCATGATGAGATTGCGGGTATACTGCCTCAATAGCTTTATTAATTGAGGTACACCTATCAGACACAAAAGATAATCTATCGTCGTCAGCAATAACCACATTAAGTTGTCTCATAAACCAATCCCAAGCAAGGTCGTTCTCTGAGTCGACAACTCCGAATGCAATAGGATATAAATTCGAGTTTCCATCTAATGCAGTAGCAACCAGCAATATACCTTTGTATTTGCTCTTCAAAAACGTCTCATCCACGACAATGACTTTCCGAATTGCATCATAGAAACCGCGAAGACTCTGACCAAACGAGATGAACAGGAATTTGAATCTCCCTTTCGAATCCGTTTCATAAGCCGTGTGTGACCTTGGATTAGCTTCCTTCATCATGTGCAAGTATTTGGGATTTTTTTCATAATCTTTCTCGGGAATACCTTTCACTGCGTTGATTGCAAATTCCCTTGCATCCCACGCCAAAGAATACGATATCTCAACTCCATGATCATTACGCATATACTCGATTATATCATTGGATTTCGGGCCTTATTTAGAAGTCTCAAACTTATGCATAATCAGAGTACCAACAGTTTTGGCTGAAGCTGAACGAACAGAACCGTCCCTTCTCGATGGTGCACATGAATGATCAGGTACATACTTTTTGATGATGAAATATGATGAACCTATTAAACCCTCTGCTCGAACGCGCCAGCTGCAATCATCATATGAGCAACGAATGTACCACACTTTTTATCCGATTTCACAACCTTATAGTCAAAATTATGTTTCATAGCACATATTTCGAATGCTGCCTTCAAAAGTGTTTTGGAACTAAAATGTTGATCCTTCTTCGCGTCATCCGCCAAACAAAAGTGAACACCATCTATGTTGCTCTTCTCTATTTCCCACTTGTTGTCGTGATCGATGTCATCTACATCAACATCTTCTTCAAAATCCATATCAACTGAATCGTCAATATCCATAGGCTCTTCGTCGCTGTTAGAGTCAGCTGCTTCTTCATTCAAGTCAAAATCGCCTCTGCTATTGTTTTTCTCCACCTTAGATTGAATACTCACACACAACCGCGTCGAAGCTTTGTTCTTCACATAACTAAGAAAGTTTCTAATTTGCCGATCATTGGTGATGAAGACCGGAGGCGAGTCAATGCTATTGATCAAATCGGAAGGCAAGTAACTGAGCTCCATATTGACCATGTTTACATCAATTTCGAAGTCTTCACACACCATAAACTTTACGTTTCCGAAGCTTAAACTTGTGTCCAAAGTAAGTAACCTCCCTCCTTTTGCTTCATCGACAAGAAACTCCCATCCACTGTGTATTGACAATTTCCACAAACCACATGAAGCGTAAATGTGAATCTTCATATTTTTTTCTGGCAAAGAGAATTGAAAGAAGAAGAAAAGATGAAAAACACACACGATGAATCCCTAAATCGTGTGAGAATAGGAGGTTTTCAATTTTTTTGGAAGAAAACTTAAAAAAGGAAATTAAAATATTAAAAAGATTTACAGAATATTACTTAACCGTTTTTTGCTAGATTTTCGGATCTTGTTTATTTTTTTCCAGAACTTACATTCTACCACTATAGAAGGTAGACGAAGAACTAGGATATGGTATACGACGATTGTAGATAGAAAAACAATGTCAAGAATCCACTTCCTACCGAGCTAGATAAATGTTTATCTCTACGACTTACAGTCAACCAAAACCGTAGATTACAGAGACTTCGGTAGATTATATATTCTGAGCTCGTAGTTATATATGTTTTTGATATATTGCGCATCCTAAGCCGTTTAGAACGTTGTCTTTCTGTTAGATTACATATTCTACATCTCCGTAGATGGTAGATCGTAGATACTAACACATTTACTCCATTTTTAAATTTACAATTTAAAGATATTTTATAAACAAAAATATTTTTCTTATATGAACATGCTTATCTACATCAAGTTTACTATTTTTCCATAATTTCTTACCTTGTAAAAAAAATATGAATTTTCAAAGACAAAAAGGGTAGTGAAGGTCCAAACATGCCAACAATTGATTTTGTTCTAAGGGGACAATAGTATAGTTATTTTGTCCCTTTTTGGCAATTTTCTCTAAAATATTTGATGCTAAAAAAGATTCAATCTTTAACAAGAGTTTATAAGTTCTCAATGGAAAAGAGAGATATCTCTAGGGTTTTTGGGTCTAAAAATATATATAGAAGCTAAAACAATGCCAAACGTCATTTTCCAGTCACAAATGCCATTTCTAGTCGAATGACAAATGATGTGATTGTATTTGAATTGTGATTTGTGAAAGGACCGATTTATCCTAAGATCAAGGTCGATCGATATCGGCCTCCTCCTTCGCCTCCATCCGTTCCTACACGCGGTGGTCCTATGCGGTGGGCATCGCCGAGTTCTTTCCATCAAACCTCATACCCATCTTCTCCACGGTGGTGGTCCGCGGTGAGAGCTCATATAACTCGAGTCCTTACCCTCGAACCTCGGCTTGCAACAGTCCGCGAGGACAGCCCGCAGCAAAGTCCGTCGATTTTTCTGCCACCATTACGAGGTAGATCTCATTCCGGGATCTCCACCAGTGGTGATCCCTTGGTTATTTTTATAACAGGTCCCAAAAGTTTAGATAATTCTCAATTGGCCCCAAGCTTTTAAAACTCGTAGATTAGTCCTCAGTTTCGCCCATAAACATTCAATTGTGCACTCCATACCCTGTTAGATGCAAATGAACAAATATATGCACCCCAAGACTTCCAAATGCATCCTAAAATGACCTAAATGAACTAAACACAAATGATAAAAAAATCATTAAAATAGTGAGATATCAGTGATCCTTGAACCGTGGGGTGAACGATTTGTAGTTGTGAGACAAATTTTGGGATCAAACTGGTCCTATATCTATTATAAGAACTATGATCTCTCGGGTTATCGAAGGTGGTTGGTCCTATATCTATGACAAGAACTATGATCTCTTGGGTTATCAACGGTGGGGATGATGCTTTTAGGGATTTTGGTCTTGAGGACGGATAAAAAGACGGGAAGAAAAAAAAAGGAAGAGATAGAAAAAAATCTTATGAAGAAGATGATCTGAAAATCGTGTCAATGATAGGAAATTCTAGGGTTTTTTTTGCTTATGTTACTACGACTTTGCCGGATTCCTTGGAACATTTTTTCTGACAACTATATTTTATATATTGTTATTCTTAAGTAATATTTAAGATAGATGAGTCACCATGATCTATAATCGATCTGAGCTTAAAGTTAGTTCATCGTTCTTTCCCCGAACATTCTCTGATTGATGCTCAAAAAATCATCATCTTGTGAACTTATATTAGAGAAAAAGTCTACCACATTGATATTGAAATAGATCTTAAGTAATAGATAAAATAGATGAATAATGGTTATCACCAATTAATTTTAGATTGGAAGCACATCTAATTATTAATTAATGTTGACAAGCTGATTCAAAAAACTTGGGCGTGAATAATGGTAAAACCTCCATTGTGTTCTATTTATAGTTGCTTTCTTAGCTAATAGATCGGCATAATTTAGCGTTACTTGAACGCTTACGATATACAACCTAATTGAAATAAACATTTGTATAGTTACTGATGAGTCCAAACTTTTTTTTTTGGTTAAAAGTTGATGAATTCAGACTTGATAATATTTCCATTTGTTTAATTATTGATTGGTATTGTAAAATTTGTAATGGTTTGTTGCATTATATAAGTTGAGAAGTAGTTTTCATGGGAATGAGGCCCACATGCTGTTTCAGATGTGAGATGTCTTAAATCTTTGGCATAAGTAAACGACAATACTGTCCCATTGTTATTTGTTGCGACCAACTATGTCACACTTTGTTTTGTTTCTTTCGTTTTTTCTGCATCAGACGAATATTTTGATTTCGTTGCGTAAATTACAAAACTACGCAAAAATATACAAAGGAAAATTATTTTTTCCTTATTCGTGGAAGGCGTGTATCTCTCTCTTTCTATTTAATTAAATGCAAAATGTCCTCTTTTAACTGATCTTTGCTTTTTTTTTTTTTACTTATAGTCTAAAATCGTATGCTATAGAAATTGTATGCTGTAGAAGCTGTATCTTATATGTTCATGATAAAATTTGTTTATTTATTTGCAGTGTCACTATAGAAGAGAATATAATGGTCGCTTTTTTATAATAACAAATACTCGGTTGCTTAATAAGTCAATGTTTCACCAACCAAGCAAATTAAAAGCACTTATGTTGTGCAAATAATTTTCTTATTTATTGGAGAATGATAATTGACTTGTTCGTTTGCCGTCTCAAAAGAAAAGAAAGCCTTTCATTTGTTCATTCCATTAGGTTTCTTAATGTAAACCAGACTTAAATAAAACGAATTAGAAAACTGCTATTATGTTGCTAAAAAAAATCAGTGATAACATGCTTTATGAATATATGTATATAAAATGTAAAATGAACTTCCATTTCTCTTTACCAAATAAAAGCAAATTGTTTTTTTCCTTGTCTTGACAATGATTTCAGACCTAATAAGTGATTCAACAACTTGGACTTAAAAGTTTGTTGAAAATTATGAAATATGAGATAAAGAAAATATATTTCTACCTTTAATGGCAGGGCCGGTAGACACACCTAATGTTCTTACACCCACTTAACCAATACCACCAAATTAATAGTACTGTTTAATAGAACAAATATAACTACATTGTTACTTATGTGATACAGCTTTAATAGTACTGTTTACTCATGTAGCCTTTAAAACAGTAAAACTCAGATAACCCAGTTCTGAATTAAGAAATTCAATTGTTTTTTTTAGTACTCTACTCTTTTATATAAAGTAGGCATCCCAATTTTATATACATAATAATTAAATTTCTTATCAAAATGTTTCTCTTCTGAATGGAGATAATATACGAATGCTTTCCGTGTTTTTATTAATAAGAGAAAAAATTATCCAACCAGTTTTGCATCTTTTCTCATATATTAATTTATTTTAATTTTTAATAGCGTTGATAATTCTAATATCTTAGTCTTACAAGATAAATAACATTAGTTAGAAAATTGCTACTATTCTAACCATGTTAAATAATATCATTATTAGCAGAAGATGACAATAAACTTTCTAAATCAGTGAAGAATACGTATTCTCTTTAGATTTGGGGGGAAAAGGTTAAAAAGAATAAAGACATTTACTTTTTCTTAATTTTATAGATTCTTGAACTTCTAATACAATGACAAACAGATTAGCATGGAGTACTTTATCATATTTATATAATGTTATTTATGTAAACTGTATATCTCAGATTTGAACTGTACAAAATGGTTAAAAATTGATATAACATTATAATATGGAATGGTCGGATCAAATCCAAAACATTGTCTTTATTTTGTTTAAATAGTTTGGAGATAATAGCTCTTCTGAAAATATATCATGTGATGGGGAAATGATTTAAACCCACTCTATTCATATACATAGACTGTAAAAAGATCATGAATTTCTGTTAGGAACGTCTTCAATTTTTTTAAAAAAAATATATGTATAAGCGAATATTATATTATTATTTTTCTCAAAAAAGAATATATTATAAATAATAATAAATGGGGAAAGACATCAGGACAACTTTAAATACGCTGATTTGTTCCGATCATTTATCTTTCTTCTCTCCGTGTTCTGTCTGCACACAAAATCGGGTTCAAGAATTAGGGTTTTCGATCAAGAATATGCAAGAAGCAGCGTTAGGTATGATCGGAGGAGGAGACGGAGACGCAGTTGTGGCGGCGGAGCAAAATAGACAGATGAAAGGAGAGATCGCGACACATCCCATGTACGAGCAGTTATTGGCCGCACATGTCTCATGTCTTAGAGTTGCGACTCCGATCGATCAGCTTCCGACCATTGAAGCTCAGCTTTCTCACTCTCATCATCTTCTCCGTTCTTATGCTTCAACAGCCGTTGGATTCTCCCATCATGATCGTCACGAGCTCGATAATTTCTTGGTAACGTTCATTAATCATTACTCATTCTTCTACAAACGAGTGTATTCTATTATTACTTGTTTTGGTCTTTGTTTTTTTATTGCAAGATTGATTTTATGATGGACCACAAAACAATTATAGCATGATTTTTATGTTTTTTCAATGATTTAGTGGATTACTTTTACAGAATTTAGTTTTGAAATTCAATATGAAGACTTGGTTTATTTTCTTCAAAATTTTTGTGTCATCATAAAATGTCCTAATGGTTGGTGAAGTTATAAATTTTAATCAATCTTGTTTAATTATATTTTTTAAAATTATGTTTTATAATTGTTTTGTGGTTTATTTTTACACAAGTTTTGTGAACTCTAATCTGAATGTGTGGATAATGTTATTAGAAACTTGAATTTTGTCAATTTTATCATGGAAAATTTGTGTATCTTGGAAAGCAGTTTACAAAAAAAAAAAATTGTGTATCTTCATAAATTTTCCACATATATTATGCACACACGCATACACGCATAGGTCTATCTTGCATTTTGTGGTACGATGATTAGGTGCTATATTCATGTAGATTGAGTTAATGTGAAATATCATTTTAGAAATTAAATTGAAATTGTCTATTTAAGCTTCGTTTTTTTCATGTTGGTTGAATCCCGTGATTTCTACTCTATACTAAAATCTGCAACTGTGGAATTGATATCTCAACTATAGTTTTGGAAATAATTTGCAATTATTAAAAATAGAAATTACTTTTATTTACTAAAATCGGGTACAAAACAGGACTAAAATAATGATTTAAGCGCTCAAAAAACACCACACCTGATGCACATAATATGTGTATATACCTATATATATATATTTTTTTTTGTAACACACCTATATATATTAAGTTTTTTGGTGCAAATTTTCAAAGTCTATATACATATATATATGGAAATGGTTATTTAATTTAAAGGAACCGGATGACTATATAATTATATGTTGGTATAAATGATACTAAAATTTGGAAACAGGCGCAATATGTGATGGTGTTGTGTAGCTTCAAAGAACAGCTGCAACAACACGTGAGGGTTCATGCCGTCGAAGCTGTGATGGCTTGCCGTGAAATTGAGAACAACCTCCACGCTCTCACAGGTTCTTTTCTCCTTCATTTTCCATTTATATATTTAAAATACCAAGAATTTTTTTATCAAGTTTTCAAATTTTTGAATTTATCTATTTGTTTGTTTGTATATGGGAAATATTAAGAATTAGAATATTAAATTTCATATATATATATATATATATATATATATATATATTATGAGAATAAAATATTAGAAACAATATATCCATTTCTAGTTAGTGTCATGTTATACAAACCATGCAGGTGGTACCAAATACAAAAATAATTAAACGTAATTCTTTGTAGAAAAATAGGTCACTTCAAAACAAATAATTGAGTTAGGTAACTAAAGATTCTTGCTGATCATACCCGATATGAACAACCGGTAGACATAAAACTTACATATAATTTAAATATATGTGTCGGAAGATGATCATGAAGAATATAGCTTTCACAATTAAATAGAAGATATGGATATAATGTGTGCTTAACTTTATATGATTATTATAAAGATGTAAATATTCCAAGAGACAACAGCTCCAAAGCCTTGGAGATTAGAATCATTAGCTTTTTCTATACAGGTAAAAATAAGGAAAATAAACTAAAGACTACTTGTGTTGCAACCCAATCTTGAAATATGTCACATTTCCATGTAGTTAGTCTATATTATATGTTTTTCCCTTCACGAGAATTGTATATTTCAACTTGCGCAACCATCTGAATAATCATATTTTTAATTATACACACACTTGTGCATGCATGTATACACATTTGATGTGGCTTGTTTCAAGCTAAAGTGCTTTTGGGCTTAATCCATAAAAATCTACTAGTAACATATCGTTTAAACATTCTCTATTCCCGTAGGAGCGACATTAGGAGAAGGGTCCGGTGCGACGATGTCCGAGGATGAGGAAGATCTTCATATGGATTTCTCATCCGAAAATTCCGGAGTTGATTTTACCGGCGGACACGACATGACAGGATTTGGTCCATTGCTTCCGACTGAATCGGAAAGATCTCTTATGGAAAGAGTCAGACAAGAACTTAAACTCGAACTCAAACAGGTAAGTTATATGTTATGTATGAGTCACAATAATATATTAGTATATATGTTTATGGTTTTTTTTTTAATTTATTGATTGTTTCTAATTAAATTTGTTATTCGTATTTGGAAAAGGGTTTTAAATCGAGAATTGAAGATGTAAGAGAAGAGATAATGAGGAAAAGAAGGGCTGGAAAATTGCCTGGGGACACAACCACTGTCTTGAAAAATTGGTGGCAGCAACATTGCAAGTGGCCTTACCCTACTGTGAGTAACCTAGACATCTTTTTATACAAACCAACAAACATATACGGGTCCAATTATTTGTTTGCATTTGCATTTACGTTTACGTTTTCATGTAATGTAAACACAAAGAAACAATCCGGTTCAATTTACTTACACTCAGTGCATGCATGCAGTGTTGTCTTTTTCTTGATAAAACCCTCATATGCATTATCATAATAATACAATTGGAAATTAACCAAAAAAACTTTATAATGTAAAAACGATGTGATCCTGACAGGAAGATGACAAGGCAAAACTGGTGGAGGAAACGGGGTTACAGTTGAAGCAAATCAACAATTGGTTCATTAATCAACGCAAGAGGAATTGGCACAGCAACTCTCACTCCCTCACTTCCTTGAAGTCCAAGCGCAAACACTAAACACTTAGTAATATATAATTGCTACTACATTTTCATACTAATTACATTACTTTACCATTCATGCATGATATATGCAGCTCATGTTATTTGAGTAATAACGAGGTGTGTGTGTTCATTAATATCATGTACTTACTTAGCTTATTACATCCCAACCACTACACTTTTAATAATATGTATATTTATAAAATCAACCCAAAATTAAGGCACTAGAACAATAACCTCCGGTTCATTTCCTATGTTCTGGACCGGCCCTGCCGACACACATATCTGAGCTTAATGCGACCACTTTTCTTCAATCCGGTTAAGCTACACTCCAAAGCGCGAAAGACAGAACCCACTGTTCCAACATCATACAACCAATCCCTCTAAGCTATCTCCAAAACCACTAAAGCTTGAGAGACTCCATGATGCCGTCATCGAACATCAACATGAGATCGCTGTAAACTCCAAGCAGCATGCAGGAACAGCGACATGGAAGAGTTGCCGCATGAAACCTCTGCGCCACAGAGAGTCTAGACGCTCGCCTCTGCAACCATCAACTAGAGATCTATTCCTTAGAAAAGAAAAGCTCACACACACGCTCACCAACTGTGGCAGCCGAGAAGACAAGAAAAGAAAATATGGCTAACTCGTGAGCGAGAGAAAATGTATGTTCTTTTTTTTTTTTGCAACTCAAAGGCTTGATGAGTCCCCAATCACTACATGATTTGTGATTGATTATGGGACATCCCAATTTTTGGTATACGTGGAAAAGTTTAAGAGAATTGATTAGTTACCTATGTTATCAAAATGCATTTACTTTTTCCGTCACATATCCGTTTAGAACTCCGGGGTTCAACGTGCTTATGCCGGAGTAATGAATTGATGGATGACTTATTGAAAAGTAATTTGCGATATCGTGTGAGTGAGGCCAAACACCAAAAATATCACATGATGATTGCAGAGTCTGTAAACAAGACTTTCAAGCCTTCTGAAATTAACGCACGATCGTCAGACGAAATGGGATCCACAGATCGAGTGAGCGGATGTGGAAAACCCGTTAGCCACGGACGATTGGAGCATTACAGATTAGTTGTTGTTAGGCCAGATCGTAATTCATCTTCTTTCACTTTTTTTCTGTATATTCAAAAACATATTGTGGATTTTTGTTCTTGTTCGAGTGGACTATCATTTGGAAACAGTTAGTCATGGTTTGATTAGTTTAAACGTATTATTTCATATTATATGATAATATGAACAAAACGTCCCTAACAATGAATTAGTTCTTTTTAAAAATATATTTGCTCATCTTCTTCCTCCTCCCTGGCAATGAATTAGTTTAATCTTAGTTTAGATCTATTCGTAATTTAACATGCTGCTCATGTGCACTCGATCATTGTTAATATCGTAATGTTGACTTTATAAAAGTGATTGTTATATATATTTTTCTTTCGGATTCTTTTTCAAGATTTCACATGCTAATTAATGAAAATTTTATGTAGTTTCAAAATAATAAGTATCACCAATCTTCGATAGGGACTTCTTATATTGATATGATTGACAATCTTTTCCTTTAAGTCAAAACTGCCCAAATATTTGGTTTAAGGAGTATTTGGCTACATGGGCGGTCAATTTGAGTTTGTAGATCTCTATGAGATTTGTGTGAAATACTTAGAAATATGTAATAAAACTTTTGAAGTAAAAGAAAATTATTTGGATCTTAGCAAAGACATTAATGAGTCACATCACTAGTCCACTACGATTCAGACAGAAGATCCGATCTGTTTTTTTTTTTTTTTTTTTTTTTTTGAACACAAGAAGATCCGATCTGTTTATATATAGAAAAGTACAAATAGCTCATGAGCTAGCCCAATTGTATATACATTTCCTTACTCTAAGACTCGCATGATTGATGCTAATTAATTGTTGACAAAAAGTTTTTTTTCTTTTAATTAATTTAAGAGTATTGAATATTCGAATACACTAGGATAGGACGGATCTGTTATCCGAATCCGGATTTGAGCTTTCCGGATATTCGGGATTAGGATATTCTGACTAAAATCTGGATATCCGCAAATATCTGGATTCGTTTTTGTAAACAAAAATTAAAAATTTTAAAATTAAATTTAAAACTAACTAATTTACTATTTCTTTATTTTATTTTTTGTAGATTTTTTTGAAAAATCCTTGAAATTTAAATAAAAATTAAATGTATTTATTTTGCATAAAATTATATCTAATATACATATATAAATATAATTACATTTTAAAAATGTATAGTTGGTCCGGATATCCAAACTTAAAATTTTACTATCCAAATTTGTCGGATCCGTAAAATCACTATACGGATCTTCTGGATATCCGTTTTTCAGAGCGAGAGCAAATCCCAGATCGGATAACAAATATCTAATATTAAGTTTCAAGCCTAGAATAAACAGTAAGAAATGCATTCATATGTGACAATATAATAGAATATAGAGTTTAGTTGGGTGTTTTCAAATTAACGCTATTTAGCAATCTAGAATTCACCGGCCACAAAACCATGATCGCATGGTTAACTGTTGACAAAGTGTCTAACTAATTAACTGAACTAGAGGTTATCCTACATATTTTCAAAGAAATGTATGGTATTTAAGGCCTTGGGGATTTTGTACTTTTGTACATTGACAGTTTTATATGCTTGATGTTTTAAATATCCCATAGAAGGTGTTAAATCAATTACAATAAATATAGAAACTTTAAGTTATAGAAAAATTAACATCATACTTATATGAATCCAGATATCCGAAAAATTTAAGATATCCAAATCTAGATTTGCCGGATTCGTGATTTTATCATTTGAATCCGTGTTTTCATGGTATTCAAATTTTGGATATTCTCATAGATATTATAATAACCGTGGATATCCGGATCCGAATCCGTAAAAATAATTAAAAAATAAAAAATATTTTAAAATATAAACATTCTAAAAATAATACATAAATTAAATATTTCTACAAAATTTATGAAATATAATATTAGTAAAATTAAAATATAATATTATAAAATTTATTTTATGTACAAATACCAATATATCAAATATATTATTAATAAAATTAAAAAATAATATATTTTAAAAATACGGATCCGGGTATATGGATCTTAAAATTAAAATATACGGATCCGGT
This sequence comes from Moricandia moricandioides, assembly GCA_905132885.1. NCBI lineage: Eukaryota > Viridiplantae > Streptophyta > Magnoliopsida > Brassicales > Brassicaceae > Moricandia > Moricandia moricandioides. The sequence goes on from CAJHQQ010000001.1 coordinate 1,624,826, forward strand.
TTGGATGGATATGAAATTTTATTATTCGGATCCTGATTTGAACACTCTAGATATCCTATTTTCGGAGCTGATCTCGGATCTGGATATATCGAATAATAAGTCACAGACCTAATGGCTGAGTTATGTGTTATGTCGTATTAATTATCTCTACCACATATGGTACTAGGGGCATAGCCCCGCGCAAGCGCGGGGATTTTGACAAACGGTTGTAAAGATGGCGATGTTGAACGGTAAAAGAAGAAGAACAATGAAAACTTAATTTTTTTTTCTTTTGATCTATGAAAACCTAATTTATTAAAGGTAATACGGTAAGTGGATAACTTAGTAAATCAATAGAGAATGATTTTTAATGGGCATATTATCGAATAGTTTAAATTCATAAAGATAGACACTTTAGCTAAAAAAACACTAAAATTTGATCATCATCCAAACCAAAAGTCTATCTTCTAAGTTGCAGCGAGCCTGATGCTACCAAGCCAAAGCTCACACAAGTCATGCTACATACCTGCTGCGTTCATTCTCAATCTGCCCGACAAGACCTGATCATCTGAGTTCGTCCTCGAATCCAAAGCATCTTCCTCCATGGACGAAGATGATGAAGAGGAAGACGAACGTGATCTTGGAGTCCTAATAGTTCTCATCCTATTCCTCCTCCTATACTCAACGCACACCTAAACTATATGCAACGCATACCCCAAGAGCCAAACTCTAAGCGGCATGATCGGATGTTCATTCCGAGCCATCACCAGAAACACAGCAGCCACGAGACAAAGGCCAAGTTCCACACGATGTCCAGCACCACGATGGGCTTCGAGTAGGCCCATTCGCTCTGCCTTTCCTCGAGCTTCTCCGCCGCCGCTTCCCTCACAACTATTGACGGCTCCCGCATCGTGCGTCCTCCACTACTCGCGTGGCTAAGTTCCCTTAGCCCATGTCTCCTCAGGGATCTCCGTTGTTCTCCTCTGTTTTTGTTGTTGCTTCCCTCGTTCTCATCTCCGCTCAAAAGAAACGGTGCTGGATCTATGGCGGAACCGCAAAAGACATCCTCAAGGATTGGATGAAATATGCTCTGGTTGAATAAAATCTCTGAACTGAAATGAGAGGCAAGGCCCGATTGGATGACATGAACTTCATATATAGGGTAGGACTTTGAAGCGGTTACGGAATCCAACCATCATTGATGGATTGAGTAAAGTCTGGAGATGTATAGGAGAAACATGAACATGTCATATATTCAATCTAAGAAGTAGAAAAGAAAACGTTTGTAGTTGTGAGGTTCTTTGATGGATTAAACCTAGATCTAAACTAAAAAAGAAGATTTTTTTTTGATCAAAACTAAAGAGGAAGATAAGTAGTCTTTTTTCTCACAATTCGGTGCTGCTACTCAAGAGTTTAACTGGGCTGGATAAATGCTATGGGCCATCGAGCAATCAATGAGGCCACAAAACATAAGAAAACAACAAAGCTTAATTAAAATTTAGTGGGACCTACTTAACTTATTGGTGCTGAGGTGGATACCTTAAGAAGAGAAAAAAGTCTCTCATTATATATATGATTATGTTCTGTAACTGGAAAGTTTTCTAGTTTCTCAAATACTACTATAAATCAGTGGTTGCCAGTTCATTGACGAATTCTATTACCTAGTTAGCAAATCAAACGATTTGAATATTTAATGTATTACTTTTGACAAGTTAAAAGGTAAATTATATTTTATATAGAATACAAAACGAGATTATTAGTTTTTTCCCAAAAAATATTAGTTAACACTACAGTGGACAATTAATTTTGAAATCTAGACCTCCAATGCAGTGGAATCTCCTTTCCGTTAATTAACAATTTTTCTCAAGTCCCACCGACAAGAGCAGCCTCATTGGCCAATATCCCATTAGAAGATCTCAACCATTTTATATTAATATATTAGTACAGTTGTGTTATAATTTAAACAACTTTTCTTTTCTAAATGTACACCAATGAAAACATGGCACATATTACTGAAAGGTTCTGACAATATCTCAATGACGATATCCTGTCTCTCTCTCTAGTTTTTTCTTTCTTTTAATAAATTAATCATGACAATCTCACCTTCATTTTGTTGATGGAGGTGCTCAGATCTGTCTAAAATCAGGGACAATAATACATTATTCTAAAAATAAATCAAGTTCTACTAATAATAGTTTTAAATTTAACACACAACCTAAAGATCTTGAAAATTATCTCTACGCCCTCGTATTTACCAGACAAGTGACAACAACACCCTGATACATTTTTTTATCAGCACCACCTAAATAAACATGATTCCAAAAATGTTACCACGAGTTGTGCAAATGTAGAAAGTGATGAACAATATCGGCAAAGGAATATTAATTCGTGATTAGTGATATTTTATGTAATTAACTTTAAATAAAAAGATAGACATGCTGTAAATTCTTTTTTTCTTGTTAATTTATAAATTTTAAAATCTTCATTGTTAGAAATAGGTTTGGTCTTCAGTATTCGATTCGTTTTTTTTTGTTTTTTTGGTTTTTAATTTTTGATTTTAAAGATATAGAAACCGTTCGATTATTTATGAAATTCAGTTTGGGTAACAACTATAGGAACCAATTAATATTTGATAAATTTTTGGTTCCAATTCGATTTCATTTTGATTTCAGATTTTCAATTAGTATGGATAAGTCCGGTGAAAACATATATTTCTGTTTTATTTTTAAATAAAAAAATTGGTAATTTAGATAAATCAAATATTTTAAATAAAAGTATTCAGTTTTTAGAATAATTCAAATAAGTATAAATATTGTAAATAAAAATATTGGGTAATACATGTATTTTTGGGTAGTATGGTTTATAAATAATGTTTTTAAAACATTTGAAAATGTTAAGATTATATATAACTAATATTTGTAAAACTATAAACTATATTTCAATATTCAAATACTCATTCGGTTATCGGTTCAGCTCCAGTTCAGCTTCAGTTTTTTGAAATATAAAAACTATTCAGTTATTTGTGAACTTTGGAGCAGTTTCGAGTTTTGTTTTCGGTTCGGTTTTTAGTTCTCGGTTTATGTTCTCATACCTAGTTAGAGACTTAATAATATGGAAATCATCAATATTAGCGTCATAAGATTCAAATTGGTAAAAAAAAAAAAGATTCAAACAGGTAAATGTTTTAATCTACCGGGGTTGTAAATGTCAAAAATAAAATCTAGGGCTGTAAAACTAAATACGTTTTCTCCCGATCATAGGATAAAAAGAACATTAGCGTACACAAAAAAAACTACCTCAGATCCATTCTCTCTTTCAATCTCTTCCTCTCCGTCAAAAAATCTCCGATCACCGACAAAAAAATGGGTGCCGAGGCAAACGGATCCCTCAACTTCCTAATCTACGGTCGAACCGGATGGATCGGCGGACTCCTCGGCAAACTCTGCGAGTCTCAGGGAATCTCCTACACTTACGGATCCGGTCGCCTCCAAGATCGCCAATCCATCGTCGCCGACATCGAAACCGTGAAGCCTAGCCACGTGTTCAACGCCGCCGGAGTCACCGGACGTCCTAACGTCGACTGGTGCGAGTCCCACAAGGTCGAGACCATCCGCACGAACGTCGCGGGGACCTTGACTCTCGCCGACATTTGCAGAGAGAAGGGACTCGTTCTGATCAATTACGCCACGGGTTGCATATTCGAGTACGATTCGGGTCATCTTCTCGGGTCGGGTGTCGGATTCAAGGAGGAGGATACTCCTAACTTCACCGGATCTTTCTACTCTAAGACTAAAGCTATGGTGAGAGTTTTCTCTTTTTGATATTTTTGCTGTTTCGATACCTTTGTTTTAAGAAAGTTTCCTGAATGGATCTATTTTCTTGTTTTAGCTATTTATGATCCGATTCATTTGATTAAATAAGTTTTAAAATGTGCATTTAGACCCAAATTGCTATAAGATGAATGTAGGTGTCATTTGTGAGAGTTTCGTTATTCACATTTTCAGTCCCTTAATTATGGCATTACTTCATATTTGATCCGATCCTGATTCTAATGACCGTGGTTGCTTAAGTATTAGATCTTGAATTAGTTCAGATAGAATGTAGATTAGTTCAGTGTTTTAGATTGGTGAGAGTTTCTTCAGTTTTTCTTATTTACATGTTCGATCCCTTTACTATTCAATTGTTTCAGATTTGATCCGATTCTTTATATATTTACTCTCTGAACCCAAAAAAATCCAAGATTTCGTTAACTCAGTTCTAATACGCGTGATTGCTTAGGTATTATATGTGGAACTAGCTTTTTAGATAAAATGTAGATTAGTTCAACGTTTCATATGCTCTGAGATTATTATCATCATCATAGCTAAGTTCTTGAGATTCAATAATAATAGGTGGAAGAGCTGCTGAAGAACTATGAAAACGTATGCACGCTAAGAGTGCGGATGCCCATCTCTTCGGATCTATCAAACCCAAGAAACTTCATCACCAAGATTGCTCGGTATGAGAAAGTTGTAGACATCCCAAACTCCATGACCATCCTCGACGAGCTCCTTCCAATATCGATCGAGATGGCAAAGAGGAACTTAACCGGGATCTACAACTTCACGAACCCGGGTGTGGTGAGCCACAACGAGATCTTGGAGATGTACAGAGAGTACATTGACCCGAGCTTCACTTGGAAGAACTTCACATTGGAGGAACAAGCTAAAGTGATTGTGGCTCCGAGGAGTAACAACGAGCTTGATGCGACTAAGTTGAAGACCGAGTTCCCTGAGATGTTGTCTATCAAAGAATCTCTGATCAAGTTTGTGTTTGAGCCAAACAAGAAGACTGGAGTTAAAGCTTAAGATGCTGCCAATGTGTTCTTTGTTAAGGTAACGCTCTTAAACATGAAAAACAGTTTCAAACGAAAAGAAAGTTGTTGTGTGTTTTTCTTTTTTGGTTGTATTTTCCTGTTTTTATTATTCCCATGTTGTTGTATTGTTTAAATGAACCTTTTTGTTACAAATAAAACATGTATCGTTTGCATTTTTCTTGTCCTTAAATTCCAAAATAATTTAATTTAAGCTTTGTTAATCAATCATCGTAGGAGAACATCACCTCACTCGCTTCATCGGCTAGCACTTTAAGATCAAGAACGATTGATTGATATGGTTAACTGTGAAGTACTATGAACATATCTTCTGGTTAATTGTGTATGCTAGGCCTGGGCATTCCGCATATCGGTTTAATTCGAGTTGTTTAGGTAAATGGCTAAAGAATCCATTTACTACCCGACCTATTACCGGTTTCAAATAGTTTATGTCGCATCCAAGCTAAAGTCTCAGGAAGGGTGCCCCCACATGTGTAGGATCTGTCTCTTTATCCTTCCCTTCTCACGAGTTGAAGCACCTCAACAAAGAAACAATGACAAACATTGGAATACATAACTCAATCAAAAGCTCACAAAAATAGGAACAAGGTTTCTAACACATGGAAGATTTGATGTTCCCCGTATGTAATACTCAAATAAAGAGCGGATCATACACACTGTTTTTATTTTATTTTATTTTGTAAAATTGGTAGCAAACATATCAGTAGAGAGAGTTATAAGTAAAACAAGTAGCAACAATGGAGCCAATGCAGATGACAAGTGATGGTAGAAGAGTTGCATTCAACAGATGGTTTCTTCCCAAGTATCCTCCCAACGTTATGGTTGCATCCGCCACAACCCTAGCCAACGTCCCTGCTTCCGTCGACAACAATCCTCCGTTGTAAGTTCCTTTTGATAGCCTCGATGACATTACCCGCGATAACAATGATAGGTTCACACCTATAGAGATAAAAAAAGCCGTTAAAAACAGTTGGTTTCTAAAGAAAACAGAGTTTTGTTTACTTTAATTACAACCTTCGAGTACTTCAGCAGCAACGAACATTACTAGACCAGAGATCACGTATTGTGGTACGGTGTATGGAACAAACAAGTTAAAACTGAAGAGGATCCCGATAAAGACAATGATCTCAGATGTCAAAAGGATTTGCCTGCAATTAAACACCATCAAGCTTCATATGAATTTAATGACCAAGAAGCATCTAAAGTTTCAGATGTATACCTATCTTCAAACATGTTACTGATGTAACTTCCCACAAGAATGTTGATAGGTAGCACCGTGAGTCCAAGGCACGCCAAGAAGATGGCAACAGAGCTTGTTGTCCAACCAAAATAGTATGAAGTAACGACACTAGACTCAGACAATAATATCTCCATTGCGTACTTGAGCATGAAGTAGATCAACAGTTGAACCTGACACCGACCAAACCTTCACATTAGTTCTAAGACTCCTAGAGTTCTTGTAATCTAGGATCAAGTCTGATGATAGATACCTTAACAGATGGAGTAAGAAGACGGTATGCATCACCAAAAGAGTTTGCAGGTCTGCGAGAATCTTCTGCAGATTCCTCACTTTCATCGCAATCATCTTCATCTTCCAGCTTGAGTCCTGAAGTAATCAGCAATGGCTTTCGAAGACCTTCCTCGACAACTCTACTATTCTCTTCTCTACCTGTCAGTACATCATCCAAGAATCCAATCACAACTCGTTAATAATATAGTAAAGGAGTAGTTTTACTATCAAACATCCACAAAAGAAGATTACTTGAAGTTGTTTCATTGTGATTGCTTCCTTCTTGTTCCTCTGTATCGCGCAACGGCTCTTTGAATGAAATGCATAGCCACACCAAATAAAACAGCCAAGCCACAGCCATAACCCAACCAGGCAAAGTAGACTGGTTAAATGTCAACTTATAGATCTTGAATTTGATTTGGAGCAAACCGGCGAGTGCAGGACCACAAGCCATTCCAAGAGCACTAGCACTCACAAAACCAGCTGATGCCTGCATTCTGATTCTTAAGGGCACACAATCACTTATATATCTCCGGTTCACAGCTCTTGCTGAGCCTAGCCTGCACATTTTAAAAGGGTTTATAACAAAGGTTTCTTCTTTTAGGAATTTTAAGGTTTTGCAACTTACCCACAACAGAGACGGCCAAGTAAGAGAAGAGCAATGGAGTTAGCATCATAAGCCAAGGCATACATTAAGTTTCCGATAAAGAGAGCAATGCTACTAAACACAAGAGGTTTGAAGTAAGATTTGTTGGACCAAGCGCTGAAATAAACAGACGAGAACACCTGCGCCACAGCCATAGATCCAATGACAACACCACAAACCGTAGCTGCAGCTCCAAGGCTCATCGAATAGTCATCTGCTGTAGGGACGATGATGTAAGTGTTGACCATGTACAAAAACGTGTTTCCTAGGTTCAGGAGTAAGGAGTTAAAATGGTAAGTCCGTTCATCGATGGTGTCCTCTGAAGGAGTCTGCAAATCATCTTGCATGATAAGAGCATGCTGTGCCAAGAAGTTGAGGAAACTCGTTGAGTTTGTTAACTTGTCCACTGCAGTCTTAATTGCCTCAACCACTGGATCCTGTGGAGTTTACACAAATGAGAAGGAAGAAAGGTTTACAAGAGTTCCATCTCTGATCATCACCAGAATGCTTACCTGAAGAGGAAGAACAGGTTGGTCATAGATTGAATAGAAACTTCCTTCATTTTCTTGAAGCTCATGAAGATTGCGAGAAATGGCTCCAACAACAGCTCCTACACCCTATAAGTTCCATACACAGAACATTCAAGATTCATATAGATGAAACAAGTGAAAGAGCTGTAAGAAAACTTTTATATACCACATGCTTAAACACTTGTTGAAGCTGTGAGTAAGGATGATTAGCACGAGTTTTGACGTAGTAGTCGGCGAATCTATAACCAAAACGTTTGTCAAACTTCTTAAGTATCTTGCGGAGACCAATGGCGTTCAACTCAACGAACACCAGAAGCTGTAGAAGATCTCTTCCAACATCTCTGTATGATTCTCGTAGCTCGACAATCTTTGCTATGTCAGACTGCTCGAGAACAGCATCATGCGTTTCCCTCAGTGTGGCTAATCTCCCTGCAAGCAACCCTTGTTGTTCCAACATGAAAAGCACAGTTTTCTCAATCTGCAAAACGATGTATATATATAGATCAGGACCATTATAAAGGAAGCCACGTTTAAGAGTTGAGAGAAAATCATTTTGACATATATTGCAGTAACATACTTGAGCATCGAGCATCCTCGAGAAATCTTTGAGAACATGGCGAGGATGTTGAGATCCGCCACGTATTTGTTCAGCATATTGCTTCACTTTCTTCTTCATCAATTTGTAGTTGATGTAATAGCTACAAAAGAACCATCAAAAACATCATTAACAACCAAAAAAACAGATGATGAGAACAACATAAACGAAGATGTCATAACTCATAAGCATGTGCAGGTGCATACCCTCTCCATTCTTCGATTTGTTTCCGCTGCAGATACTTCCCAAAAGCCACCATCTTCTTCTATCTCGAAAAGCAGAGAGCAGACTTTTTGATAAGAGCCTGAGAAGAATGTATGAATTAGCACACACTGGTACCACTTATATAAAGATTTTGCTTTTTTGTCAACTTGATGAAGCAGCTAGAGAATGGGTTTTGTGGCATACGGAAGAATGACTTTAATACAAAAATACATAATAATATTATTATCCAAAGTCAAAAGCTTTTTAAAATCCCAAAGTGGAAAGGAGTGAAAAGAACTATTCCAAGAACATTTGTGGCACAGCTCTGTGACACTTCAAAAGTTACATTGAGATTTCAATCAACCAATCCACATTCTACAGTTAGCTAATAACCAGAGAGTCACAAAGAGACATAGCCACAGAGCAGATGCAGGGGTTTAACACAAAACCTGTTTTGGGAAACGAAAGAAAGATTCAAGGAAGAAGAAGAAGAGTTCGAGTCAAGCACGAAGAGATCCTTAAGCATCTAAACGGAATAAAACCTCAAATGATCTGTGAATTCCTGAGCATTTGTAGTGCTTAAGCACAATATAGAAATCATAACAAGAACACTTTAAATATACAAATATAAGAAAGTCAGAGACTAAAATGGCTGGCTGGCTATCTCTCTACAAGCCATGTGCTATACGATCACGTACATACCACTTAGGACAATAACTTACCAAATCAAACCAAGAAACGTGAACAAGCAAATCAAAATAATACCTCTATCTATCCTCGTTCTTCTTCTGGTTTCTTCTTTAATACAAAAGAAGATGCCTTTGTTAAGATCTTTGTACAGATTTAAATCTCTGAAAATTGATTAAAATATATGCAAAGGGATCACAACACACGAGCCTACCCTACTACACATAATAATAAATTGTTATAAATGGATCTATAGTGGAGTCAATGATATGTAGCAGCCAACTTGGTTTAAAATTCCACACGTTGTAGACATATGTAAAACGCCAAAACATCCTTTAACTTTTTCTAACATGGAGTCACATCTAACCTTAGATTCTCTCTACTTTTCACCTCAGCAAACGTAAAAAATCAATTACCTTAGGAAAAATCGATTAAAGTTCCAATCTTTTGGTGACCCATCAACAGAATATCTGTAAAAAAACAAATCTGAATCAAAAGCTCATTCCTTTATGAGTAAAATCGACGGTGAGATCTGAGGTAATCAAATACCAAGACTGGGTTTTGTTCTTTGTAAGACCCAAGTAGATGATATGCACGGAGGAGTCGGTGATGATAAGAACAAAAGTGTCACAGAATGTGTAACATTAAGTAATAATGTGATCATATATTTGCATTTAAGGCGACCCAATCATGGGCCAAAAAGAAAGACATGGCAGCCGAAAGTCATTAATTGTCACGTTTTTTTTACCAGAAGAGGGCTTTTCATGATTATTTAAAACTACCGGGGCTTTTTTGAAGTTAAGAACAAAGTTTGTGGTAAAACTAAATTCATATGTTTAAGAGGGCCTTCTATGGGTAAAACTACTAATGTATAGATGGAAAAAGAAAGTTGAACTCATCAAACAGATCATGAGAATGCAAGGAAAAACATAAAAAAGAAAACTCAGTGTGGTGAACTAAATGTTCGAAGTTGGAGACCAAGTGTGGGTGCACTTGAGGAAGGAAAGATTCCGAACGGAGAGAAAATCCAAATTGATGCTTAAAATTGATGGATCACTTGAAATAACAATAAGGATCACTACAATGCTTATCAGGTTGATCTATGAGGTAAGTATAAAGTGACTTCTACATTCAATGTTTCTAATTTGTTTTTTTGTTACAAATGAAATAGATGTGAAGACTTTTTTTTTTAAGTTGGAGAAGATGATATGATCCTAGATGACATAAATACATCAGACAAGGGAATGAGCTTGAACTATAGGAACATTTTGAACCAGATTATGAACTTGTAGCTAAGGATGTTTTGATCACACCAGCTGATCTAATGTTTCGAGTAAGCGCTAAGAAGTTTAACGAGTGTAAAAATTGCTTTATCAAATATGGAGCCAAACTAATCAAGGCAACTAATATGGAGGTTGAGCTTAATAAACCTTTTTGTTTTGATTCGAAATAACTGATTTCAACAAATAGAAAAAGTTTCTAAGTTGTACTTTTTGTCCCTAGTCAAATTTTGTCCCAATAATTTTATTGACAAAGTTTTTAGTGGGACAAATATTTCAGTTCACCATTAACCATTTGTTGAATTTAAGAGCCCAAGGTCTATCTTCCATTATCAAGCTCGTCCAAAGAAAGTAAAGGAAATTTTTTTCATGTTTAAACTTGTTCAAATTTTCATTTTATTCTTTTATAGTTTTTATAACAACATTGTAAATTGTTCCAAAGTAGTTATTTTCCTTTATATGTTTATATTATGTTCTGGACGAAACATATATAATCTTTTTATTCTAAAAGTAGATCATCTTGTTGGTGTGTTATGTCTTGCAAATTTCTTTATTTTCTTTAGTGTGTAATATCTAGAAAAATCAAAGAGGTGAACTAAATGCTTTTCGAAACCTTTGTATAACCGAACAATCCGCATCTCTCGTTAGTGAATTTTCTGGATTCGTTGCAGTAATTAAGGTTTATCCCAATCTCATCTCTCCAGTGTCCATTTTAGAAAATGGTTTCAACTTGTCATAGATTCATGTGTTGGTATTCAATTTGTATTAATATTTTTATAAAGTTAAGAGGAGAAAAAGAAGCGACACAACTTTAGCTGGAATATTTAGTAATTAGGTGGCAGATTTTTCTTTTCTGCAAAAAAAAAAGGAAAAAATTCTCAACTAGCACATATACTCCACCACTGTATACCTCTGTTAAAGAAACTTTTTGCGCACTATGTGCTAACTTGTTTTATAAGTGTTTACAAAAATGATAAAAAATAAGGATATATTCCATCCGTTTCATTATGATAGATATTTTAAAAAAAAATGTTTCATAAAATATTTTTTTATGTTTTCTATGAAAATATTACAAATTTAAAAAAAAAATAACTTTATTAATTTACTATTGATCCAAAAAATTATTAAAAATTAAAAATTACAAAAATTACAAAAATTTATATATTTATTATAGTGATTTAATGCGTTTTCTTAATATGTGTAAAAAAATTATCTTTATAAAACATAGGGTATATCGTAAGAAAAATATGTTGGATGGTAAAACAAAAGTAGAAAATTTTACTTGTAGAATTCGTCTACATGAAAAGAGAAAAATGCAACTCTACCAGTGTAAACATCACTTATATCAACCAAAAACAATCTGTCGCTAACATTACATTTAGATACTAGTAAATCCTACGGCCTATTATTCGTAGAAGAACTTCACATTTTGCATATAGAAGGAAGAGATTTTGACTTTCATTTTTTACTTCCATCAATATTCCTTCTTTCTTGGTTTCTGTAAAGCCAAAAAAACTGTAAATTCTAAAAAGGTAAACTTAATACTAGCTCACTTGATCAACCATAGTGCCAAAAGTAATATATCAACACTTGTAGACACTTATTTAGTTCATCCATAGTCTAATGTAAATGGATATCAGTTTGCATGGTGTCAGACGTTCTCCTGACATAATAATAGAAGAAAATAAATTATATATATGGACTATGTTATATAGGTAATAGCATAGTAGCTGCTGCCTGTACACTCCCCATTGGTTCCCACTCAAAACTTGTCTTTTGATTTGCTAAGGTTTTCTTATAGTTGAGTACAAAATAAAACGCTTTAGCAAGTGTCATTGTGGCTCCACGACGTGTGTCTCTAATAACTTTTGTCTGGACCACTTTTATGGTAAAAATAAACAGCCGGAAAGAAAGAAAAAACAAGTTAAAATAAAACTTTAGCAAATAATGTATATCCATTAAAAAAAAAACAAGTGCAGTTGTGGACCTGTGCAAGAGAGTGTGGGTAAATGACATGGAACTCTAGAGATGATATCTAGAATCATATCTTGTTTGGTTATATGATATCCACTATTTATAATTTTCAAAATATTTATGTTTATTCGTGTTTGTGTAATGATTTAGAAACATACAATTATCTAATGTTCTGAACAAAAAACATACAAGTTATAGGTGTTCTCTGGAATTGTGATTGCGATATATATGACCTTAGAACATATAAATATAATGCGCTTATCTTTGAATGTAATGATTTAATTACCTTCGAGTGATACCTTTGGAATATATATTATATATTTTAATAAATCTGGACCTATATATGGCAAATTAATTAACGATTATGCCGATTTTCAGTTGATTAGACTTGCAGAAAAATAAAGTGAATATGTGTATATTTGTTTGCATTCAATCAACGGTAAAGATTAAACTTTAATATTATACTAGATGATTACCCGCGCGCATGCGCGGGGTGAAATTAATATATTAATTATCGTTAAATATTAATCTTGATTATTCAACCATGATGTCATAAGTCTCCAAACATATAGTTATGAATCGTCAATATAATGTTGATGAGTAAGGTGATGTTTGTTGATATTTTTTTTAAACTTATTTAATTTACATTGGGCTTCAATGATATCATTCAAATGTTATAATTCACTATCTCACTTCGATATGAAGAATCATATTTTTGAAATGATATGATCAAGTAACATTTGAGATCCATGCTTGCGCAGAATGAAGATTAATTATGTATAAAAGTTATTTGTAGATAATATTATTTATTTGGGAAATTAGCAAGGATAACCATAAGAAAAAAAAATTAATTTGGTAAATGACCATATCAACTACATGGCTAGAATACACTATATATATTGTGTATTAATTGTTGTTATACCCCTTTATATAAGTATGTGTAGTGGTTTTGTTTTTCTTTTATTTTTTATTTTGTTGTAAAATGTTTTCCCCTCTAATCTTATTTATCTTCTAGTTTTATTAAAAATAATTATCTAAATTTATAAAATACTAACAAAAAATATAGATTTTTTTCTATTTATGATGTGTTTTGTAAATTTTAAAACAAATATATATATATATATATTTATAACATTTGATATATCATGTTAGATTAAGAAATCAAATTAAAATCTATACTATATCATAAATTCATATAGTATAATCTAATTTCTACTTCAAATGATACCTCATACTTAAAACATAAAGATTAAAGAATTTGATGTGAATTGATCAATCTAGAGTTTTAACTCAACTAAAACTCTACACAGTTTCTAATATTTTCTATATTTTCGTGTTGTTCTCTCATCGAACAACCAATATGTAATTAATTATAATATATTGAAAATATTATATACTATTCTATACTATCTTACACATTTAGATAGTATAGTAAGATTTTTTTCAAATGAGATATAATTTTGTTGTGTTCTTTGCTATTTGGAAACATATAATTATATACAATCATTTATTTCCTCTCTCTCTCTCTCTCTCTCTCTCTCTCTCTCTCTCTCTCTCTCTCTCTCTCTCTCTCTCTCTCTCTCTCTCTCTCTCTCTCTCTCTCTCTCCCTTCCCCTCCCCTCCTCTCTCTCTCTCTCAACTTTTTTATTTGTTTGTCGCTCTATTTATTCTATAATGTAAACCATAATGTGTGAAACCTAAAATTTAAGTAATGTTGTTAACATATCATACTATTATGGGCTATGCAAATAGAATAGTATACGCATTTAGAACATATTAGGCCGCACTTTACACTTATGTCTGTGGACCCTACTATTTGTTTCATATATTGACGCTCTATGAAGGAGAGAAGTGTCCACATTTTACACAATTATCCTCTCACTTATGGTAACTTTTTTTATGGTTATTTGCCTATTTTTTTTCATTATGGTTATTCCACCAATTAACCCTATTTATTTTGTATTAATTTACATATTATGCAATAATAAATATATTGAATAATTGAGGAGCGAATAGCTATTACGTATACAATTAAATTCGAGTAATAACATAAATAAAAACAATCTTTCTTTTTATTTACAGAACTTTTTGTTGTTAAAAACCAAAATAAACCATTTATTTATGTTATATAGTATATAATTAAAATCAAATGATATTGATATAGATATATAATATATTTAATATAAATATTTATTTATTGAGGCTTGATACTCATATGATTTTATTAACATTTTTATATTTGTTGTGACAAAAATATTATTTTTATTAATATGAATATTTTTTTATTAACATGTTTATGTATTATATATATATATATATATATATATATTAATCTAAACGATATTGAAATAAATGTATATATATTAAATGAAACTTCATATTTACATGATTTTATGATCATTTATATCTTGTCATAATAAAAAGTTAAAGAATTGATCAAAACAATTTCATCGTAGATTTTTAAGAGCCTTAGTAATTTAAATTAAAAAAATTCAAAATATAGCAAATTAGAAAAAATCTAGTTTATTTATTATATACTTATGTGATTTTTAAATGTCTTTCAAGAATATAAAATTGAACAAAAATGATGAAAGATACATATATTGTTATCAAATATTTATTAGTCAAAATCATTAGTTGTCACATATTTGTTAATCATATTAAGTAATTTCGTAGCTTTTATTTAAGGAAATAATAGAAATTATTATTTTATACATGAATAACTAATCTGATAATTATTTTAATAAAAAGTATAATATATATTTAGATGGACTAACTTATTTTTTTTAAAGATTTTAAAAATCATTGTAGTGATAACATGTAACTTCCAAAAAAGCTCGTATATATAGCTCCATGATTAATATATATAAAATTTCTCATTGTAGTGATAACATAATATTTCTCAATACTGTCTTTAAGGATTTTAATATTCTAGGATTAATATATATAGCTCGTATATTAATATGTTATAATGACATGTGTGTACCAAAATATGTTGTAATGATTCATCTAAGTATATAATTAACATATATATTATATGATATAGTTTAATTTAAAAAATATTAAAGTATATATATATAATCTGAATATATTAAATGATAATTAATATTCATATGATACTATGATCATTTGTATCTTTTTATAACAAAAAAAAATAAAAACATTGTTCAAATTTTTTTGATTGTAATGTTTTTACTGTTTTAGTAATTTATAGTTGTTTTTAAAAATTCATAATATAATATGTAAGAAATTTTTTTTGATTTTTTATTATATGGTTAATGTGATTGTTTTATTTTTTAATAATATAAATTAAAAATTTATGAAGAATACAAAATATATTATCAAATTTTTATTATTCAAAACATTAATTGTCACATATATGTTAATTATATTACGTAATTCCGTATCTTTTATTTAAGGAAAGAATGTTAAATATCCTTTTATGCACTACCAATCAATATGAATGTTAATTTAATAAAAGTATAATCTATAATTAGATGGACCAACTTTTTCTTAAGGATTCTAAGAATCATTATAGTGATGACACGTGGCTACACTTAAAAGTTCTAATGCTCCATGATTAATATATAGGGGATATAGCCAACATAAGAGAATTATATACTATGGCTACAATAATTTAAGTAAACTCATCAGAATCGGCGATACAAAAATATGTTGTAGAGTTTTTTTCCTTTTCTGATAATAATGCGATAGAATTATAACAACCACATGTCAGGAAAAACTGTGTGATTTGCGACAAAGAGGAAAACACCATCATGTGGAGTTATTCAAAGTGAATGCTTTTGACAGTAGAATTTTAACAACCACATGTTTTTTTCTATTTAAAAATCGTGAATACATTTCTTATAACAAAGAATTCACACAAAAAACGTCTCTAACTTACCTTTACTGTTTTCATAAAAGCTCTAACTAGCCAAAATGGTATGACATAAAAAAAAATTGGTGAAAGTATGACATAAGTTTAATGAGTTTTTTTCCTTCTAATTTGAATCACCGAGAAACTTTTGTGGATTTAAAGTATAAACTTAAAACCTAAGTACATCTCTATTACCGGATACTCAATAAATGTGTTAACAATAAAAGTAAAAACTAGAATAATTGAAAAGAGACAGAAGAATGTCTCATGAGAAACTGTACTGATACACGTCTCTCTGTAAATGGCCATCTAGTGTTAACCAAGCTATACGATAACCTCATTTGAAGTCTAAAAGAATTGGTGACAAATTGTCGTGTGAAAGAGTTGTTAAAGCGTGAGGTATTTGATTCGAACGTAAAACGCACTAGTAATCTACCTAGGGGAGTTAGGGAAGGTTCACATGTGAGAGGTTATAGTCGATACTCTGCAGGGCCAGCCTGAACCACGAGACAAGTTGTTACAGTTGTGTCATCAATGCTTGAATTATATCATAAGTTATCTTGTGTATTTAATAAAATAAATGTTTTAGGAAATAGATATTTTGAAACTTTCTATTGCATATCTTATAGATAATAATGTCGACAAAAATAAATAAAAAATTCTTATAGATAATAATAAAAAATACAATTAAGGGTTAGTAGTTTTACTGCTTATGTATTATATAGATAATAATATAAAAAATAATATATAATAGAATTTTAAAGTAAAAAAAATTAGATAAAGCATATTTAAGATCTTCCATTAAAAATTTATAGATTCATTATTTAATGTAAAAACTGGTAAGTTATTTCACATGTTAAATGGATAGTTTAAGAAAAACAAAAAAAA
This sequence comes from Moricandia moricandioides, assembly GCA_905132885.1. Taxonomy (NCBI): domain Eukaryota; kingdom Viridiplantae; phylum Streptophyta; class Magnoliopsida; order Brassicales; family Brassicaceae; genus Moricandia; species Moricandia moricandioides. Next base: position 1,641,869 of record CAJHQQ010000001.1, read on the forward strand.
AGAAATTAAGAATATCTTTTATGTATTATATATATCTTCCTATAAATTAATTAAGTGACTTTCGTCGGTTTTTATACAAAAATTTTGCATATATGGCATGAAATGATTCACATGGTGAATTAATTTAAGCTATATTAGCCAAGAAAATTATTTTGTAATTTCAGATTATAATGAAATTAATATCTTTAGAAAATGTTATTTATCTATAGTGTATATATTAGTTTTAGACACTATTATCTAATGTATAAATATAATGTAATATTAGTTTAATAAAATTCAGAAACCAATATTGTATATAGTAGTTATTCGGAAAGAACATTCGGAGTATACATTAAATATTTTTACTATAGTTACTGATAAAAAATCTAATAAAATTCATATTTTATGTTTTAAAATTTATAATATAATTAATACAAAAATATATAAATTTATATATTTAGAATATATATAACAAATTAAATCCACATTATTATTTTTTTAAAACTACAACTGTCAAAAACATAAGATTATTATATTATATTAAAATTTTAAAATTATTTGTATCCGTGAATTTATAGATAACCAACTAGTTTACATTATATGTTTAACCATCGACATACAATGTATGATATGAGTACGAGAATGTCACGAGCAAGCCAAATTATTGATATTGCTTAAATTATATACTTAACATCGATATAAATGTAGTACGATATAAATGCAAAAATATCTCGAGTAATCCACACCAATTGGATATCAATTAAGGGATATAAACATTAATGTGGATTCTGTTATATTATTTGGTTGAATATTTATTTTTTTAGTTTTAGATTAGAACTCTAGTTCAACGGCGATGTGAATTTATGAGCTTTAATGCAAAAAGATCCCGCCTATAACAAATAATTCGAATATTTCGGAAAATTGAAACAAAAAAATAAACAAACCATAATACCAGTTGCATATAAGATATTTTGAGACTAAAATAAAAATGGTAAATCTCTTAAATATATTTTTTTTTTTTTAAATTATCACAAAAATATATTTTAAGGAAAAAATGATCAAAATAGATTTTTTCTTATTTTGAAATGTTTATTTTATTTTAATTTTAAACCTCACCTCCAAAATCTTACCCTAGAACTCTAAATTCTAAGTTTAGATTAGTTAACCCAAAGGATATAGATGTATATTTATTATCTTTAATAAAATATATTTGAGTCATTTTTCTTTTTGAATGCTATTTTAGAGACAAAAAAAGTTTAAGTCAATTTTGATCATTATCTCAAAATAAAATACTAGGGAAATATAATATATTTCAATGGATATCTCGTATATTATATTGATTTGGATCCGACCCGTTTCCTGTTAATATGTGATTCAACCGAAAGAACTGAAATCTTGTTTATGAGTGTCACATTTACATAATATGATTTGTATTATGCACAGAATTAAGGAAACAAATCATTTTGCATATTTTCTATATAAAAAACATAATTATTTATACACGTAACCATATTTCAACCAACATAAAAATAAATTACATAATTTATTCTATTAAAACAGGATCATGACCAATTGATAAATGTTTGATCCAACTATTTATTATCTATTTATATTTTTGTCATAACTATTTTTTACCAATTACTAATAAAATAATTTGTAACCTCTATTTTTGTTCCAAATTTTTAGGAACCTACCTCTCTCAAATGTATATATTTATTCAACGGTTATGATTATTAAATATTATTCTGTCATTTTGATTTATACCAAATACGGATGATTAACATATATTTTCTATCTAATATATAAAAGTAATGATTTTAAATTGCTTTCGATGGAAATATTACTCCTCGCCTACATATATATATATATAACTGTTTCTTCTTTTTAGTTTGATTACTAACCTTATAATATTTAATAAATATATTTAATAAATATGTTTAATTCTTATTATTTATTCATTTAATTTCTAAATATAAGATTACTAAAACTATTCAAGATACTACTATTATGACAACTGCCACTTATAAAAAAGATATGCGATTTTCATTAAACAATATTTATCTTTACTTTAATTTTTTATAAATAATATTTAATATATATATTAATTTGGATACAAAAAATATCTACTTGATAAAAATAAAATACTAAAATTAGGTAATACTATAATATTTGATTACATTATTGATCAAATTACGTTTGATGTCTTACGATTAAAATATTTTACGGGTTATTCTATGAAAGATAAAAAATAATTGAACAAAAATATTTAATTATTTAATTATAAGATTAATTATTTTTATATAAGTTTTAATATTTTAAAATAAAACTGAAGTGATTATACTATGTTGATTTTATATAAATATTTTCATATAACGTATATAATTTGACAAAGTCCAATCTATCAGTTTACACAAAAGTATTTATAATATTGTCATACAATTAAAATACCAATTTTTTTTATTTCATTTTATGATTTTTTGTTGTAATACAGGTCAATACCTAGTATAAATTAAAATATTTTATATAGTATGAGTTAGAATTTTCTTCATAAAACTAAAAATTATCTTAACTAAAATCATGTACAAAATTTAATAGTAAACTTTTTTAAAACAAAAAATTTAAAAATATATATTATAATGCGGGTTAAAAATTATCTAAAATCCACAAAAAAATTAAAAAATAAAACTAAATCATATAAATATATTTAACATAAGTTACAAGAAACTTTAAAAATCTATAATTACTAAAATTTATAATTTTCACGTGGCTTAGTGGAATTTAACAAACATAAAAAAATTAATATAGTTACCAAAAATTAATTAAATTAAATTAATATAAATACAAATATGATGCCAAAAATACAAATATAAAAATTAATTTTTTTAAAAAAAAATAAAACAAAAAATAAACCCGCCCTTGAAAGGGCGGGTGAGAATCTAGTAAAATTAATAAATTATACTCCATCCGTTTCATATTAAATGTCATTTTAGAGAAGTTTTTTTGTTACAAAATAAGTGTCGTTTTCGACTTGCGATGAAAAATTTATTAATTTTATGCTGCAGTTTATTTTTCTATTAGTTGAAATATGGTTAAGTGTATAAGTAATTGTGTTTTTATATAGAAAATATGGAAAATTAATTATTTTTTTAATCCGTGTGCAAAAACTTAAGTGACACTTATAATAAAACAGAGGGAGTACATTAAAAACTGAAAATGACATTTATTTTGTAAAGAAAAAAAAATTCTACTATAACACTTAATATGAAACGGAACATCTTAGACGCATAAAGGGGAGAAGAAAACATTGTTGTTGGGAACATAACGGTTGTATGTGTGATTAAATGATTGCTATAATCCTCATAAGAACTTTTTATTTCTCAATTGATAATGATTCAATGTCCCACGGGTAAACAAAACATGCTTAAAGGAATCATAACCGATTTTAACAAGGAGAGACCGTAGCATAACCAGAGAAGTAAAAGAACGATGTTATGAAATTAAGTCAGGTTAATATCTCAGAAAATACTTTTCATATATCTCTGTATAAAATGATTCATTGTCACACGATTGAAATACAAGATTGTAATAGAATAACATTCAAAATCGCATGATTTATTTATCAAGGTTATAAATTGTAAGAAGAAATAATAATTTGATAAAATAAAATTTAGTGGGTATGAATTATAAATAAACAAACCTCTCTCTCAAAATATAATTGTGGATTTACTACATACTATTTATATTGAAAATTTGTCTTTTACAAACATACTGACCCAATGAAAATAATAGTCTAATGGGCCTCAATATAGGATCCAGAATAAAATTGTCCTAAGCCTATATATAAAACTTAACATTTCTACAGACACCTCTATCTGCAAATTGCAATTTAACCTTTTTAATCCATCGCAAGTACAAAACATGAACACGGCTTTGAGAATTTTAGGCCCAGTTATATATTTGACACTCTAAAACTATGAAAATTTAAAATGTGATAATAAGAATCGAACTGCACACCTTGTTTAATTTTTATACGTACATAATCAATATAATTATTTAATTATTTATGTTCAAGTTGACTCCTAATAATAATATAATTTTCGATGCCCCAACCCTATGCTTGATTAGCTTGTAATCAAGCACGCCCTAACTACATGTCTAAAACTATACAAGATGATATAGCGGGAATATAACACTTTATTTTCATTATTTATTATTATATATTACTTTAGATTTTTAGTATTTGAATTTAGTAATCTCATCAAATTCTTTGGACTTCTTAGTTCATTAATTCATACAACATATAATTAATTAAAATAAATTTGTTGAATTTTATTTTATTTAACTAAATATCAGTTTGTTCTATTTACAATAGAAGAAAAAAATATTTATTGTATCCATATCTCTATGACCATTTAAATTATATAATTGATTTATTAGTAAAAAAATAAACCGCTTAATATTCAGGTTAAATACTCATGCTACAAATTAACCCAAATTGAATATTTTCCAAATATTCTATCTAGATTAGTATACATTGTATGAGTTATATAAGTTTTGTGTATACTTAAATTTTTTGACAATTTTAATAAATTATATTTATTTATAAAAGATCTATACAAAAAATTTAATCGTCGCATGATTATGAAAGAAAAACTTTCATAAATGATATGTGTGAGGTAAACAGAAATTATTTTATATGTGAAATTCAAAACTAACTAGTTTATATTGAAACGATTGTATTAATTTTTTCAAAATTAGTTAGACATATAAAATAAATTTAATTCTTGGGTGTAATCATTATTAATTATTAGTTATAGTTTAGTTGTGTACACAGATTTTTTATTATAAGACTAATTTGTATTACAGTATGAATTTTATTTAAATATATTTTGTATTTATGTGAATAATACAAAATATAAATATATCTTAATATAAAATTATATTTTAAACTGATGTCAACATTGTTACATTTGCAATTATATCAATTAAAAATTATTGACTTATATTTGGTAATAGTATCAATATAGTTGTTATCTTATACTTAAACTTATATAATTAAAATTTAATATCATTTAATTTTATTTCATATATCACAGTTACATGTCATATTTTTTACTACATGAGCAAACAAAAGAGGTTTGCGCAAACAAGGGAAGATGGCATCGAAGTAAACTCGTTGTGGTATTAACGTGGTATATTTCAAATTGTGCATAGCCATTTATGCGTTAGAATTTGTGGTTTTAGTGCGAAGAATAGAAAAAGAAATCAAGAAGTGGTTACCTAGATTGATTTGGATCAATAGAAGAACAAGTAAAAAATATCTGATACCTATTTGCCAGTAAGCAGAAGCTCTAACCGAATAAGAAGACCACCTTTAGTTGTGTTTATCGCCTCTCGGAAACGGATTAACCCGAAGTGCAGTTCTGTTCGGCTGGTGAACTGAGAATTTTTGGAGGATTTAGCAAATCCTATGGCTATAGCTTGATCTTCGACTGAAGAATTCATTGATTAAGGTATACTGAAGGATCGAGAAAGAAATTTATACAAAAGAAAAGTGAAATGATACATCTTGTAAAAAGATGTAAAGAGCAGGATCAATGATTCAAAGTAGGTAATTAGTGCAAAGTAATGGAGATTTGGAGAAGATGAAACGATGTTTATGGAGAGGAATCGTCGGAGACCATCGAAGAAGGTTGGTTTTGTCAGAAAATGTAACATGAGTCTAATGTGCCACAAACAAATTTGAGAAGCTTAAAATATTTGGCCCGTGTCTCTAAAGAAAATGTGAAGTAGCAAATGAAGATAAATGATTGACTGATTTTCCTTGCTGACGTGTACAATTTTTTCTTTCAAGTTATTTTTTGTATAGTATATAAACTTATATAATTAAAATTTAATATCATTTAATTTTACTATATATGACAGTTACATGTCATATTTTTATTAAACCTTGTCATTTTTACTGAAATAATTATGATGATGACATCAATCAATCACTTGTTAAATAATATTTATCAGGTTTCTTATTAGTAAACTAGTTTGAACATGAAAGTATACACTGTTCTCTCTCTCCTATTTCTATGAAAATCAGAGTTTTCTCACTCAACAATGAATAATAGTTAGCATTTTTTCAAAAAAAAAAACACAATTCATAACTTTTTTTCTCTAAATATTTTTGGGTTTGGTCAAAATTTGATCGGAGCACCTCATACATGTCGACATACGCATCCTGATTAACTATACAAAAAACTCTGAATCAAAAAGGAAATAAAGGAAATAAAAAATAGATTTTTGTTATATCTTTTTACAGCTCAAAACACAAACAAAACACACTTTAGGGAAACCCCACGCAATAGCCACGCACTTTCATCTAATATTTAAAAACCTTAATTTCTATCACTAAAACCCTAAGTCCCGTTTCCTACATATCTCTCTCTCTATATATACACACATTTATACATATGGCTGACCCTAAAGATCCTTTCACTGAACCTAAACCTATAAGCCAAGCTTCTTCATCGTCAGTTACTATTGTCCCATCTCGCACGTGCGGTTCTGCCTCATCCACGTGTGAAAACTCTTGTCCACTTGCTACTGTCTCTTTTGCGGCTGCTTCTTCTACTACAAGTAATGATACACTAATGGCGACTGAGGCCAGCTCTGTCTCTCGCCGGAAAAAGCATCCGCTTTACCGTGGGATCCGTTACCGGAGCGGAAAGTGGGTCTCCGAGATTCGAGAGCCTAAGAAGACGACACGTGTATGGCTCGGTACTTATACTACGCCGGAGATGGCTGCCGCCGCTTACGACGTGGCGGCTTTAGCTCTTAAAGGCCGAAAAGCCGTCTTGAACTTCCCGGAGTCTGTCGGGAGTTACCCTCTTCCGGTTTCCTCCTCCGCAGCTCATATCCGAATGGCTGCCACCACGGCGGCGGCTACTGTTGGGGCGGCGGCTGCGGCTGTTAAGGGAGGTGAAAAAGAGGCCGTTGAGGAAGTTGCCGATGTGGTGGGATCTTCAGCTATAGAGTTTGTGGATGAAGAAGAGCTACTGAACATGCCTGGTTTGCTAGAAGAGATGGCGAAGGGGATGATGGTGGCTCCGCCGTGGATGGGATCTCCTCCGTCGGATGATTCGCCGGAGAATTCGGAGGGAGAGAGCCTCTGGAGTTACTGAGTTAGTTTTGTGTTTGTATGCGTTGTTTACTCTTATGCGAGTCATCTTGGTTTCTTTGTCATGATGATGATCACTTATCTGAGATGCTTTGTTAAATAAATCGTATGTTTTTCTCACTTTGTAAGATTCAAGAAGATAATTTATTAACAATTTCAGTCACATTTGTGTTTTGGAGTGTTCTTGAATTAGGGCTCTGGGGCCTTCATGAAGTTTGGGATTAGGGTTTTTATTAGCTTGTCTAGCCATTGTCTCTTATGTTTTGATGCTAATTTGTGAACACTTTCATGAATATCTAAATTTTGTTACGCAGTTTTCATTTATTTATTTAAAAGAAATGGTACAAGATGAATTTCGTCTAAGAATCTTTCAGACTAGTTAAAGAAAGGCAATGTTAGATGACATAAAAAAAAAATGTTCTGAAAAATGGTTTAGCTGGTGGTGCCTAGATGTCCGACTAGACGGAAATAGACCTTAGCGAAAATAATTTTTTTAATCCGATTTATGTAACTCAAATTGGTTTAAACTGATTTAAATTAATTAAATTGGTTTAAATTAAATCAAAACAATTTAAATAAATTTGAAGTGGTCTAATTAAACAATAATATTAATGTAAGTCCACAAATTTGTTTAATTTACTTTTTGTATATATAATCTTCACATTCATTAAAATAATTTTATAATTAAATCCAAAATTAAATGTAAATATAATATATATAAAAGTAAACTAATAATATGTATTCCGAATAATCGTCATAGTCGGTGGCACTCTATAAAATACATGGTTATCGTCTACCAAAGGCAATGTGGAACAATAGGGATTCAATTCAGGCCACGCCGAGAGCTTAAAATCAAGTCTTGAGCAGTTCCGATGCCAGTATAGGTTCATCGTACAAGTTATAAAACATAAAGATTCCTAAAATTTATTTTTAAATATCAAACTATGCGATTAACAACTTTCCTTGTGTATTTTAGAAATCCAGAGATATCCATATATATATATGGATAAATGTATTTTAAGACACATTTTGGGAACATAACTATATATGGTTACATATCTAAAGTCGTACTACATCAATTATGAAATTGCAAAATACTCCATCCGTTTCATTATAATAGATGTTTTTGAAAAATAATTTGTTTCATAAAGATAGATTTTTTGTGTTTTCTATGAAAATATTACAAGTTTCAAAAAAATTAATTAAATTTCTTGAGCTATTATTGGTCAAAAATTATTAAAAATTGAAAATTACAGAAATCGATATATTTTTTATAGTGATTTAATGCGTTTTCTTGATATGTGTGACAACTCCAAAACATCCATCTTTATGAAACCGAGGGAGTATGTTTTTTGTTTTGTTATGCTTTCACAAAGCAGGACAATAACAGAGATCAGATACACTTTATAGTGGGATATGTTTAGTATTTAATTAAGCTCTAAGTAGTTAATTAGATTTCCTTCACTTCAGTATATATGTTTTTAGTTCTAAAGCTTGCGTTATATCATGTATACATATATTGATATACATACATGCTGTACGTAAGGCTTCTTACACTCAATCTCGATTAGAAAAATAAAACTAACAAAATATATATCTTACTAACACTCTGGCACTTTTCTAATAACCACTATATGGGTTCAAGATCAGATTTTGTATCCTACTTGATTGTATTGTGTCATTGGCTAAATTCAGTTATATGGATACATGTATGCCTGAATTAAAATGTTGAACCTACTTCTAGGAGCATGGATTTTGGGGATGCACTCATTCACTCACTGACTCACACTCACATACATATACACATAATATATATAGCATTGTAAAAAAAACAAAGACAGAAAATGCGGCATTGTATAAATTTCTATATATCGTATCTGACGCTAAAACAATGTGATATGTGAAAACAATATTTAAATTTGACATGTCGGAAGTCTCAACATTGAACTCTGATAGTGGGCATTGAACTACCGAACCCAATCAATTTTTCTTCTTACTTATCTCTACTACTTTTTGAAGCATCATGACATGTAGGGGTGGCAAATTACCCAGAATACTAAAAGCCTAACTGAACCAATCGAATTTAAAAGGATAAACATCTAAATAATATTTGTTTTAAATATTTTTGATATTTAAACTGAATCCATACTAAATTGAGAATTAAATAAATGTTTTAAATATCTCAAATATAATATATTCAAAATAGTATAGTTCGATTTAAAATTAGACATATTAGTTAATTTTAAAATTATAATATTCACATTATCTAAAATTATTAACTTATTAAAAATTATCTAAATCACTAAATGTGTTTACTTGATTTACCTAAATAATTTGGTATTTTTATTCAAATTATTCAAAATTATCAGGAATTGCAGAACTTCTTGATAGCATTATAATACAGAGCAACTAGCATTTAACTTTTATTTATATTGGTAAAAGTTAGATGTTAATATAATTTCATTTCTTTACGTTTTTTAAATGGTAAAGGTAGGGGACAGGTTTCACTTTGTGGGTTAAAATTACCAAGATGTTTAATTTTCTCTATAGTGATCATTTATCATAAAACTTTGTCTTCTTTTCACTTTGTCAAGTAGGCCTATCTCTTCTGATTTAACATTTGTGCTGTTTGTTTTTTTGCTTTTTATCTTGTGCGACCATCATTGATATTTGTCGATATGTAATCGAATTAACATTAGCTGTGTACAATTCCATAAATTAACTCTAATGTTAGTCAAAATATATTAATTAATAAGAAATGAGTGATGGTGATGAACGTGGATTGATTAAGATATATTAACATATAGATCACTAAAGACATGTCTATTAGATAGGGAGTCTGAAATCCAACCCAAAATATAAGAATAAGTTTCTTTAATTAGTTAATTTTTTGCTTTATCATTTATTTTTTTAAAAAATATCAAATTATAACGACTTATGCTGAGATATCCAACAGAGTCTCTTAGCAGTAATAGTGCTCTGAGGTCTTAAGTAGTTCCTTCTTATTTGATTCATGTATCTTTAGTAAATATGTTAAATTCATTGTCAGTTTTAGTTTTTTTTCATACATGTTACTGAGAAATTAGTAAACAAATGTTTTTGAATACATCAAAACAGTTAAGGCGTACAATTCCTTTTTTCTTTTTATCTTGATCTTTGGCTTCTGTAAGACTTGAGTTATGATGCCTCGTGCGTTTTTTTGAATGACAAAAAAAAAACTAGATTGGACCAGAAATAAATCATGTTCTTTCTGTTTCAGTTTAATTGTCCAGTAAGATTTTCAACTCAAAATAAAACCGAGCTATGAAGCTTCGTGCGTTTTTTGATGAAAAAAAAGTTTAGATTCCAATACCCATTTTCATTGGACCATGAATAAATTATACTTTTCCGTTTTAATTTAGAGTAAGATTTTCAATTCAAAATAAATGTCGTTCTAAAACAGCAATACAAAATTTATTAATTTTTATGCTAAATAACTCTTTATATTTATCTGTTTATTTTTTATTGGTTGAAATAAGCTTAGCTATATAGATTATGTTATTTTTATTTAGAAAATATATAAAATTAAAAAAAAAAATATGTTTACACAACTCTACAACCACAATTAAAATGAAACGAAGGAAATATTAAACTTTTTTTTGAGAACAGATTCTTCCCAACAAATCTGAACCCTTATATTTTTACTAGGTGATTTAAGATTTTTGTGTGTATTTTACAAAGTCCTAATTGACGTCTGTAGATGTGTGTATTGTTTCCGCAGATTAGCAATGTTAGTCTTCGAGAATGTTCTAGAACCCATTTGGAGGATGGCATTTTTCTGTTATGTATCCAAAAACATTAATCAAAGAATTTATGTTCAGCTTGGAATTTTGATGAAATATATGAGTGGAGGAGTGTATGTATGTTTCCGAGAAGGATAGAAACTAGTATAAGATTTTTCCAAATTAGAAGTCTACTGATCCAAGATAAACCATACTAACTTGATACTTAAGAATGAAAACATATGTTAAGAAGATATTTAATAGTGTTTGTACAATTTTTAATATAAGAGTCACGTCAACCTCAGTCGTGAAATCTCTGTCGGGATATCAATTCCCTCTAAATCCTTAGATTAGGACCCAAGAAAAGGATGAATATATTATAGGTAAGTGCCATAGATGTTATCTACCTCTAGGTGGTCTTGTTCAAGCTGTGATTAATAGAATTTGGGGAATGAGTTGTAAGGTTACTTGCAAGAAGCTTTGTGATTCATCTTGTCTTCTAAGCCTTCACAGGTTTCAATCTTCTCATCAAATACAGAAGGTACCACTGCCTTGTTGTGGATATTGATCTCCTCCTACAACAAAGTGAAATGCAGCCTCATTGTCACCAACTATCCATCAAAAGGATCTACGGGCTAATGAAAACTTATCCTTACTACTTCTGATTATGATGCCACTGTGACTCTACATCGTCTAACCATAGAGAAGGAAAGTCTTCAATTTGAACTCGACATCAGTCCACGCTTGCAACTTGTCTTGGAGGTTGATTCTCAGGTACCTTTGGTTCCATTAAATGGTTTTTTTGACTGCCATGGTACACCTATAAGATCCACTACTGTCTCTTCTTATCCATGGTTTCAACAGGGGAATCACACTGCATCACCAAACTCATTCAAGACTTTCACCCTGATAGTAGATTCTCAATCTACTCTACAACACTCATTATGAATTTTCTCCATCAACCATTACCGACAATGAAGTCCAAGAATCTTGATCTCTTAACCACAACACTTCAAACTAGTGTATTCGAAAATCCTTGTTGTTTTAAAGTGCTATGAGTTGTGGATGAAGTTTAAACTGAGCCATCTAGCTCTCTCATCTTGACAAGGGGTGGGAGGGAGACAAAGCCTTTTATAAAGTACCAAGACATGGAGTGCAAGACTGTGAGAGGGAGAAGAAAGCATAGCCGGCGTGGTCACGGTTATTTTACTCGCTACAGTTTACATTGCATTGTTGGTTTCTTCTAAGTTTTGCCTAAGTTGATTCATTGGTTAGGATGCAACTTCTTCATGAAGATTGTTTCATGTAATCTTTTTTCACAATAAGGTTCTTTTGTCTTATCTTGTAAACGTTTATGTTATTTTAATTTGAAATTTTGTAGTAAAAAATAAGGTCACGTCAACCTTCTACATGGCAGATTTTCAGTACAATCGATTTTTAGAGTTTATGAAAAAAAAACGCTCAAACTTGCAATTACCAAAAACAATGTTTCAGTCGAAAAGACACCTACCACTACAAGCTTTTTACCCATAAGAAATCTATGCAATTTAAGAAACTTTTTAGAAGGTTTAAACACACTTTCTGAAGTAAGAAAATTGATGCGTAAAAGGAAAGTAGTCCTGGTGTGTACTACTAATTGAGCAGCTATAATTCTTTGAACGTTCAAACACGCTTTTGGAAATAAGAAAAATGTTGCCCACAAATTGATAATGTTATATATGTAACCAACTGCGACTGAACAGCTATAACTTGTAGTAGAGGAAAAAGGTGTGCTAGTACAAAACCCTTAGGCCATGTTCAAAGGGGGAGCACTAACCATGTGCTTGGGCTTAAAAAAATAGAATTTAATTCGAAAATGGGCTTAGATCAGTTTGGGAGGTCCAGAAGAAGATCAGTGTTTAGGGTATGTGCTGGTGTACGTGGCAAGCAGGTATTGGCCCAAAATTAAAACGAAAACAAGGGAGACCGAAATTAGGGCATCGCACTTTCAATCTCTCTCTCTCGCGAATAGAGGAAAGGCGACGGCGACGGCGACGAAAGGGAGACCAATCTTGTCTCTCATCTTTTCTCTCCTCCTCACCGACGGCGACGGCGACGAAAGGCGACGGCGACGAAAGGTATTCTTGTCTCTGATCTTTTCTCTCTTCGTCTCCTCGTCTCTGATCTTTTCTCTCCTCGTCTCCTTCGTTTTGTCGTTCACATCGATATAGATTTAGGTTTAGGTTTCGATTTAGGTTTCGATATAGGTTTCGATTTAGGTTTCGATTTAGGTTTCGATTTAGGTTTCGATTTTAGGTTTCGATTTTAGGTTTTGATTATTAGGTTTCGATTATTAGGTTTCGATTATTAGGTTTCGATTTAGGTTTCGATTTAGGTTTCGATTATTAGGTTCTCTTCGGTCTCATCGATCTCATTGTTTAGGTTTAGATTTAGGTTTCGTTCATTGTATTCATTTGATTTGGTTCACTATTAAATCGACTTCAAGTTGTATATAACATTCTCTTTTGTTTTGTTTCTGAGGATTCAAGTTGCGGATACTCAACAGGCTGAGAGTTCAACCGGATAAGCAACAACAAAGAAGCTTTTACCGAGAGTAAAAGGTTAGTCTTCTGTTTTTTAAATAGCCGATGCTTGAATTGAGTGTTTGTTGTGTTTAGATAGCTTTTCTCGTGTTTCTGTTATTGAGTGTTTGTTGTGTTTAGATAGCTTTTCTCGTGTTTCTGTTTGTTGTGTTTAGTTGAATAGTTTAGCTAGCTTTTGTTTTCGGCTTTCCTTTTCTCGTGTTTCAGTTTGCTTTGAGTTAACTAGTGGGTTACCAATTGTTTCCTAGTTTCATTGGTTTAGTTCCCAAAACAATAAAGTGATATGAAAGCTAACCATCAATACTTTGACTTAAATGATATTGTAAACTTTAACAAAACACTCTAATGTCTGCAATAAGTGTCTGACTTGATTGAAGTAGGTAATAGTTATTAGGTAAGAATTAACTACAACTACTCCCATTTAAACCCGAGATTGTGAACTCAATCTCTCTTCATCGTCTTCTTCTTTGTATGAATTCATTCCTATGGATTCAAACAATAATCCTAGTCAGTCTCAATCATACTTTAGTCTTCAAAACTTCCCTTATGATAGATTTTCTGCCAGTCTAAACTTCTCCTCTGCTCAAACCCAAACCCCTTTTCTTAGTCCACGACCGAGTTCTCAGCCTTCTAGTCAAGCAGAAGAGACACCAGAAGAGCGTAGGGAGAGAACATCTGACGGATGGTATTTACCCCGAATGGGCGACATTTGTTAAATCCATCCCACGACCACAACACCCGAAACATCGTTTGTTTGCAGAACATCAAGAAGGTGTACGAAAAGATGTTGAGCGTGCATTTGGAGTCCTCCAATCTAGATTCGCGATGATTAAAAATCCATCTCTTTTATGGGCGAAAGGTAAAATTGCATATATTATGAGAGCATGTCTCATACTCCATAATATGATTGTTGAAGATGAACGAGATTCATACTCTCTCTATGACGAACACGAATTCGAACAAGAAAATGAAACCGGAACCACTCCGTCTCGTTCGTTTTCAGTAAGCAGGGCTTCGAATATCAAGGGTTTCGGTGATGGTCACACAAGAATTCGTGATAGACAAGCACATCACCAATTAAAAGAGGATTTGATTGAGAATATATGGAATAAATTTGGACATTAAACGTTGTATTAATTAAATAAAATGTTTGTATGTTTAATTAAGTAATAATTAAATAAAATGTTTGTATGTTTAATTCAATAAAATGTTTGTATGTTTAATTTGGAATTGTATTTTGTGTTTTTTTTTATTTTCACATCAATTTTAGTATAAATTTTCTTCTCTTATTATTTTATTAATTTTTTAATTTTAAGCACACCCATAAACAAAGTGATCTCCCTTTGAGTATTCCCCATGTTCTTAAACAAAATACATTCTTTTACTAATATTTTAATCCTAAGCACACTCTTTAGTGTGCCCCCTTTGAACATGCCCTTACCACAAAGTTAGCTAAACACAACACAAACTAATTGCGTAAATATGGTTATAGCCCCAAAAAAAGTGTTCAGTAACAGAGAGGAAGAAAACACAACTGTAAAAGTACTATTGATTAAAGGGTTAACAGAGAAAATCAATCTCTCTCTCTCTCTCTCTCTCTCTCTCTCTCTCTCTCTCTCTCTCTCTCTCTCTCTATATATATATATATATATATATATATATATATATATATATTATGTACTATTTTTTGTCAAGTATTTTTCGACTCTAAGCTCTCACATCAAAATTTACAACGGTTAAAGTCTTTACTAAAGGAATAATTAGATTTCTTAATATATAATTAACACAAATTAAAAATAATTTTTTTAAATTTGATAATTCTCATTATCTATAAATAAGTTATATAATGCTATCCAAAAAAAATTACATTATAAATTTTTAAATTTATATAAAAATTTGAATTTTTGAAAAAGATAAATCATTTTGTATAAAATTTTATGTATACATGTCTTTTTTCAAATTTTTATTTTACATGATAAAATATAATTCTATTATTATGAAAAACGTTTTCATATATAAAGAATCTAATATTAATTTATTGCTAAATATTTCAAACAGATGAGTGTTTTCAAATTTATTTTAAGTAATAAAAATATTTAAACTGTGATAATATTTTGTATATAATTTTATGTAGACATGAGTTTTTTGAAATATATTATACATGATAAATATAATTTTATTATAATGAACAACTTTGTCCATATAAAAAACTGATATTTAATTTAGTGCTAAATAATGTAAGCATATGAGGGCTTTCAATTTTATTTTATGTTATTAAAATATTTATATTGTGATAAAAATTATAAATAAATAATTTACCGTATAATTTTTTATTAAATATTTTGAATGTTTTAACAATAACTGATTTTAATGGTCTTTGAATCGATGATATTTTTATCTATAAATATTTTTAAAACTATTATGCTTGCATACGAGGATAAAACATCTAGTATTAATGTATTTCTTAGAGAGGAGACAATAAATATCGTTCTCTACTTTTTGTTGTTGTTGTTGGTATTATCGTTTGATGAGGTCATTATTAATTTGAATTTTTGTGCAAAATAGCTAACCGTATCTGTATATTACCAAAACAGCAAACCATAAAAACATAGGTAGTTTATGATTATCTACAGACGTACATTGTAGGTTATGCCATATGTAAGAATTTTTTAAAGTATATAGTACTACCTCCGTTACACAAAAATAAAAGTTTGGAAAAAAATTCTCTCACAAAAATATGATTTAGTAACAAATGAACAATATTTTTGTGTAAGGGAGAGAGTATCATTTCTGGTTCATTTATTTCTTGAGTGTGAATATTGATGAAGTCGACAAAAAAAGGTGACAACTTGTATACGATTTTATTTGTTTATGGACTTCCCAAAATTCCAAGGAGTGATAGTATGCTTAAAGTTGTTTCTCTTTTATATAGAAAACGGAACCACTGCATCATCAACTATGTAAATACAAAGAATCTAGCAACGAAGTTAAGTTGTTAGAAGATAATATATCAAATTCATATACCATCATATGTGAATTATTATTTTTATTGTACGTATATGCTTTTCGTAGCTTTTCCTGAGAATACAAAACAAACGTCCGTCTTAACCTCTGAACTAGATTTTAACCCGCGCTGAAGCCCGGATAATTTTTTGATGAAAATTTATATAATCATCTTTTTATTTAAAGTAAATTTGGGTATAAAATATGTAATCCGGAATCTAATCGAATCCAAACCATAAAAGTCTGATTCATACATACCCAATTCAGAATGTAAGAAATATGAAAATGAGTCTTGTAGGATGGTATAAAAAAATATACGAACCCGAAATGTTATTAGCTGAACCCGAAAGGGTAACCTAAAAGCTGAAAAGTCCAAAAAATCCAAAAAACGATCCAAATATCTAAATAATCACAAATATAAATATATACTTCAAATATTCAATTCTATATTTTTTGAAATGATATTTACAAATAAGTATTAAGTTTTAAATAAGTACTTTAAATATTCAATTTTCTATAAATAAGTATTTATTTCTTATGTTTTGCTTTTTAATTTTGGATTTAACTTTGAATATATCTAAACTGAACCAATATAACCCAAATATGAATGATATATGGTTACTTTATGCATTTTAGGATGTGGTAAAAATTAGAACCAAAAACAATACGTTATATCTGAATATGATTCGTACTTACAAATTTACCAGAATGAGACTTAAGATATAATATAAATTAGAATCAAAATTCAAAATATCTAACACGTATTCCAAAGATATTTGAATGCCTACACATAACTTTAAAGTGTGTTTTATATTTTTAAATTAGTTTTATTTTTGATAAAAAAATTCATGTTTGTTGGAATAGTCAGTAAAATTATACTCATAAAAATATCAATAATTATATATTCCAGTATATCATAAAATATTTATAGTAACTAATTATTAATATTTATTTTATCATATATATATATATATATATATATGTGTGTGTGTGTGTGTGTATATCTAATTTTAATACTCTATCTATAAGAGTTATATTATGTATTTGGTGAAAGTTTTGAAGAATTTATTTCTTAAATTTGGATTAAAGTACAATTTTATATTTATATGGATTTGTAGGCATATATAATTCTTTTTATATTAGTAAATAAAATATAATTGATTAGTTATTCAAATTTAGTGTTAATATAAACAGAATTGATTATTTTTTAAAAAAATAACAATATATTAGTTATTTAGTTCCTTAGTTTTAGGGTGATGTATATATTTAATAATAATTAAGTTAGGTAAAAATAAAAATAATATGAAAGCTACTTAAATACAACAGTCCAACTTAGACTATTTGTAAGTAGATAAAAAATAAGACTCTATTTTAATAGAGTAGATTTTAACTATTTACTAATATAGGTCAGACATCCTTATATATATGTGTGAATTATTCGACTCTAAATTGTAATTATTAAATTTTATCATAAAAAAGTAATTATTTTGAGCTCTACAAAACTTAGTGCCAGTCTTGAATTCTCTAGTTTGCCAATAACGTTTTGGACAAGTCAGTTTGCTAATTTTTGTCGGACTTAAAATAATACTTCTTCCGTTATAAAAATATATATGTTAGAAAAAAAATTGTTTTAAAAAATTACAATTTTTATATTTTTAATGCATAAATTAATAATAAAATAAAAATTTTAAATTCTTAATCAAAATTTTATTAGTTAAAAGTTATAGGAAATAGTTAATTGTGGGAAATAAGACATTGATAACTAAACTTTTTAATATTTTTTTACTAAGTGTGAAAGTTATAAAACATCTAATCTATTAAATTAGAGTCTTATAACTTTTTGATGCGTGATATTTTTATTTGGACCAATTATTAGAAAGTTAATCAAAATATACATAGTTTAAGTATAATATTTTTTAATATCTTAATCAAAAGCAATTAAACAATTTTTAAAAAAAAATCTAACAAGATCTTTTTAGAATCTTTTTTAAATTTATTTTCGTAATTAATTGATATAAATTATAATCTTCACTAAAATATAATCATAAATTAACATTAACTCAGTTTTGATTTCAAAACAATTTTTTAAATCATATAAAATATTTTAATTATATTTTAATGATAATTAAAAATTAAAATAATTATTTTCAAAGTATATCTAATTTTTTTTAAGAATTATTTTAAATATTTATTTATATTTTCAATAAAAAGATATTAAAATACATCTAATCTATTAAATTTGAGTCATATTTTGTTTTTCATTTGTTATATTTAAATTTTGAACTATTAAACACATGTTCATCTAAATCGTTTAGATTACATATATAACATATTTATTTATACATGTAATTTATCATAAATATGTTCAACCAATTTAAATCAAATTATTCATTAATCCGAAACCAACCACAATGTATTTCGAAAATAAAATCACATCTATATAATAAACAATTCACATATCTTACATTCCTTAATGTTTATAATTTTTCAAACAACTAATTAGTTATAAAAAGAATCATGTATATTAAATCTAATTTTTAACATATCCTATATTCACTAATACATTTAATTAAAAAGCGTAAAACACATTCAAAATAGATCATATAAAAATTCATTTTCTAAAAAATCTCAAACCATATGAAATGGATGGGAAAGTAAGGTTAAGGTTAATAGTTCAAAGTGACACATTAAAGTTAGAGTTGGTGTAGATTTCTCGTTGTAACTTCATATACAAATACTTATATTAGGTATTCAGAGCTCTGTTACGACATACGATTCTTCTAAAATGTAGAAACAACAAACTTAAATAATCTATAAAGATAAATAAATGTTTAACTATAAAAATTAAACTTAACCGTATATAGCGAGAATTCTATTGTAGTTTATCTTTTCAAAACCAAGAGTACTAAGTAATTAGTGCTGTATAAATTATGGACTGCCATTTATTGTTATAGATGACATGTACGACAACAAAATAATGCAATGTACGCGGCATACCATAATGTAGTATTTTATATAACAAGGAGTAATTGGGACTAAATTCTAATTGATCCTTTAGATAAAGTGTTATTATTATTGAAGCGTCTGTGCATTGTTATAAAAAAAAGGTGATAATACTTTGACTGACCAAATCAAAATAAAAAATTTCAAAATCATATAAAACACTTTATTTTATTAATAATTTATTTTCTTTTTAGCTTAAAAAATTATTGTTTGATCAAATAAATTACTAGTTTTTCAATTATATATCCAGATAAAACTAAATAACGTATACTTACTTTTCCTTATGACAGTTTCGTTTAACTATTGATATTAAGATAGTTGAATAATCCAGAACAAAGTTCACATTCAATATCTTACATATTAAGAAAGTATCCAAAGAGAATAGTCGAAATTCGATTTACCATGGACTTTGAACGAGCAGAAACATTGAATTATTTTGTTGTCAACAAAAGAAAGAAATGTAATTTGATAAGAATATAAGTTTTAGTTATGATTTTGTTGACTAAAAGTAAAAAGTCGTTAATATGGCCGACACGGTCCTACTTTTATTTCACTTACTTTTTTCTTCGTTGTGGTAGTTCATATCTCATTGTAACGTTTCATGCAGCTGAGAAATTAAAAAAGAAAAATCACTCTTGAATTTAATTAGTTAACCAAAAGTTTTGGATGCTTTTAAAGATATATAGTCAGTAAGCCATCTCTATCATGTATTTTTAGTGCAAAATGAAAAGTTGTTATTACATTGGAACTGCTAAAGTTACATATCAAGTAAATGGGTGCAAGATTACTTCCAATGCAGACACTACAAGAAAAGTCGCCCTTTACTAGGACGTGTATTCCTCGTAATTTCCTAGTAAATGGTCATTTACTAGGAAATTACGAGGAATACACGTTTCCTCGAAACACGTTCATCGTAAAATCTTTTTCCTCGTAAGGTCGTAGAAAACTTACGAGGAAACATTTCCTCGTAAAAGCGTGGGTATTGTTTCCTTGTAAGCCCCTTGTAGGGTTTCCTCGTAACATCGTAGTAATATTTTCCTCGTAAGATCGTAGTAAAGACTTACAAAGAACTTACTAGAATCTGTTACGAGGATTTTGCTTCGAAATGTTTTTTTTCCTTTTTAAAAAATTAATTATAAATATAATTATTTAATTTTAAAAAAATAAAAAAATCAAATTATAAATAAAAACTAAAAAACAAAATATTTTATAAATAACTAAATAATATACAGAAAGTTTTAAAATTCATAATATACAATTAAAAATAAAAAAAACTAGGGATGGTGGTTGTGAAATTGCTGAACGAAGTCGTCCTGGCTCGGGAATTCCTCTCCATAGTTGGTGGCCGGCTGTGACTGTGATGGTGGATGCTGTTGGCTTGGAATCCCTCCGCGTTCCCGTCTCTGACGCAACATCTCCTCCAAATGCGGGTTTCCAACCGCCATAATCTCGAGGACATCGGTGAGAGAAGTGACATGCTCGGTGAGCGAAGACAACTCCGAGCGTAGCTGAGCATTGACATCGTGCTGCTCCTGATGATAAGACGATGTCGCTGCAGGGACATCGTTAACCGAGCCAATCCCGATGATACGCCCCTTTTTCCTAGGGGCGACCTGTAAATAAAAATATTAATAACATTAAGAAATTTTTTTTAAAAAAATTAAAATTAATAGTAAAACCAAATTATTTACCTCCTCGTAAATCTCATCCACTTCAACAGTGGATAATATGAGTGGAGTCCCAGTCTGTTGAGTCAACTGGGTTTGGCGTTCGTCAACTCGGGCAACAACCTCGTTGTAGATCCCCTCGGAAGCAGGATCTACAAACTGCCCAGCCTTGTTCCGGTGGGTCCTCTCGTAAAGGTCTTTCAGAGATGGAAGAACTCATGTCTCCTTAGCCTAAAATTAATTTATAAAATTAAATATTAATTTGGAATATTCAAATAAAATAAAAATTAAATAGTTATTAAAAATCATCTTACCATGTCTAGACGAATTCCCGCGTGAGGTTTTCGACCCGTGGTGTGAAGCACCTTCGTGTTGCCATGCTCGTCTTTGGTCATGCGGTTCCCGGAGTTTGTGTTGGAGGTTCTGACCGAGTCTGGCAACTCCCAATAGCTGATGAGGCCATCCCACACCGTGGTTGTGAGGCAATCGGGTTTCCCGGCCTCGTAACCATCCACCTAATTTTTAAAAAAAATAGAATTAATTAAAGTCAGTATATAATATTTTTAAAACTATATATATATTATAATTTATAAATCTATACATGATAGTCGCCCTTCCAATTGTAGACCATGTCGAGCAATCGTGCTCTTGCCTTGGCCTCAAACTCCTTCTTCACCCGCTGGTGAATCCCAATAGACCAACGATACTTTTGCTGTAACCAGAAAAAATAAAAGACGGATTAGTTCAATAATATTAATAATTTTAAATAATTAAAAATAAATTAACTAATTAAACTTACAGCGAATGATTTGAACCACGTCTTTTTTGTGTGGCTCGCCGTCATCTTCCAGTTTGGAGCTGGATCGGAAAAGTATCCCTTAATACAGTCCGAGACGCTAGATCCGACACAATTGTCAACACCAAACCTGGAAAGACATAAAATAAATCATCAATTAGATGAATTTCTAAATATTTTGTTAATTAAGAAATAAATTAAAAAAACTTTTTAAAAATTAAAACATACCATAATACGTTTCGGCCGTCCCTTCGGATAGGGTCTAACTCTGCGAGCCCTTCTCTGCCTGGAAGGGCCAAAATATCCTCCACCGTGTACACCGCAAAGGGTGCGTTCGGCGGCACATCCAAATCGGGATGAACCCCGACCGGTGGAGGAGGAGGAGGAGGAGGATGTGGTTCCCGGGACGCCGTAGAAGCTCCATGAGTCTCGGGAATCGAAGATGAACCGGGAGTTGACGAAGATGAACCCGGAGCATCCTAACGCCCAAACATGTCTCCGTAGTGACTCCCCTCGAGAGACGACGTCCTCCTACCGGCAGCCTTAGCAAGCTTGCTCTGTCTAGGCATCTATATTTAAAAAAAAAAAAAATCGAAACATTAATTCCCCGTATAATTTAAAAAAAAAACACTAAATAAAAGTAAACCAACATAATCTAAATTCCCTAAACTAACCACCTAATCTAAATTCTCTAAACTAACCACCTAATCTAAATTCACTAATCTAATCACCTAACTACGAATTAGAGAGTACCTTTAGAGGATTTAGAGAGAAGGTTACTAGCAAATGAGAAACTGGATTGCTCGAGTATATATAAGGAATTTGGTTTCTTCGTAAAGCCCTAGTAATGTTACTAGGACCTTACGAGGAAATAGATATGTCCGTGTTTCTATTTCCTCGTAAGGTCCTCGTAAGGCAGTTGCTAGGCCTTTACGAGGAAACTAGCTTACTAGGAAGTAGTTATGCCCGCGTTTGTTTCCTCGTAAAGCCCTAGTAAACCTTACTAGGACCTTACGAGAAAACAGCTATGCCCGTATTTTCTATTACTAGAGTTTTACGAGGAAAAGGTTTATAAATCCCTAAACTCGAAACCCCAAACCCCAGACCACAACTTCCTTAACTTATAACCTCTTCTACCACCAAACTCCTAACCTCTTCTACACATAAACCCCAAACCCCAAATGCAAATTGATTTTGTGATTAAACAAACTTAAAACATATATAATCCAAATTTATTTTTGTGATTAAACAAACTTATAAACATACATAATTCATTCGGATACATTGTCGTCATCTGTTGAAACATCATCATTTTCTAAAAACTCGTCATCTACACCTTCGTCCATTGAGTGATCAGAAACATCTTCGTATTCACGATTATGCGGATCAATGAGTAAGAACTCATCAATTTCTACTTCAGCTACCTCGATCTCATTGGTGTTTTCTTCTTGTAATGATGGTTCATATCCAGGGATTATTCGTCCTCGAGGTGTAACTTTGATAACAGCTAACCAGTTTATTCCCGAGGTAGTAATCCGAGGGTATGGAATGAAGCAAACTTGATCTGCTTGGGAAGCTAATATGAAAGGCTCGAACTTTTTGTACCTATGAAAATAAATATCATTATGTAAAATGTAATTAATATTGAAAACCTGGATATTAAAAAAAAAAGAATTTGGTGTACCTTCGTCCACCGTTGACATCAAATACACCGTTCTTGTTAATCCGAACACCTCTGTTTACGACGGGGTCGTACCACTCACACTTGAAGATAACGCATTTCAAACCCATACTCGGGAATTGAACTTCATAAATCTCCTGCAAGATCCCGTAGAAATCTGTTTCGTCTTTTACACATATTCCATAATTACTTGTCGCCCGGTGTCTACCATAGTCATAGGTATGAAAAATATAGCCTCGGGTGAAATACATCGACGATGTAGTGACCTTTGCAACTAGACCTTGAAGTAATTCGCGAAACCATGCGGGATACTCAGGATCGTCATAATCAACCTGCAACAAAAAAATTAAATAATTAGACATTAAACTACTTTGCTAATGTATGCATACAATTTAAGTAATAAATAAATACATGTTTCCTCAACCACTTGATAAAGTGTTGATCTTTCCTTTTGTCTAACTCAGTTGTCGATATACCATGTATTGCTTCCTCGACTTGAGTCTCAAATTGACTGTAAAATCATATATGTTATGTATTATATTTAATATTGAAATATATATATATATATATATAGTGTATGTTTATATATTTACCTTTCAAAATAAGCAATCAATGGATGCTCGCAATTAAGAAGAATATAAAGGTGTGCACTATGGACGTCTTCATCACTCGACCACCAAACCTCTTTCAATTTCCCACTCAATCGCCCAATTTGACAAAAGATGTCTGGAACATCGTCTTTCATATATGTCGGCACGACACCACCATCATCATATCTTCTTGGAGCTCGTTTCCTTGTACGTACTTTCGGTGCAAAGTAGTACGAAGTGAAATGTGATGTTTCTTCCGTCAAACTTCCCGCCACAATAGAACCTTCAACTCTTGCTAGGTTTTTGGCTTTTCCTTCCAAAGTTTTCATGGCCCTTTCATACTGATACATCCATCCATAATGCACGGGTCCACGAAGTAATGCCTCATACGGGAGGTGGACAACTAGGTGTTCCATGACGTCGAAAAAAGTTGGCGGGAATATTTTCTCCAAGTTGCAGATTAAGACGGGGATGTTTTCATGAAGTTGTTGGACAACTTCCACTTTAAGAGTGCGGGTGCTCAGATCCCTAAAAAATACTCCAATTCCTTATATATATACGAAAACAAAAATTATCCATATTAATATATATATATATATATAGAGAGAAATAAATTAATCATGTCACCGTATTATATTAATTAATTACCTGAAAGTGCTTCATGTAATTTTGCTGGTAGTAGCTCCGCAAACGCAAAGTGAAGTAGTCGCTGCATAAAGACATGACAATCATGGCTCTTCATCCCGGAGAACTTTTGCCCTTTCTCAACACATCTTGAGAGATTTGAAACATACCCATCAGGGAACTTCACTTCTGAAGCCACCCAGTTGAACAACGAAGACTTTTTTTCTGATGACAGTCTGAAAATTAGAACTGAAACTTGCCCATTGCTTTTTATATGTAGCTCACTCCTTGAGCAGATATCGAGTAAGTCCAACCTTGATTTTACGTTGTCTTTCGTCTTCCCTGGGACATTCAATATAGTGTTCATGATATTCTCAAAAAAGTCCTTCTCTATATGCATCACATCGAGGTTGTGGCGCAAAAGAAGATCTTTCCAATATGGCAATTCCCAAAATATACTCTTTTTGTGCCAATTGTGCTGAACACCATAATAATCAGGCATATTACTGGGAACATGCCAATTCCCACCACGAGGAGCTGTTTCTAGAGCACCGTAGTAATCGATTTGCGCTTCGATTTGTTCTCCAGTTAAATATGGAGGAGGAGTGTCCCTGACAACCCTTTTGTGCCTGAACAATTTCTTGTTTCTTCGGTATGGGTGGTGAACCGGAAGAAATCGACGGTGACAATCGAACCAACTAGTCTTCCTACCATGCTTCAACTGAAATGCATCTGTCATTCCATTACAATATGGACAAGCTAATCTCCCATGTGTAGTCCACCCAGACAACATACCATATGCAGGAAAGTCACTTATGGTCCACAAAAGCATCGCTCGCATCGTAAAGTTTGTTTTCGTTGAACAATCATATGTCCTCACCCCTGTTGACCACAAATCTTTCAACTCTTTTATCAGTGGTTGTAGAAAAACGTCGAGGGATCTTTTTGGATGTTTTGGACCAGGTATTAATATGGTCATGAATAGAAACTCTCGTCGCATGCACATCTCTGGTGGCAAGTTATACGGTGTAAGAAAGATCGGCCACAATGAATATTGTCTCCCAAACATTCCAAATGGACTAAATCCATCAGTGCATAATCCAAGATACACATTCCGGCTATTGCTAGCGTAATGTGGATGTACATTGTTAAAATGTTTCCATGCTCTTGCATCTGATGGATGAGTCATCTCTCCATCCGTCTGAGTATGCTCGGCGTGCCATCTCATCCCTCCAGCAGTCTCCTCAGATTGGTACAATCTTTTCAATATGTCTGTGATTGGTAGGTACCACATCCTTTGGTACGGTACCCTATTACGCCCTCGACCTTGCGGTTTGAATCGTGGCTTCTTACAAAATCGACATTCTGTTAACTTCTCATCATCTCCCCAGTAAATCATGCAGTTGTCGATGCAAACGTCTATCATCTCCGAGGGCAACCCAAGACTATATACCAATTTCTGAATCTGATAATAAGATTCAGCAGACACATTATCTTCTGGCAAATACTCTTTAAACAAGTCTGCCCATGCATCCATACAATTTTCAGGTAGATTGTGATCGGTTTTAATACTCATCATTCTAGCAGCCAACGACAATTTAGACAGACCTTCTCTATAACCACTGTAAATTGGCTCATTCGCAGCATCTAACATTTCATAGAACTTTTTTGCATCTAAGTTAGGTTCTTCAACTTCATCATCATCATGAGTTACAAAGGCATCACCTACCATATCATGAACCCTATCACAATCTACCATTTGTTCCTCTTGGTGATGATAGCTATTACTACTGCTACCTTCATTACGCAAATGCTCAATCGGTTCAATCTGAAAATTGCTATTACTACTGCTACCTTCATTCCTACAACTAGTATCTTCTCCATGTTGATACTAAATATAATAATATGGCATGAAACCTCTATTTATTAAATGCTTCCAAACATTTTCACGAGGGCCTAATTTGGTATTGCAACATTTCCGACAAGGACAGAACATCTTACCACTTTCCTGCGTGAGTGGTGTAGAATCTGCTTGATGCATAAACGTCTCCAACCCTTCGAGAAATTCTTTCGTCACCATCCCGTTATTATCTCTGTGTGAATACATCCACTTCCGCAACTCGAAAATATTTCCCGGACCGGACATTTTTTTTGTGTTTGATTAAGCTTATAGCTGATTTTTTTTTGGTGTGTTTCAAATGAATCACATAAGGTGGTATTTATAGAAATTTTCGAATCTGAGAATTTACAAGGAAATTGCTTGGAAAAGTAAGTACAAAACACGTTTTTGATTTAAATTCGATACTTTCTATCCATTTCCTCTTAATTTCGTAGTAACAAAACATTTCCTCCTAATTTCGTAGTAAACTATTACTAGGACTTTACGAGGAGAAAAATTACTATGAGTACGAGGAAAATGACATTTTCCTCGTAATAGCCACGTAAGGTTACTTCGAATTTACAAGGAAACCTTTTTCTCATAAGGTTACGAGCACTTTACGAGGAAAACTGGTTTCCTCGTAAAATTGAAGTAAACTCGTAGTAATTTTACGAAGAACTATTTTCGTAGTAAATTTTCCTAGTAAAAGCTTAGTTTTCTTGTAGTGAGATCACGCGAACCAATTATCTTTAGTTGCGAATTCTGTGATGAAAGCGAATATGAATTTATTCCACAACTTCTTTTCCCAACAAAATACGAATTTATTTCTAAACTAAAAGAAAATAAACTTTAAAAAAAAACCTTTTAAATCACTTGATGAAAATATTTAAATAACAAAACACTCACAGTTGAATCGAACCAAACAAATTGTTGCGACATTAGTCAAAGTTTCACATCATAATTTTAGACACATAATATCTTAACTTATAAGTTATAATATTGATTAGTACAAGGTTTTTTTGAAGGAATAAAAAAAGCAAATCTATACGGTTCTTATCTGTCAAACCTAAAATAGACAATATTTGTATAAATTGGTATTTGAAAGCTAGATATAAACTTGAAAAAACACAACTATTGTATCATAATCGGGATGACCAAATACCATTCAAGTTCGACGAGATGCCACATTCGATACCAGTCAAAAATCATTAAAGTAGGTTGTGGAAGGCGTGTTCTCAAGGTGACTTCGAGATTAAAAGTGTTGGAGACTTCTGTCTAAAATTTCTTTTATAACAGTGATACAAAGATTATGTGGATATTTCTGTAAAGATTTGGTGCTGTTGTACTAATGGTGCTGTAAGATTATGTGAATAAATCATATGATATGACAAAGGTTAGGCAGGGGAAATGTAGAGAAAACTTTTACTAGAGGTAAAATTAAAAATGTTCAAAGGATTGTGTATAAATTTGCTAAAATAGAAAAAAACATAATTGAAATTATATGTAAAAATTCATGTGATTTTGAAAAAGCAAGGAGGCGTATGCTCCCTTCTACAGAACGTGGATCCGGCACTGGGATTAGGTGAAGAGTTTCGTTGATAAGTGATAATTACAACATTATAAGATGTGTGCCAAATTTTATTGGAGATTAAAGACTAAAAATTTGTGTTGTTTGACTTGAAAAAAAGATTTGTTATAAAATTAAACAAAATTTCACATCAAAAATTCAGACAAATTATGTTGAGTATATAAAAAATGTTCATATCTGATGAATACAAAATATTTTGGAAACGAACACAAAATAAATCTATGCGAACATTACCGACCAGACCCAAAATAAACATTATCATACTTTATTAATCAATATTATAGGAGTTGGACCTGAACTTTTAAAAAATCTATAATTCCATTATTCTTTTTTCTTATAAAACATAGTAAAAACGACGGTCACAAATTTAAATAAATCTAAAAATAGGCGGACACTGGCGTAGATGTTTTTCTTTTTACTAGAAAAAATTTTCTCACCTATACGAAGTTTACTGTAATATGGTATACACCATCCCATGTATCAAAATATGTCAAAATTTATATCATGTTTATGTTAATTCATGCCACATGTACAAACTTCAAATTAATATGGTGGCAACATCACAATCGGGTTTAATTGATTTTAATCTAAGTTAATGGGATCATGGGATCAAATTGTGAGTTTCTAAACTTAAACCCAGATAAACAAAATCGGACCCGAGGTAAATTACAAACCCGACCCGATGTTCGACTTAAGGTAGAGAGAGAGAGAGAGAGAGAGAGAGAGAGAGAGAGAGAGAGAGAGAGAGAGAGAGAGAGAGAGAGAGAGAGAGAGAGAGAATGATTCACCTTTATCATGCTACTGCCTCCTTAAAAACCACACAATCGAACATGAATGGCTTTCGAAAATGAATGACTCCAATCAAACCTTCGAAAATGTGATTCTTTTCACATTTTCCCTCTCTCTCTCTATCTTTCGATCTCTTTCTCGTAATCTCTTATGCTATCCATCTCTCGCTCTCTCTATCTCTTTGTCTCTCTCTCGATCTGTAAAATTCCTAATTCTATTTTGAACATAAACCTTAAAATGTCGGTTTAATTAAATGGGTCAGGTCGGGTTTTCTTATTTAGACATTAAGTTTAAAAAATTACGTAATGATCCTATTAACTTATTTTAAAATCAATTAAACCTACTTATGATGTTTCCACCATAATATATCTAACTTTGTATGTGTAACATGTATTAGCATAAACGTTATGGTGTTTTTAACACATTATGATATATTGGATGATTTCCACTATATTAGGCTAAACATAGATATTGAAATCTTTTTTCTCATTTTCACCAAGGTTTTATGTGTTCAAATTGGCTCGAATACTCAGGTGACTGACCATAGTCCATAGTATCAATCATTTTTATAATTTTTACAGTGTTTGTTTGTAATTTAGCAAAAAAAATATATATAGTGTTTGTTATAATAATATTGTAATATGACTCACTTTTTATTACATAAAAATGCATAGAGTAAGTTCCCGACCATATATTTGATGTGACTTTATTGTATATTAATGTATGTCTCGTTAATGTCTCTTAATCATAACATTTCTCTTTCGGGGAACTTTTTATTCATTTAAAACAAGTTTAGTCACTTTTAGTCATAATTAGTCTTCCTTAAGGCCTGTTTATTACCCTAATCACTCTTTTGGGATTTCGATTCCCAATATACTGTCTCTAGATGTAGTGTCAAGATTATAATATTTTTATTTCCCCAGCAAATGTCTACATCAATCCTTTTTATTTAAGCTTTGAACAACTAGCAATTTTATTATTAAAACGTGAAAATTTGAGATCTTCTACCCAAAATATTTTCAGTATTCAGTTCAGTCATAACATATTATCTATTATTTATCTTATTAAAGTTGAAGAACCATTTTAACTTCACCTTTGATTCTTCTTATTATTTATCAATTTGTGCCACTCCCTTTAATTAAATATTTTTTATTTAAAATTATTATTAATTATCTAATATCTACCTAAGTATTCTCTAACTGATGAAAGAAAGGACTTTGAATATACTATACATAATTAATTCATAAATACCACCATTCTTTATAATTTTTTAAAATATTACAATCAATTTTAAATATATAAAAGAACTATTTTCAACTTTTAACTATTTCAAGGTGTCATGTATTTAACTGATTTTAAATTTGTTTCAAAGGAGCATAATCTATTAAAAATGTTATATTAATAATACATTTAAATCATACAAAGAAGAATTTTTAATACAAATTTAACCCAATATAAGATATATTAATATTTTAAAAAATGGATATTGACTCGAAATTATAGTTGGGTAAATGGTCAGATCGGTCTAACCAGTTCAACAAAGAATTAAACGTTAATCTAATTTTAAATTAACAATATTATAACTATTAAAAATTTGATAAAATTTTATATAATTGTTAGAATATAAAATGATATGAAAATAAACTGAAAATTTCAAAATAATATAAAATATGATCATAAATAATTTATTTAGATATTATATATATATATCAAAATAATATTGTTTTTTATGAAATTTTTTTAATTTTTTTAGTTTTTTATATTTAAAATTTTAGTTTGAAAAAATGATATTTAAATATCGAACCAAATCACCAATTTCAACGAGTTTAATCTGTTTTTTGATGAGTTTATCGGTTTAACTAAAATCTGAATTAAACACAGTTTAAAACCGGTTAGAAGAGGAGTCACGGTCCAACTAGCCAATCCAATATGGTTTTCTAAACACTAAAATTTATACATCTACTATATATATATAACATGATCCAGTAATGTAGTGTAATGTAATATAAGGTCTCAACAAATTATTTTTTTTATGAATTATGCAATATATGATCTTAACAAAAAACTAAAGTAGTATAAATAAAACTATTAAATTGTGATGTTTAAACATGTTTATATATTTATATTGCGAAATAAATATCCGTACAGGTGCACAGATAAAGGTCTAATAATTATATTATACATATGTAATTATAAAATTGATAAAATAATATAAGTAGAATAAAAGTCAGTAAAATGATTATTTTGACATATGGTATATATATATATATATATAATATTAGTTTTTAAATTTAGTAATAACATGATGGTCACTTGTCAAATCTGTCTATCAAAATTTTGATATATTCAAGACTTAAACGTGTAAAGTGATAAAAAGTTATACAATAAATTACCAATTTTACAAAATATCAAATAAAATTTTCTGTAAATTACCGATATTTAGTTAATCATTTTATGTAAATAAATTATTGGTTTATTTTATTTTAAATTTTATTACATAAAGAAAAGAAAATAATTTTAAATATATTTTTTCTATTCAATTCGAGAGAAATTCTAACTTATATTCTTGTTTTTTTAGTTTCGAGTTGCCTACTAATCGATTTTGGGTTAATCAAGAAACAAACCCAAGCTGAACATCGAGCACTTGGCTAGACTTTTAATCTAGTGAGGTTGGAATCGGACACTAGCTAATGTAGATGTTAGAATCTTATTCATAGTATATATTATTTTTATAAAATTTAACATAGTGTTTGTTGCAATAATTTTGGTAATGTGACTCGCTTTGTACTACATAATAATGCATGGAGTAAGTTCCCGACCATATATATGATGTGACTTTATATATTAATGCATGGGTCGACTCAACATGTTTTAATGTCTTTTAATCATAACGTTTCTCTTTCGGGAAATGGTTTATTCACTTAAACAAAGATTACTCACTTTTTAGCCATTATTAATCTTCCTTTTAATTACCCTAATCAACGGGAGAATTGCCAAATGTGACTCAAAACTTGGAGTCAAACCCAAAAGAATACCCAAACTTGGGTCAAAGGCAAAAGTAACTTAAAAGGCTATTGAAATTACAACTACCCCCCTTGTGAACAAACAAAAAAACGGAAACTTTTTTACGTTTCTAACCCTCGCAAGTCGTCTGTTCAGACGCCTTGAAAATAAGTCGTCCAGACGACTTAACTTAAAGTCGTCTGGACAGTTATTCTTAAACATAATTTAAAAAATTTGTAAAAAATATTTTGATAAGTGAAAAATGGGAATTATGTAATTAACATATGTCTTAAGAGATATAAATTAAGATATAACAAATTTCAATTGTTTTCAGCATAGATGAGTGAAAGTAGTGTGTCATGATATTCTTTAGCTTATGTTTCATCAACATATGTTGTAGTATTGTATGTGTTCTTAGGGTTAGATTTTGGAAAGCATTAAAACCGTTTTTGAAAAATTTTAAAATTACCTAAGCTTGTTCATTTCTATGTATAGTAAACAGTATTGAAGTATAATTTGATTTTATAACGTGGTTAGCTAGTTAATTTAGTCATTTAAGTTTAGGGGTTCAGTTTAGGGTCTGGGACGACTTAATATTTAGTCGTCTATAAACGGACGACTAAATATTAAGTCGTCTGATGTACATTATCCACCAGACGACTTATTTGAACCGGACGACTGTACTTTTAAAGCTAACCGGATTATTTACCTAATATATAAGGTGATTTTTTTTTTACTCACTTTTTAGCGAAATTCAGAAAACCCTAACGCCGTTTCTCTCAAAGGTGATTTCGAGGCGATTTTGATACGATACAAAACCAAGGTAAATCGAAGGCTTCTCTTGCAGATTTATGGGTTTTTATTAGGATGGATGTTGTTTTCCTTTACTTTTACCGTTTGGTTTTGTGTTTTCAACGCTTTCGGGAAATTTTGGTTTCAAATTAGGGTTTCAAAAATTGGGTATTTCAATCGACTTGTTGTTTAGTTAGGTTGGATGTTGTTTTCCTCTCATTTTACGGTTACGATTTGTGATTTCAAGCAATTTGTGGATATTTTCATTTCAAATTAGGGTTTCAAAGATTTGGGATTTCAATCGATTTGTGGTCTAGTTTGGTTGGATGTTGTTCTCCTCTCATTCGTCTGGTCAGCTTTCAAATGTTCTACTGGAAGTCTTGGTAGACTTATAATTAAGTCGTCTGGAAAGTCTTCCAGGTGGACGACCCAGACGACTTAATCTAAGTCTTTCAGGTGGACGACCCAGACGACTTAGAATTAAAATGTTTCCAATTCGTTTCTTGTTTGCAGATGGCGAATCAGCATGAACCTCACTTCTTGAAGCCTCTGCTTCCTTGTTTCGAGTGTGGCGTGGTATACACACGCTCTCTATTTCTCCTCTGTTTATTTCCTTTGCTTATCTTCTCCTTTGTTGACTTGTAGCCAATACCACTTGCCTTCTACTCACAACACGTACAAGGCAAGCCGAACGAAGGAAAATGGACACTACGATCGGACGCTTCACACCAAACTTGGGAAGTTATACAAGAAGGAGGAAGACTCACCGATGGTTGGGAAGACTTCGCCCAAACACACTCCCTTTGAATCGGTGACATTCTCGTGTTCAAAAAGGAAGGAGACATGGTATTTCATGTGACTCCTTTCGGTCGTAGTGGTACTGAGATTCAGTATACATCTCCTCAAGTGGATGATGCTGAGGATTGTGCCTCAACTTCCTCGCCTCTTCCTAAATGATGGATGTTTGTCTTGCTATTGTCTTATTGTAATGGATGACTTCTATGTTGTTGTCCCCTTGTTTCAACTTTTATAACTACAACAACTCCTTTTGTGCGGCTGCAACTAACATAACACCTCCATACTTTCCACTTAGGTGAGTTCCATCCACCACAATGACTCTTCTCTGATACTTAAAACCTTTGATAGAAGCTCCAAAAGAGAGAAATAGATACTTAAATCTTTTCATAGAATCAAGTTCTATAGCCGTGATAGAATCAGGATTTGCAATGGAGATTTGCTCGAGATATGATGGCAGACGCGAATACCCTTCTTCTGCTGATCCTCTCACCAATGTTTGTGCATATAACAATGCTCTGTATGAAGTGGTGTAATCAAGCGCAATGCCAAACATGTTCCTCATTGCATCAGTGATATGCTGCGGAGTTATCCCATCAATGATTCCAACACGATCAATGAAAAGACTACCAACATACTTCGGAGTACAGTGTCTCCGCTGAGCAATTCGGTCTCCCACTGAGCATAAATGTTTTTCCACATACTTTGTTACCCAAAACGTGTTTGTCCCATGTTTCACACTCGCTCTGATCTTCCATCCACAACCGCTAACCCGACATGTTGCCACAAGGAGAGTTTTCGTTGATTTGTATATTCTGAAAGAAAACCTACCCCTCACTGCTGCCAACCGCAGCTCTGAAAGCAGTGCATCCTTGCTAACAAAACTCTGGTTGACATAGATACTGGTACCATCCGATTTTCCTCCTTCAATAGCATTTGTCTTACCATATGTCTTTTCAATTTCTTCAAAACAAATATTATCATCATCTTCCTCGTCCTCATCTTGAACCTTTCCATAAAGACTGTAATCCCCACCATTCTGATCCGTTTCACCAACAATAGAGTTATCAGCATCCTCCTCCCCATTTTCCTCCTCCCCATTTTCCTCCTCCCCATTTTGATTTTCATCTGCAACAAACTCATTATCACCAACATCTTCTTCCCATTCACCAGCTTCATCATTATCACCAACATTTTCAAACCATTCACCAGCTTCATCATTATCACCAACATCTTCAAACCATTCACCAGCTTCTTCACTTTTCTCTGAAACCGTTTCCACCTTGCTGCGGCTTGATACACAAAGACATACTCTATGCGTTTTGAGTATCTCGAGCAAGTTTCGAACTTGTCTATCACTTGTAACATGAATGGGAGGACTGCCTGGAGCCATCATCATTTCTGCTGGTAATGAGTAGCTAATCTCCACAGTCACTGTTCTCATGTCCAGGTTATAATCTTCTTGAGCCATTGCAACAAGTTCAGCATGTGTTGAATCGTCATTCAATAAAAACAATCTTGATCCTTTGAGATCATCAACCACAAAATTCCAACGGCAATCTTTCAACAACCATTCTCCATAGACTGCTTGTAACTGATGAATCATCTGCAAATATTCAAAATAAAACACATTAGTAAACATATAGAAAATGAAGAAGTTCACTAAACATTGCCGCAGACGACATAGAAGTAAGTCGTCCAGAAGACTTAAAGGTAAGTCGTCTAAAGAGGTCACTTTTGCAATTGAAAATTAAATGGGACGACTTAATTCTAAGTCGTCCGGCTTTGTTAGTTAAAAAAAAAAGTCCAGACGACTTATATATAAGTTGTCTACGAAAAAGGGCTTGTTTTGCATTTGACCGAATCGTGTCAGATCTTTGACTATTTCTGGACGACTTATAATTCAGTCGTCTCTGAGAAAGTTAAAATTTCAATATTTTATTCAAACTAGACGACTTAAACTTAAGTCGTCCTAGGTTAGTTTTGTAATTGAAAAATAAAACTTGAAATTTAACTTTCTCCAGACGACTTAATTGAAAGTCGTCCAGACAGACGACTTAATTTAAGGTCGTCCGGATGAAGCAAGGTTTGACCAGAAAACTTGGGAAAACTTCTGGACGACTTTGCTTTCCTGGACGACTTTAAATTAAGTCGTCTGTCTGGACGACTTACAATTAAGTCGTCTGGAGAAAGTTAAATTTCAAGTTTTTGTTTTTCAATTACAAAACTAACCTAGGACGACTTAAGTTTAAGTCGTCTAGTTTGAATAAAATATTGAAATTTTAACTTTCTCAGAGACGACTGAATTATAAGTCGTCCAGCAATAGTCAAAGATCTGACACGATTCGGTCAAATGCAAAACTAGCCCTTTTTCGTAGACAACTTATATATAAGTCGTCTGGAGTTTTTTTTTTTAACAAACAAAGCCGGACGACTTAGAATTAAGTCTTTCGTTTTGACCAGAAGACTTATCAGTAAGTCTTCTACATACAGATGACTTAAGAGTAAGTCTTCTACGCGAACAGATCTTGAAAAAAATTCAAATTCGTACCTTAAACTAGGTGAGATGACTTCGTTTGCACACAGGGTCTTCTCCAACCACCCAGAATCTCAAACGAAAGCAACCGTAAATCAAAACGAAAGAAATATGGCTCTGTCAACCGTAAAATATTTTGAATCAAAAGCTTGAGTTTTTTGGATGAATATGGAGAGAAAGTGAAATAAATGTTGTTTTTAGTTCATAACAGGTCGTACAACGTTGTTGAACTATTCATTAAAGGGCATTAAAAGCTCCAAACAGGTAGTACAAGGTTGTTGAACTATTCATGGTAGTGGCAATACTGTAAATACTTGAAGATGATGAGGTTGAGACAGTAAAGAAGCCATTTTCGAAAAACCAAAAAAAAAAGGTTAATGGCATTTTCGTAGATAAAATGCACGTGTGGGATGAAAATCTCAAAAAAAAAATGAGTCAAACAGAAAATGTTAGTTTTCTGTTTGACTCCAAGTTTTGAGTTACTTTTGCAAAAAGGCCAATCACTTTTATGGGATTCGGATTTTCCTAATATGATGTTTGTAAATCAAGATGATAATATTTTTTATTTCCCAGTAATTGTATACATCAATCCTTTTCTATATATGCTTTAGTAAAGCATCAGACAACAAACAAAATCTTTGTGTTTTTTAAAACTTTAAACTGTGAAAGTATCACAATCTTCAAACCATAATCTTTTTAGTATAAATTTTAATTATTATTTACGAAACATTACTTTTAGATAGTAAACATTTAATCAAAAATCAAACTATAAGAAGTTGTAATGCAGATTATTAATTTAAAATCTAAAAAAAAATTATCCATGTATAAAAAATCCTAATCTAGATTTAAAAAAACTAGATTTTGATCTACGCTCTCAAAGCGAGAAATTTCATTGGTTCACAAAAATTATAATTGCATATTTATTTTGTGTATTTTAAGTTTATATGATTTTATTTGAATTTATGTACATATTTAAAAAAAAAAATTTATTAGTTAAGTTTTGAATCTTAAGAAAATTGTAATCACTATTCTATACAGATTTTCTTAATTAAGATATTTATAAATTAAATAAAATAATTTATGATAAATATTATTTTTAGTTTTATTACATATGTACAAGTTTAGATTCTAGTCTGAACTTTTTGAAATAATGAAGAAGCGATAATTTGAAATGTTAAAATATTTAGATTTTAGATTCTTGAAGAGTAATTTTCAATAAAAATGTTAAACAAAATATGTATAGTATTCTATTAACTAACTCATACTACAACACAATGTTATAATTTAAAAGGTTTACTTTTAATAAAATAATTTTAAGTTTAATATGTATTTTGTGGATTTATAATATTTTTGTTTACGAAATAACATATATTCATATAACATATCATCAATAGGTCAAATTATGTTTTTCTAGATTTTTAATATAATGGGTTAACGTGTTTGTCAAAAATATCTCTATTTTATTAATATATTGTGTGACTGACTAAATAATCCGTGAAAGCTATAATTGTGAAAATATCGATTGTAACCTGTTTCGCTATATTATAACATAGTTTAAATATTGATTAGTTTCTAATATATTATTTTTATTGATTAAATATATATTTATCTAATTTTTCATATCTAGTTTTTTTTAAAAAAACATATAAATTATAATTAATTATCATTCATTTAGTATTTACTTTATAATATTTTTATAAATTAAAGCATATTGTAAAATCTAGGAACTTTGTTATTTTGTGTGTATATATTAGTTCATTTTTATAATTTATCAAAACTAATTAAAAGACTAACTAATTTAACTATAGTTATTTAATTTAATGTTAATAATACAAGAAATTCTTATAACAAATAATTATATTGAGTACATAATTCTAAATTAAATTAATATTAATTTATAATAATTACAAAATAATTTCATTTTTCTTTCAACCACAAAATAATTTAATTATTTAGATATTTTATTAATTTTTAGAAAACTGTATATTTATATTTTGAGATATAATTTAATTTTAAGAAAACTGTATATTTATATTTTTAAGATATAATTTAATTTTATTAAACTGCAATTTTCAGAAAAATATGTAAAAATATTTTTTAGTTATTTTATTTAAAAATATTTAGTTGAATTAGTTGGATAATTAAACTGCTAAACATGGTGCATAGTTAATATAAAGATTTACTAGCCTTTGACCCGCGCGCCCGCGCGGGTGTTATTTTTGTTATCCGGATCCGAATATTAAATATATAAAATTTAATTATAGTTATCTATGTAGATTACATATACTTTTATATAAATACTAAAATTTAAATGATTTTAAGTTTTTTTGTTAAATAGACTAAATAGATGGTTAATAGTTAGTTTTAATTTATTTTTAATTAAAAAAATACATGTCCGGATATCCGCGTGTATTTGGATTTTTTAGTCTGAATATCCTAACCCCAAATATCTGGATTCGGATAACAATTTTACGCATCCGAAGAATGCATATCCGAATCCGTATATCCTAGAATACCCCAGATATTTGATCCTTCCTAGACCTAACTATGTATTATATGGTGATTAAATTTTTAAAATTTATAAATTACATAAGTTATTCTTATTAGATATATATCGTACAAATGATAATACATTGTATTTGTTTGTATATATAACCATTTATAATAAATATTAGTATGTATTTTAGTCATTAAATTGTTATGGAAAGTTACATAATTTTGTTATTGTAAATGAATAAGTTTAAATTATAATCAAAATTATTAACATTATTTTTTTATAGTTCAAATGTAGAATATGAATAAAAATAAAATTAATTTAATGTTATATATATGTATAATTCTGTTTTTATTATAAAAATTTAGAAAATATATTTACACCTTTTTATGTAATCTTCAATTCCAATAATAAAGATTGTTAATGGAAGCCTAGATTTATTTTTTTTCTTGTTAAAAATCAATGTTTAGATGTTTGGATACATTGATAATATCAATGGCATTCTTTGTAAATATTAGGTAAAAATAGGGGTTATTTTCTATTTGTACTTCAGTTTTAATAGATTAGATATATGGTAATATCACACCATAAATCAAAGTTAAGTCTATTGTTCTTTTGTTTTAATAGTTGTGATTTTGAATAGAGCATTCAAAACAAATAATTATTTCTGTTTACAAAATTTTATTTAATAAAAAATTTAATTGCATATATTGTTATTTAGCAGATTATTAATTTAAAATCTAAATGTTTAGTTTCTTTATCCATGTATCACAAAGATCCTAATCTAGTTTTAAAATAATCTTACGATACAGTTAGGCACAATTTGGTTAAATTAAGAAGAAAAAAATCGAAAACAGGGCTCTTTCTTTAAAGTTTAGGTGAAATATATGAGATTTGGCCAAGACCAAAGAAGAATAAATTCAAAATCTAATTTTCGTGTAGACATAAACTGTCCAACAAAAAAAAAACAAAGAAGTGATTTGGCTATTAGCCATAAACAGCTTCATTCTTCTTTCCTGGTCTTTGGTCTTACAGGCTTCACAGGAACTAAGTAGCTGAGTAGAATCACGACAATAGGCACTATTGTTCCTATGAAATATACACTCTTGTAGGCGACGAGTGTTTCGTGCAAGCTCAATACCTGAACATCATCACACAACAACAAATGAGTGAGATAAAACAGAACCGGTAACAATACATAGGGAATAGCTTATACCATGAAACCAACGGATGAGTAATTGAGAACCAAAACTGTGTAGAGGAAGTTGATGAAAACCATAACACTTCTCAGCATTGCCATCTTCGGAGGCATTGCTTGTTGCCAACGGTAGATAGCTGCTCAATGGAAACGAAAACACGTTTTTAGGATAAAGATGACTGAAAGATGTAAGGCGAGAAGCATCGTACCTTTAGAACCATCGATCATCAATGCTGATTGAACAAAGAATATAATGTATCCAGGATACAGTCCCTGCAAAGGGCAACAATAAGAGATTTTGATTACTTAACAAAAAAGGAAGAAGGAGCACTCACATGCCACACGGCACTGACGGTTTGAGTAGCTAGCAACTGGAAGAAACCAGCTTTCTTCCCGGGCTTCACAATTCTCTCATACACATCTGCGTTTTAACCACAAGAAACATGTTAAAATGCGTAGAAAGATAATGGCAATGTCAAGAATCTACTCACAGTGACGGAGCCAAGTGCTGACTTGTATGTTCCACACAAGAGGAATCTGAACCGCACTCTTGGCGAGCTCAACACCTAAGATATCGACATTCTTTGCACGGTCCCATTTTGCCTTTGTTTGAGTGTTTTCGTCGGTCCAACCACTGAAACCCAAACCGGAGATGATGATGGAAGCCTCTGAGATCGACCAGATGAAGTAGTACTTCCAACGAGCCGTGAAACCGGCCATGTACTGGTAACCGAATCTTCTCCAGAACCCCCATTCATGGTAGACTGGTTCAGTGAACCGGGTCAACGGAAACTGAGGTACTAAGTAGAGATACAGAGCCATACAGATCCCAGCTTGTAATATAGCTCGAACCGTTGCTCCATAAGGCGATGGTCGCTTTCCTTTTCCAGACACAGCCCAAATCTGAAATCCACCACACAACAAATAAACTACTAACCAAGCAAACAAACAAACAAACAAGAATCCACAAATCAAGAACCGATAAATCAAGAGTAATGATAAATAAAAAATCAAGAATGATAAATCAAGAACCAAGAATCAACAAATCAAGAACCCATAAATCAAGAATCAAAAATCCACAAATCAAGAACCGATAAATAAAGAATCAAGAATCAAAATACTCAATAAAAGAATCCACAAATCAAGAATCAAGAATACATAAATGAAGAATCAACATATCAAGAATCAAGAACCAATAAATCAAGAATCACAAATCCATAAATCAAGAACCGATAAATCAAGAATCAAGAACCGATCAATCAAGAATCAAGAATCAAGAATCAGAGTACTCAATAAATGAATGCACAAATCAAGAATCAAGAATACATAAATGAAGAAACGATAAATCAAGAACCAATAAATCATGAATCAAGAATCCATAAATCAAGAATGATAAATCAAGAATCAAGAATCAAGAATCAAAGTACTCAATAAAAGAATACACAAATCAAGAATCAAGAATCATCAATCAAGAACCGATAAATCAAGAATGAAAAATGAAAAATTCAAAATCAAGAATGATAAATCAAGGATCAAGAATAAAAAAGCATACTCCTATCTCTTCGGTCCAGTCGAGATAGTCTTTCATCTCGAAGACAGGGCCAGCGAAGTGGCTTCCGCAGCAAAGGCAGTAACCAAAGTACTCAATGAGAGAAGGCATCCGAACCAAACGGTTCTTCCTCTGAGCCTCACGGAGACTTTCTTCCTTCAACATCCCATCGTTGTAGTTTATCGAACAAGATATCACTTTCAGCGTCAACACCATCAAAGCTCCTAAACATACATATCAAACTCACTCCTCAGCTAAAGAAAGAAACATTCACAATCATCAATCCAAAAGAGTTTACCAGTAGAGTCAATGCCTCCTTCTTTCCAAGCATCACCACTCATATAAAACACATGACTACAAAACAAGAACTCATTTCAAGATTGCAAAGAGGGTAAAAGCTTGAAACTTTGTAGAACTTTACCAGCCAATGAGATAAGCGAAACCGAGGAAGAAAGTGATGAATCCACACATTGGTCTATAGATCGCCATTGAAGCGTAACCAATGGTCATAGGAACGAGGAAGTGGAGATTTGAGGAGAACCCAAAGGAGAGGTAAGAGAGGAAAGCTCCAGAGGCAGCTGAGTAGATGTGTTTACCGAGTCGACTCGGGACGAATCGCCACGCGAAGGAGACTGGGATCGTTGCGACGAAGCAGAGGAGGAAACGGAGAACGGCGACGGATACGCCGATCGAGGCGGCCATGGAACTCATGTCGAACGATTCCATGGTGTGTCTGTAAAACTCGCTCAGTGTGTCTGGTTTTGAATCTCTGATAGGTTGTTGTTAGGTCCTGTGGTTTGGTTCGATCTTGTTTGACGATGTATGTCGAAATTACAATAGTAACCTTTAAATGTTTTAATCTGCCATTGATTAACGACGATGATGTCTTTGGACGTATCGCAAATATAAAACACCGCCGTTTTAGGTTTTTTTTTTTTGTCAACAAGGCTTGTTATTTATTAAGCCCACAGGACAGGTTACAAGAGTAATCAAATTGTCTAATCCACATTACAAACTCGACATTACATTAAGCCCTTTAGCCCAAATCTAGTATATTGACCTGAACCTTCTTCGAGTTTCTTCCCGCACTTACGCGTCAAAACAAGGACACGCGTCATTTTCCATTTTTGCATGATATTCCACCAATTCACGCGCTTTTGCTACGCGCCACCGTACGAGATGAAAGTTTGAGGGACAACATGATCAGCGGATACACGAACCGCCAAATCCCATTGCATTCTCTTTGATAAACTCTTGTATCCAATACCCATCTATATACTCCTTCTTCTATGTCGCCGGTAAGGTTAAAGGGGCTTCAATAGTCTATTGGAGGTGAACCACCGAGAGAGCTTCAGCAGATTGGTAGACAGAGCCTTTACCGGAACACTTCACATAGGAAACTCCAATTTTGCTAGACTTGTACCTTAATCAATGAAACTAACCCAAAAACTTAGTTGATTCAATTAGACCAGGAGACTTTACAATGATTAATGTAAAGATTTAACCCTTTTAATTGAATAACTAAGGATAACCAACAGAAAACGAATCATCCTTTAAACTTAACGGGATAGAGATGAAGAACGGAAGAAGGAGAATAACTAAACCAAAGAAAAGAAAAACAAACAAAGATCGCCTAGCGAAGAAAGATCCGATAAACGGAAGTTTAAATCGATCTAGAGATCGACCATATGATACAAAGACAAAAAACAAAAGGGGTGGTGACCGGTGGCGAGGTGCTCACCGGCCACCGAAGAACCGCTTCGTTTTTGTTGTTTCAATTGTGAGATTTGTTAGGAATCTCTCTCATATTTATCCCAGATATATAGTTGAATAACTCATCTTACAAATAAAATATACTTAAAAATAAGTATACTATAGCTAAGTGGCTTTATCTTTCACTCTTAGTATTCTTTTACAGTTTTAAGAATTCAATAGATTAAAATTTTATGAAATTTATGTTGGGTTCATAAATCAACTCAAAATGATGTTATTTTAAGAAATATTAATATATAAAGGTTAATAAATGCTCTCTGCATTTCAAATTAGATATCATTCTAGATTTTTTCCACCAATAAAAATGGTACTTTTAATTAATTATTAGAATTTCATTAACTTTA
This sequence comes from Moricandia moricandioides, assembly GCA_905132885.1. Lineage (NCBI taxonomy): Eukaryota > Viridiplantae > Streptophyta > Magnoliopsida > Brassicales > Brassicaceae > Moricandia > Moricandia moricandioides. Next base: position 1,685,463 of record CAJHQQ010000001.1, read on the forward strand.
TTTTTTTTAATAAATGTAGGGGTAGAAGAAATAAGTTAATGACATAAATTGCATTGAGTTCTTAAAACAATGCCATTTCTAAGAAATCAAATTCGTCTATTTGCGGCCATGTGTTTGGTTCTTTACCATGTGTTTGGTTCTTTTAAAAAATTTGTTAGATCCAAATAATTTTTATAAATACTGCCTCCAACTTGTTAACAACAGGTTTTTGGATTTTAAACGGGCTATATAAGATTTTTAATTATCAATTTTTCTTTAAATTTGAACCAAACTATATAAAGGGTGACGGGGAATGGTTTAACCATGAGTTTATGTCAGATATGAAACATTACTTAAAACTTAAATATTATGATATAACGATTTTTAAATTATATATTTTCTAATAAGAAGTTATAATTAAATTCATGCAAATTTTATCACAATTATTAGTAGAAATAAATTTGCTTTGAAAAATAGATTAAAAATAGTAATAATTTTGAAATCGAATATTAAAGATATAGTATAGATTGATGGTTAGGTATATGATACAAATATAGATAAATTAATTTTCAATTTTGAATCGATAATTCATATCATCACTACATTTAAATAATGAAAACACGTTATTTTCAATATAGAATATATATATTATAAATCATATATATCATCTGTAAATATGTTCAAACAAACCACACTCTAAAAAAGTATAAAAACATAAGAACTCAATTGTTAAGATTCGAAAAAAAGAAAATTGGTTTTTAAATCAGTTTTACATCAGTAAACGAAAAAAAAATTCTGCACTTTCTAAAAACGGATCAAATTTAGTAACACATATTATAATTGCAAAATATCTATTGGAATGAAATTTATATAAGTTTATCTCTTTTATCTCTTGTAAATATTTGTCCTTAAAAACTTAAGTCCAATACCTTTTAGTTAATAAAAATAAAGTCTACAAACAAATTATATAATACTTAAAATGTCATATCTTCATGATCTTTATTTTAATGTCTCTTTATATATTATGAATAATAAAAAAGCATTGATAGATTTTTTTCCAAAACAAATATTGATTGACAGTTTATCTTGGTATAAAATAATAAACTACAATAATGATTGTGGAATGATATTGTTCCATAACTGGAATAGCATCCAGATTTAAACTACTATTTGACAATTTAAATTAATAATTTGATATAACCTATAAAACAAAATTCATTCATGTCCTCCTATATACACACACATTTTATAATGTAAACTCGTTTTATAGTTTATTATGAAATAAATAGAATATGTAGTACATCAAATTTTTACTTTAAATTCTATTTTACATAAAAAAATGAAATGAGGTTGTAGATCTTCTAAGTCACGGCCACAACATTAATCTACTAACACATGATAAATCCACCATCCTGTTAGCAAATCTGCAACTCAATTCTATGATTATGTTGCTTTGAATAAAGTCTACAAAACAAATATACAACTTGTTAAAAACTATGTCATCTAAAAATCATTGTAGGGTAATCCAATTAATTAAGCGATTCAAAAAAAAAACAAATCTACGGCATGAAATAAGTCTACAATCCTGAAATTAAATATGCATCCTCAAAGCAAGTCTACAAACCTCAAATACATAATATATATATATATATACCATCAATGTCGGCTTGGAGCATGTGCACTAGGTCCTCTTATTTTTTGACAATTTTCTTTAGAAAATTAGAACCCTGATTTGATAAAAAAAAACACAGAAATAAGGGTCCTCATTTTTTTAATTTACAATAACACACAACTACAATTTGTATAAAAAAATTAATATGAGCACAAGGCCCACAAAATATCATATTTCACCTATTACAGACCCGACATTAAAATTAAAAACCCAAAAGTGATTAGGCCCAATATATTGACCGTACGCCACAACACACGCGTCTTTCACGCTGTCTTCTTCTTGACACGTTTCTCTTCATGCTCTTCCACGCGCTTCAGAGAACACATCCGTACGAGCGGCTGCGTGGGGTGAAAAACTTATGTTATCTTCGGATTTATTATGGGCTTCCAACTTAAAACCAATTATTAATTAGTGGATTGGTCTTAACCCTTTATATAATAGTAGATTATTTTTTATATTTTCGATGTGGGATGTCTCTTATCAATATCTTCCCTCACGCTCAGACATCTAGGTTTGAAGCGTGGACAATGTGGGAATAACATCCACAGAGCACCCAACATCACTATAGTAGTAGTTGTTGTAGTAAATTAGGTGAAAAGATCTTATCGTTCTGATACCATTTAGATTCAGATTTATTATGTGCTTCTAACTTAAAATTAATTGGCAATTATTGAATTAACCCTAATCTTTTATATAGTAATAGATTATTTTTTATATTTCCAATGTAGGATGTTTCTCATCAATACTTCATCAGAAAAACTACGATCTTCAAAGCTTCGCCGCTGGACACAACCATATTAACTTGTAACAACTCCTTTCTCCGGTCGCCGATGATATTGGAAGAACACTCTCCCACTCGCTAGAGGTGAAAATCGCCAATAGCTTTGAAGATTCAAAGAACATATCTTTGTCAAAACACTAACCCTATGGTCAGCTTTGACTAATCTAAATATGCATTCAAATCAAAAGCTTAATCTGAAAAGTTTAATCCTTTTTCCCTTTAAGGAGACTTTGCCTTATACAAACGACAAAGATTGATTCCCATTCAAGTTAAGATCAAGGATAACCAGCTAGAAGCAAAGATTTTTCAGATATATTACAGCATAAGATAATCTCGAATCCCTCTGAAAATTAAATGTTTGGTAAGAGGGATGTTCGAGAGAAGGATGACGTTTAGAAAAACTCTTCAACTTCAAACTCAAGTTCACATTGAAACACAAATTTATCTTCTCTTTCAGATTGAGGTTTTTTTTTTCATTACCACACGAATATTCTAAAAAGAAAGGTAAAAAAGCTAATTAAAAATATAGCTTTAACAACCTTTAAACAAAACCAAACCTCGGTTCTAAGACTTTTAAAACCGCCTCAACAACCGGTCCTTACACGAGCTCGGATACACAATTACAGAATCTACACATAACCCTCCTTTGGTATGTGTACAATCAATCTGAGTCATGGAGAACTTAAGCTTCGTAGACGAGCTTTTCGCTTTCCCAACCACAAAATCTCCAGCATGGTAATGACTCCATGTTCCTGGTCCAGTTAACTTGCATTGAGATGAAGAGTGTTGACCATCTTCAGTCCAGATTTGAAACTGAACCGGTTTAATATCCCAACCATGAATCTGTTCTGTGTTGCAAACCTTCCAACCAAACCGCCTCCCCGGTTTGCCTAGATGAAGCCTGAAGAAGACGCTGTAGGTTCCTGCTGGAAACGGGAACTCGATTTCTCCATCTACTTCAAACCACCATACTTGCTGAAGATATGCTACTGAAGAGAACCTACATGGAACCAACACAACGTTTGTTATGAAAAGAACCAAACTAGATCGATTAAGACAAGACGTAACCAACATATGTAATAAGAGAAAAGAAAACTCACCGAGATTCATCAGATGGAATGTGATTCCAGTATCTCCGGTCATCAATCCCGGTTATCGACAAACCCTTAACCGATATGCTTAAACAGAGATCACTGGTTCGTTTATCAACCCAAGCTTTCTGCAATAAAAACATCAAAACTCGAATCAAGACATGAACTTTTGTGCCATCGTCGAAGGAAAGGACCATAAGATGTGAAAAAGGACGAACCTTTGTGCCGTCGTCGAAGGAATTAACGCGAGAGAGAAAGTTATAGATGTCTCTTTTCCGCACTTTTTCCGGGAAACCACCGAGGATTTTCTCGAGAATCGATCTGTAATCTTGAGGAAGCTTCGATTCCCAGACGAAATCAGCCCAGGAAGCGCTGCGAAAAGCCCTGTTTAGCTTCGAGAATCTGCAGATCTCCACCGGATCCAGCTTCTCGAGGATCAAAGCCACACAACTTTCAGGCAAATCACCAAGACTAGGCGTTAACAGATCTCCTTCACAAGACGATGAGCCATCGTTGAAGAGAGAGAACCCAGAACCCATTCAATAAACCCTAAGGGATGAAATGAATCGAGGAATCAAAAACTGTGGATCTAATGCGAAAGTTCGAGACTTTCGATGTGGGTTTGCTACTTTTAAGATCAAATCGAATCTTGGAGACGAAGCTAATGGAGAAAAGAAGGGTTTGGTTGTGGTGACACAGATGATAAGAGGAGGATATGTATGTATTGTATTTATATATATGCTCAGGTTGAGGATCTATTAAATAGAATAATAAAGTATTATTTATATATTGGTGGCAATTTTATTGCAACCAACAAATGTATTTTTTTTTTAGTTTTCATGTACTGTGGAAATAGTCTGTCTGGATATTGTTTTATCCATTTTGTTTGTTAATTTTAAAATTTTCTGACTGTACATTTCTTTTTGACATCCAAATGTTTGTAATCTTTGAGCTGTAATAATGTTGACAAAAAAAAAGGTGGAGCTGTAAGTATTAGACTACAACCATTAGTATTTATCCAAATAACGAAATAACTAAGCATTTGAAATCAATACCAAATAAATAATTCGCACAGGTTTTCCAAGTTTTCAATTTTATAAATTATAATTAGATATTATTTTGATAAATTTTAGAAAAATCACAATCATAAATTATACAAGCTTAGATTTAAATATTATCAAAATATTAACATGAATAAGATATTTGTCTCCACACGGAGTTTTCATGCTATAATTTCAAATGCATATCTAATTAGATTGTATACCAAAAATACTTCATAGAAGTTTTTCATTTTATAGTTTAAAATTTTGGAAATTTCTGGTTGGATATAATTTTTAAAATATAATAATTTTAAAATGGAAATATAATTTATAAAAATGTAAAGTTAAATATTAGTCAAATATAAAATATTTGTTAATACGGATAATTTAGATAAGAATGAATTTTCTTAAATTTTAAAAAAAAATATTTTACAACATTGTATTGTTATCTTGAAAGAAAAATGTATTTTATTAAAAAAATATATTAATATTTTCTAATCTTAAAAAATATACCTGATTTTTACTATAAATATAAAGTTCATAATTCTGAAGAAAGTCGAATTATTCTAATTCAAAATTCTTTCGACGGCTACCAAAATAGAAATACAAACCAAAATATCATATTCATTACATGTTTACAATAAGTTAGATTTCTACTGATGATACTATTCTAAAAGTCTATTTGTTGGCTCATGCCACATTTTTCTCCTTATAAAAAACGACATCATATTCATAAGTCTAACATCTATTTTTTTTCGTTCATATGAATGCAGAATTACCGGTTTAATTCGCAGAGTCTTAGTTGAGTCTGTTTATATTGATGATAAAAAATTCATTTTGTTATTGAAGTGATAAAATGGTCCATGTACTAAAAGAGCTGGTATGAAAAGGAGAAAGAGATCTTTCAAAGATTTTACAAATTTAAATATAACTATTATCTAACATTGTACCATTCTAATGATGAGGCAAATTCAGTGACCACAAGTTGAAATTTCATATTATATATTTATTTATTTTCTAAGATCGCTTTAAATGATGATAATTGTTGTGAAAGTTAAAAATGCAAGAATTAACTAATAGTTTGAAGAATAATGAAAATGCCATATATTGTGCTTTCCATATATTGTATCCAAAAATTGTTTAGTTTGTTTATACTAAATGATATTAATTGGTGACCAAGTTTTAAAATCATATATTTTTCAATATCCAGCGAATAAAAAAATAACTATTTTGAAATATATAACAGATTATGAAAGCTGATAAAACGGAATTGATTTAGGAATATAGTGAGAATATAATTAGAATAAAATGATATCTATATTATTAAAATGAAGTATCTTTTGGTACTGTTTGGAAACATAGATAACAATATAAATATGAACTGTTTAGCATAAAAAATATTTCATTTTATTTACAAATTTAGCTTTGCATTTACCATAAATTAAATACTTCAATTTTGTATTTCTTTTTATTTACAGATTTTGCCATCGCATTTAAAATAAATTTAAATTAAATAATTACAATTTTAAAGTTTATCTAACCAAATTGATATTCATATATTGACCATTAAAAAATTTTAGTATGTTATTTCATTTTAAAATAAATTAATAAAAAAACATGTTAATATATGAATAGTACGATTACATCAAGTTATAAAATTTTAATATACAATTATGTACAAATAAAAAACTATTATCAAACATATATATTATGATATAATATATTCTACTCTATATGTAAACTTCAAAACATAAAAACTATACATGGGATATTTTATGTGAATTACAAATACAAAACTATTATCATATATATATATATATATATATTATAATATATTTTATGCTATTTGTAAATTACAAAACATAAAAATATATATATGGAATTGTTTATAAAAGCCTGTAATTTATAAGTTTACGTTCGACACAATTTAAATCAAATTTATATGGTAAACTTCATAAACTGAAAACTTGATAAATATTTCATAAATTGTAGACCATTTTTTAGCTGTATATACTGTGATACCTTCGAAATACAAACATTTTGTATAATATGAAAGATAGGCAAGATATTTCTTGTATGAAGATAATATTAGGATTTATGGTTTGTATAGTTAAGAATTTTTGCTTTCAACAGAACTGTAATTGTAGTAGAGGATTTTAGTGCTCACATGTGATTTAGGGTATATAAGATTGGTTTAGTGTTCAATTGGTTTAATGATATAAGAAAAAATAATAAATGTTGCAATGTAATTGGTCATGATTCCGACTAGTTTAATATACAAGACGATTTATAGTTGATAAAAATAATTTAAAATTAAGGAGTGATATGACAATGTAGTAATGAAATAAAGACAAAGCTTAAATATTAATATCATGCTTTAATATATATAGTCAATATAATTTAGGGATAATGTTTGGGTACTCGTTCAAATTTAGTTTAAGTCTAATCGGTTTCTGAATTTAAAACTTTAAGTCTCATTCAAATATTTATAAATTCTGGTTTGAGTTCTGTTCAGAATTTTTAGAAAAATTGGTTCATCTTCAAATATTCATTTAAATGATATAAAAACTCAAAAATTCAAATATACGCTAAAGTCATCAAAATAAATGGATTAATGAACAAATAACTAATTTTTGAATTCATCGAACTAAATTAATTGAAGTTCAGTAAGAAAAAAAATCGGTTCGGTTTAGATAAGTTTCAAAGTTAAAAATATAATAAAGGACATAAAATTAGAAAGAAAGTTTGAGTTAATAATTTTATAGATTATATGAACTCTTATTTTGTTTAAGACTGAATTTAAACAATATGTAATACATGCTAGTTAAATATGAACTATATACTCTGAACAATACAGAAAATTACTAGCTTTAAAAAAAATATGGTGGTGGTTAATTGAGCTTTAACTTAGTACTTTAGTTTTATTTCTTTTAAAATCACTAGTACTAATCGATCATGATGTAACTTTATTTTTATAGCTAAAATCTTGCTACATTATTTAAAGCCTAGCTTTTTTGTTTTTTTATGTTTTTTTTTAAATAACTAAGTACTGAAGATAGTATATTTTACAGTAAAATAATATACAATACATCAAAAAAAAACTAAAACTAAATTCTACAGGTGCATTTCTACAGTTCAACCAATCGTCCCTTGATTGGACAAAGAATCCAAGCAAACGCACTAACTGTCAGCACAAAACGACAATCTCACAATGTGCAATTAGCTGGCATTTTTGTCGGTCTGATTTGCATTCTTTTTCCTTTTTTGGTTAGAGTCTCAGGCTAGAAGTTTATCATAAATAAATCATTCATAGAACTTATCAAAAATATCATATAATCTAGTCATTTTAGAACCTAGTATATAATAATATCAGCTTTATTATTTTAAATGCAGTACCAAACACGTACCCCTGTTCGTTTCTTAACCGATGCGTCTAGCGACAGCAGCTTGAAAAATTACTGTGAATAACAGAATCTAAAGCTGAAGTAACCGTGAATGGATTTTCAGAGACACAGAAAACGAGACGCCGGTGCCGCTAATAATTTTAGCGTCTCTTCTACTTGTTGTTAATTGCCTCTGCGACTGGAAAACAGGTTGCTAGGACTTCATCGGTGCTGTGTGTGTAGGACCATAATTTTTACGATATGGCAAACTAAATAATTTGTTTATAGAATGATAAAAACATAAATAAAATATACAATACTTGATACCAAAATATGATGAACAAAGAATGATTTCGTGTGGAGGCGAGACACTCTTTCCTTAATTCTTTAAATGTCCGCAGTGTGACGGTGTTTGCGCAATCAGAATCCCAGGATACAACCACACTTTGACTATTCATGCATCACTCAGAATAGAAGATAACGAACCTATTTTTGTGTTGTACTCTCAGACACAAAATAAAAAAAAATACTAGCATAACTATTTTAAGTGGGAGAAAGTAAACTTTTGTTGTTGAATGTACATTTTTCTATAATGCTAGCAAGCCTTTATATAGAAAAATAATGAGAAGCACAAAGTTCATTTTCAACAAAGAAATGAAACCTCCATGGTGCACTAATGGAGAGTTTAATTCTTGTCAATTATTATGTGAATTTATTCCACATTTTGACCAAGAAATTAAAGAGTAAAATTATTATTGTTTGACCAATTCAAACAAATAATATATTTTAAAATAGATTTCTTTTTTATATTTTATCAATATAAAAGATCAACATATATTAGGTTTATAAGATTAAACTCCAAATCCAATCAAATATTCAATGTATGTATTTGCTACTTTGTGCAAATTTCTCAAATCACACACATTGGACCTCCATTTCTCATTCAAATAAAACTCATTTTTGACATATGAATATATTATTCATCATGTTCAGAAAATAGTTCCAACAGTGTGTTGCCGTGATAACAGGTTTAATTGTTTCGCTGCTGCTAAACGCAGCGGTTAAGAAACGAACATGGAATACAAAAACTTTTAACTATTGAATCGCAATGAATGGTTTCGTTTTCTTTTATTTTTCGTGATTAGTTTTTAATGTTAACTTTAATTTATAAAATGTACGAATTATAGATATCTACAAGTTTAGAAGATATCTCACAAATCCAACTCAAAATAATAAATCTTTTGACAAGAGTTTACTTAAATAATAACATACTTTCAGTTTTCACTGACCAGATTATTAATCCCGTAAGTTTTCTTTATCAACATCTTCTTATATAAATGGCTGATCACATGATAAAATATCAGAGATATCATACAAAATTGTGATAAAAATAAGAAAATAGCAAGTATTTGACTTAGAAAAGGTCAAATGAAATAATAAAAAACGAGCTCCCCTGGATATCGCCGAAAGTTGCAACTATTTGAACTTATTCAATAATAATGGCAAAGAAAGCATTAGTAAAAGAAAAAAGCATTGATTATATGTCGTTTCAATAGAAAACTAGATTCTGACCCGCCCTTTCAAAGGGCGGGCATATGTTTTTTTTTTTTTGAGAAATTTAGTTTTTGTATTTGTTTTTTTTGTAATCAATATTATTGTTTTTTTTTTTGAGAAATTAAATTTTTACTTGGGAGGATTTCATTTCCACCTTAAGTTTGATATCACTTTCCAAATCTACCTTTAATGAATGACTATTTTCAGCAATACATTAATTTTTGATAAAAATAGTCTTAGTTAAATTTTCTAAATATTTTTAAAAAATTTAGAAACTCAATCTCACCCATTTAACACTAAACCTTAAACAATATCACTAAAATGTAAATCCAAATGTTAATATATTTTTGATAGTGTGTATTTTTTGCAAAGTGATTCTTAACTTATGCTATTCTTGGTAATTTCTCTTTTTATATTTGTGTTTTTTTATAATCAATATTATTGTTTTGTTTTGTTTTGTTTTACAAAGCGCATGTATATTTTTATGATTTCTTATAAATTTTTTGAGAAATTTATTTTTTATATTTTTAGTTTTATGTAATCAATATTTTTTTTGTTTTCTTTTGTGAAATTTAATTTTTATAATTGGGTTTTTTGTGTAATCAATATTATTGTTTTGTTTTCCAAAGCGCGGATATATTTTTGTTTTGTTTTTAGTATTTTTCTGTAAATACATAATATTTAAAGTTTTTAAAATTATATTTTTTTAAAAAATTAGTTTATATGTTAATCATTATATTTATTCAAATTATTATTTATAGATTTTTTGTAATTAAATTGAATTTATGATAATGCATAACTATACATTTGTACCATAACCATGTCACACATTAACTTTTTACTTTGCTCATAAAAATGATACATTACAAAAATAACAAAGTATAATTATAATTTAACCATATTAATAATCTTTCTTTCATTAAAATTCTATTAGCCCATTAAAAATATAAATTTATATTGGCCATAGTATATAAACCAACAAAGAAGCTATATTTATAAATAATATCAACGCCCCCTTTTAATTATTTGAAGGACAAAACAGTTGTGATCTTGTGCTGTCTACACTCATCTTCTTTTTTTCCGTGAAAGATGAAATATAGAATAAAAGACTTTTATTTTCTTCTCAAAAAAAAATATATTTTAAATATTTTTCAAATTTCATATATTTAGTCCTTTAAAATAGGAGATTAAGTGGTTATCAAAAGTGGTTACTTTATATATTTAGATGTTATATATATTTAGAACATTTATAAAATATATGGTTTAAATAGATAATGTTAGAATTAATTGTTGGACTAAACATATATCAATAGGGCATGATCCTCTTTTAATATAATAGATTCTTAACACGATTATAAAGAGTGTTATCGCGACAATACTATATCGTTTTTATAGCGCGGAATAAGGAATGTCAAATGTTATCCTTAATTTTTTAATTTACTTAAATAAACATTTCATATAGTTCTTTCCCAATAGTTAACTATGTGATAAGTTATGGATCCGAAAGCACATACATCTCTATGGCGAGGTTCAAACTATGTCAAATCAATATTTATTTGGAGAGTAGACTATTTCTAATGAGAATTAAACATTCTATTTTGTCCCTAGACCAATCTTCCATTGATTTATATTTTTGACATTTTTGGAATTTTATTTAGTGTCAAACATTGTTTTGTGACACTATACCATTTTAATTATTTTTAACCTTAAAGCTTAGTAATGTGTAGGGTTGGTTAATATGGGACACACAGAGCAAGCTCCTTCTTTACGACCATGTGAGCTTTCTTGGCAGTCTCATACAGTTTCTGCGTATTAACAAGAACTAGGTTAAGACTAAAGCGCATGGTGAATGATTTTTTAACGGTAATAACATTATATATTAGTAAATAGGATGTACAAATAAAACTATAAGTATATAGTAAACATGAATATAAGAGATGACTTGCATATTTTTTTCGTCGTAAAGAGATGTGATTATAATTGTTAGTAAAACTCATATTTTAGATTCGATGGTCAAAAATTCAAATGTATTTTAAAGTATGTATCAAGTTATTATAAGGTCGTTGTATTTTAGTAGATATAACAAAAAAAAATGGGTGGGTTGAATAATAGTGACAAATTCAGTTATTATTCTAGTAAATAAGAGGTAATTTAATAGAAAGGTTGGGGAACTCTGTGAGCATCATACATCAGCATAGTATCCATGTAAATAAAGTATAAAATAAAGGTTACTCTCACTAATTGTTTCTCAATTAATAAGAAAGAGATTATTCATACCTATGTCCCAAACAGGGGCGGACCGAGGTATACGTGTACGGGTCACATGCCCCTAACTGTTTTTTTTTCTTGTTTAATCTATGTAAATTTCATTGAAATGTTTTTATGTTAGTGAATAAGTAAAAAAAGTACCTTCGAGTAAACAAAATTTTGATTGTTTTCAGTAATGTGCCCCAGGTTAAAATTGACTCTAGATTCACCCCTGGTCACAAATAGAATAAGCAAGGCATATGTAAAGCTTATTACATAGCATATTAAATGGTAATGTGTTCGTAAGATCCTTGACATGAACCTATCCTGAAAAAGTTTACCACCCTCTAAATTTAGGTAAAAAATGTACCTATCCTGCAAAAGTTTACAACCCTCTAAACCCTGAAACTGTCTGAGTCGAATCTATTTAAGTATAATATTAAATGTGTACGTAACAAATTCTTTCTTTAAAATGTTCATAGCCCAAATCATTCAGATAGACTGTGGTATTAGGTTTCGTTGGCTGAACAATGACGTTTTAAATTGTGAAATAAAATCAACCATTTTATGGACAAAGTAATATAATAAACCAAAAAAAAAAAGTTGCATAATGATTCTAGTTTAGCTAGTATAAACGTTTTAAATATATTTTTTTGAGATAAAACTTTCTAAACCTTCATTAGCTGGTTTGAACATTCTGTTGACCATAATAACCATATATTTACTAAATAAATAATACTATTACTAATTATAAAAAACTTTCTTCTGATGCTATATTTTAGCCGAAAGGTTGCGGAATGAATATGCAACTATATACGACCATGGAAAATGATATTTTAAACAGGGAAAAAACAAAAAACTAATAAATACAGAAAATGATAATTTTTGTGAATGGAAAGTTGGAATCCACTGTGTATATAGTGATGTCATGTGCACTTCTTTTCAATATCACGACGACAATTCATTATAATGCAGTCTTTTCAGTATTTGGATTACTACACCTCCGTACTAGGTTTTCTATTACAATACAAACCTTAACAATAATAGCATGGTCTCTAGCCCACCCAAAAATATGTTAACCCTTTACCAGTTCATTTATGTGTTTGATTCGCCAGCACTGCTGTGAATGGGAATGACAAAATATTCGTAATTTTTTATTCGATTCGCTAGCCATTTCGATTCAAACAAAAAAAATAGATATTTGTAAAATTGTGGATAAAAAAGTACTAATATGCACATCCGTAATTATTGAATCAAATCATAAATTTAATCCGTTATATGCATATATACATATTAAAAATTACATATATATTATACAAATATTATATTATGTAATTTTTAAAATATTTTCATTTATTATATTAGAATTTTTAAAAGTAAATAATTTTTATTACTGTAACAAATTATTACTATTTTCTATTTTTCTTTAATTTTTATTTTTATTTTATTTACACGAATTGAATCGAATATCCGATTAAATATAAAAAAATTTGGATATTCACAATACCAAAAATCCGAATAAAGACAAATCAAATCTAATTAGATAATTGATTATTCAGACAAAATGTATCTAATCACGAATCGCTCCAAAAAAAAATTGAATATTCGAATCCATGCATATCCGTAGCTGCAAACACCATTACCACCGCTGCCACACTCCAAAGAGAAAAGCAAAATGATGATATTTTTATATAGACATTTTTATAACTACGACAACAAAAGTAACGTGTTGATAGTGTATTGGTAGTGTTAGTGGATTAATTTTTTTGTAATCTGGGTTTAAGTTTCCTTTGGTATAAAATGTTATTTTCAAACAAAAGAATCCAAAGACTGTTACTGAATCTGTGAGACATTTTGATAATAATTAAGACCTAAACTTCAATGGTAATAAAAACTTATGTGAACAAAATGTTTGAATGTTTACATTATTCATTAGTTCTCATTCGAGTATCGGTAATAGATTTATGTCCAAGGTCACACGATATCATACCTACATTCAATGAACAAAATTGTGAAAAGGAAGAAGAATAGTGTCTTAGTTACACTACAAGAAAACAGGCTCATTCCGAAGGCCAAAATCGTCAGTATATCGTCGGAATAAACGTATTCCGACGACATACCGAGGAAATATGTCCTCGGAAAAAATTCCTCGGAATTTCATTTTCCCTCGGAATTCCCTCGGAATATTCCGACGGAATTCCGAGGAACCCTGTCCCTCGGAAATTTCCGACGGAATTCCGAGGAACCTTGTCCCTCGGAGAATTCCGAGGAACCTTGTCCCTCGGAAAATTCCGAGGAACACTGTCCCTCGGAAAATTCCGAGGGACAAGGTTCCTCGGAATATCCCAAAAGAATATTTAAAAAAAAAATTAAATTTTTGAAATTTAAATTCAAAAATATAAAATTAAAATTAAAATTAAAAAACATATTATATAAAACTCAAATTCAAATTGTAATTATACATGATTTATACATATATATATATATAAATTATTAAAAGATTTAAAAATTGTTATTATACATGATTTATATATATATGTATGAAAAATTATAAATCGTTTATAAATATAGAAAAAGCTTTATAAATATTTTTAAAATTTTAAAAAAATGTTTTATTATACATAATTTATTACTGGAAACTTGAAAAACGTTTTTAAAAATTGAAAAACATTTTTAAAAATAGAAAAACGTTTTTAAAAATCAAAAAACGTTTTAAAAATACAAAAATAATTCCAAAAAAACTAAAACAACAATCAAAACAACAACCTAACTTAAACTATCCATTCAATCCTAAACTATCCATCAAACAACCTATAATCCAAAAATCTAATCTCACAAACCCTAAAAATTTGAAAAAAACAAGGTTTACATAGATTCTTACATGATTTTATTACTGGAAACTTGAAAAACGTTTTTAAAAATTGAAAAACGTTTTTAAAAATAGAAAAACGTTTTTAAAAGTCAAAAAACGTTTTAAAAATACAAAAATAATTCCAAAAAAACTAAAACAACAATCAAAACAATAATCCTAACTTAAACTATCCATTCAATCCTAAACTATCCATCAAACAACCTATAATCCAAAAATCTAATCTCACAAACCCTAAAAATTTGAAAAAAACAAGGTTTACATAGATTCTTACATGATTTTATAGGTGGAGTAGAGATGTGGGGTTAGGTAGTCCGAATCGCCGGCGAGAGTTGAGAGAGATCGGAGAGAAATGAGAGAGATGAGAGAAATGAGAGATGCGGCGGAGAAGAAGAAGAAGAAGGGTTGTGTTTTGTATTTAAGAATTCCGACGGACACGGGGTCGTCGGAATTCCGTCGGAATAATTAACTTAGGGTTCGCGAAAATTTTCACGCGGATTGGTTTTCCCGGGTAAGTAAATTCCGATGGACATTAACTTCCTCGGAATTTCCTCGGAAAATTCCGAGGAAATTCCGAGGAACAAGGGAT
Source organism: Moricandia moricandioides (assembly GCA_905132885.1). Taxonomy (NCBI): domain Eukaryota; kingdom Viridiplantae; phylum Streptophyta; class Magnoliopsida; order Brassicales; family Brassicaceae; genus Moricandia; species Moricandia moricandioides. The sequence goes on from CAJHQQ010000001.1 coordinate 1,700,668, forward strand.
TGGGGTCTAAAAAATCCCAGTTCCTCGGAATTTCCTCGGAAAATTCCGAGGAACAATGGATTGGGGTCTGAGAAATACATGTTCCTCGGAATTTCCTCGGAATTTTCCGAGGAAATTCCGAGGAACAGGGGTTTGGGGTTTCAAAACCTCGATTTTTTTGGCCGTATTTCATTTTTTATACAAATGTAACGCATACCATTGAGGATTCTTTGTATAGATGATCATAAACCATGAAATAACAAAATTTCAAAAATAATTGTAAGTATTCCCTTTAACATTTATTAAAGTGTATAAGTGTTTCTCTTATGTTGTGTGGTTTTCATTCATGTAATCGTAAAATTGTTTGTTATCGTCTAAAACACCAAATTTTAAATTCATAATCTGGTTAAGACACTTAATGAAGGTTATATAAGTGTTAATCAATCCGCAAAACGTTGTTTTCGGTTAAAAACCTCTTGTTCCTCGGAATTTCCTTGGAATTTCCTCGGAAAATTCCGAGGAAATTCCGAGGAACAAGGGATTGGGGTCTGAAAAACCCTTGTTCCTCGGAATTTCCTCAGACTTTTCCGAGGAAATTCCGAGGAACAGGAGTTTGGGGTTTCAAAACCTCGATTTTTTTGGCCGTATTTCATTTTTTATACAAATGTAATGCATATCATTGAGGATTCTTTGTATAGATGATCATAAACCATAAAATAATAAAATTTCAAAAATAATTGTAAGTATTCCCTTTAACATTTATTAAAGTGTATAAGTGTTTCTCTTATGTTGTGTGGTTTTCATTCATGCAATCGTAAAATTGTTTGTTATCGTCTAAAACACCAAATTTTAAATTCATAATCTGGTTAAGACTTTTAGTGAAGGTTATATACGTGTTAATCAATCCGCAAACGTTGTTTTCGGTTAAAAACCTCTTGTTCCTCGGAATTTCCTCGGAATTTTTTGAGGAAATTCTGAGGAAACCTTAAAAATTGTTACCTTCCTCGGAATTTCCTCGGAAAATTCCGAGGAAATTCCGAGGAATATGGGTTTTTCAGAACCCAAACCCCTGTTCCTCGGAATTTCCTCGGAATATTCCGAGGAACTGGGTCTTCCTCGGAATTTCCTCGGAAAATTCCGAGGAAATTCCGAAGAAACCACATTTCTTGCTTTCCTCGGTATTTCCTCGGTTTTTCATCAGAAAATTCTGAGGAATTCAGTTTCCCTCGGTATGTCCCTCAGAATAACGATGTTTTCTTGTAGTGTTATAGGCAATTTAGCTCATATATTCTCGACGATTTGTATGTTTTGTTATGGGTACAAACTTTATGTACGTTTTTATTTAGCACGAGGATGAGTTTGGGTCAAATGCCTTCTCGAGTCCTCGTGTGTGTTCAGTAGGAATCTCTATCCACATTAATTATTATGTTAATATAACAACTGGTTCGAGTCTATATCTTAATTTTATTTATTCGTTTTCCCCAACAATTTTTCTTAATTACATTATTTCTTTAACCTTTAACATTTTTTATCTATAAAGACGTGAGTATAACAAAATAACTCATGTATTTTAATTAATTAGCAACTGATTTGAGTGTTCAAGTTTTTGCAATTTATTGGTTTGTTGAATATTCTAGTGACGACAAATATAATGATTTCAAATTTGTTTAATACTCACCAGTGTACGTTCCAAAGTCCAACCAACCTCATACTATGGCTCTCCATAAGCGTTCTTGTAACAATTAATAATTTATCTTTGTCCAAAAAAACAATTAATAATTTATAAATAGTTTTTTTATCAAAATATATTTCTTTTATCCTAAAAGAAAAAAATTAAATTGTTTCCAAAACGTCCAATTATCGTTTTTTTTTTCTATTTGGCGAGTTACACATGAGTGATAAGACTCGAGCTTACACGACGAAAGATTAGAGCGATAAGAGACTGGAATATAACATGAGAAGGCCTGGGATACGCCCAGGTTAATCAAAAAAATAATAATAATAACATGAGAACAAAGAACCAAAAAAGAAAATCATCAGAACAACTGTAAAATCAAAATAGAAAATAAACAAAAAAAAAAATATGATAAGGACATTATCGGCGGGAGATAGAAGTACGTATGAGACAAACTCCGTGCAGCTTGTCCTTTGTTTTTATTCTCATAGCATCAGATTCAAGTTGGTACCTTCTTGAAGTTACAATTTTATGTGATGTTTTTTTTATTAAAAAAAATTGAGTTAATGGTGATTGATTTGAAATCACAACTAGCTTACAAGTTCTTCCGTGCGTCTAAACTAAAGACAATATAATAAAATACATGATACCAGGGTTAATTACTAATTAGACAGACAATTATTATTTTTAAACATATACGAGGTTCAAAAATCTAAGATGGAATCATGGAAATACATTTGAACTGTTGGTATTTTACTATAAGTAACATGAATATACACGACAATTCCATAACTGTGGACGATCCTAACTTTTATATCAAATTAGCATAGTGCCAACAGTTAAATGTATTTCCATGACAATGGTGATTGATTTGAAAACATTACTAGCTTACAAGTACTTACGTGTGTCTACACTAAAACAATATAATAAAAGGAAATATGGAAATGGTAATTACTAATTAGACACACTTACGTTTCTTAAAAAAATATAAGAGTTTCAAAAATTAAAGATGGAATCATGGAAATACATTTGAACTGTTAGTAATATATATATATATAAGTGACTGGTATATCATAGGAGTAAAATGAGTTGGAGTAAAATGGTGAATTTTTTTTTTATTATCGAGTATTTTATTTTTGAGAAATTGCTAAAGTTACCACAAGCTAAATATCATTTTTCAAAAATATTTTCAATTAAAAATATTTTAAAATTTGGGTTAACATTTTAATAATTATTATTTTGGTTTTAGTGTGAATGAGTGTGGTTGAGTTTCTAAATGTTTTATAAAAATTTAGAAAAAATAATTTAGTCTATTTTCATCATAATTTAAAGGTATTTTTAAAAATTATCATTTATTAAAAGTAAATTTGCAAAGTGTTATCAAACTTCCTTTTTATTTTTTTGTTTGGCTGAAAAGTTTCCTCTACGCTAAAAAGGTGGAAATTTTTATTCTTATTATGGGTCCATGCTAATTTTTTACTCTACGATTTCACCATTTTACTCTAAAATATTACCAATCAGAGTTTCAAAAATAAGTAACATGACTATCTTACAAGAACCCTCGCAAAACATACTAGTTACAATAAACAATCTTATATTATACACGGTAATGCCATATGGTAGTGGGCGATCATAACCTTTTCTACTAGATCAGCGTAGTGCCATACAAAATAATAAGCTCAATCATTAAGACCATTTCTAACCCATTTCTATTTTTATAAAATAAGAAAAACAGGTATATTTGTTCCAATGTATGAATCAATAGTAAAGTTTTTTTATTTATAAAGGAAAATATAAAGAAATGTTATTTCTATCCCTAAATACAGAGACAAAAATAGTATTCTTATATATTTTTATTAAAAATAGAGAAACTCTACTATATAGAAATATATGGAAGTAAAACCACCTCTATAATAAAGATTTTTATTTTAGAGAAAAATATAAGAATTTATGTTCCAAGAAACAATTGAGATGTTTTACTACGATCTACTATGTATATGCATGTTCCAATAGTTATACTACAGTATGAGTGACTTAGATAATTTTAAATGAATACATTGTTAATTAGTTAACTAACGATGGGTTTTAAATAATTAATAAAAGAAAAAAAATATTTTATTTTGTTAGACACAAAAAGTTTGGTCTAAAACCATATTGTCAATATAAAATGTTCATGATATTGTTAATTAACCTTTAAAAAATCTGTTCACGTGAGATTAAAACGCATTTTAATATTTTTATTATACAACTAATGCCTTTAATCAGTCAGTATATCATAAAATCTGTTATTTATCCATTTATTATATCGTAGAAATTTGATACTTATTATGGTAATAAATTCATTAACCGGTTATAAAATTATCATGTTCATCTAATCATATCATGAAAAAAGAAAATATAAACTATAAATATTTAAATTATCGTGTCAGTCCATCTATAGTATCGTAAAAATATATGTTAATAAATTAACTAATTTTGGTGTTATACACAATATATTTGATAACTCATCAATTAGTTTTTATCCTTGTTCGAACATGCGGTCTCGGCGGCCAGTTACTCGTTGGAATAGCGTAAATCGGAGTAGAGCCGTGACATTTGGTGAAACTCGGGCCAAAATATCGGGAAATTGAATCAACTCACTGTTCTTGTAGATTTTAAGTTTCTAATCGCATCTTTGTCTAAGATTTATTATATTTTGATGAAAATCTATAAAGGAAACAACAAAAAATCAAGAAAAATATGAAATGCGGCGACTGTAGATGAAAAAAACACAGAGGTAAGAGGTTGAAGACAGAGTTGTTTTAGGTCATTTCTATGTCATTAGATTTTCTATAGATTGAAGACAGAGTTGTTTTAGACAAAAACAAGAAACAACCTAACTTTTGTATTAAAAACGACAAAATGGGCTTTCAACACTTCAAACACAAGCCAATATCCATTGGACTAAGTGATAATAATGATATCAATCTGCTGATCTAGTATCGTATATATGCTTAAAACATATCTAAAACTCTAAAATTACTTTCTGATTAATTCTATATAATCTCCGATTAAGCTTAACGATTTTTCAAACAAGAGTTTCCAAACAAGAGTTATTATTAATTAAAATAATTAATAAGACTGAACACTGACATGGTCACCACCACAGTCACCTCGGCAATGTTGTCAAGAACACCATCATTGCTTTCGACATTGTTACTGCCACCAATATTTCACCATCGTCCGCGTGTGTTATTTTCACCATCTTGTCGTCATCATTGTCACTACCGTAATCATCGTTGTCACATACACTATTATCAACCCATCTCCACTTTCACTGTTCTCCATTCTTTTTCTTCTTTTATTGATGAGGTTTTACTTAAAATAATAGATATCCAATAGTAAAAGATGCAAGATAACTAATTTATATATTATCAAATTACTATCAGTATAGGCTATGTACAATGGTGTTTGTTTTCAACACCCAACTTTTTATTTTTTTTCATAATCTACATCATATTTATCATATTTAAGTTTATATCTTATAATACTTTTTGTTTAAGAAAATCAGAACACTTTAATTTTAACATTTCATTATATGTTCAAATTAACTATATGTTCAAATCAAATAAAGCGAATCTCTTTTATAGAGTATAAAATATGAAAAAAATAATATATAAAATTTATAAAATACATTAATTTGCTACAGAAAAAAAGTTTTAAAAAAGTAAGAAGAATTAAAAGTACTCAAAATCAAAATAGCTAATAAGAATATGCCATGGGACATTAGTGGCCTCACTTAATTCTAGTCAACACGTTAAAAAAAATTCAATTGAATTTAATCTACGTAAGTTTCTATTATTTTTCAACATCTTCATTGAATTATTTCAACTGCTGAATAAATTATTCAACAACTCCATTGTCTTACTCTTACATTATAATTTCAGGTGAGTAGATGATTTTTTTATAGAATATTTATTTTATTACCCTCTAATTACATATGATTGTTTTAAATTAATCATTGTCCTACATATAGGAGGATGCCATTTTCGAAAATATGGATATCTTCTTTAGCATAACAATACATAAGTGTTTTTATAATTGACTTTCTTGAAAGTTTTTTATTGTCTTAGAGAAAACGACTTGAAATACTTTCAATGAAGAAAAAGTTAAAACCCACCAAAGCAATTTCCTCAAGAAAAACAAAACAAAATTTATAAAATGCAATGTTGCTATGACTACCTTTCTTGTGCGACCGAGTCAGAAGCTACACCGCAAGGCAATACACAAATGAGACATACTAATAAGTAATGGGCCAACTTCATAGTGGCCCAGATCAACAATCACACTGTGTTGTTGTTCCTCACAAAATTTTGATGATTCAATAGATTTTCTTATTGATAAAAAGAATAGAAAAATCAAACTAATACATTTGTTTCTTGTTTTAAATATAAAGGTACAATTTCCTCGCAAATTAAGTAAAACATCACTAAATTTTGTTGATTTAAAATATAAAATTACTTCATTTTTTTATTCATAAAAATAGTATAAGATCCAAACTAATACAAAATATTTCTTCTAACCCTTCATTTATAAAACTTTCCCACCCCAAGAAAAAGAATAAAAGAATAAAACCAATTTTCGTCTTAAAGAAACACTTTCCCCATTTCTATAAAGTCTCTAAACCCCCTCTAAATGTATAAATTTTATAAAATTAAAACTTTTTTTTCTTAAAACGAAGAACTCCCTCCAATAGTCCAAGCCGAGACCGTGTAAAGCGGCTGATCCAACCACCGTAACGTGACTCCTCCGCCGTCGCCGTCTTCATCGCTCCTCTCTACATTAAAGAACTCCTCATTGCCATCTCCATACATCCTAAGCAGCATCTTGCTCTGCAAAACCTCTCTCTCCGAAACTCCAAGACTCCGAAACCCTAACTGCTCCAGCATCCTCCTCCACTGCCCAAAACCCACATGCCTCTCTTGCCGATGACTTCCTTCGCACGCAACAATGTTCCTGATCTCTCTCCCAAACAAAACCTCCTCAATCTTAACCCTCATCAAGCTATCCGCACCAAGTTGCTTGTGCATCACGTCAAAAACCGCTGAGTAGTATTTGAGAGAGTTATAAACACGCGCCTCGAGTTGCACCGAGTTGTGTTCTGCTTCCTGTTCGGTAATAACGACAGCTACTGGGTTCGTGCTTCTGACCAAACCCACAAAGTCTCTGACCGCAGCTCCTGTCCCGTCGTAAAGCGTTTTGTGCATCTGCAAAACGCAGTTCACAGCGACGGCTTCGCCTTCCTTGACGTGAAGCATCCATAGCCTAACGTCCTCGAGTCTATCAACAACGGGATGGAACTCGAACTGAAGATTCATCGCCTCCGCGAACCCGTGGAGACGGTCTCCCGTCTCGTTGAGCTCGTGTTTTGATTCTCCTACGCCTGTGATACGCACGTGGCGCGGTGGGTTTGGTCTTGAAGCTAGGGTTTGGAAGAAGCTAGGCCATTGTAAGCCTTGCTTGATGTCGAAGTCGATGATGTGAACTCTCTCTTTCCCTTCGAACGCTCTTAGTAACATCTCGTTCGCTGTGTAGTGAATGAACTTTGGTATTGGTGTCACTTGGTTCAAGAACCTCAACGCGTCGTCCTCGAGTGTTCGCTCGAACTCACGAGGCGGTGCGATGTGGAAGATGTGAGGCCACATGCGAGCCACTCTTAGAGCCAGAGCTTCGGTGTAATAAGATATCAGACGAGTCATTGGTGTTGTTCCTCTAGGAGAAGCAAGTTCACCGGTTCTTGCAATAAAGTGGTTAATGGCTGCTATGTTCCTTGTTCTGATCGCTTCTAAGCATCCTGTAAGCAGGTTCACAAGCTCTAAATCTCTCTGCAGGTCGTTGTTGTTGTTGTTGTTGATGTTCTCAATGATTCTTCCCGATGTGCTGCCTTGGTGTTGTGAATACGGATGATGCCTTGAACCATTTGTGGGGTCTGGTACTCTGTGTCTGAAGCTATGAGTCTCTGATGATGCGCTTGTTGATGATCCTGAAGCTTCCTTGACTGCTGTAGGACGGCTACTCTCAGTGTCCTTATCTCCTAAACCAGCTAACTCGGTGATATTAAACCAGTGTGGGTTACTCGGTAAAGGCTGAGAGATCACTTCACTAGGCGCAAAACAAACCTTTTCCTCATCAGAACAAGTCAGAGAAAAGGGTAATGATGCTGGAGATGGGTTCTGTGGAGTGAAATGGTCGAACCAGAAACCCCTGTTGTGATCATCTCCGGTTTGGCTTCTTTGCCTCTTCACTCTGTTCAGACAAGACTCGTCCTCCTTGTCTTCAGCCAATCTCTTTAAACTCTTCTTCCCTCTGTTGTTGTTGTTGTCGTTGTTCCATGAAAACCCATCTGTATTTCCTCTTGTTGTAGCCAAAGGTGGAAGCTTTATGCTCTGCTTAAGTGAACATCCACTGGTCTTGCGCTCAATCTGTTTGTTGTTGTTGTTGATGTTGTCGAGTGAGATGCTTCTTCCAAGTGAAGAAGGTGTTTCCTTGCGGGAGAAGTTACTGCTGCAGGGTAAGTCCAGTCTCTGTGTGTTCATGGGGAAATGTACTGATACGGTTGCTGATGATGCTGCTGCTACTGCTTCACTCCTTAATCTTCTGGTCGGTGACAACAATGATGAACTTGAACAACCTGCCAACATCCTCTACAAAAGTATCTACCCACCCAAAATATCTATGTGAGTGATATGATCTCTAAGTGTGTGTGTGTGTGTGTGTTTGCACAAACAACAATTGATTTTAAAAATGGAATCCGATGGAAAAGAATACAAAATAAAAGAATAAATTCTATTTGTGAAATCAAAGCGAGTCCTATATGAATGAAAAAGAATAAATTTTGTGACTTAATATGCAAAAAATAGAAAAAATGAAATGAATCCCCTCCCCAATAAAATCTACTAATCAAATAAAAGAATGAAAGAATAGAACTAAACTATAAACTTAATCAAATCAATCTATCATAAACACACAATCATCGGATTCCTTCAAGCCTTTTTTTAACAAACAAAATCTAACTTAGATGATAATGAAAATCACATCATCATGAACAGAGGATGTTGTTGTTGAAGAAGATCATCTCCTCCGTTGATGAACAGACTCTGTAAACCCGGTTCACCATTCCTGTTTCCCATCCCGGTTTTGCCAAGTTCCCCAGATCAAGAAACACAAACACACAAAACCCAGATCAGAACTTCACTCAGAGATTACTGCAACTGATATAATCCTTTTCTTTCTTGCTCTCTCTCTCTCTCTCTCTCTCTCACTTTTTTTTCTCTCTCTCTCTCTCTCTCTCTCTCTCTAACACTCTACAGAATGTGGTACTATGCAGAGTGGTTCTACTAATACCATACTTTCACCAACTTTTTTAGTTTGTTGTCTTGTTGGGTCTTCGAGAATTGAAGTTGTCACTTTTCTTTTTTTTTCTTACAGTAATTAATTTTATTTTGGGGCAGAGTGAGTAGTGCACGAGGCAATCTGGATGTTTATGAGCCGTTGGATCTATAGAATCGGACGGTGGAAAAGTGGTTAAAGGTTTAGTGACCGTTTGTATATTGTCGGAGAAATATGACCGTTGGGTGGGGAGGAAGGAGAGTGTTGGGTGTGTCCGGACATCAATGAAGTCTCTCTCATTGGGAAAGCACAAATAATAATAAAGACTTTTATATACACACCAAATCAAAAACATTATTACTCCTATTTTTCTCTTTTTTTTTGTCGCATAAATTTAATTTAGTACAGTATGATAGTACATTCCTGGTTAAAAGATCATTATACAGACCCATTAACTATTTTGGGTATTAGATTCAGACTTGTCATGAGTAAATCTTTTATAGTATCATTGCTTTTAAAACATAGATATTATATATATATATATATATATGAGAAGCTACAGAAAAATCCTTCATCATACTAAACACTTTCTCATAGTTATGAACACATACTGAGGAATACAAATTCAGTTTAATTAAAAAATACATATTTAATTTATTCAAAGTACAATATTTTTTGAAAACCAAATTTTAATTATCTTAATTGATATAGAGTAACTAGAAAACTAAGAAAATGAATTTACAAAGTAAACTTAAAGATCATTAAGAAGAAAAAAAAACATAAAGATCATCATGAGACTGAGACAAATTTTTATACTTGGTGTTTAGTTGATTTAGCAAGAATGGAGAGTCAGTCTACAGTCTACTTAAACCTTTAAATGCTAAAACTGAACTCTGTGTATACAGTAACACACAACCGTTTTTCTTTAATAGTAAATAAAAGAAAGACATTTATATTTTCTATGATTTATTAATTTCAATCCTTTTTGTCAAAAGAAACTTATACCAGAAGAGAATGGAGGGAGCATTGAATTGGTGTAACAAGAACAGTATATACAATGCACAAAACACAGATTTTTCAAATGAACATATTAGACAGTATATACTTTTACAGTGAAGCTCAAAAGAGAGATAGATTTGCTAGTTTTATGCTTAACTTTATATGATGTGTTATATAAAGACTGAAAAACCTAGATTATCTCCGAGAACAACAACCCTTGTTTGCTTCTGATAAATCAAGTTATACCGCAATAGCGAAAGAACTTTGTTTTGCACCTAAAGCCTGTCATGTCAGGTGAATGGCTTCACCTGTTAGAAATATTTCCAACTCATTTCTATATTTATCGACAAATTTATTTCAATTTATCTCTATTTTTGGTTTTATTAAAGATTTTTATTTTTATTCTATATTTAAAAGAAAGTTATTTTAGAGAAATACATTGAAATAAATTACACTTTTATTATAAAATTTTACTATTTTAGAGTAGAAAAAACACAAAATACTTTGTAGATAGTCTTAGTGAACATATGAACTTAAATTAACAATGAGGTTTCGGAAAATTTGTGAAATAGACAAGACAGTTGTAAACTTGTAATGGTCCGGTGAAGGAGTTGTCTACAAGTTAATTTCTATTTCAAACCTAAAGGGCTTATACCAAACCTAATGGGCCTTTCAATAAAGCCTAATATCAATCCGTCACCGTTTCTTGAGTTCGGCTTTTCGTCTGAGTCGTCTCTCTTCACTCGCCGGGGAAACGAAAAAGTAAAGAGAGAGAGAGAGAGATGACAAAAGACGACGGAGAAATGGCGGATGAGCAGAAGAAAAAGCCATCCCGGTTCTGGATTTGGGCTATATCTTCCGTTGTTTTCCGATTGATCTTGATCTCATTCCCCGGAAATCTCAACCTCTCTTCTCGTCCGGAGGTCTCCACTCCTCTCACCAGCATCCGCCGCCGTATCGCCTCTCTCTCCATCTCTCATTATCACCTCTACGATCTCGAATTCTCCTTACATTTCGTCGTGTTTTTAATTTTTCAGTTGCTGAAGGTTACTGGTTGAAGCAGGCATCGATGTCTCCATATGCAGGTTTCTCTTTCAGATTTGATCCTCTGTAGTTTCTGATTTTTAGGTTTCTTGAACCTCTGTAGTTTCTGTACTTGTGTGTGTGTGTTTGTGCAGGATCTATGTATCATGGCTCGCCGTTGCTGCTCTCGCTTCTCGGACCTCTCACGGTTCAGAGGTTAGTTGGCTTACACCAGTTCAAATATCTGAAACTTTGTTTCAACTTGAGTTTAAAAGGAAGACACTTTGGATGTTTCAGGATTAAAGGGCAACCAAGTCACCTCTTTTGCAGGTACTTCTCGTCATTTCTGGATTCACCTGTTGTTGTCTCTTGGATTCTCATACCCTGAGCTTGTTTAGGATTAGATTTTGAGTATAGATCTTGTTAAGCTCTTCTCTATGGGATTAAAAGATGCAACTATGTAAAAAAAGAGATTACTTTCAATGTTTACTCTCTCCATAGATAATCTTTACTTGGATACCAACACTCTCTTGGATGCAGCTTGGTTTTTGTTATTGCAGATATATTAAGTGCAATGCTTCTTCGAGGTATTGGTCACAAACTCCAGATAGCTTATGGATTGAATGCGAGGCTTCTTGGCCTTCTTAAATCGCCAAGGGATAGAGGTATCATATATATTTGATTCTACTCCACTTGAAGGCAAAGACTGATATGTCCTTTTCGTGTTCTCCTCAGGGATCCTACCTTGCGGTGATATTGCTGCTCTTGTGTACTTGTGGAATCCTTTCACCATAGTATGTTGTGTGGGTTTATCAACTTCTCCGATTGAAAATCTGGCTGTCATATTGGCACTTAATGGAGCAGTTACTCGTAAGAAGATTATGATACTTGCATATTGATATTTTCGCTTTTTCTTATAAACAATCTAAATGATACAAACCCGTTGTTTTGTACCTGTGCAGGACGAGTTCCTCTGGCGGCATTTGGTTTAGTCATGGCCACACATTTATCTCTTTATCCTGCAATTCTGACAATCCCTGTATGTATCATTTTCTTGAGTTTTTTTGTAAAGTAAACAAATTCTAATTCTTCTTGTTTGTTTCCCGCAGGTAATCTTTCTATTGGGATATGGTTTGGATGCTCCTCCTCTAAAATTGTTAATTCAGACCATAAGCGTAGAAGATGAGGACAGATCAACCACTGCTGTTTCTAAACAAGCCAAGTTGAAACCGACTACACGCCTTCCCTTTTTATGGAAAACATTCGTGCACTTTGTGTTCTGGGTACTTGTGTGGTCGCTCTGTGTGTTGGTTTTATGTGGCTTATCACTGAGTAAGCATGGTGGGCTCAAAGAGATGTTCACGAGGTAATCCTTAGCCCTGAGGAAACTAACGTTCATATCACATAGGCTAAGTTTCTGATAAATTCCAAGTCATATCAAATAGTCTTTAGAGGTTCTGATGCTAGTATGCTTGTGCCCCTTATTGTAGGACATATGGTTTCATTCTCAGTATCGAAGATTTGTCACCAAACATCGGAGTCTTTTGGTAAGTATAAGGTCATATCACTGGTGACGAATAAAACAAATATCTGCATTTCTTAAACCACTATTGATCTTCCTCTCATTTTCAGGTACTTCTTTGCTGAAGTCTTCGACTTCTTCAGAAGTTTCTTCTTGATAGTATTCCACGTAAATATACTGTTTATGTTACTGCCTTTAGCCATACGGTTGAAACATCGACCTTGCTTCCTGGCTTTCATTTACTTAGCGATCTCCTCACTTCTTAAATCTTACCCTTCCGTAAGTACTTTCAACGCACCGTGAACTGATTATTATCCTTCTCCTGAGAAGCTGTATTCATAAATGTAAACCTCGCCTAGGTTGGAGATTCAGCTTTATATTTGAGTTTGTGGGCGTTGTTCGTCAATGAGTTAGCAGGTAAAAGAAAACACGTTACTCTTTCTCAATGTTTTACCCTTTGCAATATAGTTAACCTCTGTTTTTGTTTTGGAGTAGATATGAAGTTCTCGTTCTTCCTCTTCTGTGGATATCTTGGGGTTTCTCTCCTCAGCCCTGTGATGCACAATCTCTGGATATGGCGGGTAACATTCTTCAACTCAAATCCATCACAACATTAGCAACCAAGTGATCTCAAGTTCAGAACTGCTGTAGAATCAAAAGCTTACTTTTTGATTCTTCATTTCAGGGCACCGGTAACGCCAATTTCTACTTTGGAAACGCTATTGGCTATGCGTGCTTTCAGGTAAAGTACAGTCCTGAATCCATTTCCAAATTTAATACTCTTTACTAGAACTCTCTATTTTGGGGTTTATGGGTTCTTACGGTTTTACAGATCGTTTTCGTGGTTGAGAGCGTAAGTGCAATGCTGAACCATGACCGGGCGCTGAAGAGATGTAACTCGAACCATCATAAGGTCGAGAACTAAGCCAATCTGCAGGTACATGAGCACCACACGTTATAGGAAGAGTATTTGTCTTTAGCCTGGTGGTGTAATTAATTAGTTCAACCGCAATCGCCTAGCGCTGGCCAGACGTGTTTGTGTGACTCGTTCTTTGGTTTGTCTGAAATACCATACTGATGAAAAAAACCCTGTGTCCATTAGTTTGCTCTTTGTAAACGAGACAACAAGTTGAGAAGTATCGGTCTAACTGAGTTAATTTGCTTCATTCATTTTATATTAAAAAGAGTAAAACTAAATTTAATTTTGATCATAATTGTTTCTTCGTATAAAAGGTACATAAACTTGACAAATTAATCTACTTGTGTCACAAATGGAAAACGTAAATTAATCAAATTTTGTTGTTCAATGACAATTCAAAGGTATAAAGACCAAGCATCATAATGAAACACTAGTTGAGAATAATTGCCTTTAATCAAACAATGTACAATATATTTTTCGTTATGTGATTTTCAGATCTAATACATTTTATTTCCCCTTTTTTTACACAAGATGAATTTAGTAACAATGTACATGTATGTTATAAAAGGCTAGGGAGGTCAGAGGCAAAAGAAACAAAAGAGATTTTATGTTACAAGAACACACATAAGAAGAGCTTTTAGAGTATAGAGATGATGATGATGGTGATGATAGATTAACAGGTCCATTTAGAAGTAGGGAAACAGCTGAGGCGATGACACCATTTGCAATGTTTATTCCCATTCTCTCCTTTGAAAAGCATCACTAGTCCAACAGTTAATCCCACCACAAGTAGAACCGCTGCGACTACGAACAGCACGTACTGGTAAATGCTATGCTTGCGTTTGGTAACGGAAGTGTTGGTGCGGGAAGCTTCCCAGCCGTACTGTGGTCGGACAAGGAGGACAAACCCGAGGCATAATCCGGTTAAGAACCCTCCAATGTGCGAGAAATTGTCAACCCGAGGAAGCATTCCTAGTGCTAAGTTGATTGCTATGATGAATAACAGTGTGATCAGAGCAGCCGCCTGCAAAACAACAAACCTTTAGAAAAGAAAGTACAAATGACAAACCCACATTGCATCCCTAGTACAATGCTACATTTCCAGTCTTTACCACTTTAGCGGAAAGCACATAACTAGTACTAGGCATGGTCGTTTTACACAAACCGAAAAAACGAACCAGCGTTCACAAATATTCTCTATACCAAAAAGAACTCCGAATGAATGGGTGCTAGAATATCTAAAATACAACTTTATACATAGATCCCAGTCTTGTTATCTGAACCAAACCAAAAACCAAAGGAACCAAACCAAAAGTGGAACCTCAAGGGCTAATAAGTACCTTGTTGGCATAGATTGTCCAATTTGTAAGAAGCTCAGATAACATAGCACCAAGAAGTCCAAAGAGAGCACCAGAAGCACCAACAGAGATACTTTCTTGAAGGAAGAGAGACGAGAGTATGCTTCCACCGAGACCAGACACCAAGTAGATAAGCCCGACCCTTACTGCACACGAATCAAATGTTTCACGTGGCGATTAATGAAAAGAGTCTAAAACTTCATGAAAGAAAAGATTGTAAAGGCAAAGAACTTACTGAAGCCAAATTGCTGCTCAAGGCGGATACCAATGAAGACCAAACTCAACATATTGGTAAGAAGATGGATGATCCCAGCGTGTAGCCACATACAAGTGACAAGTCTCCATCCTTGATGCTCATGCACTACTTTCCTCCACTCCAATGCTCCCATTCTCTCCAATCTGAAACAAAAAACAGAGAAGTCTTAACAAATCCTAGACAAGCTTGAGCTCAGGCATTTACAGAGCAGAGAGATCAGATTCAGTTCCGAATTAGGAAACAAGATTGAGACTTTCGAGGTACCCATAAGACTAAACATCACGAGTTGATGAAATCTAGAGCTTTAACTTACGTTGAAGAAGATGGGCCGAACAGAGGATTCTCTCTGAGTGGCTGAAACGAGAATCTTCCGAGGAACCTAGCGACGCAAGCTTTGTTGGGTCCGGTGATCTTCTTAGGACAGTCGTTAACGAACATAACGGCGATAAATACGGCGAGATTCGCGACAACGATCGCCGGAACGAGCCACGAAGTCCAATGAGTTTCACGGGAGCTTTCATCGTAGAAATAGTTGTGGTTGTTGTTATTAGCTCCTCTGTTCTGTTTCGCTCCTCTTTCCATATCTCTGTTCGCCATTACTCTGTTCTCAAAATCTTAGGATCTATATGTTAGAAATGGGTATATAAATCGAAACTTTGATTAACGGATCAAATACGAAAGGAGGAGAAGTAGCTTGGAAGAGAGAAAGGAGGATGAATTAGAGGGAGGGACAAGAGATTGAGACAGAGCATCTGTAATTGTTGAGAATTAAGGCAAAAGTTGTAAGTATTATTAGTGTCTGTAAAGAATAGACGTTTTTTGGTGGTGTGTCAATGGCGAGTTAGGCGGTGGTGCCAGCTCCTCTCCACTGTTTATTTCCTGAGTAAAAAAACAACCCAGACAAAACAAAAGAAAATGAAAAAAAAAAGTTCTACTCTCTTCGTTTTTCATATGTTTTTCTTATTTTCTAAAAAAAATCATTAATTATTTATTTAACCACAATTTAATCAGTAATAAAATAAAAACTATAATATTATTAGTCATTTAACATTAGTTACTAATAAATTTTACGTAAAATATTAGAAATGTTAAATAATTTGAAATAAAAAAAATTCTCAAAACCATCAAATATAAAAGATACGAAAGGAGTATGATTTAGTATTTAATATAAAAGTATTGCTTTGTTTTCCCTTGTTTTGAATGTAGTGTTTTGTGTATTTTAAAAATATATACTATATATGGGAAGGGTTTTATTGCTTGTTTTCATACAGATCAATATAAACTTCTTAAATCATTTAACAACTTTTAAAAAGTTCAAGCCAATTTATTTTGGCAAAGACAAGCAACTTTTGATGTATTCTTTAGGGAATCATTAGTTTCATACTTGCATTGAACCAATATGCAATACTTCAAAGCTGACCATATGATTCTTAAATAAATATTTGTATAAATTTTAACAATTTTTTAATAATTTCTGATACTAATATTTATGTCTTAAGGAATGAAGTAGGCTTGGTATTGATGCATAATAGAAAGTCTTTTCAGTAATATAAATTCCTTTTTGGCAAGTCAAAGTTCAAGCTTTTTTGGGTAAATAACCAAAATAAACAAAATTAGATTTTAGATACAGACGGTAGAGAGAGGAATGGGTAAAGAAAATAGGATATAGAAGGTGATTTTAGTTGGTTAGTTGGTGAATTTGAGTTTCTTTTTTTGGGTTAGTGTTTTAGTTGCACCAATTACTGTTTTTTTTTTGCTAAGGAATTGAAGCTTTTTTTTGGGCATGTGAAAGCATTAATGATCACGAAATTAATAATGTAATTCTGGCCATGAAGCTTCAGAGTTGGTGGCCAGCCTTCCATTATCGTATTTTTGATATTTAATTCATAAGGTCTTCTCAATTTTTAGGCAAAGAAAGTTGGAGTTCGTTCATGCAACATATATTGGCTATTGATCAGTGCTAAAAGCCTGTCATGTTGTCTTTGGAGAAAGGTGGTTGTTGCAATTTTCGATGTATACAGATTTAAATCATAGTTCATGTTTCTGAAAATATAAAATGTCGAATTATAATTTATGATTTACGATTGTAAATTTGACGGGTTGTTTTATTAAATGTTCATAATATTTATACAGTTATGAGACAAACTAAAAATGGATTAGTCCATTTCAATTATAAAAAACAACAAAACCATGTATTTTAAAAGTACTTCGCTTTATAAATTTAGTATTATAAAATATTTTAAGTTGATAATATGTAGTAATATCCATCTATAGCCACTTCTTATGGTATCAGTTGTGGGTTCAAAAATTCTCTAGCCACTTCTCATCAATGGACTCCTAACATATAAGAAGAAGTGTGATTCATTTGAGAAAACTTATTTATTTATTTACTTTAAGATTCTTTTACATTAACTTTTGTTAAGGACAAAATATTGTCAGTTACACGAAGTTTACCTTAATATAGTGGAAACCATCAAATGTTTCAAAATATGTTAATAACTACACGATATTTATGTTAATACATACCACATATACAAAGTAAATGATTATATGGTGGGAACATCCAAATCGAGTTTAATTGATTTTAGGAAAAGTTAATGGAGTCAAATTGTAATTAATCAGAAAATCAAATTTAAAACAAAAAAACTAAGTTTTAGAAAAATTAATTGTGTACATTAAATTTTGATTGAGTAAAAATTAAAGAAAATAGTTGACAACAAAAATAATGTATTTATAATTAAAATTGAATATATTTTAATATGTATGAAAACTTTAAAAATATGAAGACAATAACTTTGATATAGTCGATCATATTAATTTCCGATATAAATTTTTTTAGGAATTTATATTTTGGGGTTTTAAATTGAAATGAATTTTGGTTGACGAATTGTGAATATATTAACAAGGTGAATTATTTTAGAAATCAAAGAAAATGAATGCTACGTAAGTTTTAATATCATAATATATCATGATTATGTTGACATAATATTTACAAAAAGAAATGTTGATGTTAACAAAAAAAATCAGATATACATACATATATACAGATAAAATATACATATTTTTTATGTGAACATCATGTTATTTTAGTATCTATAGGTAAGATTATAAATTTTGTATTCGTAAACAATATGTCAAATTACGGTAACATATTAAAAAAAATTATAATGTTTATGTATGTTATATCATTCTAATTATTGATAAGAGTAATATATTTGTAAATAATATTTTATAGTTTTATGATGTTAATTGTAAGTGTTATGAGACGTAGCATTTCTTTTCTTTGATTTATAAAATAATTCATCTTTTTAATAAACTTGCAATCCGTCAACCATAATTTATTTCCAATTTAAAATCCCAAAATATGAATTCCTTAAAATGTTTATATTAGAAATTAATATGATCGAATATATTAAAATTATTATCTTCATATTTTTAAAGTTTTCATATAGATATATTAAAATATATTAAATTTCAATTATAAATATCTTTTTTTTGTTGTCAACTATTTTCTATAATTTTTACCCAATCAAAATTTATGTACACAATTAATATTTCTAGAACTTAGTTTTTTTTTTTTAATTTAATTTTCTGATTAATTAAGTTTGACCCTATAAAATTTTCATAAAATCAATTAAATATGATTTTAATGTTCCCACGTATAATCATTTACTTCATATATGTGGCTTGTATTAACATAAACATCGTGTAGTTGTTAACATATTCTGAAACATTAGATAGTTTCTATCATATTAGGGTAAACTTTGTGTAACTGACAAACTTTTTTCTTTTTGTTAATTCAAGAAATTGCTATAAAATAGTGGATATAATCATATTAGAGGTTTATGTTCACTTATTTTTTGGATTAATTGATTTATAACCAAAAATCATGAAAATGACGGGTAGAGATAACTATATTTTTAGGAGCCAATTTTATGTGAATATGAAGTAATGAATACAAGTTATGATTGATATCTTACTCATAGCTAGGGTTCCTCCGGAAAGAAACATTCTTATCTCTCTGCCACTTAAAACACTATTTCTCTCCGACTTGCGTGTGTTAAACATGCCTCTCTTAAATATAACATTATTTTTTATAAAAATTAATACATGGTTCCGAACTATAAAAATATAGACAAAATAATAACATACATCAAAATAATAAAATTTTAGTTATAGTCGTCAAAGCTCAAATGTTGAAGCTAAAATATTATTTCACACTTGAATGTAAGTAAAATGTCATTAAATAAAAGTTTTAACCAAAAATAATCTCGCATTTTGATAACGTATATCAAAATCTAGTGGTATATTACAACTAATTCCACCCTATTATAACTAAAACCTAATACATTTATTAATGGTATAATTGTCATTTACACACGGCTTAAAAACTACACAATTTGGCCTACCCTACTTTCTATGTAGTTTTTTGTTAGATTTACACACCCCGTATTAATATCTATTGATCAATAATTCTCTATCCATCTGATCAATAACATCCACCTCATAACTGTTATTCTAAAAACCAGCTAGACCACCACTTAAACCCTAGGGTTCAACTGTAATGATCTCAACATAACCCAAAACATTTTTCAAATAACCATGTAATCTTGTTTTGTTTTATCTCCATAAGAAAAAGAACATCAGAAAAAGAGCTAGAGCATGTTTCCCGGAGATGACGAACTGTCTCAATACTTCCTACACCTTGACAGTTCCAGCTCATCACACTCTTTAGGATGGCAGCGACTTCAAACTAGAAGCCACCAAATTGTTTTTAGTTTTTGTGGATTTGCTAGGGGAAGAGGACAACATTGTGAGATTTTTATGTTTGATGGAGCCTTCTGGAGCGTCAGACTTGCTATCATGGGTGTTTGTTTTCTCTTGTAAAGAGGCTTGTCTTGTCCTATGTTTCAAAGAAGCTGGTCTGTGTCGAGTGTTCTTCCTTCTTCTCAGGTTACTAGAAGAAAACCACGTTGAACCTGTAACATGAAAACATGGGAATTGTTACAGGAAGAAGAAGTCTTTGTCCTTATCACTATAAAGCTTGTGTTCCGGTCCTGAGGCATAACAGTTCTCTCCAGTCAGGAATAATTTTTTTGGAGTTGTGCTTTTATTACGGTAGTCAAACACGTGACATTTACCTTTGTCCAGGTTTGATGTGCGTTTCAAAATATGAGCAGAGGAATCTTTGTCCATGAATATTGACACGATTGATCCTGGCTAGTCTTTATGTGACTCCGAGTGAAAGATGTACTGCATGTAAGATATATAGAAAGTATATATTAGATTATATATAATTGTGTCTAACGGCTCTGTCATAAGTCCCGTATATTCTTTTACCTTATCCTCCTATGTACTCGATGTATATATGTTCCCCTTATGTGATCAATACAATCAAGCAATTATCTTAACCTAATATGGTATCAGAGCAGTAGACTCTTTTTTCTCTCCTTTTCGCCTCCTAAACTACACGTCTTCCTCTCTCTGCGTCTCACCATCTCTTTCTTCTTCACAAAGCCATGTCGGATTCTACTGCCGAGAGAACCTCCGTGTTCAACACACAAGATCCCCAAAGCACTCTCCTCTGTGTTAATATGTCCAGTGTTACCAAATTGACAAATATCAACTACTTGATGTGGAGTAGACAAGTTCGAGCTTTGCTTGAAGGCCATGAGCTCCAACATTTCATCGACGACACAAACACCGCCCCAGCTGAGACAGTCACGATTAATGGAGTCTCTACTCCAAATCCGTCGTATGCTCTGTGGAGACGACAAGACCGTCTTCTCTAAAGCTCCATGATTGGCTCAATCTCCTTACCCGTTCAGTCCGTTGTATCCAGTGCAAATACAACAAGAGAAGTCTGGACTACGCTAGCCATAACCTTCGGCAATGCATCTCGTGGACACATTCGTCAGTTGCATCTTCAAATTGAGCGATGTGTCAAAGGTACAAAGACCATCAGTGAGTACCTCATGATGATCAAATCAAAGCAGATGATCTGGCTCTTCTAGGAAAACCGATGGATCATGAGGATCTCATTGAGCGGATACTTGCCGGTCTCAGCGAGGACTACAAACCTGAAGTGGACGCCATCCATGGACGTGACGTTACCATCTCCTATGCTGGGCTTCATGAGCGTTTAATCAACCGTGAAGCTATTATCATGAGTAATGAATCAGCTACAGTCACTCCGATTGTTGCTAACGCCACTGATACTCGTCAAAATCACAACCACAATCCACAATGGCGACGCAACCATAATCAGACTCGTCACACTCATAACAACAATCAGCAACAACGCTTCTCCAAGCCGTATCTAGGGAGATGTCAAGCCTGTGGAACACAAGGACATAGTGTGAGGTACTGTCCTGAATTTCGAATGGTGAGGGGATCGACATCAGCACCACAGATTCAGCCACAACAAAGGAACAACAACTCATGGAGCCAGGCACCTCAGCTTCAACAGTGGCAACCAACGGCAAATCCAGCCATGATGTCTGATTCCTCAACATGGTTACTCGATTCAGGTGCATCGCACCACATGACATCCGACCTCGCAAACCTTTCTCTGCACAATCCTTACCGTGGTGGAGATGATGTAATGCTAGGCGATGGTACTGGACTTCACATCTCACACTCTGGTTCTCTCTCCCTTCCCTCTTATACTCGTCCCTTTTTCTTAAATAAAGTACTGTGTGTTCCTGCACTTACGCAGAATTTAATTTCTGTCTTTCAACTATGCACTGCTAATGGGGTTGCTGTTACGTTTACACCAACTTATTTTCAGGTGAGGGACTTAGAAACAGGGACACTCCGTCTCGAAGGGAAACCTAGAGATGGAACGTACCAATGGCCACAATCCTCAACATCAAAATCTTTACTTGCTTTTGCATCAGCCGTGAAGATAACCTTGTCGGATTGGCATTCCCGTTTGGGACATCCAACATTTTCTATTCTTCAAAAAGTTGTTTCTCAATTTCAATTACCTATTGTTTCAAATTCTTTGCTGGCTCAGCCATGCAACGCTTGCTCGATTAATAAAATGCATAAGTTACCATTTCAAAACTCGTCTCTTCGATCTTTTCATCCTCTAGACGTTGTGTTTTTCAGATGTTTGGACCTCTCCAATTATTTCAATTGATGGTTTCAAGTACTATGTGATTTTTGTAGATCACTACACAAGATACACTTGGTTGTATCCTTTAAAACTCAAATCACAAGTCTTTGATGTATTCACTCGGTTTAAGGCATTGGTTGAAAATCGATTTCAAACCAAGCTAAAAACTTTATACACCGACAATGGGGGTGAATATATTGGGCTGCGAGATTTTTTAGCTAAACATGGCATTTCTCATATGACGAGTCCACCGCATACGCCAGAACATATTGGCATCGCAGAGCCTAAACATCGTCATATCGTTGAAACAGGCCTAGCCCTCCTGTCTCATGCGTTGATGCCTCGATCCTACTGGACGTATGCTCTGGCAACTGCTGTTTATCTAATAAACAGAATGCCATCGCAGCTCTTAGAATTCAAAACACCATTTCAGAACCTGCATGGCCATGTCCCGAACTTTCAAAAACTCAAGGTCTTTGGTTGCTTATGTTTTCCTTGGATTAGACCATATACATCACATAAATTGGATGAGAAATCCACACCATGTGTGTTTCTTGGTTATTCAATTACGCAAAGTGCATATTTTTGTTTGGATAGATCCACATCTCGCATTTATACATCTAGGCATGTTGTTTTTCATGAACATGTTTTCCCATTTTCATTATCTTCTCCTATAGAATCTAATGTACCTGATGATACTAACCCCACGGCTTACCCTCCTGTCAAGCTGGTGCCTCTTTTTAATCCTCATGCAGGTGGTCATACTCTCCACCCAGACCAAGCACCGAATAACACAGTGCCTCCTAGGAATCCTACACCACCTTCACCTGCCACTGACACTGCAGGCTCCTCGACTTCGACCTCACCAGCTCCTCTAGTACCAGATCCACAACCGCAAGCTCCACCAGAACCTCCGGAAGCTCAACCTCCACCGGTCAGACAGAGCACTCGCCGCCGGAAACCTGTTCAAAAATTAAATCTCCATACCAAAGTTGTTCATACGACTGAAACACCACCTACAACGGTGGCTCAAGCTCTCAAAAGTCCTCATTGAAGGAAAGCGATGAACGAAGAATACAATGCTCAAATTGGTAATCGTACTTGGGATCTAGAAAACTTGACTGATGACACACGGTTTAATGTTGTAGGCTACAAATGGATATTCACTATCAAGCGAAACCCAGACGGGACAATTGCGAGATATAAAGCTCGACTAGTAGCGAAAGGTTTCACACAAAAGCTAGGAGTAGACTATCATGACACATTCAGCCCCGTAGTCAAACCAGCAACTATTCGAATAGTCTTGAGCATTTCAGCTTCCTCTAACTGGCCTATCCGTCAACTGGACGTGAACAACGCCTTCTTGCAAGGAACACTGAAAGATGAGGTCTATATGGCTCAACCCCCAGGTTTCATCAACCAAGACAACCCTAATGCAGTGTGTCGGTTACGAAAAGCTATCTATGGTCTCAAACAAGCTCCCCGAGCCTGGTATAATGAGCTCAAACAGTTTCTCCTTCAAGCTGGCTTCAAAAATTCTTTAGCTGATGCATCATTATTCATCTACCAAAACCAGGGAGTCTTTCTCTACATGCTTGTTTATGTTGATGACTTAATAGTTACAGGAAATAGTTATTCTCATATGTCTAAATTCATCGATTCACTCTCACAACGTTTTTCTTTAAAAGACTTAGAGGATCTGTCGTTCTTCCTAGGAATAAAGGTTCACCGTACACCGAAAGTTATGCACTTAACTCAAACTCGTTACATTGCAGATTTGCTTCACAGGACAAAGATGGATGAGTGCAGACCGACTGCGACACCAATGTGCCCTGCAACCACACTTACTCTAAGCTCTGGAACTCCACTACCTGATCCAACAGAGTATCGTGTTGTTGTCGGAAGTCTCCAATACCTTTCATTGACAAGGCCAGACATCTCTTTTCCAGTCAACAAGATGTCGCAGTTCATGCACAAACCCACCACAGAACACTGGAATGCAGTGAAGAGAATTCTCCGTTATCTTGCTGGAACGATGACGAAAGGGATTATACTTCAGGCAAACAACACTCCCTCTCTTCATGCTTTCACCGACGCTGACTGGACTGGCAATAAAGATGATTACACATCTACTGGTGCATACATCGTTTACCTCGGGCAACACCCCATATCATGGCCGTCCAAGAAACAGAGTGGTGTCTCGCGTTCCTCAACAGAAGCTGAGTACCGCTCCCTTGCCTCCACAACTGCTGAAGTTTGCTGGGTTACATCACTCTTGACTGAACTTGGTATCAAAACTCCGACTCCACCTGTTATATATTGTGATAATATTGGAGCAACGTACTTGGCGGCCAATCCAGTATTTCATTCTCGAATGAAACATTTGACTCTTGATTATCACTTTGTGAGGCAGTTCATTCAAGCTGGACAACTCCGGGTATCTCATGTCTCCACGCATGACCAACTTGCAGATGTTCTTACTAAACCCCTACCTCGCCCTCAATTTGATTCACTACTACTCAAGATCGGACTCTCTACCGGCCGTCCGTCTTGTGGGGGTGTGTAAGATATATAGAAAGTATATATTAGATTATATATAATTGTGTCTAACGGCTCTGTCATAAGTTCCGTATATTCTTTTACCTTATCCTCCTCTGTACTCGATGTATATATGTCTCCCTTATGTGATCAATACAATCAAGTAATTATCTTAACTTAATACTGCATTTCCATTAAATGATACTATTAATAAAGTTCCAAAAAGAGAGGGTAAAATCCAGAAGGTCAGCCTTTTTTCAATCTATGGAGGAGGCACTAGACACTTTGTTTCCACTGCAGTGGTTGTTATCACCATATCCTTAGATTTGGTTGCCGTTTTTCGCAGCAAAGGATGCCTTAGTTTCTCATGGGTTTAGCGCAGATCTTTGTATCATTTCATACTTAAACCCAATGATTAATGTGTGGTGTATCCACCATTGAAGCACTAACTCACAGAACTTCATAAAGAATTGCACGTAGGAAGAATTTTAATTGAGGGAACAAGACAATGACAATGATTGAGTACTTTTTGATATCGTAATATTTCAAAAAATCTTTTGTGAAATCATAAATTGCGACTATGATTGAAAAATATATCAAAGAGGAAAGATTAAATTTCTTAAAAGGAAATAAAATGATCAAAATTAAAAGTATGATCAAGTTAGAATAGGAAAGATTGAGAGTTTTCTTAAAGTGTTGTAGCTAATTAGCCGACTGGTAGGATATCCACTCAATCAGAAAGAGAGAAAAAAAAATTAAAATAAGAAAAACCCTTTCTTAAAATAGCTCAAAGCTGGAGAATGGGATTATTGCACTGTTCGCGGGCCCCACTGACATGTGGGGTCTGTGAACAATGCAAGAACCGCTTCTTAAAATTCCTAAATAAGAACCGTTTTTAGAGGGTTTCTTACACTGTTTGCGGACTCCACTAACACGTGACATTCCGTAATTGATTTATTTTTATTTTTTATTTTTTTTAATTAACAAAAAAAAAAAATAAAAAAAAAAAAAAACAAGAACCCCAAATAGGGTTCCTGGATTAATGATGGCAGTCTTATTCAAAACATATTGATTTTTCTTTTTTTACTTTTTGAGAAAAAAATGTTCAGTATGCCTTGAATAGAACTAACGCTTCATGCATGATTCTCTATATGATGCTTCATGATGATGTGGTCATACGTGATTTTTCATAAAACATATATAATTGTCGACTGTAAAATTGTTTGTAATCATTATTTGTAATAATATAATTATCTAACGTTAAAAAAAAAAAGCTAAATCTCCCCCTTTTCCAAGCATGGATCTAATATGACGCTTTCATGGTGATGCAGTTTAGTAAACCGTGCTCTCATATTATTATACATGTCTTGTCAGTTAAGAAGATGATGATGATAATATAGTTATTTAGTGTTAAAAAATGACTAAGAACCCTTCTCTCTATCTCAAAAAAAAAAAAAAAAAAACTTGCCATCCAAAAACAAACTTATTTATTTGAGACGAACTAAGTCGATATAAACAAGATGTAGACACGAATTTGGTTCTGTTAGGCACATGTATTATGCTTTCGTCAATTCCCATGAAAATATAATATTTGGCACAAATTAGGTTTTGGGGTTTCTCCCTATAAAAACGACACTAAACTGGAAATTAACGTTGCAACCAACTTTCTCTTACCATCTATACTTTTGTTATCTATCTTCATCAACCAAAACCAATAACAAAAATGGCAAACCAACTTCAAGATCCCTTAGCCACCTCCACTAAACCAAGTCTAATCAAAGAAGAAGAACAACTTGATGAAGAAACTGTGAGCTTGCAAGCAGAGAGTCTTGTGAACACACTGGCCTTCCCCATGGTTCTCAAAGCGGCCTTGGAGCTTGGCGTCATCGAAACAATCGCAGCCGTAGATCAAGGTGTCTGGCTCTCGTCTTATGAGATTGCGAACCGGCTCCCAACCAAGCCCACTAACCCGGAGGCACCGGTTTTGTTGGACCGGATGCTGATTTTACTAGCCAGTCACTCGATCTTGAAGTACCGTATGGTCGAAACCGAAGAAAATGGAAATTCCATGAGGGTATATGCAGCTGGACCGGTTTGCAATTTTTTCTTGAAGGGTGGAGACGGGTCGGGTTCTCTTGCACCTCTCTTCATGGTCAACTTAAGCGAAGTCTATTTCAAGACTTGGTAAGTTAACTAAACCGGTTTATAATAAAATGTTATATAAATGTAACCATGTAACTAAACTAGTTTACAACACAATGTTCTATAAGTAACACACATTCAACTAATAACTGATATACATATATTCATAGGACACATCTCAAAGATGTGATATTAGAAGGAAAAGACGCATTCGTCTCTGCTCATGGCATGAAACTTTTCGAATATATTGGTTCGGACGAACGATTCTCTGAGAAATTTAGCCGGGCAATGTCGGAAGCTTCTACATTGACCATGAAGAAAGTTTTAGAAGTTTACAGAGGATTCGAAGATGTACACACTTTGGTGGATGTGGGAGGAGGAATTGGAACTGTTATAAATCTTGTGATTTCTAAGTATCCTCATATTAAAGGCATCAATTTTGATCTAGCCTCGGTTTTAGCCCATGCTCCTCTATATCCCGGTATACAATGTAGTTATAGATCACATTAACATATGTTATATTTCTTTTGCTCAATTCTAATATTTGGTTATATATAGGAGTGGAGCATATTTCAGGAGACATGTTTATAGAAATTCCAAAAGGAGATGCTATTTTCATGAAAGTAAGTTCATAATATATACACTATTTTAATGGATTTTTTTTAATCATTACCAGATACATATATTTCCTTGGTAAGCCATATATTAACTAACATAAAACTGATAAATTATTACAGTGGATACTACATGATTGGAATGACGAAGACTGTGTAAAAATTCTAAAAAATTGTTGGAGAAGTCTTTCCGAAAAAGGAAAGGTGATAATAGTCGACATGATTACACCTCTAGAACCAAAGGCCAACGACTTTTCTTCTAACGTTGTTCTCGCGAAGGACATGGTGATGTTAACGCAATTATCGGGTGGTAAAGAGAAGTCACTTTCCCAGTTCGAGACTATGGCCTTTGATTCGGGTTACCGTCGTTGTGAAATCATTTGTCGTGCTTATTCATATTATGTTATTGAATTACACAAATAAATTCCTGAATGTTTCCAAGAAAAACTGTGAATCAGCTCGTTCTTGTGGGTGTAATATAATTGGTGTGTTGGGTTGTTTTCTTTTTCAAGATTGTGGTGACTGTTAAGTGTCAACAAGGTGCAATTAAAAGTACTATCTTTTTAGAGAATGTGAATTTCTTAAACAAGATGTCTTTAGTAATTTAACTTGCAAATAAGTTAATTTTTCAATATTAGGCCTCAAAATCCTAAAGAAACAAAGATGCAAAGAGAAAAGGATTAATATATTTAGTTAAAATGAAAATTATGATCAGAAATAGCTAACACATAAGGAATGATTTACAAGAATTTGAAAACCGTTTGTCCGTTTGTGTTGGAACACGACATAGTCAAGGAACATTGTTTTTAAATAGGTCACTAGTTCATTCAAGTCCAACTTCTTAAAAAGATATGTACACTAGTATATGTTCCTTTTGTTTAACATGGAGGGTCTGGGTATCTGGGCCAACGCCCAACTAATCCTTCCTTGAGAAAGTAACGACGACTAGCCCGGCCTGGCACATTAGGTAAAAATCACATATCACCATTATATTAAAAGATGTAATATTATTTCAATTCCAATACATTCCTTATACTTTCAGTTTCACTTTAACGTAAACATGAATTTCATCCATAGCTCCAACAAAATCATTAAAATAAGGCCAATATCTCTCACTCGTTCTAGTAATTATGGAACTCGTCTTAGTTTTTGTGTTGTTGGTGTCTTGATATAGTCACAAGCAAGCATTTAGTCGCTCAAAGCACTTCCAAACATTTCTTCATTGTTTCTTGCTTTCGTCCAAATTGTAATCTAACATTTCTCTGAACTTCGTTATGCCCACATATTGTTAAAAACATGGTGACACTCTTTTCAGTGTTTACATTTAATGTCGGTTATAAACCATATGTGTGAAAAACGCCAAGGGACATTTGTCATAGCTGAAGACAAGCAACATTATATTCTTGTAATTGATCCCAAATATTTCTCCATTCAAAACCATGATCAGTTTGAGTTGGTCATTTTAAAAAATATCAATTGTAATAACTTAATGATGGTTGAATTATTAACTCTTTAAACTATTCAATTTCCAAATTCTACAACTCAATTCGCTTTTAATAACTTAGATTTTGAACACCATGTGATCAAAACATACATATACAAAACGCCTGCAATTTTATATATATAACGCAAGATTATTCAACATAAATTTCAGCTTATGTCTACATATTAAAGTTTTTATAATTAACTAAAGAAATTAATTATGTATCATAATTTTTTTGTATTATTTTTAATAATATAAGAGACAAACTGAAAAAAAAAACAAAAAACTAATTAAACATTATATTAAAATATATGCATGTGTTTTTGTACACACAAGATCGAATAAAAAATTATATTTACTATTTCATTGTTTAAAATTATTAATTAATCATAAAACATTATTTTAATTTATAAATATATGCAATTAATACATGGAATATCAAAAACATGCATAAATTTATTGCATTAATATATATTATACATATAAAATTAAATTGATGATTAAAATACATGCATTTGTTATTAGAGGAAATCTCATTTCTACCATAAGTTTGATACAATTTTTCAAATTTATCTTCAATGAATGATTATTTTTTAAAATACCTTCACTTTTTGATGAAAAATAGACTTAATTAAATTTTCTAAATATTTATAAAAAATTAGAAACTCAACCTCACCCCTTTAACACTAAACCGTAAACAATAATCACTAAAGTGTAAACCCAAATGTTAATATATTTTTGGTACAGTGTATTTTTTCAAAGTAGTACTTAACTTATGTTATTCTTAGCAATTTCTCTTGTTATAATATTATAAATAATATAGATAAATAATAAGTTGATTTTTGTTTAGTATTATTGAATATAAAACTTAAATTATTTTTAAAAATTCAAAAGTTTCATAATTTATTGAAGAGAAAATAAAATATATGAATAATTAGAAACTTAATTTTAGTGAGTTGTAACAGATAATATATAAAATATTTGACAAGTAAAAAACATTTAAATTAAATAATATAAAATGATGTTTGTGGTATAATATATTTTTACAAAATAAGTAAGTTTTTAGCATAATATTATTGAGTATAAATTTCAACTTATGTATATTAAAAGTTTTATAATTTGCTAACGAAATTAATTATGTACCATAATTTTGTATTATTTTTAATAAATATAGATATAAGGGACATATTGAATAAATAAAGAGAAATTGCTAAAAATAACACAAGTTAAGTACCACTTTGCAAATACCTTCAGTCAAAAATATATTTACATTTGAGTTTATACTTTATTGATTATTGTTTTGGATTTAGTGTTGAAGGGGTGAAACTAAGTTTCTAAATGTTTTATAAATATTTAACAAAATTAATTTATTCTATTTTCATCATAATTTAAAAGTACTTTTGAAAGTTTTCATTATTAAAGGTAAATTTTCAAAGTAGTATCAAACTTGTGGTAGAATTGCAATTTTCCCAAAAATAAAATAACTAATTAAACAAAAGATTAAAATATATGCATGTATTATAATACATGAGAACAAATAAAAAATATATTTACTATTTTATTGTTTAAAATTATTAATTAATTATAAAACATTATTTAATATATATATATATATATATATATGAAAATAATACATAAAATATCAATAACATGTACAAATTCATTAAATTAATATATATTATTTATATAAAACTAAACAGATGATTCAAATACATGCATATGTTATAATATATATGAATAATAAATTTATTTTTACTTACTGTTATTGAATATAAATTTAACTTATTTTTAAAAAATCAAAAGTTTTAGAATTTATTGAAGAAATAAAATAAAAATATACCTTATTTTGAATTGTTTAGTGGATAGAAGTGTATGGAATAACCTGACAATATGAAAATCAGTTAAACATAATATACAATTTCATCTTAAAATATTTATCTAAAACGAAAAATAAAACACTTATAAATAGAGAGGAATTTTGATTTGTAAAGAAAGAAATGAAGAATAGATAGTATTTATAATTAAAGTTTAAAAAAAGCTAGACATGTATTACAGATTTACAGAATTAAACGGTATTTAGTCCTCTGCGTGGACCAACTTTTTTTTCCATCTCATGCATAACTTTTTTTTCCATCTCATGCATGACCATTCTTTTATAACAGATTGTTTTTTTGCACGCAGACATATATATGAAAAATTCTTAAAAATATCATAAGTTAAGAAGTATCACTTTGTAAAAATATATACTATCAAAAATATATTAATATTTGAATTTATATTATTGTTTAAGGTTTGGTATTAAATGAGTGAGACTGAGTTTCTAATTTTTTCATAAATATTTTAAAAAATTAATTAAATCTATTTTCATTAAAAAAAATAAAGCATTTGTGAAAATTGTTATTCATTAAAGATAAATTTTTAAAATAATATCAAACTTATGTTACAATATCATTTAATGGATACTGAGTAAACTTATTTAGTTTGAGTGAATATCATTCACTCAAACTTATTTATATCATTTTTGGAAATTGTTATAATTTCCTTTATATATTTTATTATTAGATATTCACTCAAACTTATTTATATCATTTTTGGAAATTGTTATAATTTCCTTTATATATTTTATTATTAATTTTTCTTCTACATTTTAAGTGTGAATGAGCATTAAACTCAAAGTTTTCTGTATGTTCATTTGTTATGCTTTAGTTCTGTTCCACACCAAATGTCTTTTTTTTTTTGTCAACTTTTTGGCTTTTATAGAAGCCCACAGGCAGAGGAGTACAATGCTTAAGGCTTACACGATGTATACGTGTCAGCTTAATACAACAGATGCAACACGTGCTAAAAATTTTACACGCAAATCTGAAAAACTGAAGCTTCTCCATCGCTGAACCACCGTTGTTGAAACTTCATCTTCTTCACCACCGTACTGCATCTTCCTTGATTTGCACTCCCTGAACTCCATCTTTCACTCAATCCTTTACTTGTGCTTGAAAACTCAGACTTCAATAGATAATAAACTCAGGGAAAGCTCGAATGATCTATGAGAGATTTTTGTCGGACCATCTTCATAAAGATGCCGGCTTCATCTAAATCCCCACAGACTTAGTCGAGATCTGATCCAACAACACCGCTTCCTTTCTTCATAGATACTCCACTAAAAGCCTATCATCAGCTTCACACTAGAGAGTGAGTGGAGATTGACTCTCATTAGAAAAGATTAAGTGAATATCCATTGAAAAAAGAGATCAAAACACAAAATAAAAGAGATATGAAATTTGCTGCGAAAGAGGAGAGATCAAGTTTGTAGCCCGACATAATCGGAGCTTTATTAACGACTCTAGTACAGAGAAAAAAGATAAGCAACATTAAGAAAAGCTCAGACTTGAGTCGTTACACAGCAAAATCGGCTATACCGAAAAGAAAATCCGCTAATCGGAAGTTTATATCGGCTAACCCGAAATAAAATCTGATCTAAAGATCAGAAACAAAAAACAAAAAGATAATTAATCTCCTCTCGACTTTCTCTGTGAAAGATGGAAATGTGTGAACAGAGAGAAGAAGAGAGAGAGAAAGTCTCGATCTTTTTGTTCCACACCAAATGTCTAAATTAAATAAATAATAAAATAAACTAGTTTTGTGTGGTTCGCTACTCGCGACGTGCCTACGCCTCCGTGCGTGTAGAAAAAGAAAAGAGAAAAGAAACTCACACTCTTGTGAAAAATATTGTTGGATAATAGTAAGTAAATAAAGGAAGCATCGAACATATTTGTTTAAGGGTTAAAGTGATCACGTGGGGGTCTTTTTATCAAACATTCTTCTTGTCGAATATCTGTGGTTGGACGATAGACTGTTACCATTACCAACATCGTACTTGTCCCAGGTAAGGGAAATACTCATTCCGTTTCTTAATAGATAAAATTTTGGTTTATTGCACAAAGATTAAAAAGTTTACATTTATCTAAAAAATAATTTTAAAGATATAATTTTAAAATCATTCAACCAATTATAAAAAAACCTGTAAAATTTTATTGTTTGAACAGTTTCCAATAAAGCTAAAGTTAACTTTAAAATCTCAAAAGATACATTAAAATCTTAAAACATCATCTATTTTAAAATAATATAAACATTCTAAAACATCAAATAAAAAGAAACGGATGGAGTATAATAGTAAGGCAATGAAACCTAATCAGATGCAAAGTTGTATATATATAAGAGTGATAAATTAATTCAATAGATCTGTGGTTTTTCTTTTCTGATTCGAAACAATCCTAGGTTTGTAGCAAAGGAATGAATAAGTTACATTTGCCTCTTTTTCTACGGAACACGGGATTGTGTGATTGTTAGATTCCTAGGTCCTCAGCTTAATTTGAATGTAGTTATTGTTGAGATTGTGTGAGCTCATGTTCAACTCTTTACTGTCTGATTAGTACGATATTGTTCGCTTTGAGTCTAAGAAGTTGGCTCGCATTAATTTATTTTTGGGCTCCTTACCAAAATGCATTGTACTAATTAGAGTTAAACATCTCTTTATATATTAGACATTCCTTGTGTGTTTTTCCAGTGTGGATTTTGTTTGATATCTCACATTCTTCCCCTTAAATTAAGGATCATACTCATCTCATGTGTTTTTCCTTCAACGAATCATCTTGGCACCATCTTGTACCAGTAATCGCAGGGTTTCCTTTGAGAATCTTTCTCTCACAACGTTACAGGTTTCATGATCTTCTGATTAATTTCTGCCACATACCTCATCTTCCAACTTGAAGGGTCTCATTCCTACATGAAGGATATTTTGTTCTTTTTGCAGATCGTCATCAAACCGCTCTGATATCAATTGTTGGAATTTTGTGAGCCATGTCCAACTCGTTATTGTCCGATTAGTATGATATTGTTATTCTGAGCCTAAGAGACTGGTCCGCATGGCTTTACTTTGGGTTCTTTTCCAAAAGATCTCGTTAAAATTATAGTTGGACATCTCTTTATATATCAGATATTTCTTGTCTGTTTTTCTAATGTGGATTTTATTTGATATCTCATAGTTATGATATTTTGTTACTGATTAGGATTTTTTGGCAGTTCAACTCATACTTGCAATTTTTTTTTCGATTTGTGTGGTTTTAGATGGTAATTGTTATGAGATTTTTTTTTTTCCGATTTGTGTGGTTTTAGATGGTAATTGTTATATTCAAGTATTTATCATCTTGCTAAAATGTTTCTTTGTTTTTAATTGATATCTTCTGGTTGACACATGACCTATCTACTCTCTAGTACTAGATGGGGGTGAGACTCTAGCACTCTTATTATAGTTGACCAAGTCTAGTTATATAGACTTCTATTACTTTAACTATTTTCCTTGTTCGTTTGGTGTTTTCAATGTCCTAAATTATGTTATATATATATATATTTTAATATATATATTTCATTTATATAATCACCCGGAAAAATGGGAATTCAATGTCAATTACGAGCTTGATTCAAACAAAATTATGTTATATTTGTTGCTCAAACTTTAACTAGAGTTCGGATTATGCTTTCACAAACATTATAAAATTTACTTTGAACTAGTGACAGTCATGAGCTTATATGGGTTCCCAGCATCACGAGTTTCTACTCTTAATACTTCAACAAAAGATAATGCTCTCAAATAGATTATAATAAAATTTTTGCCACAAGAAAACTTTAAAGAAGAAAATGACTAAAATATTTCATTAAAAGACAAAAAACTCTTATTTTCTTGATATATAAATATAAATAAATAAAATAAAATAAAAAATAAGAAAAAGATAAGAAAAATAAAATTATTTTTATAATTTTGAATTATATATTTCCAAATTTAAACTCTTTTATAAAAAAACTTTTTTAGTTTTTTTTTAATTTTATTTTTGAAATTCAAGAAATATTTTGAAGCTTTTTTTAAAAAACTTTTAATATATATATTTTTTTTATTAAAATTCTAAACCTCGTATTCAAAATTCACTTTTTAACTCTAAACTTTAAGTCTAGATTAGTTAATCCTAAGGATATAAATGTATATTTAATTATTTAATAAAATATTTTAGTTATTTTGATCATTAAAAAATATATTTGTGTAAAAAAAAATCTCTGTTTTTATCTTGAATTGAGTAAATATTAGTTAGCTTTGATCGTACAATGTAACTGTTAAGATTGACAACTCTGAAGTGACTGCTATATTAATAAACTTAGTTGCTAGATGTTATGTTTTACTAAAGGAGTATTTGCAAGTATATTTTTGTTTTATTACACATATTTTTTCTTCAACTTATTGAAAGTGACTTGTTAACTTTATTAACTATTAGGCTACTGCTGGACAACAGTGTTCAGTAAAATTGTATCATTCATCTCTACATCCATAAAAAAGTCAGAGAGCTTTTGAACCTTTCTACCAAGCACTTGTTTGCTAATACTGAAGAAAAGCTTGCTAATGGAAATCTAAAGAGCTACAAAGTTTGGCGGCTTTTCTTAAAAAATGAAGGCTTGGCTTTAGAAGAAGAATGCAAATGCATTGTGTGGATAACCGAAATTAACAGTGTTAAATGGGATAAAGTAAAAGTAAATATATTTTCAACTAAATTAATTACTAGTGTATTTAATTCGAAAGTTCAATAATTTTATAAAATTTTCAGGGCAAGAAAGCTTTCAAGATCCTTGATTTCTTTGTTGTAGAAGGAGATAAAGTTAATGAAAGTGACATAATACATTTGCTTAATACAAAAATGGGTTAAATCTCTTAAATAGACTTTTTAAATTTTTTTTGGCACAAAAATAAATTTTTTTTAAAAAAAATATCAAAATAAACCTTTTTATTTTAAAATTTTAATTTTAATTTTAAGTTTTTTTAAATTTTAAATTTTATCTTCAAAATTTTAACCTATAACTCTAAATTGGGTGTAGATTAGTTAACCCATTCTTCTATGGTTCTTTCTCGTGTATATTCTACGTAACACCCAATCATGAAGCTGTTAACAAAAAAAAACACCACAATGACAGAGTTGAGAATCAAAAATTATCATAGATTCAGAAAAAGAGAAAATAAGAAACAGTGCAAAACTTACATGTAGGTTGTTCTTATTGTTAACAGAAGAATAAATCTCTTTGATCAACAACAATTTTCCAAGGATAAAAAATCTGTTTTTTCAAGGAGAGTGATTAAAAAGCCATTAGGTTTACCAAGAAACTCCAATAATTGAACTTGTTCAGATTGGTTTCAGTGAAAATCGGAGCTGAAATCTGCTCAGATGCGCATTTCCGGCACAAGTAGAATCTCACAAACTCTTCATCCGTTGAATGGAATCAGAATCTTGCAGGTTAATAAATCAGCTTAGCTCTCACTCCTCAAAATTCTTCTATCACTTTTAGCTGAATCAGGGTCTGTTTGCTGAAGATTAGAATCAAGTAGATGAAAGTGAAATGATGGAGGTAGAGTATCAAAGGAAATGAGAGTAGAGTTTCCTAGGGTAATTATTGTAGTTTATCAGAGCTATAGATATTTTGCACATCGAAGTGACAGACATGTGTGCAAAGATAGAGATAGGGGTATTATTGATTACCTATTGCTTTTCCATATGCCTATTATCCTTTTTCATGGCTATACACATCAATCTCCCTTTTATATAATAAGATAGACTACAATTTAAATCTAGTAATCTACATAAGAATCACATATATTAAATCTTTACTGACTATTGACCAAAACTGAATTAAAAAACTTACAAGGATTACAGTTACAATATATTCAATTCGTTCCAAAATATTTGATGTATTAAAATAATGCATAATTATTTAAAAAGAATTATTTTTTTATTTTTTAAAGTATCATTAAAATATAATTATAAATTATTCAACCAATTACAAAATAAATTATAATAAATTATTAACTGCCGAATTTTTAATAAAGCTAATAGTTACAATATGAAAACATCATATCTATTTTGAAATCGAGGGAGTAATAGATAATCAAGAGGTGTACGAAATAAAGGGTTAGGATTTTATCTGGCGCAAGAATCCAAAGGAAGCAATGGCTGAGCCGGGCGGGCCAGGTACATACCCAACTCTGAACTTAAGGATCTAAAGAGTAACCGATGAAGTCCCTCATTTCGACTCTCCGGTCTCAGATTGGACTAATGAGTGGGGCGCACCAGTGTTTATGCGTTACGAGCCTGGTTCTGAGCCTGTGGAAAAGTGTGACTATCTTCCGTGCATAAGACGACGTGAGGATCAAGGACCTTTTCTCACGCCGGAGGAAGAGAAACGCCGCTTTGAAGAACAAGTCGAGAGTAGCCAGGTTCATTTTTTATTTTCATCTAATATTGTCTAAGGAATCTAATCTTGTGGTTTTTGTAATTAGGGTTTTGACATCAACTTCGAAGAGTTTCGTTGCGTTTTTAATTACGTACCAGTTGATTTCGATGAGAACTACTACTTCAAGGATACAGACACCACCATAGGAGTAATAGAGAGGCTCTCTCGGGAATCTCTTGACCGATACAACAAAAGAACGGTCTGAATGTGTTCTTGTCTTATGCTTCTTCTTTTTTTATTACATTTTGCTATGAATGTTTTTTTTTTTTTTTTATTAAAACGCTTTTGTTTCACAGGGTAAAGGGTTTGAATTTGTGGAGGTTATCAAAGCCAATACTCACCCGACCGGTACTGCTGCCGATATGTTTTACATTACCTTTAGAGCGAAGGAGCCTTCAGATGATCAGCCAAAAGACTTCCAAGCTATGGTCTGCTACTTCTGTTATACCTCAAACAAGTACCACTCCTGTCAACTGAAACCTGAGAAGAAAGATACTCTTAATTAGTTAAGCTTTTAGATCAATCATAGATGGGTTGTGTTTTGTGTCCTTTTCTACTAGTTATAATACTGCCCTCTACTTATTTGGATTATTTTGTTTTCGCAGTTCACTCAATTGAACCTGCTGAGAAAGAAGACGTCAAGAAAGTCAGGTATATGAAGAAATATCTATCTATAAAAAGGTCTTCTTTACTTTGTTGTGTCTTTTTCTTTGTGTGTCGGTCTTAGATGGTTCTTGCTCTTATATACATATATTAAAATGTGGTTTTCAATTTGATGAATGTTGGTTGTTTTTAATTGATATCATCAGGCTGACACAGGAGGTATCTACCGCCTAATCATGCATGGTGGTGAGACGACCGAGTCTAGCTATGTATTCAGACTTGTACTAGTTTTACCATTTGCCTTGTTCGTTTGGTGTGTTCAAAGTTCAACTTCAGTTCTGATTTTGTTGTTCGTTTGGTGTTTTCGAAGTCCCCTAGTTCTGTTGTTTTTGTTATTCAAGCTTTAGCTAGTTCTGATTCGAACTAATGACTAGTAACAATATTATTACCTTTTTATTTTGTTTCCTCACTAACTTCTCACTAATTCACTCTGTTTTCACCCGGTTAATTTCTTTTTATCCATTCACTCTCTTCTCCCTATAAAGGGAGAATTAAGTGACTTTTCGGTATAGCTGAACAAAAATAATGAACTCATAATAGTAAACCACTAAACTTGTTTAACTAATCAAGTTCATTCTCATAAAAGAATGTTGAATCATCATTTTTTTTGTCAACTTTATGTCGTTCTAGAGATCGGAGAATCGAAGGTAAGGACTTCAGTTACTCTTTAGATCCTTAGAGCATGTTTATTAGGGGCAGTGGGGCGGGGGAAATGGGTCTCTTAGAAGGGGAGGGGTCCACTAGGCATAAAAACCGTCTCCACCATCCCTTAGTTAAGAGACGTATTCTGCTTGTCTCTTGAACTGTTCGTGGACTCCACTGACACGTGGCGGCCTGCGATTAATTTATTTTTTAAATTAAAAAAAAAAGAGGAAACCTAAATGAGTTTCCGCGATAAACATGCTCTTAAGTTCAGAGTTTGATACGTACCTGGCTCGCCCGGCTCCGCCATCGCTCCTCTTGGATTCTTGCGTTGAGTAACGATTGTGAGCGACATAAAACACCAACCCTTTCTCTTTTACTACAATTATACTGCAGTCCTTGTAACTTTTGTTTTATTCAATATTTTGTCAATAATCAGTATACATTAATGTTAATTGCTTCCAAGATTGTACACATAGAACTGAAAGTAAGTAATTAAAATATATAATAAATCATCATATTGATTATTTTTAAAGAAACAAAATTCAGTATCTCCAAACTATTGTTTCTCATAAATAAAATAAAAAAACATTAATACCACTACTTAAATATGTTAATTCTTAATTTTAATTAAATTATCAAGATTTTCATTTAAATAAAAAATATTATTCACCATTTAAAAATATTTAAATATTATTTTTATATTTAATTCATATATTTATTTCATTTTCATATAATATAAAAATAATTATAAAAATAGGATATAATTTTATTTCTTTTGTTTTTATAAATATTTATTTTAAATTATTTATAATAATATTATAAAATTAGTTATGAAATTATTTAATTTATTAATTAAAAAATGTTAGTAAAATTTTGTTAGATTTTTTTTAACAAATTTGTAATTTAGTATCTTTATAGTTCTGAAGATTTATAGATATCTTATATATTGAATAAATTAATCTAAATAATCAATTATATGTAATTATGAAAATGAACCTATTATAATTTTTTTATGATAGATTAAAAATTGTACTTCTTTTTTAATAGAAAAAAGTAAAGAAAATAAAAACATATGGAACGTCACGCGTCCACGCGCGACAGCTAATTCCAGAACTGAAAAGGACATATTTGATATCTTTCTTAAAAATCCAACCAATCAGACAAAAGTCTCACATCTCTATATTGGGATCTCAATCTTTCACCTTTTCTCTGACAATTAAACAAAAAAAAAAGAACTGAAAGAAAAAAAAAAGAGAGAAAAGAAAAAAATGCCTCATGGAACTCTTGAAGTTGTTCTTGTCAGCGCCAAAGGTCTTGAGGACACAGATTTTCTGAGTAAGATCTGATCAGATATTGTGTCTGAATCCTTACAACCCTAACTCTTGTTTTGTTGATGGGTTTTGTCTGAATGAAACGTGTTAAATCTGCGAATGTGTTTATATGCACGTGTTTAAATTCAGTGAAAGATCTAAAATCTTGATTACAAATTAACATTCTTGATCTTCTGCTAATCATTGTTTTTTTTTATATGATCTCTAATTGATGGTTATGGACATGTAAATCTGGATTTATTTCTTCTAAAAAAAATAAAATCAAATATGTTAAATCGTGTTGTTGAGTGATTGGTGATGGCTTGTAAACAGATAGCATGGATCCTTATGTGCAATTCACTTGTCGGACTCAAGATCAGAAGAGCAACATTGCATCAGGTAAATTCTCTCAATCAAAGATCCTCTTTGTGTTTCAAAACTTGAAGAAGAAGAAGAAGAAAAAACATGAATCTTGTTTTGTCAGGACAAGGCACAACTCCGGAATGGAATGAGACATTTATCTTCAATGTCTCTGAAGGAACAACAGAGTTAACAGCAAAAATCTTTGACAAAGATGTTGGCACTGAGGATGATCCTGTTGGTGAAGCAACGTAAAGATCTTCAAAATAACAATAGCTTTTTATTTATTTTTTGGTTTAAGAACCTAAGCTAAGGAGATGTGTTTTTGAAACAATGCAGTATTCCATTGGAGCCGGTTTTCTTGGAAGGAGATATCCCACCAAGTGCATACAATGTGGTGAAAGATGGAGAGTTCAAAGGAGAGATCTGGATCGCATTATCCTTCAAACCTTCGGTATAAACACTACTAAAACAAGTATCTTGCATTGTTCTTGATTCGGGTTTGTTAAGTTGAGAAGCTGAAGAACAATGTGTTTGTTTGTTTGGTAGGAAAACCGAAGCAGGGGTTTCGAAGAGGAGTCTTATGGAGGTTGGAAAAACTCTGAAGCATCTTACTGAAGAGAATGAACACCAATGCGTGTGTTTACTGGTTCATTTGAGTCTTTGGGAATAAAATGTTGAGCTTCTTTGTTCTTATTATTGTGTCCAATTTGGATTTTATGATTGAAAACTCCTAAGATTTTGATTCTTTTGTCAAGATTTGTTCCAGTCTTGTTTCAGTGTCCGGTTATGACTATATCTAAGAAGATATTTTACATTTACTAAATTATGATCATAAGTTACTACACAGTTATAGCCGCATCCATACATCTACATATACTAGTGCTTTCTTACGTTAAGGTCATTGCGCAGCTTAAACTAAAGAGCTTGTGGAAGTCTCTTTTAGTTTCCTGCAACTGTCTGTTGCATAATAGCAACCATGGAAGGAGGTAAGCTTGAACTAGCTACCTGTACTACACATGGAGGATCAGGAGACTTCTTTTTCTTGGATTCAGGTTCTTCATTATGTGAAACTCTGATGTTGGAGAAGCTAGGCAATCCGAAGTCAGGTAAAGGTATATTATTACTATCAACACTCCCTGCATCTCTAAAGTGCTCCTCAAGGTACCTGCGGATTACTGAGTCATCATCCTGTGAAGCTGTGAGAGGCTCAAATGGGAAGTTTGGGCATGGTTCAGGCCATTCAACAGGTTTTTTCTCTGTGTTCACACTCGAACTTCCCTTTCCTCCCTGCGCCTTTCTTGGTGTCCTTTTGTCTTTCTTCTTGGTGTTCTTAGATGAACATGGTTCTGCACTCTTCTTCCGCTTTTTAGAGCCACTGATGTTCTTTTCTTGTGGGGTAACAGGACAGGGGTTTAAACCAAGCTCATTGGTCTTGATGAGATCATCTGCAGATGATCTAGCACTGTAATTTTCGAACACAAGTACAGAGTGTGAAGGAGCTTCTTTATATGGGAATAAGACTGATCCTCTCAACTCATTAGCAGTTTCCTCATGCATAGCTTGAGTTTTAAGAGGCTCTTCACCCTTATATTCCTGAGTCATTTCAACAACCTTTGGTAAAGCTCTTATATGCATCAAGCCACTCTCTTGGTCTCTGATCTCAACGTTTCTTGTTCCTCCTCCTCCGTTCCCACTTTGATTCTCTACCAAACTATCACCTAAAGGTGGTTCACAATTCAGGTTGATTTCAATACTAAATGTTCCAGTTAAACCCAGGATCTCACTCGCCTTATCAACCACAACATCCTCCAAGTTTTCTTCTCCAAAAGACTCCACAACCCGAGCCTCTTTCATATCATTTTCTGCTTTTGAGGTCTCAACTTCTTGAATGTTTTCTTCATCTGCAATAGAGAAACGATGGTTCTTCATTCCCTAACTAACAAACTTCTCAGTAGTATTATTATTACTCCTCGGTTTCTCTTTACCTTCAAGTAGACATTGCGTTATTGCTCTAGACTCCAATTTCGTCATCCTTTCTGGCTGTAACCGTAGCTACCATAAACAAAACATTATAAAAAAAAAAACTCTCATCATTACATGTTAGAGAAGAAACATACTGTAGGCAAAAATAAACTTACAGGAGTAGAGGGAATGTTAGAGACACTCTTCACATTCTCTTGGGAACCTTTGTCCTCCACATATTCATTCTCTGACCAATCTTCTTCCTCCGTGTTATAATCGTACGTCTTGTAAACCATAGCATTGTAAAAAAAAGACTATCGATCAGCTATTCATGATTCTAAACAAACAAACAAAAACACTAGAAACTTGTAATAGAAACTACTATAACATCTTACAATGTAATCGCTCGAGGAAGCTGCTTCCTTAGTGGTGTGACACTGTGGTACTTCTTGCTTCAAATCACTGGACATGTTCTTCTCATATATCTACAAAAAAAAGGAAACATCTTTCAGTTCTGCTAACAAATGTCTAAATCAACAAAAAAAACAAAGACTACTCCATTATTAATACCTCATAAAATGGATTCTTACAATAAGAAACACTCCCAAGATCGGCTTTTCGATCATCCTGAAACCGTGAAGCCCTTTCCCTAGCAGCCTCTTCTTCATCTTGTAAGGCCTTTAACTGATACAAGAGACAGAGAAAGGTACATTACATAACAAACATACAAAAGAGCTAAAGAAAGTGTTGAATCATCAACAACATACAAGTTCTTTCTTTCTCTGGATTGCTGATTCTTTGTGCTCTCGAATCTCATCCATTCGAATGAACTCAATAACTTGATCCTTGGTGGAGAGCTTCCTACCCGTTTTCAAATGCGTGTAAGTCTAACAAAAGGTGTAAACTTTTCCATCAGCATGCATTACAAAGCCCCAAAAAGAAAAACCAAATCTTTCATAAAGGTTTCTCCTTTAGAGGTCAAGTCTTCTCAATCGATGACATAAACTATAGAGGCTAAAGAAACATGTCTGCATTGCAAGACGAAGCTAAAAGAGTGAAGATCTTACCTTAGTTTGGCGACCTCGTTTCAGAACAGTAGAGTGTACAATCCAACCGGCAGGAAGCCACTCCGGCGTTTCATCCGCCGTGATAGTTGGCGGAAGCTGACGGAGCATTTTCGGTGAGAGGACTTCGGACTAACAGAGTTTTTTTTTTGTTCTTGTCCGGACTGAAACAGAGGTTTGTGTTTGTGTGTCTTGGAGAGAAGAAAGTAACTCAGGTCATAAAGCTATCGTTGACACGTGGTGTTGTTGGTTAGGTGACACGTAACAATAAGATCAGATAACTTTGCATTGTTAATCCCTGTAAAATATTTAACTATCGATATTAACTCCAATTTTTACTTAAGACCCTTTAGTCCCCACAATCTTCAACCAGTCGTTCATCTGTCGTCGATAATTTGGTTTTTAACAATTTCATGTAGTCATGCTGATCATACTGACCTTTTGACTGTACTTTTGTTGATTATGAAAGTAACTTAAACGTCCATG
The DNA here is from genome assembly GCA_905132885.1 of Moricandia moricandioides. Lineage (NCBI taxonomy): Eukaryota > Viridiplantae > Streptophyta > Magnoliopsida > Brassicales > Brassicaceae > Moricandia > Moricandia moricandioides. Next base: position 1,744,479 of record CAJHQQ010000001.1, read on the forward strand.
CAGTACAATGTAAACGCTTTGTAGAGAGCGCCTTGTTACCAATGTACAGAGATAAAATCTCACGATACAGTATATTTTTTACGATTAGAAAAAAAAGAGGGAAAATTGGTAAAATGGGACACTCTCAATATTTATTTGTCCCACTAAGACTTTTGATCTTTTAGCCAATTTTGGACATGCTTTACCCTTTTGTAATAGAAAATAGTACATTAAATTTTAAAAATATATAAAAAATATGAAAACTATTAGAAATATAAGTACGACTATTTCTATGTTTTATTTTCTTTAAAGAAATACTGAATCATATTTAATTTTATGTTCTAGCTAAGTATAAAATACTCATTCTAACCATCTACATAGCTTAGAAATCGTATACTAAGTATTATACAGTGATCTATCTTTGGTATATAACGCAAATAAAACTTTCTTATATATTCTATCTTTGCTATAATTCGTTCGGTTGTATTCTGACAAGATATAGTTAGTCTACCTAAAGTTTAATTGCAGCTTATAGAATTAAGTCTACCTTCTACCTTATTTTGTTTATGTATCATAACATGTTCTAATTATTACCTAATGCTAAGCGCTCGGAAGAATACATTTCCCATCCATTATGCAATGTTCTAGTTTAGGTAGAATACATATTATAGTCAAATCTACATGAAATCTATCTTAATGTTCTCTCTCACAATTTGTCTCTCTCCTCTTCATCGATTTGTCTCTCTCTTCGTCATTGATTTGCCTTTGTTTTTCTGTTCTATGTATATTTGATTTTGATTGTTTTTTTTTTCTTCTGAAGCAATGAGATTCACCTTCCTTCATAGCCGTATTTTTCAGTTTTACGAGTTCATTGCATAATATGAAAGAATTATAAGAGAACATAAGTAGATCATCTACAAACAGAAAAATAAGGACTAACATGTTTACAGAATCTTAGAGTTATGAATATTACATATGATCAAGCTGTGGATTTACTACTGACTAAAAAAGAGAGTACATATATACTGAAAGCTTTTAAGTTCTTCAGGTGATGAGATAATCACATGATTCAAGAACTAAACTCTTGAAATAAGAAACTGGTAATGGTATGAATATATATATATAGGGATTGCTCTGTTATAGAACTTTCCCGTAATGGCTTCTTTTTTACCAAGTATGATTATTAATCATGAACTTCAAAACTTTCACGGTTGCCTTTGCATATATTTGCTCAGATTCAGCTTATGTTCTATCCGCCTCTTTTGCTGCTTCTTCAGCCTCTGTGACTGCAAATTCTGTTTCTGCAACTGCTCTTGTATCTTCTTGTGCTTTCATGCCTTTATCATAAATACCTCTACCTCTGATCTTGACTTGGTGAGAATGTTGGCTCCCTTTCCGCTGATTTTTGTTGTTTCCTTCTAAACAGAGTTGAGGAGACTTCTTGCTAATACTAGTATGTAGTCTGCAAATCCCAAGAGAAACATAGAATCCAATGGTAGAGTTAACTCTATATACATAAAGATCGATGTTTTTTTCAGAACCGCGTGTCTCCTTCAAGTTGGTATTAGCCTCCAAGATGATCTTGTCCAAGCTACAAGAACAAGCAATATAGCTCAAACATCTAGTATTTATCAACTTAGAACAAAGATTAAAAGTCTTTAATATTAAGAGCTTTCAGTACTTTTGTGTTTGTCTCCGCGGATACAACGTCTATGTTGATATCTGCCATCACTTTTATCATCTCCAAGAAACGAGGGATGGTTATGTTAAATTGTTTGACCAAGCTACTTTTAATTTGACCTTTTGGTGTAGTTATTCTCTCAATATATGCTTTCTCTTTGGTCCGTCTTCTTTCACATGTATGTGATTCTCTCAACAAACATATTTTTTGAAATGTTTTCATGCTTGATGTGGATATGGTGACAATTTCATCAAAATCAATCCCTAAAACGAATTATAATTGAAAAGAGATACAAATCAACTTTTAAAAAGTCAGAGTTTTAAGAATCTAGAAGATGAAACATATACCGTGTGTGAGAATGGTAAGATTTTGATGAAATTGATGAAGACGTATAGAACTAAACTGACGACATATAACAAGTACATGAAGAAGAAACATAGAACATAGAAGACTTGGGTCTAACCGTGTGAAGAACAAGAAGAAGAATAGCCATCGAAGAGAAGAGGAAGATAATCGGCGGAGAAGACCAGAAAAAGAAGTGAAATTTTAGGTTTACGTTCTCTTTCCCTTTTTCTATTTACCTTTGTTTACTTACAAAATTATATTAAAAACCAAAAACAAATATTATATATTTTAATTAAGTTAATTTTTAAAAATCTAAGGGTATAATTGTATTAACAATAATTATAATTTTCATGTGATAAAAATCTTAAATAAAGTCACAGTGGGACAAATCCAAGTTTACAGTGTCCTATTTTTCCAATTTTCTCAAAAAAAAGACTTTTAGAATTTTAGCAGATAAAGAAGTTTTTATAAAAGTGAAATGAATATCAAATTTTGAATCTGTAGAAATACAGAACTAAAAATTGTAAATTATTCATTCGCACAATTAATATACAAAAACTTTAAAATTAAGTATTTGTATTGATCGAATGTTTTAATTTGATTTGTGCCTGTTCACTATAACAACTTTGAATATTGTTGTTGATATTTATGTTAGAAAACTATGTTCTTTTACATAAAAAAAAACTATGTTCTGAAAATAAAATGTTGCTGATTTTCATGTTAGAAAATGTTATTGGCCATGGCAAGTGCTTGCCTAGTGCTAACAGATTTTGGTGACTTTGACTTTCTAAATAGATAATTATCGCTTTTACTATTACAACAAAGTGAAACTGTTTTATGTTATTAAAGTCCACAATCTATAATTAAATCATACTGTTTGGTGAATGGATGACATATATTTCTTCTTCTGTTCATTGTGTTCATATATACATGTTGTCTGATCAAAAAATATTTTTAACTGATCAATTCTAATTAACTATTCGAGTTTTTTTGAAGTTTTAAATAGTCTAGTTTTTATTACGAAACATTGTCTACATTGATTCGTAGTAACAACTGACAAACTTATAAAAAAAACTGCATGCGGATACCGCAAATTAAACTATTTGAGTTGGACAAAGACATTAAAAATTACTACCTCTGATAAACTAGCATATGGAAGATACTTATTAATTTAGTCAAAAAATATACTTATTAACGATCCATAAATTAATACAAAAAGACAATCAACTGATACATAATTTTCTGTGTGCAGGGTCTATCACACGTGACTCGTAACATCATATGTTGAGACGAGAAATGCAAGTTTTTTCATCAAAAAGCATAAATGAAATAATATGTTTTTTTTTTGAAACTTAAAATAATATGTTACGTATCATTTGTTGTGAAGTGGGTTTGGACCGCTGGGAATTCTTTTAAGGGAAACTCCGTACAACTGCTTGTACTTCCCGCCGGGTGCTCACTTCCGTTACCATTGTTAGTCGCTGGAACCGTTCTTGAATCTCTCCTGCGTCGCCGTCGTGATAGAAAGCTTACGGCCACCTGAGGAGAAATGAGGCCCGGAGGAAATAAAGATCACAATGATTAGAAACGATAATCTTAAGCTCCAACGCTTCATTTTCTTTACTTCGGGAGGCACTTGTCGGTTTCTTGATGGACGTTGTGGTTATGTTAGAAGTAGATCTTGGCATGGACTTGTATTCTACGAGAAGGAAACAAAATTCATATTCAATATTAGTAGTTTCAGGAAAGACGAAATTAACCTTCCTTGACCTATAGAAATGCTTTATCTTATTGGTGTATAATCCAATCATTGTAGTGTCAATCATTGAGTAGTGGCGAAAGTAATTCGACGATGGTCGATAGATGTATTTTTTTATACCAGGCATGGTATCTATGCAAGGATTTTTAAAGGTGTGACGTTTGTTTTTGGTTAAACTACTGATGATTTATATTCACTGCAAAAATAGCTAACACAAGATTCTCAGTCTCTCAATGATCTTTCATATAGCTTGAAGAGAGTCACAAAATACAAACAATCCAAAGATTGAGTTACCCAAATGAAGAGGATGCAAAACTTGAATTATCAATTCGTTATTCGTTTCAATGCAGAAAATCCGAACATCGGTAATTCTTCAAAAAAAGTAAATATTAAAAATTAATATCCATTAAAAATGAAGCAAATCACAAATATTAAAAATTTAGATTCAAATATCTACTCCGTTCCGACTTTCATATATAGATGTATATATACAATTAAGTGTAAATTTTAAGTGTATAATTATTATTTTAAATTCGGTTTATTATAAAAATACATATAAAATATTGTTGAGTACCTAAATTAGTTATTTTTATATTAATTAGTTGTTACATCAATAATTAATTCAAATATTTAGTCTAATATATATTTATTTGATTAATATTAATGTTTTTATGTTGACATTGCATTTGAAGTTTAGTTATGAATAAATTTATTTTCAAGTTTAATGTTTTTAAGTGTAAATAATGTTTCTTACGTTTGTATAGTTATTAGTTGTTAATTTTAATTATTTATGTTTCATTATGTATGATTTTCATTCTTACAAGATTTTTTTTTGTCATACATTTTAATGTTGTCACGTATATAGTTCAACGACAAGTCTCGTATGATTGATATACGAGTTTCAAAAAAACATTTTGAATGACAGTGATATGGTTTAAGAAAGCAAAATATACATTTTTGAAATATTAAAAATATATTGATTTTCATCAAGTATAAATTAGTATGTTTAGAATCGATAACCCAATTAGTATCTGAAACCAAAACTATTTCGGGTTCAGCCAGATCTTAAACATATAACTAAACTCGAACCGAACCCGACTAAATCCGACCCGAATTTTCGTAATATCTAAATGGGGCTGAAATTCATAAACCCAAAAATTAGAAATCCGAATGAATCCGAACCGAAACCTGATTGGAACCCTGATTGCCAAGCCTAGTTTCCAGACACTTTTAAAAAAAAAATCTATAACTTAAAATAAAAATAATAAAATAAGTTTTATAAAATTCAATTTATTTCAACTATAATTATTTTAATTAATATGACCAAAAAACGGTAAACAAATTAAAAAAATTGCAGTGAACAAACAAAATTTCCATCTTTATAATACGAATAAATTTTTCAAAACGTCTGTATTCGTGGAATGGAGATGTAATCAATTGAACAAAAACTACGTTTGTAAACAAGAATGTAATCAATTATCTTCCACATCAGGAAATAACAAACAAAAAGAAACTGGGTGAATATAGAGACCAAATTGAAAAATAATTCAACAAAAACCAATATTGTGTACTCTTGCTGCTTCTTTGATGCCTGTTATTATGTCAATCTTGGCTATTAACGCATCAACCTATGCTAATTCATTTTCTTAATCTCATGTTGTATTCAACATATGCATTCGATTACATCACAATGCAAGAGATTATACACGTGACAGTCAAAGTGACTGAGGAAGAAGAAAAGTGATTACGGACCGATTCGAACCATGTCACGAGGAATGTGAGGTTTGAATAATCATCGACCATGTTCTCATTACAAAGTAAATTATTTGGTTATACGTTTCAAAATAATGTGAAAGTCTACGTTATGTTCTGAAAATATGGATTAAAGAGGATGAGGACTAACATGATATGCCTCATAGAGTTTATGTGAGGAAGGAGACAGAGGAAGGAACGAGAAGGGAGCACAGAGTGACGAGGGGAATAAGAGAAAGCCTTTTACAGTTTATTAGTGTGTAGTGTACTTGGGCCTCGAGGAGTATATAAGAGGACCCAAGAAGAATAAGTCAGTTAGTTGGTTGTTTGTATAGGCTTGCTTCTCATGGAGAGCAAGAGAGTATTGATGGAGAAGGCTTAGTTCTCTGGTTTGTGGAGACTAAGAGAGGGTGGTTGGGAGGTTAATAAACAATAATCATCTTTGTTCTATCAAATTGGTGCGTACGAGCGTTCTGGATCGAAGACTTCGCGACGATCTTCACGAAATGACGCGGAAACCTAAAGACGGCGGCGATTTACAATCCGATCCTCCGGTGACCTTGGATCTTCTATCGTCGACGTTACAGGAGCACACGGCGTCTCAGATCGAGATCAATCGGCGGTTGACGGAATCTTTTTGCGAATTGGAGAAGAATGCGAAGGCGATGGAGGCGAAGATCGAATCATCCTTAGAGACAAAGATCGAAGCGTGTTACGAGAAGATGTGGGAGCGATTGGAGAAGAAATTATCGAAGAGTGTTGATGTCTCGAACGAGTCGCCTCATCCGTATCGTCATCCTAACTATCGGGTACACAACTCAAACCTGGAACCTGGCCGTAGTAATAGGAACGATGATATGGTGGACAAAAATGTCTTAGTAGGAAATCGAGATGGTTTGTTGAAACGAGTAGAGTTACCAATTTTTGAGGGAGTGGATGCATACGGATGGATAGCCTTAGCCGAGAGATACTTTCGAATTGGGGGTTATGATGAGAGAGCTAAGCTGGAAGTGGTCTCAGTAAGTCTAGGAGGGGATGTTCTTAGCTGGTTTAACAGTGAAACTCATAGAGGAGGATTCCGAAGTTGGAAGGAGTTTAAAGAAAGGATGATTGCAAGGTTTAGCAAGGAAAAATTCCGGGATCCAAGTCAACCATTCTTCGCAGTTACACAGACTGGATCAGTGGCTCAATATATCCATCTCTTTGAGGATTTGTCGACTCAAGTATTTGGATTAACGGATAAACAGTTGGAAGGTATCTTTATGAATGGATTGAAAGCAGAGATGAGAGAAGTGGTTAATATGTGTAAACCAGTTGATTTGGCAGAGATGATATCAACAGCATATCAGATGGAAGATAGTGCGTTATATAAAGTGGTCTGTCGGGAGAGACAACAAGAGACTAAGCCAACGTACAGAAGTAACAATAACAAGTCGTTGACTATATCGAAGGGAAGCTCAAGTTGGACACCTAGACCTCAACAGAATAAGCTACACGAACCTAGTAATACAAGACCTCAATTGCGTCTCACAGAAGCTCAAATAGCCGAGAAGAAGAGGTTGGGGTTGTGTTTTACTTGCGATGAGAAATGGTCTAGGCAACACTGGTGTGCCAACCGTTCACTACAAGTCTTGACGGTGATCAATGGTGTGGAAATGGAAATATTGGATCAGACACTGATCGAATTGGATGAGGACATAGAAGGCACAGAAGCATCAATGATGGGACTGTCTTTGAATTCCTTTTTGGGATTAACATCTCCAACGACAACAAAACTGAGAGGAACTATTAAGAAGAATGAGATAGTGGTGATGATAGACAGTGGAGCAACGCACAACTTCATATCTCCAACAGCAGTGAAGTCTAACAAACTTAGCATTTCAAAGAGTCCTCATTTGAATGTTATGCTGGGGACAGGAATAGCGGTGCAGGGTACTGGTGTGTGCAAGAATGTGAAGATCACATTACCCTCCATGTCTTTTGTGACAGCTATGATTGTTTTAGAATTGGGGAATGCGGATGTGATTCTAGGGGTTCAATGGCTTCGAACATTGGGCAAATGTGTGGTGGATTGGGATTTGAATGAATGGTCTTTTCAATACAAGGGAGTGCCGCTGGTGTTAACAGGAGATCCAACTCTTCATGGCCAGAATGTATCCCTCCGTACATTGTCAACGGTGACAAAAGTAAAGAGCCTTGTTGCCGAGAAAAGTTTTTGCGGTTTGGAGCATGAGAAGACACTTGTGATTAAGCTGCCAACAATAGTGGAGAAGAAACTGCTGCAGTATGACAAAGTATTTCAGAAACCACAAGGGCTTCCTCCTATAAGAGGAAGGGAACATTCTATTGTGCTACAGCCCAATTCACAACCGATTAGTGTGAGGCCTTATAGGTATCCACACGCACACAAGGAGGTAATGGAGAAGTTAGTACAGGAAATGCTTCAAGAAGGGCTCATCAGACCAAGCCAGAGTCCTTATTCGAGTCCTGTATTACTGGTAAAAAAAAAAGACAATTCCCACAGATTTTTGTCGATTATAGAGCCTTGAATCGAGCTACAATTCAAGACAAGTATCTGATTCCCATGATCGATCAACTGCTGGATGAATTATACGGAGCTAGGGTGTTTTCTAAGTTGGATTTACGAGCAGGATATCATCAGATTCGAATGGCAGAAAAGGATATTGAGAAGACAACTTTTCGCACTCACGATAGCCATTTCGAATTTTTGGTGATGCCATTTGGCTTAACCAATGCGCCGGCAACATTCCAAGCGCTGATGAATGATGTATTCCGAAAGTTTCTGAGGAAGTTTGTGCTTGTTTTTTTCGATGATATTCTCATTTACAGCAAGAATGTGGAGGAACATGTTCACCATTTGGGGCTGGTCTTAAACGTGTTTGTGGACCAGAAACTGTATGCTAATCGCAAGAAGTGCGCATTTGCCCAGGAAAAGGTGGAATATTTAGGCCACGTTATCTCCAGCTCGGGGGTTTCAACAGATGATCAGAAGATAGAGGCAGTTAAACGTTGGCCTACGCCAAAGACAGTCAAGGATTTGCGGGGTTTCTTAGGATTAACGGGCTATTACAGAAGATTCGTTCAGAATTATGGAGCAATTGCCAAACCGTTAACGGAGTTACTTAAAAAAGAACAGTTTGAATGGACGTTGGTGACTCAAGCGGCTTTTGACAACCTGAAACAAGCGATGATCTCAACTCCAGTGTTGGCTTTGCCGGACTTCAGCTAACTATTTGTTGTGGAGTCTGATGCGTCCGGATATGGCCTCGGAGCCGTTTTGATGCATGATCTTCATCCTATTGCTTTTTTTAGCAGAGGGTTAACTTCAAAAGAACAACAGAAACCGATTTATGAGCGAGAGTTAATGGCAATAGTAATGTCAATCCAGAAATGGCGTCACTATTTGATGGGAAGAAGGTTTGTAGTGAGAACGGACCAGCAGAGCCTAAAGTATCTGTTGGAACAGCGAGAAATCACTTTGGATTATCAGAGACGGCTTACAAGGATTTTGGGTTATGAGTTTGACATTGAATATAAAGTGGGCAGTGAGAATAAAGTGGCTGACGGATTGTCCCGGATTGATTACTCAGGGTTCGAAGTACCTCGGATAGACCTACTCGCGTTAACAGTCCCGGCTTATCTTCAGTTACAGGACCTGTATAAAGAGATAGAGGAAGACATGGAGATTCAGGAAGTTTTAGCAAAGTTACAAGCCGGAGAAAAGGTGAGGAATGGGTTTTCGGTGAAGGAGGGTAAGTTGTGGTTCAAACATCGTTTAGTGATTCCTGCGGGGTCACAACAGATACCCTTGATTCTTCAGGAGTGTCATGACGGTGTGCTTGGTGGTCATGCTGGAGTCTTACGCACGTTACAAAGAGTGAAAGCAATTTTTTACTGGTCTAAAATGAGAAAGCGGATTCAGGATTATGTTGCAGGTTGTGGAGTATGTCAGACACATAAGTACTCCACACTGTCACCGGCGGGGTTACTTCAGCCTATCGACATACCAGTGCAGATTTGGGAAGATGTGGCCATGGATTTTATTAAAGGATTACCTATGTCCCAAGGAGTCAATGTTATACTGGTCGTGGTGGATCGTTTAAGCAAATATGGGCATTTTTTGACATTGAAACATCCGTTTACAGCAGTGGACGTGGCTCAGAAATTTGCTAAGGAGATCATTCGTCTTCATGGGTACCCGAAAACGATTATATCTGATCGAGACAAGATATTTTTGAGTGCCTTTTGGAAGGAATGTTTTCGATTGTCGGGGACTCGGCTACGTTTCAGCACAGCTTTTCATCCTCAAACGGATGGGCAAACGGAAGTATTAAATAGGTGTTTGGAAACGTACCTGCGTTGTTTTGCATCTACTCACCCGAAAACTTGGTCTAAATATGTGTCGTGGGCAGAGCTTTGGTACAACACGTCATATCATACAGCTCTTAAGTGCACACCCTTTCAGCTGGTTTATGGCCGCGAACCTCCGACATTGCTTAGCTATGAATCAGGGTCCACTCAGAATTTTGAAGTTGAAGCAATGTTACTGGAAAGGGATCGGTTTTTGAGTTCTATCAAAGAGAACTTACGTAGAGCTCATGAGAGGATGAAGAATGATGCTGATAAACATCGAAGAGAATTGGAGTTTGAGTTGGGACAGAAGGTCTATTTGAAACTACGGCCATATCGACAGCAATCAGTATCCAGGAGGTTGTTTCAGAAATTGGCTGCAAAATATTATGGCCCGTTTCAGGTGATTGGCAGAGTGGGGAAAGTAGCTTACCGTCTGCAATTACCTGCTGAATCTCGCATACATCCGGTCTTCCACGTCTCTCAGCTCAAGCCGGTGATTGGAGACGCCGTAGTGGCATCCGTGTTACCTCAAGTGTTGTCGCAGGGTGATGAAGTGGTGGTGGAACCGAAGGAAATTGTCGACACCCGTTATGATACGCAGGGTCACTTGGAATTGTTGATCAAGTGGACACATCTTCCGGAACATGAAACTTCGTGGATTAAAGTGGGTGACCTTAAGCAACAGTTTCCATGTTTTTCACTTGAGGACAAGCTGAATCTTGCCAATGGGGGTATTGATATGCCTCATAGAGTTTATGTGAGGAGACAGAAGAAGGAACGAGAAGGGAGCACAGAGTGACGAGGGGAATAAAAAAAAGCCTTTTACAGTTTATTAGTGTGTAGTGTACTTGGGCCTCGAGGAGTATATAAGAGGACCCAAGAAGAATAAGTCAGTTAGTTGGTTGTTTGTATAGGCTTGCTTCTCATGGAGAGCAAGAGAGTATTGATGGAGAAGGCTTAGTTCTCTGGTTTGTGGAGACTAAGAGAGGGTGGTTGGGAGGTTAATAAACAATAATCATCTTTGTTCTATCATAACATTACCAGTTCTGTAACGAAATTAACAAAGAAACAAAACCAATTGTATATTAATGGTAAGAGAAGAGGTTTTAGTCTTTAAAATGAATCATAAAACAAACCACACTGTCGTCGTAACAGCCACATCGTGCTTAGAACAATCCTTTGAAGATAAAAAGAGTAGAAACAAACAACTTAAGACGGATGAAATCTTCTAGACACACAAGAAAAGAAGTTGCTTTTACCGTTTTAAACGCTCATCACTTTAAGGGAAAAGAGGCTGGTGTAGAAGTCCCATTGTTTCGGGTAATCCCAACATTATGTTAAGATTCTGCAACGCTTGCCCTGAAGCTCCTTTCACAAGATTATCAATCTGCAACACACACACACACACACAAAAGATAAATACACTCTTTTTATAGACACTATACGTTTATAGCAGATGATGAAGGGTTATGCATAGCTTACAACTGAGATTATGATAGCTCGTCCAGGTATACGATCAGGGAACACATTCATGAAACAATAGTTGGATCCTCTAACATTGTGTGTCCGAGGAACAACTCCTTCCTCCAACACTTTGACAAATTCTTCTTCCTACAAAAGCGTTTTTTGAAACATAAGTAAACAAAACTAGTAGCTGACTTGGCTTTATAAAACAAAGGGTAAACCATTACCTCATAAGACGATCTTAACTGCTGGTATAAGTCTTCTGTTCTAACTCCAGGAGCCATTTCCACATATATAGTCGATTGCATTCCGCGGATCTACTCAAACAGTGAGGTTCAGTTTTAATGATTTAAAATGAAAACTGTAGAGAAGAGGCTTAAGATTGGTTTGTACCATTGGCATGAGATGCGGCGTAAAACTGACTGTTACTTTTGATTGTACAACATCAGATAGCCCTTGTTCAATTTCAGGAACTGTAAAACATAGTCAAGAAACATTGAACTCAATATACATTTTTTACTCAATTGTGACAATCAGTTTGTGAATATATACCATGGCGATGCCTTGTGACACCATAAGAAGAGATGCCTTCAGCTATCTCAGAGTAGAGATTCGCCTCCTTAGCACCACGTCCTGATGGAAAAATATCATAATCAGTAAAGAAGTTAGAGACACTCTTCTACTGCATTCATTTTTTTCATGGATAATGACTACAAACTACGCTCAAACCTGCTCCACTAACACCAGATTTTGCGTCGATGATAATGTTTTCATGTTTGATGAGGTTTGCCTGCACCAAAACCAGCACATTATCTAGAGTAGTTGAATTGAAGACAAGAGAATCTGATTAGAGGAAAAGGAAAAAAAGAAACCTTTAGTAGAGGAACAAGGGGAAGCTGAACAGAAGTTGGGTAACAGCCTGGATTAGCCACAAGGCGAGCCTTTTTGATGTCATCCCTTAGTAACTCTGTTAAGCCATACACAACTTCTTTCTGAACCAAGCAAGAGACTCAGTAGGTGAACACAAGATCAACGATCAAAGCAATAACTCTCAAGAGAAAGTACCTGTAGTTCTACTGCCTTGTGTGGCTGACCATACCATTCTTCATATTCAGAGATGTCACGCAACCGGAAGTCCTAGAGAAAGCGCTCTTTATATAAGCATATAACAGGAAGAAAAAGATTTTAACAGAACATATGTTTAGAGCATTACCGCTGAAAGATCAACAATTTTTAAAGCGGTGGGAAGTCCCTTGATGATTTCCTGTGAGAAATACACACTCAGCTTAGAAACAAAGTTGAAACGGAAGAGTCAAAGAGTAGACAGACCTGTGTAGTTCCGTGAGGCAAACAGCAGAAAACAGCATCCACAGTAGAGAAATCTGCATCCTTTACAGAAATCAATCTAGGTAGTTTCTGAGGACAGAAAGAAAACGGTTTTTAATCAGTATTGATAACAATGTGCCATCACAAAGTACCATTGAACAGGTAGAAGAAACCACTTATACTTGAGCTCTCAGGTGAGGGAATACGCTGTCCATAGACTGCCCAGCTTTTCTATCTGCAGTCATGAGAGTGACACCGAAATGCGGATGGTTTGCAAGAAGCCTAACGATCTGCCATTCCATTAAAAAGGGATTCCAAAAAACAATGGTTAAAAACAAAACTTGGAAGCTAAACTCACAGGTTTGCATATGTACTATACAGTGCTTAAGGTAAACAAGGATGCAAATACCCATAAAGCCACATACTTTTAACGAGATGCATACCACTGAAACTAGCAAGATTCCAAATGAAATTAAGACTTGAAACAGAATAGTTGACATAGTACAAAACGGACCTCAGCACCAGTGTAGCCACTTGCACCAAGAAGACCAATACGAATGTCCTTTTCAGAGCTATTGGCTGAAACTCTGAAGCTCATCGAAGATGGCCTCTTCACTCGCTTATCTTGAATCTTCCTTTCACCCTTTTGGAAACAGAGAAAACTAATATAAGTTGAAAGTGAAAATACATTTGCATAAACAATATGAAAACTGGAATTACAAAAAGTTGTGAATTTGAGAACAAAAACCTTTAACCAGCATCCTTGTTCGAAGCAAATTGAACTCAATGTCGACGCACTACTCATTCTCGATTGGTTTCTGCAACAATCAAAAGAACTAACCTTTGCGATTTGAAAACTGCATAAACCCCAGAACAACTTGTCTCTCTACAAACCTCTCAACTCTCTCGACGACAGGAAAACAACGACAGAGAGATTCTGTTAAGAAAACCTAAACACCACCGGTCGAACCGTTTACCCACTTCCCTGTTTGGTCTGATTTATCAAGAACCGGATCAAAAACCCGGTTTTCTATTTTGTAATTCTGTAATTGACTTGAACTTGCAAAGAGAGAAACCAATAAAACACAATCAATCCAACGTAAGGTTTACAGAAAGCCAGAAACATAGATGAACTCTTTTGATCAGACATAAAATGTCGGAGAAAAAAAACAAAACAGTAACTTTTTGGAAGCTTTTTTCAGGTTTATTTTTTAACTTCACTCAAACTTAGACGCCTTGGCTATCTGGGACGCAATCTACAGGAGAGTCATCATCTATATCGGGTTGTGACTGAGCTCTAATTAAAGCCTTCTTGTAACTGCTTGATCTTCTCAGCAAATCTTGTAGGCTCCCTTCAAACCTGTGTTCACAAGACATCAAAGTTTTTATGAGCATATATAAGGCCAAGTATGAAACTAATACCACTAACTGGTCTCTCACTTACTTATTTGTTCCTCCAGCCACATTGTTTCCTGCCCAGATCAACCATTAGAAAACTTAGCATATCTGCTAGAGAAAGAAAGAGCATATCATGTTATTTTGGGATTCATATGGTTGGTTACCTTGCTGCTTCCTAGACATAGAAGTCACATCACTATTGTTGTCTGATGAATAATCTGATGGTGTTTTGGTGGAGACATTAGAAGTCTTCTTATATTCATCCTCTGACGAATCACACTTCTCAGCATTCTCGAAGAAATTTGTCTTCCTCTTGTTGTCCACTGCGACCGGTTTAGAGCTTTTCTTCACATCTTGTTTCTTGCTGCTGACAGTGGTTTTCACTGATCCACTGCGTCCACTCTTAACCACTGACTGCAAATGACTAGCACCTGAACTAGCTGGTTGCTGACCTCTAGATTTTTTCTCTTTCGGCTTCACTGAGCTCACTGAACCCGCAATGGAACCACTTGGTTGAAGATCAAGCCTCTTCTTCTTCTCTTTTTTAGATTTAGCTCCACCAGCCACTTGATCTTGCTTCTCTTGATTTGGGCTGCAACCAAAATTATCTCCCATATCAACCTTCTCTACTGGAATTTTCTTGGAAAGGCTATTATCATCCGCAATTTCAGAACTCTTTTTCAAAAATGAAGCATCCCTCCCAGCATCTTCCTTAACTGGCGTGAATAATGCGTCAGTGTATTTCGGGTTGTTGATGAGAGGAGTCTCCTCCATGGCAGCATTGTTTACCTCAACTGACAAAACTTGGGACTCTGCAACTTTTGAAGAGTGTTTTTTCTTCGATTTCTTGCTTGATTTCTTCTCAGTTCTGTCCAGAGTTTCCTCAGTTCCATTCTTTTCCTGCAAAGAATCTAATACATTTCTGATAACATCATCAGTCCCTTTTCCATCTACAGCTTCCATGGGTTCAACATTCTGTCCACCAGAAGCAAACTCAGTATCCTCTTTAGCTGGGGTCTTGGCTCTTTTTGACTTTTTCTTCTTAGTAGACTTTACAGATTTAGCATCATCAGCATCATCTATTTCAACGTTATTGGTCTGGATATTCTCTGAAGCACTTGGTATAGCTTTTCCACTTCCAACATCATCATCAATCTTCTCAACCATCTCATTTCCTACACAAGCAATTATATCATATTAAGTTGATCGAAACACTCACTGTGACATGTTTGAGCATACAAAACTCAGCCGAGAGTCAATAATAACATTACGAGTTGAGATCTGACTCCGAAAAAATTAAATTCAACAAAGAACTGAAATTACCTTTTTCACTTGATTCTGCAAAGGTGCCTTTTGAGATAGGAAGAGATGCAGGAGTAGCATTGACAGGATCTACATTAGCAGGAACTTCATTTATCTCATTCACAATATTCATTGAAGTTGTAATAGCAGCAGAAACAGGAGATTGGTTTATGTCATCTTTTGATCTCTTTCGCTTTTTCTTCTTCTCTGTGTCTGGTCTGGTTGTCAACCCACTGTTAGTGTCCAAATGCTTTTCTGAGCTGCTCGCTATAATAGCAGTTTCAATTTTGTCTCTTCCAACATCTTCGACAGATTTCTCAACCATCTCAGTGTCTACACAGAATCGACAAAAACATTATCAGTTGATAATAGAAATACAACGAGAATGCATTATGCATATGAAAATCTTCGATAGGATTACCTATCTGACTTGCTTCTGCAAAATGATTATCAAGATTTTCTCCTCTTGAGATTGGAAGAGATTCAGGATCTACATTTGCAGGGACTTCATTTATCTGATTCACAATATCTCTTGAAGTTATAATAGTAGCAGCAGCCGCAGAAGAAGATTGAATGAAGTCATCTTCTGAGCTTTTGTTTGTCTCTTTCTCTAAATCGTTAGAGTCCAGATGAATTGCCGTGTGACCCTCTAGATTGTCAGTTTCAGTTTTATCTCTTGCTACATCGACAGAATTCTCAGCCATATCATTTTCTACAAGAATCACCAATAACATTATGAGTTAATAATACAATCTATCCGAGAACTGAACCTAGATAGCAATGAGCTGAAATTACCTTTCTGACTTGCTTCTGAAAGAGGATTGCCTCTTGAGATTGGAAGAGATTCAGAATCTGCATCAACACGATCTATAGTTGCAGGAAGTATGTTTATCTCGCTCACCATAGCAGTAGCAGAAGACTGATTGATGTCATCTTCTGATCTCCTTTTTCGCCTTTTTTTCTTCTCTGAATCTGGCCTGGTTGTCAACTCACTGTTAGTGTCCAAAAGATTTGCCGGGTGGCTCGCCAGATCAATGTTCTCTGTTTTATCTCCTCCCAAATCTTCGACAGATTTCTCCCCCATCTCAATCTCTACACAGAGTCAGAAATATTATTACGACTTCATAGTATAACAAGGAATCACTATCTATACCATATAACTAAAAAAAGAGGTTACCTTTTCCTGCTGTTTTCATAAGAATATCATCTAGTTTTTCTCTCGGTGAAGATTCAGAAGCAACAATTCCACAAAACTCATGACTCCCATCAACATCAAATCGTGAAACATTCGTAGCAGCAGCAGCAGATTGACTGACATCAACATCAACATCAACCAAAGGTTTCTTCAGACTTATTTCTGCATCTAAAGTATTCAGCTTCCTCTTCTTTCTCGCCTTCTCAACTACTCGAGTTTCCAAATCTTCTTCAGGAATCTGCTTCTTGGTATACCCATCTAAAAGCAGAGAATCAGTTGCAATCTCCCTGTTTTTCTCAAGCAACTCATGACTGGGATCAACTGAAGGTTTCTTCTCACTTCTCAGCTTTCTCTTCTTTGTTCTCTTCTCAGCTACTTGAGCTCCCAAATCTTCTCCAAGAGAATCAGTAGCAATCTCCTTGCTCTTCTCAATCACTAGCTCATGGTCTGAACACTTTCCATCAGCATCATCCATTAGCTCACACTTGTCAACTACACTCACGGCAGCATCGACAAAAACAAACCAGCAGTTATTACTGACACCCTGGAAAGCCATACTCAAGTACATAGAATCTGGCAAGTGATAATCTAAAAGGAGACCCAATGTATTCTGACATTGAACCTGAAAACAAAACAAAAACTTTTAGTTAGTTCTTTACTAAACCCTAAACATTCAACAAAGACGTTACGTTACGTTACGTTACCTTAACCGCAGAGATATTGATTTCTCCAAGTTTTGGGAAGCATTGTTGGTGCTCCTTGCGTAGTTTCTCTACATTCAAAACCCACAAACATGAGATTCAATGGTGTGTGCAGAGATTGAGAGAGTTTAGTGGGGTTCTCTCACCTTTGAAATCGGAGATGGTTTCATTGTTGTGAACGAGAATCACGAGACGAGTGTCGAGATTCGTGTCTACGTAGACGCAGTTCATCTCCGGCGATTCAGTTTCGGTCATTATCCACAGGTTCAGGTACGGCGAAGAAGACGAAGTGTGGAGAGGATGAAGCGGTGGTGGGAATCGAAAAGGTGTGTTTAGGGTTTTTGATTTTTTTATGATTAAACCGGTCTGTTATGGTGTTTATATAATATGGTTTATTTTCTTATCGTAACATATTTTGGTATATTACTATTTTGAGTATTTTCTGTATGGAGAAAACTCTTTATGAACTTATTTATTCAAATGATTTTGTGATTTAAAAGAATAGCAAGCAATAAATGAAAAACATACAGAGAGATACAAAGAAAAACCACAATCCCGCGTGAAAACTCTAAAGAAAAGATTGAACAATTTTACAAATAGTGTTAGACCATGATTATCGGCGTATTTAAGCCATGTCCTTAGGTTTTTTTTAAAAAAAAATTAAACGATAATTAAGAAAAGAAGAGGGACGTTTGTTAATTAAGAAGTTTTCGAAGTGGTCTTTAATGTGCACGTGTCAGGGCATGGTTGGTAACCGAAGGGGTAGGAGAAAGCGGTGGGTCTTCGTGGAAATCGAAGGTCATTTCTCTCCTCTCCGTTTCTCGATTCCTCTCGAAGGCGATTTCGACGCCATCGTTCTCTCTCCGCCGAATCGATCCACCGATCAATATCCGGTTAATCGACGCCGATCCTTTGTGTAATCCGAAGGTTTTCCGCCGAATCGAAGCTAGAACAGATATGTGCTCCTTCTCTATCCTCCGTTTGTGCGATTTGAATCTCGATCTTTCATTGCATGCTTCGTGTTTGTAGGGGAAAGACGAGTTCGAAGGAGAAATCATCCGCCGCGTCTCCCAATTCTCTCTCTCTCTCCCTCAATCAACGACGATCTCTCCTTTCCTCTGTCCGGAAATCCAATCGAAGCTAGAACAGGTATGTGCTCCTTCTGTATCCTCCGTTTGTGCGATTTGAAAGTCGATCTCTAATTGCATGCTTCGTGTTTGTAGGGGAAAGACGAGTTCGAAGGAGAAATCATCCGCCGCGTCTCCCAATTCTCTCTCTCTCTCTCTCTCTCAATCGACGACGATCCCTCCTTCCTCCGTCTGGAAATCCATTCGAACTCGAAACCATGTTTGTGTTTCTTCTCTGTCTTCCGTTTAGCGTACATGTTGTCAATTCTAGGTTTGAGTTTTAACTATCTTTGAGTTTTAACTAGTTTGAGAATTCTAGGTTTGAGTTTGTGTTTTAAGTAGCTTGAGTTTTAACGATGGTGGGTGCTTGTGATTGTTCGTGTTTCCGATGCTTGGTAATGTTATACTAATTGTTATTTGTGACTGACTTAGTGTAAATAATGCTATAGTAATTGTTACTTGTGAATGATTTCATGGTCTTATGGTAGCTTTAGGGATTACAGTGATGAGATTTTTTGTGTCTTATACGGTAGCTTTAGGGTGTCCTGTTTTCTTGAGATGGAATATATACATAGAGCTTGTGTCCTGCGAAATGTAGACTGATATTTAATGACTTGTTAGGTTGGTGGTTGTGTAATAACTTGTACTTTATGGTTCGGTCATTAATTTTGAGATTAAAAAATGTAGACTGAGAAGATGATGTGAATGATTAAATGCTATTTGTGGTTTGTTTCTGATGAACATAATGAAAAAATGTAGACTGAGAAGATGATGTGAATGATTAAATGTAGACTTGTTAGGTTTGTGGTTGTGTAATAACTTGTTAGGTTTGTGGTTGTGTAATGACTTCTTAGGTTTGTGGATAATGGTTAGGTGGTTGTTACTTATTACTTGTTAGGTTTGTAAATCTCCTTTTAATTTAATTAAATTGTTAAATGTGTAATAAGTTCTGATTAGACTTTGGTAGATAATGGTTAGGTGGTTGTTACTTATTACTTGCAATCGTTTGAAATATTAAATCCCTTCCATAGTTGATTTTTTTCATATAATCTCCATACTCTTCTTTCTCGAATCTCTGTGATTCGTGCTATGGATTCAAGGAATCCATGTAGCCAGTATTCTAGTTATGTAGGTCTTCTTAACAGTCAACGAGGAAATGTAGTGAATGAAAACTTTCCTTATGAAAGTTTTCCTTCTAGTGTAAACATTGGAGCCTCATAAATCCCTCCTTTCAGTTTTCAACAATCTGAGACTCCAGCTTCACCTGAATGCACACCCGCCGAGCGTCGGGAGAGAAAGAAATGGACCCCAGCTGGTGACGAGATTCTAATCAGTGCCTGGCTAAACACATCTAAAGATGTTGTTGGAAATGAACAAAAGTCAGGCACGTTCTGGAAACGAGTAAGAGAATACTACGCATTAAGTACTCAGGCTATAGAGGGTGGTGAGAAGAGAGAGCATAGACATTATAAGCAGAGGTGGCATAAGATCAATGACCTGACGAACAAGTTCTGTGGAGCATTCGCTGCTGCAGAGAGACAAATCACCAGCGGACAGAATGACAACGATGTTCTAAAGGTGGCTCATGACATATTCTACTCTGACCACGCCATGAAGTTTACCCTAGAGCATGTGTGGTGTGTGTTGAGGTATGAACAGAAATGGTTAAGCCTGGACACTCCTAAAGCTACTGCCACTTCTAAGAGAAAAATAAGTGAGGCCGGTTCACAATCTTCAAGCACCAATGTTGGTGACCATGAGATGCGTCCCGAAGGTATCAAGGCTGCAAAAGCAAGAAGGAATAATGCCAAAGGGAAGGCTCTTGAGGAGTATAAAAGCATGTGGGAGCTCAAGATGGAAGATATGGCGATGAAGGAGAAACTATCCAAGCTGGCCATACTTGACACTCTCCTTGCTAAAAAGGAACCACTTAGTGAGACTGAAGAAGTTGTCAAGAATAAACTCCTTGCTGAGTATTTCTAACTAAGTTTGTAGTTTATAATAAGAATGTTTGTAATTTCTAAAATGTACTTCTTGTTATCTATGAATGTGATGTTCCTCCTTGTTTTTCTATGTTTCTTGGCTCCTTGATTGTGTAAGTACTTATAATTTAAATTCTTTGCAGGGTACTTATAATTTAAATTCTTTGCAGGGTAATGGGACTGGATTACAGCTACACTCAGCCTTATGAATCAGAGGAGTATGGTGAGAACTCAACAGACAGTGGCTACAACCAAACAGAAGCTAATATACTGCTGGACCAAGCTGAGATCGAAGCAGCGCGGCATCAGTACCCTCCGCAGCCTGAAGTGGAGTTTGGCTTCCCCAAAGAATGCTACTGTGGTGGTGAGCTGCTTTTAGCCACTTCTTACACAAGAAATGACCCGGGGAGAAGGTTCTACACCTGTGAAAACATCGACGACGGAGACTGCCATGTATACAAGTGGTGGGATGTGGCGGCTACAGAGGAGATCAAAGCCTTAGGTACACAGTATGCTCAGCTTTGTGATAAGGTAGATTACCTTTCCTTTGTAAGTGACGACGACACCCAGCTGCGCGAGTTAAAGGATCTGCAGTTTGATTTAGAGCAGAAGTTGGTAAGGGTTGAGAGAATTGCTTCTGACTTAGCGAGAACTAAATCTAGGCTTGAGAGAATTGCTTGTGTTATGGTTAGTGTATTAGACTTGTATTAAGGTTCTCGTTGTAGGATTTGTTGAAGGATTTGTAATATGTACTCGTATTAAGTAGAACTGAACAAAGATTTGTCCAACTCTTATATTCATATTGTAATATAATTATTCTTATTTTAAAATGATTTTGTATTCTAATATCAACCAAACAAAAAGTATCAATCACATGTATCAAACAAAAGTATCAATCACATGTATCAATCACATGTATACACACACTTTTTTAACATGTGTTTCGTTTCTTTCATCACCCACCAAACAAAAGTATTTCACCAAACAAAAGTATCAATCACATGTATCTCCAACACACACTTCTTAATAACCCGTGAATAGATTCTCCATCAAATGTCTTTGTTTCTTTCATCACGGGTCTTGTTTCTTTCATAAATTAATTTCTATAAATATGAGGTTGCTCTTGTGATTACAAGTACACAAAACTTTCCTCTCCTTTTTTTTCTAAACAATTACACAATTCCTCCTTCTCGATATATTCATAATGGCATCTTCATCCCACTATCATTATCACAAAGATGATGATGATGATATTGATCTTGATACCCCCTTTGAAGATTTTTTTAATAACTATGCTCCTATACCAGAACCAAAAGAGAGAAAAAATGTATTGTGATAGAGAGAAATCGGGAATAAGTCAACAACTTGCTTTAATTTGGAATGATTATTTTAGCGAGAATCCTACATACTCTCCTAGTTTATTTCGGCGACGATTTCGAATGAACAAATCTTTGTTCCTACGTATTTTGCATCGTCTCTCCACAGAAATACCGTATTTTCAACAATCAGAAGATGCAACCGGACGGTCAAGTCTTTCACCTCTACAAAAATGTACTGCAGCAATTTGACAATTGGCATACGGTGGTGCGGATGATATAGTAGACGAATATGTCCGTCTTGGTGAAACAACAGTTCAAAAATGTTTGCACAATTTTACCACCGGAATAATCACCTTGTTTGGCGATGAATACCTACGACGTCCCACACTAGAGGATCTGGAAAGACTACTACATATCGGAGAAGAACGTGGATTCCCGGGGATGATTGGGAGCATCGACTGTATGCATTGGGAGTGGAAGAATTGCCCCACCGCTTGGAAAGGAATGTATTCACGAGGAACCAAAAAACCAACTATTGTGTTGGAGGCTGTAGCTTCCTATGACCTCTGGATATGGCACGCGTTTTTTGGAGCTTCAGGTACTATGAACGATCTTAATATTCTTGATCGATCACTTGTTTTTGATGACGTTATTAACGGCATCGCGCCACAAGTAAACTTTTATGTGAATGGTAATCCATACCATTTCGCATATTATCTCACAGATGATATTTATCCGAAATGGACGACTTTTATTCAATCTATCCGACTACCACAAAGTCAGAAGCATTCATTATTTGCTCAAACCCAAGAATCAGTTCGAAAAGATGTTGAGCGTGCCTTCGGAGTCCTGCAAGCTAGATTTGCCATTGTCAGAAATCCGTCTAAGTTATGGGATAAAGAAAAAATAAGAAATATTATGAGAGCATGCATCATACTCCATAATATGATTGTCAAAGATGAACGGTCATCATTCACTCAATATAACAAAATTGAGTTTCAAGAAAGAAAAGAAGTGAATACATATTCCGTTAACATGGCTTCAAATCTCGACAGTACAGTGGATCGTCGAACGAGCCTTCGGAATAGACAAGCCTATGAACAATTAAAAAATGATCTGATTAAAAATATATGGGCTAAATTTGGACATTTTTCAAATAACATATAATTTATAAGTTTCTATGATTTGAATAAGTTCTGTGTTGGCTTTTATTTCTGAAATTTGTATTATTGATTTTTTAGTGAAATGTAATGAAATGTAATGAAATGTTTGTAATTTTATATTAAATGAATTAATTTATTCTTTTTTTAATTATTCAACTTAAAATGGTAATATCTTTTATCTACTTATTTCAAGAAAAAAAAAACCTAAGGACCAACAAAAAGTCCCACCAATATTCACTATTTTCATTAAAAGTCCTTAACAATGTCTTTATCTAAAAATAACAATAAAAAAATCTAAAGACCACCACTAAAGTCCCACCAATAATCATGCTCTTATGACCTTGTTGACACATTTCACAATTAAATTAACAAATAAATAATAATGTAAATTTTGTATTCAAACTCACATAAACCACATCTTCCACAGTCAATGTTGATACATTTATCTAGACTAAGATATGATAATGTAAATTAACAAAACCCGGTTCGGTTTATTTTCGGATTGGAATACCAGAAATGCCTTTGAGGCCCATCTTAACCGCGGTTTTGCGGAACAGAGGAGGAGGTTTCTCTAAACCAATAGAATAGCAAAACCGGTTAGCTAACTCTGCCAAAGTGGTTTTATCCCTACCGGTTTCTCGAACCGAGTTGTAGTAACCGAGCCAAGCATGGTATGCTGCTTCTTTTATACTTGTATCAATCTTACCCATTGACTGATCAACCTGCTCACACAAAAACAACACTCGTCCTCAATATCCGGTTTACTCCGGCTAGAGGTCACAACACTAAAAAGAATTCAAAACAAACCTCAAGTTTAAATGTTGAATCAAGATCCGGAACTTGAATTGGTTCAAGAGGCAAATCTTTAAGCTCATCAAGAAAGTATCTCTCCCATGGAGCAATCAAAAGCAACCCTTTGCCTCCTTTGCCTTCTCTCCCGGTTCTACCAAGACGATGTATATACTGTTCTCTGTCACTCGGTATACCAACCTATACCAACAACATGATACAAAGTTCCATGAGAGATTGTTCCTGATATGCAACAAGTTTTTCTTTTGTGCTTTACCTGAATAACCAAAGTAACATCTGGATAGTTCATTCCACGAGCAGACACATCAGATGTGACAAGGATCAGTCTTTTCGATTCTTTGAACTCGTCTGAAACACGTTTTCTATGGAGCTGTGGTTTTCTAGCGTGAATCTCCCTAACGTTCAGCTTCATTTCCCGGAGCAGAGTGTACATCAGTGATGTTACCATGCCCGTTGAACAGAAGACTATTATCTGAGATAATGTAATTGAATAGTTGAGAGAATTGAAAAGGTTAGGACATAAGAAAGTGTTTAGCTACCTTATAATCGGCTGTGTTGTTGATGTGCTCTTTCAAAAGATGAGGTACCAAGTGGAAATGAGATTCGTGTGGCGCAACAATACAAGACTGCTTCACCTGACAAACCAAGGAACAAGAAACTCAATAACCAGATCCACGAATCAAGGTTTTCAGACAACAAAGAAGAGTTTAAGAGTTACCTTATCATGCGTCTCTACACAACCAAGACCAATTGTGTCGATATATGAGTGATCTCTTTTCAAAACAAGCTGAGATACTCGACGTACCTACATTAAACCGATGTTTTTTTGCATTAGATTTCATGATCAGTGAAAATGTTGAAGTTAACTATACCTCTTTTGGAATGGTTGCAGAAAATAGAAGAGATTGTCTTTGACGAGGCAAACAATCTATGATCTTTTCGACATCCCTCCTGAATCCTAAGTCTAGCAAAAGATCAGCCTCGTCTACTACAAACAATTTAAGCGCCATCAAGCGTGACGTTATGTTAGACTTATTCTCTATATGATCCAAAAGTCTTCCCGGAGTTGCAATGAGTATCTGCAACAAAGAGAAGAACATTAGCGACAACGAGTACCAAGTATAACACAAAAGAAACATGAGCGGTCAAAAAACCTGGCATGGCTCGGACTGTAGGCGTTGCTGATCAAGTTTGAACCTGGTACCTCCAATCAGAGTCTGAACACTGATTCCTTCATGGTATTTGAGCAGAGCCTTGCCTTCTGCAGCTATCTGGCTTGCAAGTTCTCTTGTGGGACAGAGTATAAGAGCAAATATTGGAGGAACTCTGTGAACACCATTGCTGCCCTCCATAGCTTTCAGAACTGTTTCAATTGCAGGAAGCTATTTTTTTTCAATTTAACAACGTTATCTAAAGAAACAACAGAAGCTAATGCTCATCACATTGGGACAGGGGATTGTAAGATACCAAAAAGGCCATGCTTTTCCCTGTTCCGGTTTTGGCTTTGACCAATGCATCTTGACCTGCTTTACATAAATGATGAGTTTTAGCACAAAGAAGAAAACAAAATCAAAAGAAGAGTAATCAGAGACAAACAAGTAGGATACATACCGTCAAGGCATTCAGAGAGAGTAGCATCTTGTACTCTAGTCATCTTAACAATGCCAGAAGCAGAAAGGGCCTTTAGTGTCAAAGGAGATATACTAGACTCATCAAATCTGCAAAAAAAACACTCATCAAGATCCAAACATGACAAACTAAAAGCCTTAGACGCAGTGTATGTTAATATACCTTCTTCCACTGTAAATCGAGTCACGAGGCTCTCCACTCTCCTCCATAACATTCTCCACAGACTTTCTTTTACTAAGATCTTCTCTAACATCATTGATATCCAACGGAGGATAAAGCTCTTCCTCAGAGACATTCCTTTGCACTCTTTTTATCAGTTTAAAATCATGGTTCCCTAAAGACGCACTGCTTCCTGTTCTCCTCACATCCATCCACCCATTCATCTTCCCATTTTCCTCCTCGGAATCTTCTTCAGTTGAGCTATCATTCTTCCTAAACTTCCTCCGACCAAACAACCCTTTGTTCCTCATAACATTACTCACACTCTTCACTTTCTCCTTCTTACCAACAAACCCAGGAGAAAAAGGACTCAAAGTATCAAACTTTTTAACATCAAAGTCATCCCCTTCATCACAAGAACTCTCATTTCTCTTAAACCTACCTCTACTCATACTCGAAAACCCTCTCCTACTATTACCCATTGAAGCTAATCTCCTCACATCAATTGGCGAACTTGACCGTGACCCACCATTCCCCACACGATTCAACCTCGACCCTTGATTCGTTTTCTTAACAGGCCCATCGTCTTCGTTCCACAAATCCTCAGCTCCAGATTTCATGAACCGATCAGCCAAGGATTTGATATGTTCTTGGGGACTCAATGGTCCGTGACTCTGGCTCGGTTTCGCTGTGTTTTCGTTGGAACTGTGATTTCCTCCTCCCACCATCTTGGCTCGGATCTCTGAACGGATTCGAGCTTCGTAGAGCTGCTTCTCTTGATCCAAGAGCTTGTTCTCTTTCTCTCTGGCTTTCTTCTCGTGCATACGTTTCCATTGCCACTTGTTAAGACCTCCTGGGAAGGTTCTGGGACCACCGCCCATGTTTCGAGAGAGGATTAAGCTCCATATGGATCCGGATCGTTCCCGGAGAATCGTCGTGTACATTTCCGGTGACTCTAGGAAGAAAAGAAACAGAGGGGAAGGTTTTAGCCTCTTAGGGTTTAAGATTGTAATTGTAAGCGCTACAGTGATGTTATCCGGTTTGATTTTCATTAATTGAACCGGCAAGAGAAAAAAAATATTTTTGTGCTGGTTCAACCGGTAAAAGACCCTTTCTTGCCTTTTCAGTCCGGTTTCATGAGACTTAGAACATGTATATTGAGGGTTAATAAGCAGTTCATAAGGAGGGTTCACACAGTTTTTTAGATGAACAGTGATGAACCTATTGCTTTGGGGTTCTCTCTGGTGAACCCGTATCACCACTATTCCACGGGCCTCATGACACGTGGCGGTTCGCGATTGGTCTACTTTTTTATTTTATTTTTAAAAAAACAAAAAAGAAAAACAAAAAAAAATTAATAATAAAAAAAAAGAAAAGATGAACTCCAAAGGGGTTCATTGGTGTGGATGCCCTTAGATCTCTAATTAAACCGGGAAGTCGTAAGAAAGTCAAACATTTGGTTATGTTTTAGGCATTAACCTATCAAAATCTCATTTACAAAGACTTTAGTAGTCTTAACTTCACTTTCACGATTTGTCTGATGAATAAAACCTAGACTTTTGAAAAACTCCCATCAATTTTTTCCTGTGTTAGTTCTGTCTGTTTGTTTAAGTTCATAGATTACAGAATAAAAAAAATATATGAAAAAGTTGTTGTTCATGTGCCTCTAGACAGTCCTCTTGCAAAACAATGGTTGTGGAGTAAATAAGGGAACATTTCAATAAGAAGTAAGCAAAATAAAAAATAAAAGACATAATCAAGAACCATCCATCATCACCGCAACAACCTATAGCTTCACCTTAAAATTGTAGTCGTTCCGTTTATATTAAGTGTTATTATAAAAAAAAATTGTTACAAATTAAGTGTCATTTTTGACTTTCGATGCAAAATTTATTAATTTTTATTGTAATTTATTTTTCTATTAGCTGAAATGTGGTTATTTGTATAACTAATTATATTTTTATATAGAAAATATATAAAATTAATTGTTTTGACATTACTCTAGAGTTGCAGAAACAAACAAACATTAAAAGGTAGAAGCTTTCACACATTATAACAACTAGAGCAGTGGAATCTCACTAGATTAGACAGAACCATAACATAAACTGTATGGAAACCCAAAATCTAATTAGACAAACCGAATCCAATGAAGAGATTAAATCCATTCTTTGATTCCATTACACAAGTAGAAACAAAAACTAAGCACTTAGCTAAGAAATGTCAGCACGATCAAGCATATCAATCAAAGTCATCTTCCTAGGAAACCTAGGAGGAAGCCTCAAGACCAAAGCATCATCAATCTCAATAGGCAAATGAGTAGCCACAATCACAATCCTACCTTTCTTCCTATGCTCACCAACAACATACTCAAGCAACCTAACCCCTTCATCATCCAAAGCAACAGACGGCTCATCCAAAAGCCAAATGGGCCTATCAATAGCCAAAAGCCTCGCGATCTGCAACCTTTTCCTCTGGCCCATCGACAACATCCTCGACTTCTCCTTAACCAACCTCCCTAAGCCCATGAGCTCCAATGCGGGCTGGGCTTTGCCGATCTTGTTCTCGAGAAGCTCGAACCATTGGACGTTGTCGAGGACAGTGAACCTTTCTTTGATGGCGTCTTTAAGAGAGATCCAGTTGAGCTGGAGTTTGTATTGCTGGAAGATTCCTGGTTGTGTGATGTCGTGGCCGTTCCAGAGGATTTCGCCTGCGGATGGTTTTGAGAATCCGGCGAGCATTCTTAAGAAGGTTGATTTGCCGGAGCCGTTGGTTCCGGTTAGGATGAGTGCGCCGCCGTCATGGAGAGATACGTTGACGTGTCTTAGGATCTGCTGCGCGTTTCTCATGCAGGATACATTTTTGAGGAGAATACGAGGGGTTGGACGCTTCCACTGAGACATTTTTTGGGAAGAAGAAGTGTTGAAACAGAGCTTCAACCGCGGAGAAGACATAGATTCTGAACAATGATTTCCGTTAATTGTGTGTGTTATTGGGCTTGTTATGGGCTTTTATTTTATATTCTTAACTATTACAAACTCTAATAAGATTTAAGGTTGGGAGTTATTGTCTGTTCTTCCCGTGTCTAATCTCTTGTGCCTTATTTGGAGCTAAATGTTTACTGTAATTAAACTTCATTCATGTGTCTTTGAGAAGATGATCCATCATTGATGATCTTTATTGGTTTTGTTTCTTAGTGTTGTGTTTTTTTTACCTTACAAGTTCTTGCCAAATCTCTAAACTAAGCAGGCAAATACAACTACTCAATGGTCATCATCCTTCGTTAAGATGAGACAAACTGAACATGATGAAGATTAAGAGCTAGCTACAATACCTTTGGCCACCTCAACGTGGAATGTCTTTGTAACGTCCCAGCCGCCCACGGTTAATAGGTCTCTCGCGCCCGCTCTCTCGGCCAGTAGGCCCTATTCCGTGCGATGAGTGCTGCATTAATTTTTCCAAGGCTTGAAAGTCTTGTTTACTGACCATGCAATCACCACCCAATATTTTTTCGTGCTTTGACCTCACTCACACGATATCGTGAATCACTTTCAGATAGATCATCTATCCTTCCACTACTCCAGCTCAAGTACGCTTAACTCTAGAGTTCTAAACAAATGTGTGCCAAAAAAGATAAGTGCACTTCGATAATATAGGTAGTCAAATCAATTATCTTAAGTCTTCCACATATACCAGAAATCATGATGTTACAATTCACCTCCACTCAAAGAGCGTAACACCCCCGTTGTGAACCACGATAGGTCTCAAGACGCCTCTCGGATCAGAACCGAGATGCCTAACCAGCTCTGATACCACTTGTAACGCTCCGGGCGCCCATGGCTAATGGGCCTCCCACGCCCGCTCTCTCGGTCAGTGGAGCCCATTCCGTGTGACGAGCGCTGCGTTAATTTTTCCAAGGCTTGAAAGTCTTGTTTACTGACCATGCAATCACCACCCGACATTTTCCCATGTTTTGGCCTCACTCACACGATATTGCGAATCATTTTCCGATAGGTCATCCATCTTTCCACTAC
Source organism: Moricandia moricandioides (assembly GCA_905132885.1). Lineage (NCBI taxonomy): Eukaryota > Viridiplantae > Streptophyta > Magnoliopsida > Brassicales > Brassicaceae > Moricandia > Moricandia moricandioides. Next base: position 1,773,975 of record CAJHQQ010000001.1, read on the forward strand.
GCCAGCTCAAGCAGACTTAATTCTGGAATTCTAAACGGATGTGTGTCGGAAAAGGTAAGTGCACTTTGATGATATATGTAGTCAAATAATCTTTCCACATATACCAGAAATCGGGATATTACAGTCTCACGCATGTCTCTATGTCAAAAATGTGTCTCCTATGAGTTCTTTTTTCTCTTATGCTCTCACTTGAGAACCTAGTTCAATATTGTGTTTGTTAGCTTGAAAGTTTGCAGTTTTTCTGGTATTCTTCATTGTAACCTTGAAGTAGTTGGAAAAATATTATTCTTTATAACCTTGAAGTAGTTGTGATATATGATCAGAATACAATTGAACTAGGTATTCATGTCTGGTTTTGTTAAAATCTTATGTTCATAATTGGTAGTATCAATGAATTCAACTGGTATGTGTCTTTCTACAACATAGGAGTTCATCTCTATGATCATTCTATCAAAATATTTATGTATTTCAGGTGTGAGGCAGGTCAATGAGTGAGCAAGGAATCTTATGATCACTTAGTTCACCATTTCCACATAATGAAGCATCCGTTGGCCTCATCAACCAAGTAAGAGGATCGTGTGCTTTATATGCACAGTTTCAAGATTTAACGTGATTAATCATATGTTATTTATATTGAGAATAGACTGTATAATAATAATAATAAGGGTAAGTTAAAACAACAAGCTTGAAGAGAAGAAAAGTGCTTTGACATGCACCACTTCTCTGATTATTTAGATAAGAAAAGAACTTAAAAGAGAATTAATACAAAAGCCAACATGCTTTGTTCTTGAAGTCACCAATCAATCTGTATGTTCAGATTCTCGACGATCTCTTCTAACATGAGTTTTGTCCTTCTTTCCCCTTGTCCCCCTCGCAGGTGCCTTCATCGAAGGCTTCTCCACATCCCCTGAGATGTCAAGATGAACACCCGGATCATGAGTCTCGTACTTGGCGCCTATCATGATCGAGTTGTTCACAGCTTGAAAGTTGCTGTTAACAAAGGTGGTCAGGGAATCAAGCTCGTGGTCACCATTTTTGTAGTTGTCTACATGGTTGTCATCAAGCTCAGTTTTCATGGTGGCTCCAAGGTTGGTTCCAGAAAGCGTGATGACTCTGATTCCATCTTCTTCCTCCTCTTCTTCATATTGGCTCGGTCCTGCCTTGTCTGCTCCCATGTGGGTTAATGAGGAGATCATGTTTTTAAGGTCGTGGTCGAAGTGTTGTTGTCGCTTGTGCTTCTCTGACTCGCTTAGCTTCATTCTTTTATCTCAGGCTTTGCAACACTAGAAGAAAAGATGGGTTTACAAGTAATGGAAGCATACATTTATATAAAATCTCAGAGAAAAAGCAGTGCCTTGTGTTGCAATTAAAGAATTGGATGGAATGACTTTCTAGTGGGTTTAAGAATAACTTTGGGAGATTGACAAAAAAAAGTGGTTAAGTATCATATGATAAGATGTTGCATTTAAATACTTAGATGATGGATTGTGATATTTGTTTTGCAGAACCTGAGGAGATGTCTTAACAGGTTTTTGTTTTTTTTTATGTCCTTTTTCTTAATTAATGTGGACATTTTGACTGTTGTTTTTACTTAAACTGTGAGTTTGAATTTGTTTGAACTTATAACAATTGGTTTACTTTTTTCTATTTAACATTGTTTTATTATTTTTCTATAAATTTTGAGAATTACTAAGCATCGATGATTTTCAATGAGAGTTCACGTCTGACAATTTTATTTTCGCCACTTTGAATCATGTTATCAAGATTTAATTGTTTTAGAAAACACTTCAGAATTATTTTAAAATGTTCTTTGAGATTTATACCGAGATTTAATATTTGTTCTCAGTACTAAGTGTTGCAGTATTTATATAGTTAAGTATTGCAGTGATGATCATGTGAAATTTTATTATAAACATGTTTTTTTAATATTCCCGTATGAATGTTATCACCAGTAAAAGAATTTGATATAATCATAGCATTTCCACAAAAAAAATTTGGCTAAACTAAAAAGACAAAATTGTTACGTCTTTTTAATTTAGCCACGACTTTTTGTGGCAACGCTATGGCTGTGTCAAATTCTAATTCTATGACCAGAAGCGGCGACTAAAAAGTACACATTACGATGGAAGTAAATTAAAAGTATCAGAAATTTAATTAGTCGCGTATGAGTTAATGGAAGAACACAAAACTAAATCCAATGATCACTAGTTTTTTCAGTGTTCCTTTTACTATCTGGTTGTCGCAGCGATCGTAAAAACAAATTTGGATTGTTTCACGAGTGCATGTTTGCCGTGATGATAAGCTTAACTTTTCGATCGCTGCTGCGACCAGCGTCCATAAAAAGAACAGGACCATAATTTAACCACATTTAGCAACAATTTTAGAATTAGCCACAATGACAAAAAAAACATGTTTTAGCCATGTCAGCCACGATTTAGCCACCAAATAATTGTGACTATTTCTATAGCCTCGGTTTTACCACGTTATAAAGGTGGCTAAATATTTCGGTACAACCATTATTTTGCTATACAAACTCCTAAATATATACTCTAAACCTCAAACTTAAACCACATATAAAACTATAAATCTATTTTTTTTAAAAATCTAAACCCAAACTTTATATATTCCACACTTCAAAACATTTATATTTTAAATCTAATTTTTAAACTTTATTCTAAATCTTAATCTAAACCCTAAACTACATTCCTGAAGTTATATACAAACTCCAACTATAATATTTTAAAACTTAAACTCCAAAATTTTATAAAAAAACTATCAACTTAATCTTTTTCAAAATTTTATCTCAAACCATATACTTAATTTTGAATCTTAATACCAAACCACATATGTCAAAACCTATATCATAAAATTTAAACTTTAAATTTTAAATACAGTTTAGTTTCTAGAATATATATATATATATATATATATATATATATCCCAAAAATATATACAAAATTTCAAACTTTCAAATTTTGAAATTATATATTTTTATAAATATAATTTACCAATTATTTTTAATTTAGTTTTAACTTTTAAAACGATATTTTAATTTCTATTAATTTTTAGTTAATAAATTTAAAATATAAATGTATCATATATATTTTTTAAAAGATACATAATAACCATGAAAAGCGTGACTAAATAGTGGCTATATATAGACACGACATTATTGTGGCTGAAAACATGGCTAATTTAGCCATGAAATGCCACGATTAGCCATAGTTTTTGTGACCACAAAACTAAAGACATAAATTTTCAAAATCACGAATTGTGGCTGCTTTTCACATAGCCATGATTTTTAGCTATATAGCCACAATTTTTTCATGGCTGTGCCGTGGGTATATCAAATAGTTCTAGTATTGCGTGGTTGTTGTGTAGTGGCCCGTGACATATCAAGAGCACGAGGACACTAAGATGGGGAGCACTCCATAGATTGTGTACTGCATGGTGATGAAGGTTCGGATGTTCATGTACGATGACGTCTGAAGATGATGGTGTTGACTAACCCGCTAAGCTCGTTTAGCCTTTGTGGGGTTGTGGCTACGTGTTAAGCATATATATATATATATATATGTGTCTATGAATTGATGTGAAAGATATGAATAGGAAGCACGGCATAAGATAAATTTTCATAGTGACGCATTGAAAAATTGTATTCATATGTTAGTTATAAATAGTGTTTCTGAATATATAGTATTATGATTGCTTGGATTGTATGTTTAGCAGGTGTGAAATTATACTTACTGAGTAAACTAGTTACTTTTTAGACTTGAAAAATAACTTGATTAGCAATAGTTTTTGTTGTCCTCACAACTTCTCTTTCTTGTATATGTACAGTAAAACACTGTTGGGCAATAGATTTTAGGACAAAACTATAACAGTTTCGAAAGAAACTTAAAAGAAATATATAATGTATAAAGAATTTTTGTAATATGACATTAGTTTTTGTTGGGATGAATCAACTATTAGATATTAACATTTTAAATTGCAAAATCTTGGATTATACCTCATAGAATATGTGTATTTATGCCATTGATTTAAGGTACCCAAAATTGTTTTGAAAAGCTCGGGTTGAACGTTTATTTACACATCGTAGCATATTTTAGTTTAGTTTGAGTTACTAATAGTTAGTTATACATGTGTTTGTTTGATTGTTGCACGGTTGATCGAGTCAATTTTAATTTAGACTAGATCGGAAGTGTCACAAAGAATTGAAGAGAGATAACATTAATTAAATTTAGATTAGTAAATCTTACTTGACAAATGTTGTTAAATAGATTTCATCATCCTCGGAACAAAAGCTGTAAGGTGAATCCACGTTTTTGCTTCTATTCTAATGACAACTGGTTGTCCTGCTGTAATGTCTCATCTTTAGAAAGATATCGACTGATCTTAAAACACTTGTTGTCATGTTGCTAACTCAACTAGTATTTTGTTTTAATTAAACCATTAACATATAAATATTTTAATATTAAAGAGAAAATTGATATATTTCTTTTTTTAAAATACTGCAGATACATACACATTAAAGAAACTATATATTTGTATGGCAAAAAATCAAACAAAATCATATAAACAAGCATAAAAGTGATCACCGGCAAAAATGAAAATATTTACATCTCCCACAACACAAACAAGGTTGGAAAAAATAATATCTCGTGTATATTTTTTTCTATAAAATTCCCACAAAAACTATACTATTCCTTTAATCAATCCATATACAGTGACAAGTGTTACAACGAGTGAATGATCGATACGTGGCTTCACCTCCAAAGTTAACACATCTTCTCCCAGTGTAATCCCATTTGATGATTGTTTTGGCTTTACCTATAAAATTAGTTTTATCTATTTTAACAATCCACTCATTCAAAATAAATAGTGCTTTTATATAAGTATAGATCTACCTTTGCAATGATGTTTCCATGGATGTCTATTATCTGAAAAGCCAATTTGGGGTCAAATCTTAAAATCCAAAAGACTTCATTGGTCTCATCTCGAACTTCCCAATCTCCATCTCTGATGCAAGACCTTTTGATCTTGACAAAAGGTTTTACTTCCTCAGTGCTTGACAGCGTCCCACATTCTCTGTACACATGCCAACTCCCAAATAGCCATAATTTCTGCAAAAGTTATTTAATAAGAAACAGAATTATTTAAACATATATAGAATTATTCATATTTTGTGATCATCATTAATATAAAACATCCATTTTCACGCAGGAAATTTGAATCGTGCTTGGTTTATATATTGAGGTTGCTTTGCTCGTTATTTTTATTTTATTTTTGAATAAAGCTTTTGCTTTACTTGTTTTATATAAAGTTTCTAAATGAATTTAAACTTTGAGCTAAAGAAACTTTCAGCTAACTCTTTTTCTATTCATGTAAAGAGTAGCTTTTAGTTTTCCTCTAACTTCGGTTAAGTTTTTAGTTTGCTTTCTGCATGAGAACCAGTTAAATAGTTTCATGACTTCAGGGAGAAAGGAAGAAGAAGAACTAGAGAACCGGGAATGATTATTTTGGAGATGTATTTTTCATTTTGAACTAAAGAATCTTTCGACTAACATTTTCGTATTAATATTTTTATCAAAAATAGTTCATTAGTTACCTTTTTGCGGATAGTGAAAAGAATGTTTCCATGGAGATCCATGATGTGCACTTCATTGCTAGATTTGTCATAATTTTCGACCCGGTACGTAATCTCTCCGTTGGAATTGTAAACCGTTAAACCATTGGTTTGATAAACCAGAGACTTCATCCAAACCGTGAAAGTCTCTCTCTCCGTACTCATGTACGGTGAAGAGACGCCTGCTTGAGGAAAAACCCTAGCCATGGTATAGAGAGACGGATAGAAAGTAGAGAGAAGAGAGATTGTATATATATCGATGTATCTTCAACAACTAATATTTTGTAAATGAAGTTGAAGAAGTCTTATACACCTCAATGATATAATATATAAGCCTTCTTTTACTTATCTCTGTTTTTAAAAATAATAATAATGAGGATCACTTTGAATTTGTCTAATTTTCTCCCAATGACTGATTCATGTACGGTGACTAATAATTTAATATTTGACATCACAACTGTTTGTACATATATGCCTTTCGTTTTGTTATATATAAACATCGGATATTTTAATAATCGTTTTTAATCTATATAATTACAATGTTTGTTAGGTAAATAAAGCATATAGTTATTAACTTTCTGTTCTATATGCCTCTGTGGAAATATAATCTACAACAAAACACTTATTAGTTACTACCTTACATTATGAAATTAAAATTAAAATGACACTAACTTTTGCTTTTGAGAAATATAGCACTAACTTTACATATTAGGAATTAGGTGTTAATTCTCTCAAAGCCGACAAATGTCAATTTAATTGTTTCAAAATTAATGAAAATCTCATCTTTCTAGTATTAAATATTAGTATATTCTTTCAAAGCCGACAAATGTCAATTTAATTGTTTCAAAATTAATAAAAATCTCATCTTTCTAGTAGTATTAAATACTATTGTACTCCCTCTGTTTCATTATAAGTGTCACTTTAGTTTTTTGCACACGGATTAAGAAAATAATTAATTTTGCATATTTTCTATATAAAAACACAATTACCTATACACCTAATCATATTTTAACCAATAGAAAAATAAACTGCAGCATAAAATTAATAAATTTTGCATCGAAAGTCGAAAACAACACTTATTTTGTAACAAAAAAACTTCTCTAAAATGACATTTATTATGAAACGGAGGGAGTATTACTTCTTCACACAACCTCTTACCTTTAGCTCTCATTTTCAGGTTTGCTGTATTTTTATGGAAATTGTTTTGTGTAGTATTCATTTAGTTATCGTTGTTGGAAGTAAACTTGATGTTAACTTAGAGACCAAGAAATACTAGTCCTACTTGATATAGGATTAGGAAAATAGGAAATATGTTTTGTTAAGTGAGTTTAGGAAGTTTCTAAGATCTATATAAGGAGATATCAACTTGTGATATAACTTATGAGTTTTGAGAGATCTTGTGGGAGCTTAAGTTTTTGAGATAGTTTTCTTAAGCTAATAAGAGAGTTTCTTATTGATCTTCTGAGTTCATACTTTAAGGTTAAAACAATATTTGGTATCAGAGCCAAACATGAGTGATATCGTAGCTACTACGAATACAGGCGCGACGGGAAAACGAGATGGAGGAACCTCGAGCATAAATTGTCCAATGCTCACATCGTCTAACTATACCGTTTGGTCAATCCGAATGAAGATTCTGCTTAAGGTACACAAAGCTTGGGAAGTAATCGAGAATGGAACAGAGGAAACAGAGAAGAATGACATGGCCATAGCTTTGATCTTTCAATCGATACCAGAAGCTCTAATTCTTCAGGTTGGAGATATCGATAATGCAAAAAAGGTTTGGGAAGCCATCAAAGCAAGGCACATGGGAGCAGACAGAGTAAAAGAAGCAAGGTTGCAAACTCTTATGGCTGAGTTTGACCGACTTAAGATGAAGGAAACAGATTCAATTGATAGTTTTGTGGGAAAATTATCAGAAATTACATCCAAATCCGCGGCTCTAGGAGAAAATATCGAAGAACACAAATTGGTGAAGAAATTTCTGCAAAGTCTTCCTCGCAAGAAATACATTCATATAGTTGCTTCTCTGGAACAAGTACTGGACCTTAAGACAACAAGCTTTGAGGATATCATAGGACGTTTGAAGGCATACGAAGAAAGAGTGTGCGAAGAAGAAGAAGAAGAAAAACAAGAGAACCAGAGCAAATTGATGTATGCAAACATGGAGGCATCGAAAAACTCTTACCAACGCGATTATAATGATGATTACAGAAGTAGAGGGCGAGGTGGACGTTACTACAGTAGAGGAAGAGGTCGTGGAAGGACATATAAAGAGTTTGATATGTCGAAAATTACTTGCTTTCGGTGTGACAAACTTGGTCACTTCGCGTCTGCGTGTCCGGATCGTCTCCTCAAACTGCAAGAAGCTTATGAAAGTAAGGAAGACGATACACACCAAGCTGATGGACTACTAATGCATGAAATAGTGAATTTGAATGAGAAGAATGTCAAGCCTAAAGAATTTGAATCAGGAATGGATGGAGATCGAATATGGTATCTAGACAATGGCGCTAGCAACCATATGACTGGAAATAGATCATACTTCAAAACTTTAGACGAGACAATCACAGGGAAGGTACGATTCGGCGATGACTCAAGAGTCGATATCAAAGGCAAGGGGTCTATATTGTTCATTAGTCAAGATGGTAAAAAGAAAGTCCTCACCGATGTTTATTATATACCTGATCTAAAGAGCAACATAATCAGTCTAGGACAAGCAACTGAATCCGGATGCGACGTTAGGATGACAGATGACTCACTCACACTTCGCGATCAGTATGGAAACCTTATTACAGATGCAAGAAGATCAAAAAATCGACTCTACAAGGTTCATATGGAGATAGTAAATACATAGTGTCTACAAACCATCGCTCAAAAGGACTCAGCAAGATGGCATGCTCGCCTCGGCCATATTGGGATTGATGCAATAAAACTTATGATAAGAAAAGAGTTAGTTTTAGGCATACCTAACATCGAAGTTGAGAAAGAAATTTGCGAGTCATGTATGCGTGGGAAACAAACGAGACATGCTTTTCCACAAGCAACCTCGTATAGAGCAGCAGAGCCACTAGAGCTTATCCATGGAGACCTATGTGGTCCAATAACACCGATGACTGCAGGCAAGAACAAATATATATTTGTTCTCATCGACGATCACTCGCGTTATATGTGGATCATACTTTTAAAAGAGAAAGGAGAAGTGTTTGAAAAGTTCAAGAAGTTCAAAGCGATAGTAGAACAAGAGACAAAATCAACCATCAAGACGCTTAGGACAGACAGGGGTGGCGAGTTTATATCTATGGAGTTCAAAGAATTCTGCGAGAAGACAGGAATACAGAGACATCTAACCGCACCTTATACACCTCAACAGAACGGAGTGGTAGAAAGACGAAATCAAACTTTATTAAAGATGACTCGAAGCCTTCTTAAACACATGAGCATGCCGAATTACCTCTGGGGAGAAGCTGTGAGACATGCTTGCTACCTTATTAATAGAGTCTCTACACGAACTCTAAACTTACAGACACCATATGAAGTCCTTAAACGCAGAAAACCAAGTGTTAGACACTTACGAGTTTTTGGTTGCATTGGATACGTTAAAACAGAGACTGCGCACCTGAAAAAGTTGGATGATAGATCGAGAACTCTAGTTCATCTAGGAACTGAGCCAGGATCGAAAGCATATAGAATGTTTGATCCTGTCAACAGGAAGATAATAGTAAGTAGAGACGTCATCTTCGACGAAAGTAAACCATGGAAGTGGAGCAGTATCACTAACGAAGGAGATGACGAACCAGGAAGACTCACCTTTGGACTGCTCGGGAATCAAAGGATAAGTGAAGAAGAAACTACAGAGCACAATGATGAAGAGGATGAAGAAGACTTCGAAGAAAAGGAAGATAACGAAGACTCTTCTCGACTGTCTCCTTCGGTAGCTGAACCAGATACGCAAGACTTGCCCAGGCGATCTACACGAATCACTAAGGCTCCAAACTATTTAAATGACTACGTATACCTTGCAGAGGAAGAAGGGGAGCGTCTACTCTTACTTCTAAATGAGGAACCATGGGATTTTAACGAAGCAATGAAAGAAAAGGTCTGGAGAGATGCATGTGAAGAAGAGATTGCTTCTATAGTAAAGAATCACACATGGGACTTGGTGGATCTTCCCGAAGGAACAAAACCCATAGGACTGAAGTGGGTCTTTAAGATCAAACGAAACTCAGACGGGAGTATAAACAAATACAAGTCAAGGTTAGTGGCAAAGGGGTATATACAAAGACATGGCATAGACTTTGAAGAAGTCTTTGTTCCAGTAGCACGGATTGAAACCATACGGTTCATTATCGCATTAGCAGCCTCAAACGGATGGGAGATTCACCATCTCGACGTAAAAACGGCCTTCCTACATGGTGATCTCAAGGAAACTGTATACGTAAGCCAACCAGAAGGATTTAAAGTCAAGGGAAGTGAAGAGAAAGTCTATAAGTTAAGGAAAGCTTTATATGGGTTAAGGCAAGCCCCGAGAGCATGGAATGAGAAGTTAAATAAAGTCTTGGAGCATCTCAAGTTCGTCAAATGCAGCAAAGAACCTTCCTTATACCAAAAGAGATTGAACGAGCATATTTTGTTGGTTGTTGTATACGTCGACGACCTATTGATATGCGGATCAGATGTGAAGATGATTGTTGATTTTAAGAGAGAGATGTCTGAAAGCTTTGAGATGAGTGACCTTGGCTTACTAACATACTATCTTGGTATTGAAGTTGCACAACACAGTGAAGGGATAACGCTGAAACAAGAACGATACGCAAGAAAGATCCTACATGAGACCGGAATGGAAGAGTGTAACGCTGTCCAAACACCAATGGACTTCGGGTTAAAAATTTCGAAGTCTCCTCAAGAGCAAGATGTCAATGAGAAGGAATACAGAAGAAACATTGGGTGTTTACGATACTTATTACACACACGGCCTGACCTCTCGTTTAGCGTCGGAGTGTTATCTAGATATATGCACGAGCCCAAAACCTCTCATGCTTCAGCACTAAAGCAAGTGTTACGCTACTTAAAAGGTACTCTTTCTTTTGGCCTTGATTTCAAACGAGCTAGCAAGACTGAGCTAGTTGGATATAGTGATTCAAGTCACAATATCGATGAAGATGACGGAAGGAGTACTACGGGTCATATATTTTATTTAAACAATTGTCCAATATCTTGGTGTTCTCAAAAACAAGAGACAGTGGCTCTGTCATCATGTGAGGCTGAGTTTATGGCTGCAACCGAAGCTGCAAAACAAGCCATATGGCTCCAGGAATTACTCGAAGAAGTCACGGAGAAGATATCTCGGAAGGTAGTGATCCACATTGACAATAAGTCAGCAATTGTTTTAACCAAGAACCCGGTGTTTCACGGACGAAGCAAACATATACACAAGCGTTATCACTTTATAAGAGAGTGTGTCGAAGCTGAGCTAGTAGACGTGCAACACATACCAGGAACCGAACAAAAAGCCGACATACTAACCAAAGCACTTGGAAGAATAAAGTACAAAGAAATGAGAGAGCTTGTTGGGATTCAAGACATAGGTAAAGTTAACTTCAAGTTTAAAGGGGAGAATGTTGGAAGTAAACTTGATGTTAACTTAGAGACCAAGAAATACTAGTCCTACTTGATATAGGATTAGGAAAATAGGAAATATGTTTTGTTAAGTGAGTTTAGGAAGTTTCTAAGATCTATATAAGGAGATATCAACTTGTGATATAACTTATGAGTTTTGAGAGATCTTGTGGGAGCTTAAGTTTTTGAGATAGTTTTCTTAAGCTAATAAGAGAGTTTCTTATTGATCTTCTGAGTTCATACTTTAAGGTTAAAACAATAATCGTGACGTCATACAAAAAGTATATACAATTAAAAAAGATGAAGATATATTTATAAAAGGAAGATACATTAAAATATGAACACCGCATTCACAACTATTAAATGTTGATAGTGGACTTATCTGCGGGGATGTCCTTAATTTGTATTTAATATATGAGTTCCTCTATGAATGGTAACGTTAGATATAAACAGAAAAAGAGTTAATTTTGTCACTCAAGGTGATGAGACGAACATGACTATGAATAAGATAGGACCTCCCAAAAAAAAAAAAAGTCTTAACTTCATCATTGGAATCGATTCAGCCCACAAACATAATTTATAGTGGATAATTAATCCGTTTTCTCTTGAATGACTCACAAAGTCAGTACGTAGACATTTGATTAACCTGAATTATCCTCCAAATTTTACAATTAAATAATGTTTTATCATTCGGTATAGTGGGTCACACGTTTCGTTCCATACCACAAATTAAACCCTTTACAAAGTATAGTTTATATTGGGCGACCGAATTTTAATACTTAGTACGTACGTGAATTACGTAGTTATTTATCACATACGGTTAAAGATAACGCACTCATGTCATTCTATAACATTTGTTCATCTTATCATTCTATTATCTTTCTTATAAGAAGAAAAATAAATAGGATCATGCGCGACCGTATAAACTAATCTATTAAAGGGTGCAATATTAGAAAAAGACCCCCACATGTATATCCTTATTAAGTATTGGGACCCTAATGTTTGACATCATTGCAAATTCAAACATATGAAAACCTTATAATTAATTTGAGAGACTATGTTTGGGCATGTTTGTCTCATATCATTCATAAATAATGATGAAAATAGTTCTATCAATTTTTTCTCTTAAATGCTAAAGTGAGCTAACGATTAGAACACTATTGTCTGTTTGTCGGGTGTACGAAATTGTATTTAATTGTTTCATCGTACATTTTTTTTCGGGTTAACGATGAATATCATCTTCTTTTACGGTCATTTAATTAAGTATAACTTTGTGGGTTGCATTGCAGTGGAGATTTATTCGTTCTTTTCGTGGTTAGATTGCTTTGTAGATGGTAAGTAACCTAGTGATGGTCTTAATAGAGAGTTAATAATTCTAAATACAAATAGAAAAAAAAAATTAGAGAGTCGACTTATGCTAATGGCCGAACAAAGTTTTGCGAAGCTGACAAACACGCCCTGTCCACTGGATTTAGTTTGAAAATTCTGAAGAAGTCTAAAAGAAACCCCGTATTAAAGTAGCTAAGTAAGAGCACTTCGAATATGAGTTTCTAATTATGAATTTCTCAAAATACATATATGTGTATATATATTTATATTAGTATTCAATTGTGAATTTTTAACTTTACGGAAAATTTAACTTAAAATATCTCTGCATAAATTTTTTGGATTGGGTCGTATGCCATTTGATGTAACTCTCAGTTTTTTTGCTACAACAATTTGATGACACAAAAACTCTCAAATGTTAACTTCGAAGGGAGATATATGATAAACTAACCTTCGATCAATGGTGTTGCGAATCCAAGAGGACTTAATTTTTTTACCTTATAAATGTTTATAATATTACATTTAAAAAATATATATTGAGGGGATCATGCACGAGCACGACAGTATAATTAATTACAATTTAGATAAATGTCCCACAGTTTTTGCACGTATTCATTTGGGGACCTCTGTGTTTTACATCATTACAAATCGGGACTTTTGTAGCTTTTTCCAATAAAACCGAGTTCCGAGTTTGTGCAAGTTATGTCTCTCCGGACTCTATCATCATAATCATCTAAATAGTTTACTACTCCTTTTTGGTGAAAGGTTTATTGCACTCGTTCTTAAAATCTCAGGTGATTTGACGAATAATTAACATGATTATATTTAAATATTTTATATTTGGCTTATAATGATTATTAAGTTTTTTTAATGATTGTTAAGTTGTACGAGTTTTATTGATGGAAATTATTTTATGTGAGTTATGGTTTAGCGTAGATGGTCTAACCCAATGTTTAAAAACTTGTTAGGCGCTACTCCTACATTTGGGTTAGGTCTAGTGCTTAATGCAAATTGCAAAATCAAAAGTTATTCAGTGATTATTCGGAAGTTAGTTTTTGATGATTTTTTTTTTAATTTTAAATAAACTTATGTATAATATGTAGTTTAAGCAAATGATAAAATTGAATTCGGTGTGATTAAGTGGCGTACACCTATCCAACAGGTCCCAGCTTCGACACTCGTTGCTCTCTTTTTGCGTTTTTTAAAAGGACTAATGAATGACAGTGGCCCATTACTTATTTCCCACATAATCTTATTCTTCTGGTATCAATTTTGATTTTCACTTTAAACTAAGGGCGTGACTGGTTTTCCCGCTACCACCCGCAAACGCAGCTTTTGCGGTTGGTAGCGGTTGTTGGCGTTTTGCAACAATCATACAAAACGACATAAATCACTTCAAATCGCTTTAAACCACTATAAACCTCTAAAATTCAAAAGCTGGTTCCAGCTAGCGTTTGCGGTTGCGGGCGGTTGCGGGAGGGTCAAAAAATTATTATTTTTTCAAAAAAACTATATAAATAAAAAATAAATACTATTTAATTAAAATTTAAAATTGAAATAATAAAAATAATATATATATATATATATATTATATTTTAATTTATATTATAAAACTTTAAAGAAAAATATTTATATATATTTTTTTAAAAAAATTAATAATATAATTTTATAAATATAATATTTATATTTATTATAATAATATGATTTTCAATATTTTTATAATTATATAAAATTTAAATATTTTTCATTTATATTTAACCACTTTTGCATTTGGTAGTTAATCAGTCATAAGTATCCCGCAAACGCAACAATTTTTAACCGCTTTACCAGTCGTCCAAATCTCTTAATAACGCATAAAACCGCAACCATCCGCATCCGCAAACGCCCGCAACCGCAGCGTCTGCGGTTGCACCAGTCAGCCCCTAAGTACACATAAACTAATCAATTTTGAACTTAAAAATGATAAAAAGAAGTTGTAAATAAAACCCACCTAATTAGCCAATTAGGTTCAAATCACAACATTTAGAAATCGATAACCGTTTAAACGCATAAAGCCAGTCACGGCAGCCGCATTTTTAACATTGGTATAACCTAATGAAACTATCTCTATGGCCATATATAACCAAAAAAGAAATGGGTTATCATTTTATATATGTAGATTGGTTTAATTTGGTTTATACTCTAGTTTATATTGAATTATTTTTTGGTTTACTTTGGTTAGGATATATAAATACATTGTACTTGTACACTGTAATCAAATGAGAGATCATAAACAGTTTGGCAAAATATTTTGATTACCTTTCACTGATATGGTATCAGAGCAATGCATGAAGCTTTCTCTGTGAGTTCTCTTCAATCGAAGTTCGATTCTTTACTTTTTCTTCATAGTTTGTATTCAGCTTCGATATCTATTCCTTAAGCTTCATTCTCCACTCGGCGACCTCAGCTTGAGTCAAATGGTAAAAAGATCTAAAAAAAAAAGAACTCAAAGTTCAACGCCCGAAGAACATCAATATGAAGATCTCTTTCATACTACGACACCAATTATCAAAGAACCTGAAGTTACAATTCCAAATCCACAATCTAATCAAAGATCGATCCACAGAAATGAGTCTGGGTTACATATGTTGCAAGCTGAATCGTTTGATAGTACTCACAGTACATTCTTCATGTATTTTGCAGATCATCCACATCTTTTAATCGTTGCTCATACTATTGATGGCACAAAATATAATGGCTGGTCAATTGCTATGCATATTAGTTTAGATGCTAAGAATAAGCTAGGTTTTGTTAATGGATCGCTTGCTAGACTGCTAGTGATGATCGGGTTTACAAGATTTAGAGTATGTCTAACATTATGGCTAAATCATAGTTGTTGAATGTGGTGAATAATGAGATCTATGGTAGTATTATATATTATATAAAATACTGGTGAATGTGAAAATATTTATTAAGAAGGTTCAAAGTTAAAAATCTTGTCTACTTACTTTACTAAGAAGAAGACGTTATGAGAGCAACCAACTACTACCAAGTAGACTCATAGTTTAGAATTGTGATTGTGAACAAGTTAAAGAGTTACTTGAAGAAACCAAGACTAGTTGAATCATTCAACTTATCATGGGATTAAATGAGAACTTCAATAGAATATGTGGCCAAATACTAAGCACATTAATTATCCAACCGCTTTTCAAATGCAAAACATGGTTCCAGATAACAATCAGTTTTTGTTAGCTCAAGAACTAACTGAAGTCGAAGTGTTCTCATCGCCATTGTCCTATTCATACGGTTGACAAATGTTACATAATTCATGGTTTTGCTCTTGGACATCCACATAGATGCAAGAGCAATAAGACCATCGGATTAACAAATGTTGTAGCATCTTCACCATCAACTTACACTGAGCATGTCAAAGCTGATGATGAGCACATCTCTAAGGAACAAGTTCAACAGATGATTGCTTACTTGTGTTCAAAACTGCAAACTTCAAGTTCTGCGTCTAATAAGAGTTGTGCTAAATTTGAAGCTCATAGTCTGGTATCTGAAAATAACTTTGCTTTGACTTCAATTTCTATACCAATAATTTCTCAAATCACTGGTACTTTCCTCATATTCAAAACTTCACTATAACATTTTAACTTCATTTATAGCTCAAGAAACATATATGACTCTTAGAGCTTGTTTTTTTTTATTCAGGGGCTAATCACCATGTTACTTTTAATTGGTATTTATATCCATAATATTAACATTTAACATGTTCTTACCGTTCAGTTAGAATGAGTTTACTTTGTCAGTTAACTGATGATGTATCTCTACATAACGTGTTATTTATACCTACATTTAAATTCAATATTTTGAGTGTTTGTGTTATTATGAAAACTCTCAATGTTAAAGTCAGATTTAATGCAACTACTTGTCTGCTTCATGATCTTACTCTGGAGTCGATTATTGGTCACGGTAATGAGTCAAAAATCTGTATGTTCTGGATATGTCTAGCTCACATCAATGGATGTATTTCACCGGTTTGCTTACTATATGTGCTAGTTTTAAAGTTGATTCATATACTTAGCATAAACGTTTATGTCATCCTTCAATGTCTAAGATTGATATCGTCAAAAGTGTTACCACTGAATAAAACACATTCTAAACATGTCATTTATCAAAGTAGAAATGTCTATCTTTCAAAAGTTTTCAAAACATTTGTGAGAAACCATTTGAACTGATTCACATTGACACATGGGGACATTTTTTGTTCTTATAGCTTATGGTTTCAAAACAAATCACAACTTTTGATGACTTTAGTAGAACAACCTGTGTATATTTGATGAAACAAAAATCAGATGTCTTGACTATTTTTCTTGAGTTTGTTTAAATGTTTAAAACTTAATATAACACAAGATTTTTCTCAATTAGGTTTGACAACGCACATGAGTTAAAATTCAATGATTTGTTTTTGACGAAAGACATTAAAACATATAAATTTTGTCCTGAAAGGCTGAAACGCATGAACAGAATGCCTTGATGTTTCAGTTAGGCATATCTTTAGTTTTTTAGGAAATTACATTTTAATTGTTGTGTTCTTGATAAATAGAATTATATATCCAACAATAAGAAACTAATCACCTTATGAGAAACCTACGTCTAAGAAACCTGATTATGAATCTTTGAAAACATTTGATTAGTTATATTTTGTGTCAACTTCATCCAAGAGTAGATTAAGTTTTACTCTCGAGCTAAGGAATGTGTTTTCTTAAGCTACCCAACGAGTTATAAAAGATATGAGTTGTTAGATGTAGAATAATTTTGTTGTCGTTTCTCTACATGTTAAATGTCATGAGGATATTTTTTTCCTTTCTGTCTTTCAATTCTCAGTGAAGATATAAAGAACTTATCTCCTCATCTTCCTTCCCATGTTACTCTTGATGACAGTATTCCTTTTGCACAGTCATCCGCTACTGCTCATTCTCCTTGTAATGAGTTATCTTCTGCGATCTTAGCTCCTTCTGAATCTAAATCTCATCGAGAGAAAAAACTTCTCATTAAAATATTTTTATGCTATAATACTACATTTTATATCTTTAATAGATATATTTTTTATTTTAATCTATCCGAGTCTTTCCAAGATTTTATTAGTATCATCACCAATATTTTCATCCTACAATTATATTCAGAAACAAAGAAAGATAAACTATGGTGTGATGCCACAGACTTGGAAATTGGTGCATTTCAGGATTGAAATTTGGAGTATAACAGAGTTTCCCTGGGTAAAGTGGTTGTGCAATTAAATGAATATATACAATTCAGTATAATGTTGATGGAATAATTGAAAGACACAAATCTTGATTTGTAGCTAGGATGTACGCAACAAGAGGACATTGAATTGATAGATATTTTTTTTATTTGCTAAGATGGCAACTTTCAAGATCATCTTATTCCTTGCACCTAAACTCAATTGGTAATTATTTCAACTAAATATCACCGATGTATTCCTCAACAGTGACCTTGATGAAGATATATATATATATGAAATTACTTAATATATATGAAACTTCCTTAAGGATATGCTAATATTCAGGGGAATATGTTTCTTCCACAGTTTTATGTCTCTTTCTTAAATCCATTTACGGTTTGAAACAAGCTTCCAAACAATGTTTCATCAAACTTTCGACAAATTTGACATGTTTGGGATTTGAAAAGTGTTTTGGTGATCATACTATCTTTGTCAAATGTTTGATAATAAATTCTTTATATTTTTGACATATATCGATGAAATATTAATTACCAGCACAAATGATGATTGGTTTTTGAATTGAAAGCTCAGTTGAGTGTAGCAAGGTACTCTGAAGTTTTTTCATGGCCTTGAAATTGCTTGATATGAAGAAAAAACATTTTCTTCCAAATGAAGTATGCCTTGGAATTGTTGGAACCAACTGGCTTCATAGGTTGTACACCATCATCCATTATAATGGAACCAAACGAGAAATTATCCAAAACTGATGGTACCCTCTTAAATGATTCTAACAAATACTGAAAAACCAGTTGGGAAGCTTCAATATTTGACATACAATAGATCATATATTAAATTTGATGTTTCAAAGCTGGCTCAATACTATTTTTTCTCCTACCAATATCCACCTTTAAGTTGTTCACAAGGTTTTACGGTACTTGAAGGGCACTATTGCAAATGAATTATTCAATAGGTCAGAGGCAAATTTTGATATAATAAGTCACTCAGATTCTAATTGAAGTTCTTTTCTAGATAAAATAAGATCAATGACAAATTTTGTTATGTTCATTTGTGATTCTTTAGTATCTTAGAGAGAAGAAACAAGACACAATATCTTGTAGTTCATATGAAGGTGAATACATAGTTATGTGCATGGCTACAAAAGGAGATATCTAGAGTGTGAGGTCTGCAATGATCTTCATGTTCTTTATTCTTTGCATAGTCATCTTTATTGTGATAATATTGTTTCTCTCATATTTCAAGAAATCATGTCTTTCATGAAAGGACAAAACACATAAAAATGACTGGCATATGATACAGAAAAAGATCGAAGATGGCTTATCGAAGATCATGCATGAGAGGATTGGAGATCAACTCGTGGTTGGATTGACCAAGACGCTTTAATTATCTTTCTCCTTTTCGAGATCTCTTGGGAAAGATGGGTGTTTGTAACATCTATGAACTCTCATCTTGAAAGGGAATATCATTTTATATATGTGGACTGACTTAATACGATTCTACACTTTAATTTATGTTGAATTATTTTCTGGTTTACTCTTTTTAGGATGTATAAATACATTGTACAATACAATTTAATCAAATAAGAAACCAGAAACAATTTAACAAAATATCTTGATTTTGTTTCACTAATAGAGGTCGATGAGTTATTTTCTCATGAAAATTATCACATAACATCATGTATCTCTCTAATTATGACCATGTTCTATATATTCTCGAAATAACTGTTTTGGATTTAATTTCGCACAAGATAATAATTGAATTCAATCATTAACAAAATAAATGATTATGCATAAAGCATTCAAAACTGAATAGAACAATAATACTTACTAAAAGCAGTTTATAATTAAGTCTTACAAGCTTATATTTCAGAGTAGTGCAATGACACTATCCTATTATACGCATCAGCTATTAGATCACACGACTAAGTGTTTGAGTTCTGATGTATTGCTCTTGTTCATGATTATTTTGTTGGGTTTTTAGGGGTGTTTAAAGTGTTGACAAGAAAGAGAGGAATATAAAGTTTGTAAAAAGATTTTTAATTATGGAAATTCTGCTATAGAATATGTTGTGTTGTTACCAATACCCGACCCGGTTAAAATTCAATTTCATAAAAAGATGCTTGAATGTTTCTTAATGAGATTTGATGTGAGGACCGAGAAATTGGATCTCGTTTCTCGATTATACTGGAAGGTAGATGATTTTTAGCTTATATCTTTGATAAACTATCAAGGAAAAGTAACCTTTGTCGTTCAAACTTCATCCTATAGTACTACATTTGACTTGTGGGTTATGGAACTACTGTAGAATGGTCGATGATTCGTCTCAACATCCCTTGAGATGGTTAGAGGTATTACCCTGAACATAATATAGACATCATCGGCAGTTAGGCACTATACATACGGGTGAGATTGTTTTCTTCTCCAAGATAGCGACGACATGTATGCTCGGCGTTTTGTTCTCTATTACGATCACAAGACGAGTAGGCTCACATATAGACGGTTTCTTATGATATACAAGTATAGTTTCATCAGGTTTATGTAATGTTGCTTTCTTGTGATTACGTAGAGACTGTTATGTTGTTGTAAGGAGATTATCATTAGTATTAAGATATATTGTAATTATACAATAGTTATGAACTAAGATTGTAAATATTCCTTAATAGTTTTAGGGTTTTGTATATATAGTTTAGAGACTAATTTGTAAAGGTAACAAGAAATAATACAGAGAAATTTCAGATCTTTTATGGTATCAGAGCCAAGGTTGAATTTCTTGTTCATTGTTCGCGGAAAGCGATTATTGACTTCGGTTACTGTTCACGACGGCACTGTTCACGACGGTACTGTTCACGGTGTTACTGTTCACGGAGTTACTGTTCATCGGCGTTACTGTTCATTGGCGTTACTGTTCACGGAGTTACTGTTCACGGAGTTACTGTTCACCGGTTACTGTTCACCTATTTTGGATTTGTTGATTTTGAGATTTGTGAATCGATCTCGAGATTGTTTGGGTCTGTTGAGTGTTTGTTTGGTTAGTGGATGATGGAAGAGAAGATTTTTGATAAGAATAGATTTGCGGAAAGCAATCCTAGAGGTGTTGTTGAAGAAGTTGCGGAAGGCGCTTCACTGAGACAAGAGAGTTCAGTGGCACACACACCGGTTGTGTCGCACACAGTTACGATGCAAATTAATTCCCATGCCAAAAATGATTTGAAGAAAGAGCAATGGGAACATATTTTGAGTGATCCTTGTTTAAAATCAGAGTCAGCTTATTTTTCCAGTGAAAAAAGGTTCATGGATAAGTGGATAATTGATAGTGGAGCTTCGCATCATATGACAGGTATGTTGAGTTCTCTTGTTGATGTCCATAGAGTCTCACCGTGCTTGGTTGGATTACCTAATGGGAAGAGTGTAGTTGCTGATAGAGAAGGAAATGTTGTTTTGACAGAGAAGTTGAGGTTGACACGAGTTCTTTTTGTGGAAGATTTAAAGTGTAGTCTTATCTCTGTGTCACAGTTGATTGATGAGTTGAGTTGCATTGTATTATTTTCGAAGACAGGATGTCTTCTATATGATGCTGGTGTGCAGATGGTAATTGGAACTGGCGAAAGAAGAGAAGGATTGTATTTTCTTCAAGGTATCAAATATATTCGAAGTGTGAGAAAAGAGGTTAAGGTGGAATCTTTAGAAGTTTGGCATAAGAGGATGGGACATGCCTCTGAAAAGGTAATTAGAAAGTTACCTGGTGTTGATAGTGGAAGTAATGGAGTATCTGGGTGTGACATATGCTTCAAAGCGAAGCAATGTCAAAGTAAGTTTTCGCTGAGTTCGAGCAAAAGTAAAGAGTGCTTTGAGATGATACATTGTGATTTATGGGGACCTTATCGGACACCTAGCTTGAATGGTTTTTCTTACTTCCTTACGATTGTGGATGATTATTCTAGAGCTGTTTGGGTGTTTCTTCTTGTGGACAAGACTCGAGTTGAAAGATCTATAATGGATTTCTTTGCTTTAGTTCAGAGACAATTTAATAAGCAAGTGGAGATAGTACGAAGTGATAATGGTAGTGAGTTCTTGAGGATGAGAGATTACTTTTATAGAGTAGGAGTGATTCACCAGACATCGTGTGTGGGTACACCCCAACAAAATGGAAGAGTTGAGAGGAAACATAGGCATATACTGAATGTCGCACGAGCTTTGAGATTTCAAGCGAGTTTGCCTATATAGTTTTGGGGTCACTGTGTGTTGGGTGCATCACATTTAATCAACAGGACACCGTGTGAGATACACAAAGGGAGAAGCCCTTATGAGATTTTGTTTGGTAAGGCTCCTATATATAGTGATATACGAATTTTTGGATGTCTTGCATACGCTCACAATCAGAATCGTCATGGAGATAAGTTTGCTAGTCGAAGTAGAAAGTGTGTTTTTATTGGTTACCCTTATGCGAAGAAAGGGTGGACAATGTTGGATTTGGAAACTAGAGAAGAATTTGTCTCTCGAGATGTATCTTTTATCGAAGATAAATTTCCTTTCTTTGAAGCTCATAGAGAACCAAACGGGTCTATACATGATGGATTAAATCATCTTTCTCATTTTATGGATGAGTCTAGATTTGAGAGGAGAGTTGAAGAAGCTGTTGGAATAAGTGACACAGTGGATGATATAATGCCTGAAGAAGTCACAAGAGTTGTTGCAAATGATGTGGATCAACCAATAACTGTGTCAGAGGAAGCGACTGAGAATGAAACAGAGCAAGTAGTTGTGACCCATGGGGAGACAGAAACACAATCTGAACCTACAAGAGAAACACATGTGGAGACTGATGCATCAGATACAATGTTAGGAAGAGGTATGAGAAAGAAAGAGGCTTCTGTCAGGTTACGTGATTATGTGGTTAACACAGTGGTTCCCGCTCCTATGTCTTTATATACGATGAATCCAGATGGCAGTTCAAAATATGGAATTGAGAACTTTGTGAATTGTGATAGATTTTCTGAGTCACATAGATATTTTTTGGCTAGTGTCACTGCAGGGACTGTGCCAAAGACATTTGCTGAAGCAATGAAATGTCCAAGATGGCGAGAAGCAATGAGAGTTGAGATCGAGGCCCAAGAGAAGAATAAGACATGGTCAACTGAATTTTTACCTTATGGCAAGCGGGTGATTGAATGCAAGTGGGTATTCACAATAAAGTATAATGCAGATGGATCGATTGAAAGGTATAAGGCTCGACTTGTTGCTTGTGGTAATCGACAAGAAGAAGGAGTTGATTACAAAGAAACGTTTGCCCCTGTGGTAAAAATGAGTACAATTAGATTGGTTGTTCAGGTTGCTGCAGGAAAGAACTGGGAACTTCATCAGATGGATGTACACAATGCATTTCTTCATGGAGACTTGAAAGAAGAAGTGTATATGAGGCTACCTCAGGGGTTCAATGCTTCTGCAAAGGGAATGGTATGCAGGTTGCACAAATCTTTGTATGGTTTGAAACAAGCTCCGAGATGTTGGTTTGCCAAGCTTTCAGAAGCCCTTTTGAAGTTTGGTTTTGCACAGAATAAGTTAGATTATTCACTATTTTCATTGGTGAATGCTAAAGTTCAGTTGCATGTTCTGGTATATGTTGATGATCTGGTGATAACAGGAAATTCATCAGAAGCTATTCAGGAGTTCAAGGGATATTTGAGTAGTTGTTTTCATATGAAGGATTTGGGAAAACTTAAGTATTTCTTGGGAATAGAAGTTGCACGCAGCAAAGAAGGTATTTATTTATCCCAGAGGAAATATGTGCTTGATATTATTTCTGATGTTGGGTTGTTGGGTGGTAAACCAGTGGAGTTTCCTATAGAACCGAACCATCAGTTGGGACGGTCTGAAGAGAAGGTGCTTGATGATCCAGAGAAGTATCGAAGATTGGTTGGGAGATTAATTTATTTGGCTGCGACTAGGCCTGATATTGCATATTCTGTTCACATTTTATCTCAGTTTATGCAAAAACCAAGAGAGGATCACTGGTTAACTGCACTGAGAGTTGTTCGTTATTTGAAAGGTTGTCCTGGAATGGGAATTTTATTAAAAGCTGATTGCAATTTTCATCTCACAGCGTGGTGTGACTCTGATTGGGCTGGATGTCCTATTACTAGGAGGTCTGTGAATGGTTGGTTGGTACAGTTGGGATCCTCTCCTGTGTCTTGGAAGTCAAAGAAGCAAGATGTGGTGGCTCTTTCGTCAGCTGAAGCAGAATATAGAGCTATGGTTGCTGCACTGAAGGAACTGAAGTGGATTAAGGGTGTGTTATCATCTATGGGTATTGCACACTCGGGTGCTATGGATATGTATTGTGATAGTAGATCTGCTCTTCATATTGCAGCTAATCATGTGTTTCATGAGAGGACAAAACATGTGGAGTTAGATTGTCATTTCATCAGGGATGATATACAAGCAGGGATTTTACGCACGAATCATGTACGAACAAGGGATCAATTGGCAGATGTCTTTACGAAAGCGCTTGGAGGACGTCCTTTTCAAGCGATCTTGCCCAAGTTGGGCATTCGAGATCTCCATGCTCCAACTTGAGGGGGGGTATTAAGATATATTGTAATTATACAATAGTTATGAACTAAGATTGTAAATATTCCTTAATAGTTTTAGGGTTTTGTATATATAGTTTAGAGACTAATTTGTAAAGGTAACAAGAAATAATACAGAGAAATTTCAGATTTTTTACTATGTTTGTCTCCGAATCTTTTGAATCATGCAATGTTCTCAATCATTATGAAAGGAATATGATATATATTCTTACGTGAGTCAAGTCTATTACGTACGCCCATGAACAATGAACATAGTAGTTTTTTTTTTCATTATATATATTCTGATTAATTTCTATGATCAAATCGATAATTAAAGTTTGTACAAAGGGAATTTTTATGCTGATCCTTGAAGTCACAAAACTGCATATGGAGTTATTTAAAGGAAGACAGTAACATTAACCCTGCTCTTGTGCATATTGGTATAGATGTCACATAGAATTGCTAAGGATCTAAGAACAAGAACGAGTACTATGTTGTTGTTGTTGTAAGGGGATTGTATCATTAATCTATGTTGTCTCTGATGAGTCTTTTGAAATGGAGTGAGCAAATATTCTTGTTATAGGTAACATATACTAAGATCAACATGTAATTAAAAAGAAGAAAAACCTACATCGTTTGGTATACCTTGATCGTGTGAGCCAAATCAATTTTCCATGTCAATGCTTTTCTGGAAGCTGTTCATAACTTACTTCAACATTAGTTAATGCCAAGAACAGCGCAACTACCCAAATTAATAAATTTTCCATGTCTTACTTATAACTCGTTTTTGAGAGTTTTGACTAGTAGAAATAAATTAAAATTTTAATTAATTAGCTAGAAGCTAAGTAAATATGTGCTATTTTGGGATCTATGAACCATATATAATTCATTAAAATCAACTAGTATTCAAAATGACATCATTTAACAAAATGACATCACTTAAAAAATTCATTTGACTTTTTTTACAATGAATTTCAAAAATATTAGAAACAAAATCTAAAATACCAACACTTGATTGGATTGACTTTGATATAAATGTTCAGACACATATTCATCTACAGCTAACAACGTTTAAAATATCATTAGTCTACATGTACGATACGACTTAGTTCGTTACACCAAGACGTGCAGACTCATTAACTGATCATACATTACAATTGTTAGGCAGACGTGCGTGCATGTCTCTCAACAAAACATATACAAAACGTTACACTCCTAAGAAAATCATAAAACAATCAGAGAAGAAGAAGAAAAAAAAAATGCCTGTCTCCATCTCAAAGAGACGACCAAGAACATCTAAAAGAACTGAAACCGAGAAACCCGAGAAATCACCTAAAGATCCTCGTACTTGCTGTCCGGTCTTCACTAGTTCAATCCTCTATCGTGTTCCTCTCACGATTCTCTTTCTCTTCTTTATCTATCTTTGGTCAACTTCCACCACCGTTATCTCCGGCAACGTCGTTCATATTTGCATCTCTTCCCGGAAGCTCAACGATCTTTACTGTCTCACAGCCGGTTCTCAGCCCGGTCTACATGTACCGGTCAGTAATTTCACCAAACCGGTTAGTGAAAATGTGATAAAAAGTGAAGAAGAGAAGAGTGTTGTTGTTCTTGGTAAAGATGGAGACAGCCCCAACGTCATCAAGAATGAAACTTCCACCGGAGAAAGAGGCTCCACTCTTGATCAAGATTCTAAACTAGTCAAAGAGAAGAATCTTGATTCGTTTCTTGTTGATTTGGATTCAGAGACGGGAGAAGAGCGATATAGATACATCAACTCCAAAGATGAAGATGAGGAGACTGCTCTAAAGGCCGTGGAGAAGTATCTTAAGATGCAACGATCTTGGCTATCTATGGGGAACAACCGCAACAAACAAGGATCTTGTGTAGGAAAAGGTATATACGTTTATGATTTACCGTCAAGATTCAACAAAGATTTGTTGGGAGAATGCTCGGACATGGTTCCATGGGCCAACTTTTGTAGCTACTTCAAGAACGATGCGCTTGGTGAATCCATTGAGAGTCTTGGCAAAGGATGGTTCACAACGCATCAGTATGCTCTTGAGCCGATCTTTCATTCCCGTGTTTTGAAGCATCCATGTAGGGTTTACGACGAGAGCCAAGCGAAGCTCTTCTACGTACCCTTTTATGGCGGTATCGATGTTTTGAGATGGCATTTCAAGAACGTCTCAGAGGATGTGAAGGATGTTTTGGCTATTGAGGTTGTTAAGTGGCTCGGATCGAAACAATCTTGGAAGGTGAACTCAGGAAAAGATCACGTTTTTGTTCTTGGCAAGATCTCTTGGGATTTTAGGAGGAGCAGCAAGTTTGCTTGGGGCTCAAGTTTACTTGAGATGCAAGAAATGAAAAACCCTATAAAGCTTCTCATTGAACGTAATCCATGGGAGGTCAACGACATCGCTATACCTCATCCAACGTTCTTCCACCCGAGAAAAGACGACGATATCTCAGCCTGGCAAAACAAGATCATCGGAAAACATCGCCGGAGCCTAATCAGCTTCGCCGGTGGAGCAAGACCCGGTAACCCTGATAGCATCAGGTCAACATTGATAGACCAATGCAGATCATCTCCAGACCAATGCCGGTTCTTGAACTGTACCAGCGGAGGCTGTGATAAACCGGAATCGGTTATCGACCTTTTCCAAGACTCGGAGTTCTGTCTCCAGCCACCTGGAGACAGTCCAACGAGAAAATCGGTTTTTGATTCACTTGTAGCCGGTTGTATTCCGGTTATCTTTGATCCGTACACGGCGTATTATCAGTACACGTGGCATTTACCGGAGGATCACCGGAGATACTCGGTGTATATAAACAAAGAAGATTTGAAGGAAAAGAAAGTGAATGTGATTAAGGAGTTGATGTCAATGACTCTAAGGGAAAGAGAGGATATGAGAAGTTACATTGTTCATGAGCTTTTGCCTGGCTTGGTCTACGCAGATCCTAACGGTAAGTTTGAGAGGTTTCGAGATGCTTTTGATATTACTATGGATAGTTTGCTCAATATGATTTCTAAGAAATTGTAAGCTTGAATGAAGTAACTATCATTTTCAACTGTAATTCGTTTTTTTGGATATTATTATCATAATAAGATTATGTGAGCTTTTGATTTTTGCAAAATAATTAAAACATGTTTGTAAAATGACTCATGCATGCCTAGTGATGACTTGAGAATAAGTAGGATAAATTACAAAATAAACATCTTTAGAGGAAATATGTTAGTGTTTAGTAAAAAGCCATCTGCTTAATGGTTCCTCTAACAATTAATATCATAATATCTTTAGAGGAAATATGTTAGTGATTTACTAAAACAAATACAAATGTGTTGGTTTCTTTAAGGAGATGAGGAACTGAGTAAAACCTTACCAGGTTCATGTTCTAACCAAACCCACGCTATAGCAAACCAAACCAAATTGATCTAGTCTGAACCAGACAAGATAAGTCCAATCCAAAACTCAGGACAACACAAGAAAAAAAAAATTATGGGACAAATAGTTAAAAAATCTCCTGAAGGAGCCTGAAGAGAGGGGAGGGGCTCTGTTACATTAACAATGTTAGAAGGAACACAGAGATCTGTCTCAGTCCTCTGAGATTTGTGGTTTAACATTTTCCCAGAGAAATCTACAACAACAAAGATATTTACAGCACTTGCACTGTATGCTGCTGCTTCAATAACTAAGAAGGTAGTGGTAGTAAATAGGAAGAAACATTAATATTCTTTCGTTTTGAATCATCCACGAGTCAAGTCAATATCAGTGAGTAGGTTTCTGCTAGAGTCTAGTGATCTGCCTGAGCCTGAGACTGAACCTTCCCCAGAACCAGGCCATCCACTCATTCCCTGAGCTGAGAAGTTATGTGGCGTCTGATGAGCCATTGGTGCTGCTACTGCTGCTTCTGGCGCATTAGTCGGTGTTGTCTCCATTTCACTATTGTTGTGCTCTTCCTTTGGTTTATTCTCTTGTTTGATAGTCTTGTTAGTGTTATTAGACTTTGCAACTCCTCCGTATACAAAACTACAAGCCACCACCTTCAAATAATAAACAATGTATCTTTCTGTTAAGAGACATTACAAATAGACACCACAACTATGATTTTAGAATCAGTCTTTAAACCATTAAAGAAGAGGAATTCAAGAACCTGAACAAGGCTGGCTGCAATAAGCATTCCAATCCCACCGCCAATAACATGACCTTCAGGACCAGAAAGAGTGACACTCAAACCACCTGTTCGACTTTTGGGTCCACCACTTTCATTCAACAAGTAAGATCCGCCTAAACTTAGAATCTCAAAACGTCCCTAAACACACACCCACAAAGAAAAGTGATATAAAGAAATATCATTAGCTTTCTATGTTTTGAGTTTCTTCAGTTAAAAAGAATGAATGATTTTGAAACCTCGAATGTTAAAGTAGGCTCTGTTGTAGCAGGCTGACGCAGAGTAACTGAAGAAACTGTTCCAGTGCCTGACATTACACAAAGAGCCCTAGGTCTTTGCTGTGAAAATGACAAAACTTTCAAAACAATATCCTGCGAGAAAGTAAAGGAAATTGGTACAATGAGAAAACTACAGTTTGAATCAGTTATCAGATTGTCAATAAATTAGATTGAAAGGATATATTTTTTAAGAGTTTACTTCTCCTGCTTCCACACTGATGACATGAGGTGCAAAAGCAAGTCCAGCTGAAGTGTTCATCCACTCACCTAAAGTGATCAACATAGTAAGAAGATAGCACATAATCAAAAATTTATATTGACTAATAACATTCCAATACCAGTACTTATCTACAAGCAGATTACACTAAGCATGGATTATATTGACTAGCAGTAACAACAGAGCTACAATCAACACAAACTAACTAGTCTACATAATCATCTAGAGATTCTAGCATTCAAACTTTTACCTAGGAAACACGAACCAGCTCATATTCTTCACAATATATATTCAAAAAACATGTTTGAGATCTCACCAAAACTAACCACAACAGTTACTAATACTTATATAAACACACACATTAGAGACTAAATCAACATACTCTTAACTTAATTTGGCCATAGAGTCAATCTTTAGCTTCTATCATGAGAACTTTCACACAATCATAAGATCTAAGCTCAAGTTCTTCACAATGTAACATCGAAAAAACTTGAGATCTCACCAAGATTAGCCAGTCTTTGCTTCCTTCCAGTTCCAGGAGGTCGACCTCTGGCTCGTTTAGGTGCACTTGGATCAATCATTGCAGAAGAGTCCTTAGCTTTATTACTAGCAGAAGAACAAGGCCTAGGAGAAAGCCCTAAAGAGACTTGACCATCAGGAGCATACTTCCTCGGCCTTCCACGTTTCTT
This sequence comes from Moricandia moricandioides, assembly GCA_905132885.1. Taxonomy (NCBI): domain Eukaryota; kingdom Viridiplantae; phylum Streptophyta; class Magnoliopsida; order Brassicales; family Brassicaceae; genus Moricandia; species Moricandia moricandioides. The sequence continues at coordinate 1,803,713 of CAJHQQ010000001.1, forward strand.
CTTAACCATCGGCGTCTCCATCGGTGGCGGCGGCTGTATCAAAGGCGGCTGCTCCACCACAGCAGAAGAAGCCATCCCCATGTGAATGCTGTGTCCGAAATCAGAGTGCCTGTGCTCAGCCATGGTGAACTGAGGTCCCGGATTGGTAGACAGAGGGTGATGTACGTTAGGGTTTGACACCGGCCTCATCCCCGGCGGCGCGTGAAGTCCACCGGCGACCTGGGAAGGTGAGAGATTCGTAAAGGCTCCTCTTTGGAGATAGTAGTGAGGATGCGAGCCTGGAAATGCCATTGCTTCTCTCCCGTCCATGCATCTAAGACCTTAAAGCACAAGTCTTTCACAGAGATTTCAAATGGGTTTTGAACTTTTAAGATGAAAGATTGAAACTTTATGAAGAACAGAGTACACACTACCCAGAATCGTGAAACCCTAATTGCCCAAGTTAGCATAGAAGAGAACAACAATGGCGGATTTTTTGTGAGCCTTAGAAAGAACAAAGCTTAATCTTGAGCTACTGTTACAACCTAGGAGAGAGAAGAGATCTCAAAAGAAAAAGAAGCTATAGATTTGATTTCGAAATCTAGGGTTTCTAAGATGAACAACGCAAATGCACATCAGAGTAGAGACAACAGATTTCTAATTTTTGATTTTTCTAAAAAGATATTTGTCAAATGGAACTTTTGAATTTTGAGGCCGTCTCTGAAAGTTAGACTGAAGAAGAGAGAAGAGAGTGACGATGACGACCATTGTTTTCTCTTTATATCATTCTCTTTCGTTAATTATTTTTCCTTTTAAAAACTAGTATTTAATTGGGTTTCTTACAATATTAAATTGGTTTGTTTAAGAGTTTTTAATTAAAAAGCACATGAACTTTCTTTGTTGATTTAGTTAAGTCATTAAGTCGATTGACAAAAAAAAAGTCATTAAGTCTATATTCATTAATATTTATTGCTTACTATCAAATGATATTTAATGTTTTTTAAAAAAAATTATATTTTAATATTTATAACAAGCAAATCGTGAAAACAATGATAATTTAATAAAATCGAAAGATAAATATTAAAATAGATCTTAAAAAGTTTTTGTTTCCAAAATAGCATTCAAAGAGAAAAATGACCAAAATAGATTTTATTAGAGAGTGTAAATAAACATTTGTACCCTTTAGGTTAATTAATCTAAACTTAGAGTTTAGATTTATGAGGTGAGATTTAAAATTAAAAAAAAAATATTGAAATTTTCAAAATAAAAAAGTCTATTTTGGTCATTTTTCTTTTTAAACTCTATTTTTGTGACAAAAATTTTAAGATGGACTATTTGAGAGATTTGCTTAAAATCTATACAAACTAACAATTTTAATACATTTTAGAAGGACACACGGTTATGTTACTTCGCAACTCCAAACCTAAAAAAAATACGAGTAACTTATTATAACTTTGGATCCACCCTTTGTAGTATCTGGATGGTTCAGTTAACTTTGGTGAGAATATGATGACTCCACATTTTCTTTCAGTCGCATCATAAGTTTCTATGAAGTTCCAAACTTACCGAAGAAGGCATATTTGGGACAAAAGCTGCTTCGGGATCTTTAGACTCTTTAACCTGCATACGAAGAAATTGAGCAACACCATAACACAATTCAAGGAATAGAGCTCGCGCTGAGAAATACTTCTCAAAGCAAAATGAGTCACAAAGAACATAAGGAAGCTAGAGAACCAAATGAGTCACTAAAACATCACTCTAGCGATAACCAAAGAGAAATGGAAAGATGAAGTGTAAGAGCCAAATAACCTTAAGAGAAGTTGTCATTTCCAAAGAGGTGAGAATGATGATGAAACACTAGTAGAGTCAAAAGGAAAAGAGGGCATTCGAGGAAGCTTCAATCGCCAAGTCAGAGACGAAAAACAAAACTAAAACTCCATGACCGTTCATGCGCCAGAATTAGGGATAACGCACCACCACACGACAACACATTACCCTCCGCACGCGATCGAGAAACACAACATCCGTTGCAGATTTGACGGAACAAAAAGCAGTCTGTCAATCCTAGACTCCTCGAGACGACCGCATCACCCCTCCTCTACCACTCTGTTAAACTGTAACAAAAAACCCAGCCACCATAGAGAGAGATGAGACTAAACAACCAGCATGGAGACTTCGATTGAGACATAGCTACAAAACTCCACCGCTTACTTTTGCCAAAGAAGATATTTGGCAAACAAACTCTAAAAGCCGGCTCCATCCCGTGATGCCACAGTGCCAAACCTCGCCCTGACTTCAGAGAGGAGAGCTGATACGCCCTAAATTGGAAGGATCACTTTAGCTGGGTATTGAATATGATCCGAGAAGGCAAATGGCACTTCTGGAACTGAAATGGATTGAAGGGATCGTCAAGAGATGCGGAATGACTCATGATATACCCACGATCTAAGGCTGACCACCTAAGAACGGATGTAGTGTGTTGACTAACCACCAAACAACACACAAAGATGAATTGGCTGACCACCAAATCAACAAGCCGGTTCACACCAATGAACTAGCTAAATAACTCTCTCTCTCTCTCTCTCTCTCTCTCTCTCTCTCTCTCTCTCTCTCTCTCTCTCTCTCTCTCTCTCTCTCTCTCTCTCTCTCTCTCTCTCTCTCTCTCTCTCTCTCTCAGAGAAAAGAATAAACAAAAATAAACTCAAACTTAGACTTATTTTATTGAATGAACTCAGTTCATATTTATAAGATTACAAGGAGATAAAATGATAAAAATAATATATAGCTTTGTGTAAAAACAATGCATATAAAAAGAAATATTTGACTAGAACATGATAAATGAGTCAAAATTATGGAATCTAATGAAGATTGGTCAAAGATGGCGATTTTGAGGAAGATTGGTGAAGGAAGACCCTTCATTGAATGCGCACATGCCTGAATTCGCGAGAACCGAAGATCTCCTGATTTTTAAATGGCATAACTCCCACATTTAAACTCTGTCTGATCTGATTCTTCTTCGAGGAGCTCCGTAATTGAGTTGAGCACATTCTCCAAGTGATTTCGTGCGTAGAAGCCTCGTGATTTGGAAGATATAAGTCAAACGATAAACATATATCATTATTGCTTCCCATGATCAAGCCATGAAGGTCTGTTTTGTCCGGTTCGCTACTCAAGGGCGCATCAAGAGCTCTCCACCGGATTTGGAATCCTCTCGAGCTGAGTAAAAGAACGACGCCTAATTCATGGTCCGAGTCACGAGCATATTGGAGAGCAAAAGAGGAGCTAAAGCGAAAAGAAGAAAAGAGGATATATTTGGTGTTGACACGAAATTGTTGATACCAGAGCAAACGTCACATAAAATAGTTGTTTGGTTTGGAAGAAAAATTTTAGAAAAAGAAAATAATTTTCTTTGTTTTCATTAGATTATGATAGACTAAATATATTTTTGAACTAAATGCTTTATTAAATTTATTAAAGGCAGACCAAATGTTCGTCCTGGGCCCACACATTCTATTAGAACCAAATGTTCTTTCACAAGATGTTTACACGCCCAACTCCTCATTTAGTATGATATTGTTCGCTTTGAAGTTAACTCTTCACATATTTGTTTTAGATCAGTTACTCCCTAAAAATGCTCATTCTATATATATAACTTGCTCTAGTCTAATATCTACTACTACACTTGGTTGCTAATTTCTTTTAACAATCATTCTTATAAACCGAATATCAGAGAACATTGAATCTTATACTATTTTTTGTGATGAACTAGATGTATGCATAGGCCAAATGTTTTATCCGAGTCAAATATCTCTCACTATATGTCCAACTCTCATTTAATACGATATTATTTATTTTGAACATAATCCCTCGTATATTTGTTGTTGAATCAATTACTCTACAAAGTGAAAATTATACTTTTTTTGATTTAATATTTCATCTGGACTTTGAATTACCTATTTCGTCTAACTCATAATTATATATAGTGATATTTAATGCTTTTCATGTACAAACTATATGCTTTTAAAAAACTTATGTCGTGAGAATTATATGCTCATTTATGCTGATATAAAGTATTGTAGACAATTAAAATAGTGATAAATAATAATTTTCTTACAAAGGATCAATACTTATTTACATACTAAACCCCCTCAAAATAGTCTCATTTATTTAGCAAATTTTTATAGTTATACATTATGTGTTCTGTTATATCCATTTGTAATTGATCTAAAATTATAAAATGTTCATTTCTCATCATCTTTATTTTTAAACAAAGCTATTTTTAATTTGGTTCTTGATTAGAAATAGGGATATGTAGAGATAGAGATGTGTTGTTGATTAAAGAGAACAGCCAAAGAGTAGAGATGATCTCTCTTTCTCTCATGTCTATGTCACTTTACTATTTCTTTCTTTGCTTTGGACAGTGAGCCTTCTCTCCTAACTTTATTTTGTTTCCATTTTTATATTCCCCTTTTTTCATTTACTTTTTAATCTATATTCTTTTTCTTTCAAAAGTTTTGAAAGTGATTTGAGAAAATATGTGTAACAATAATTTGAATTCCATCTAAACTGAAACGTATTTTAATCATAGATTGAAAGTTTTTATGATGCATTTAATATCCGGTGGCCAAAAGAACCCGACCTAAAAAATCCAATTTGTCAATAAATAGTGCTGATTTATAATATGTCTTTAAGATTTGTCTTACTCCCTATCCAATTTCTGATTAATTTCATCATAAAAATTAATAGTCTGTCCTTAATCTTTACACTAACTTGCATTGTCAAAAACATACCCTCACTCACAGCTTCAACACCTACATAATTTTAACTTTTCGACTATAACATAAAATAAATTTGACAAAAATAATAACTGTAATTATTTTGACTTCACTTGTCACCTTTTTGGCCAACTTCCACCTAAATTAAGGTGACTTTTTTTAGGTAGCAGTTTTCATACAAGATCGCACAATTACTCGAGGCCGACTACTACTTAATTATTTTTTTTACTACTACTTAGTTTGACAATGTTTTAATGTTTTCTCTTACATAAAATGGCTTCAAACATGCACAAAATTGTCCATATACCATTATAAGTTCAGAAATAAGATATGGAGAGTGTGAATCACAATAAATGTAGATTTACCGAAATGGAAGTAGAGTGTTGAAGGATGCTTTCAGCTTGAGGATGGTGTCTGAAAAGTTAGCTATGTTTTTATGAAAGTGCTTTGGTTTATATTATTGCACAATACATATACAACATTATACATGTATCATGTATGTTATATATAGAGAGAGATGATGTATTATGATTGTTGGTCTGTGAAACATTATGTCATCAAAAGTGATTCTCCTTCTGAAACTTGTAAGGAAAGTGATCTCAACTGTTGCTTTTTAATTTTCTTCCCTCTGACGTATGTGTGGTAGCTGGGCAATCACTGTTCTAGTCGGGTTATTCATTCAAATTTCTGATTTCTGGGTTTAATAACTTAACCCCATTGGGATGTTATAAAATTTTAGATATGAATTAGTTCAAATTTAATCAGTTTCGGTTTGGATTTAGTTACATGTTAAAAATCCGGTTGAACCCAAAACAGTTACGGTATTGAATATTAATCGAGTTAACGGTTTTAAAAATATTAATTTGTACTTGATTAAAGTTAATATATTTTCAATAATTTCAATAAATTTGTGTATCATATTGTTGTTTTTCAAAATAATTAAAAAAGACTTATTTATCAATCATATGAGACTCATCCTTGAACTATACGGGATAACATCAGATGTATCATGATTCATGATAAACTAAAGTTTTATACGAACGAAAATCATACATAATGAAATGTAAACAAATTAAAATTAACAATTAGCAACTTTATAAACGTAAGAAACATTATATAAACTTTAAAATAACAACATTGTTTAAACTTCAGAAGCAAACTTATTTATAATTAAAAATCAAATACATTTGTTGAAACATAAAAATTAATATTGACCAAATACCAAAAATAGATATATTACACTAAATATTTGAGTTAATTATTCTTGTAATAGATAATTATTTTAGGTATTCAATAATATCTTAGTGTATTCTAATACATATTAGGGATTTAGATGGGGTTTGGTACAAGTTCTTTTTGAGATTTTAAATATTTGGGTGTTTTCGGATATCCATTTAGGTTTAAGTTTGGTTCAAATAAAATCCATAACCTGAAATACCAAAAATAAGATTCATTCAATATTTATGTCGGGTTTAGATCGGTTCATATTCATTTTTATCGGACTGAATTTGGTTTGAATTTCCAGATTCGATTTATTTGCCCAGTAGTAATTTGTGGGGTTAGGGAGATATGATACTCTTCACACATTGTGGTGGTCCGGAGATTTTTGGTCCAACAGTTTCAAATTTCTAATATCTGCCGGCCGGTTTGGTGTTGCTAGAGATTTTATAAAGTTTGAAGTATTTATCAAATATCAACCATATCCATGATATACTGAACGCATATATGAATAAATTTCTCAAATCCAGCATTCCGTGATACTAAAAAATTGTATAGAACTACAAATCAATTGTGAACTAGTGATGACAAGGCTTGAGTTACAATAACAAAAGAATTTACAGGATACAAAAGTCCATACAATATAATATATGTTGTCTTATTGGTTAGACTGGTGAATGTGTTGAATTTGATCATACTATTCATGTTATCCAGGAACATATAATCTGGTGCAGTTCAAGTCCAAAAGCTTCCTATGTTCTCAATTTTCCAATGGAAACATTGCAACAAAGAATGAATTGAAAAAAAAAAATCTTAAATTGAATAAATTAAACGGAAACACTATGAAATGGAGTCATTACAACAAAGAATGGCTTGACAAAAAAGCATATCCAATGGAAACATCACAAAACGGAGAGAAGTAAGCCAAACGCTTCTCAGTTTGTATTTATGGGAAGAGAACTTCGTGCCGCTTTGGGATGAAAGAGAACTGTTTGACGTTTATATTGATAGAAGATACTACCGTAGTAATGGCAATTGGGTTGTACCGACCTGTCTAAGCCCGCCCCGCCGCGGTACTAGATTGATGCGGGTCTTAGCGGTACAGGCCCGCGCGGGACGCGGTCTCGAGAAGTGCAACCCAATCCCGACCCGCGACTTGCACAGGCCCTTGGCGGGTCGGCCCGCGGGACTCCGATCTCTATGAATCTTGCGCATATTATCTGCAAAAAAAAAGGTCAATAGAGATAAGAACACAACAAAAGTCCTTCTACGAATCAGTTAAACACAAGATGCTCAACCCATGACACAATAACAACATTATATAGTTCTTACTCGACAACAAAGAGTTAGACCCGAGTGCATGATTACTCAATAAGAGAACAAAACGTTTAAATCAACAATAAGAGTTAGACCAAAGTGCATGCTTACTCAATAAGTTCTCGGTGAAGGTCCTTTGCTCCAGATCGAAGACAAAGAGAACACCAGAAGCAAGATTGGAGCTTGAATCACCATCGCCATAGCACAAGAACCATCATCGGAGATTTGTAGGTGATCCAAACTTATATTTCTCTTTCGGTGAATCTTCGATGGTGTTGATCGAAGAAATAGATTGTTGGGCCCTGAACGTTCATGGCTTTTCTTGTATGGCCCGGGACAAATCTTTGCCCAAGGACTCGATCAATAAGCTAATCAGTTTTCCTTCTTTTTTTTGTAAATCAGTTTTCCGACAATAAGCTAAATTACACTCTGAGTTATATCTTTACTATGGATGATAAAAAAAAATTCAATTTATAAAAATGTTTTAAACAGACTTTGAGTAATTATCTAAAAGTTCATTAATAATTTATTTTGCAGAACAACAAAAGTTTCAAGAAAACAAGGAGAAGTTGTGTATTTTCAAGGTAAGAAGAAACAAAACAAAAATAGTGTAAATTTTATAGATATTAGCTCGCCGGTAACAATGGGAAGGTCGGTGAAAAGCCGTTTCCACCGTTGGAAGAAAAAATATCAGATAAAAGTGTTGGAGCGTTATGTCGGTGTGGCAACTATTTTGATAAACCTGAAATTCACATTTATTACATCACTCGCATGCATGTTCACATATTTTAATTTCATTGAGAAAAAAAGAAGATAAAATTTGGGTTACAAACATTGCTATTAGGGTTAGCCAAAATATTTGTAAATTTTGATTCGATTCGTTATCCATTTCGATTCGAACCGAAAAATCTGGATATCCATAACTTTACGAAGAACAGTAAATACTAAAATACGGTATCTGTAAATACAAATCAAATCACAAATACTAATATTTTCATAAACAAATATCTAATCCGATTTGTTATATGCATATATATATATATTTAAAGAATTATATTATATTATATGTAAATTTTATAATATTTTATTTATTAAATTTATTATGTTTGTTATTAAAAAATTTCAAATTAATTTTGTTTTATTTTTATAATAAAATATTATTATTTTATATTATTTTAAATTTTTAATTTACTTTTATTTTACTTTTACGGATCAAATCAAATATCTTGTTAAAACTTAAAAAATTTCGAATATGTGACACCGAATATTTATATACGAATCAAACTGAATTTGATAATAACGAAATGGATAGAATCATGAATATTTCCATATAATTAGATATTCCATCTATGTCCACTTCTAATTGCTATATGCGACAAAGGACACGTATGTGCATATATGTAAAATCTCTATGTACTATTTAAAGACAGCTAATTAGATGGAATAGAATGCGGTGCTATGCGACGCGTCTAAATTATTATCATAAATGAAATAAACAGTATATTTTAGGAATAACACAGTTTTTAGTTAAGTAAAAATAATTTATCTATAAAAAATAAATACGAATTATGTCTTATTAACCGCTAAAGAACATCAGTAATGCAAAATGTTGGGTTCTGTAAACTCCAACATATGTATTATTGAAAATATATGTGAGCAATAATACATATGTATTTTTTTTAAAAATTGTTTTGTTTTAAATGTTTGAAGTGGAATTTTTTTTTGTTCTCGACATGTAAACTGATCGGTGTAAGCGCAGTGGTTGCGGTTGCAGACTTTTTCTGGATGCGGATGGTTATGGTTTTATGCATTATTAAGTGATTTGAATAACTGGTAAATTGATTGAAAATTATTGCGTTTGCGCGATACTTATAACTGCTTAACTACTAAATATAACATTGGTTAAATAATAATTTAATAATAACTATATTTTATATAATTATAAAATATTAAAAATTATATTATTTATAATAGAAATTATATTTATAAAATTATAATATTAAATTTTGAAAATTATAGAAATATTTTTTTGAAAGTTTTATAACATAACATAAATTAAAATAAAATATATTTTTATTTATATTATTTCAATTGAAAAGTTTAATAGAATATTTTCATTTTTTTATTGATATAACTTTTTGAAAAAAATTATTTTCCGCAACCGTAAACCCTAACTGTAACTAATTTTTAAATTTTAAACAGTAATAATCACTATCAACCATAAAAAATGTGTTTGTGGGTGGTAGTGAAAAACCATGTCCTTAGTATTTGTGAAAATAGAAATATAACTATTGGAATATAAAAAGCACTAATATATAAAAAACAGAGATAGTTTTTGGTAACTGAAAATTGATGGTTGTCTTGTTAGTGTATGATAGCAAAGATGAGTTGTTGCTTAGTTTTTATTTGACCCACTAGTGAGTTGACTTGGGTGAGGCTTTGCTGTTTCTCTTCTCTTCTCTTGTCTACACTAATAATCCCAAAACACACAATAATAATAATAAAGTTTTGATTTTTTTATCCTTTCTGCCAAAGTTCTCTGCTTTTCAGTTTCTCGAGCTTTCTCTCTCTCTCTCTCTCGAGCTAAGCACTCACACACGAGCGGCTCGATTCCTCATTCCAACCCTTTTCACCTTTAATTCTTCTTCTAGATCGTTTCCTCAAGTTTGACCCTTTTGTGACCGTTTTGTAAGTTAAAGAACATCAGAATAACTGTGTTTTGTCTGATCTGTTCTTTGTCCGAAGAATTCAACGCGGTTTTGAACTGGTCAAAGTCTCAGATTGAGATAAATCAAACAAGAGAGAGAGGGGTTTATGGTTTGTCTGAAATACTGAAATGGGTTGTGATGTTTCCAAGTTTTGTTGCGGTTCGGAGCCTGAAAGATCCAATCATGGAGTCACATCCTCAGGTAAGCTCTGATCAAGTAGTGTTTTCTTTTGCTGTTGTTGTTGTTAATAGTTGATTTGTTTTTTTTTTTTTTCTCTAAGGTGTTGATGATAGGATAGGTGAAGGGAATGATCTGCCTCAGTTTCGTGAATTCTCTATAGAGACGCTAAGGAACGCTACATCAGGTTTTGCTACAGAGAACATAGTCTCAGAGCATGGAGAGAAAGCTCCTAATGTTGTCTACAAAGGGAAACTTGATAATCAAAGACGTATTGCTGTCAAAAGGTTTAACAGGAAAGCTTGGCCTGATTCTCGCCAGTTCCTGGTAATGATCTTTGCTTAAAGCTCTTACCTTTATGCAATTTTGGGTTCTTGGGTTGTGAATCTATGGTTTCCTCTTTTTTTTTCAATAGGAGGAAGCTAAAGCTGTTGGTCAGTTAAGGAACTATAGGATGGCAAATCTGCTTGGATGTTGTTATGAAGGTGAAGAGAGACTTCTTGTTGCTGAGTTTATGCCTAATGAAACTTTGGCTAAACATCTTTTCCACTGTAAGAATTATCTCTCCTCTCTCTGGTTTTATGTATGGTTTACATCAAGCTTGTCTCTCAATACAAAAATTATTAATATGTTTCAGGGGAGTCACAACCGATGAAGTGGGCAATGCGACTAAGAGTAGCTTTACATATTGCTCAAGCTTTGGAGTACTGTACCAGCAAAGGGCGTGCACTCTACCATGACTTAAATGCTTATAGAGTTCTCTTTGATGATGTAAGCTCAGGTTACATGTTTGTTCTTACTTCTGTCCTTTTATATCTGCATCATATGGGTGTTTTTATTTGTTATAGGACTCGAATCCAAGGCTTTCTTGCTTTGGCCTGATGAAAAATAGTAGAGATGGTAAGAGTTATAGTACCAACCTGGCTTTCACTCCTCCTGAGTATCTCAGAACAGGTATATATACTTAAACACTTGCATAATCAGTTTGCTTTATTTGTACTGTGGCATAATAGCTTTCTGTGTGCTGTTCCTAAAGGTCGGGTGACACCAGAAAGTGTGATGTACAGTTATGGAACTCTGTTGCTTGATCTTCTTAGTGGAAAACACATTCCTCCAAGCCATGTAAGCTTATGGTTAAGATACTTTAATCATTCACTCTCTACCAAATCATATCTTTCTAAGTAAAACTTTACTTGTTCTGTGTATTCATAGGCACTGGACCTCATAAGAGACAGGAACATTCAAATGTTGATGGATTCATGCTTAGAGGGTCAGTTTTCAAGTAGTGACGGGACTGAACTAATACGGTTAGCGTCTAGATGCTTGCAGGATGAGCCTCGAGAACGTCCTAACCCGAAATCTCTAGTCACTGCAATGATTCCTCTTCAGAAGGATCTTGAGGTATATTTTCCACAACTCTAAAAACAATTCATAAGCTCTTATATATCTTTCGCATTTTTTTAAAACAAAAAGACTAATAAGAAGTTGGTTAAAATCATGTAAAAGACTCCTTCACATCAACTGATGGGAATACCAAGCAGTGCCTCAACAACTCCTCTTTCACCACTTGGAGAAGCATGCCTAAGAACTGATCTAACTGCCATACATGAGATTCTTGAAAAACTTGGATATAAAGATGATGAAGGGGCAGCCACAGAGGTGTCTTTCTTAATACCAACCTTGTTTCTAAACATTCTTGTCTTATTGCAAGTCCTTGACAGGATTGTAATCTAATCACTTTTTTGGCTTCTTTGTTTTCTGTCAGCTCTCGTTCCAGATGTGGACCAACCAGATGCAGGACTCGCTCAACTTCAAGAAGAAGGGTGATGTTACATTCCGGCACAAAAACTTTGCAAATGCTGCTGAATGTTATTCTCAGGTTAGACCTTTACTTCTTGATTCTTTAATACAATTTTCTGATCCTAAAGAAGTATTGTTTTGACAGTTTATAGAGGGAGGGACAATGGTTTCACCAACTGTGTATGCAAGGAGAAGTCTGTGTTACCTGATGAATGAGATGCCACAAGAGGCACTGAATGATGCAATGCAAGCCCAAGTGATATCTCCTGCTTGGCATATCGCATCTTATCTTCAAGCTGTAGCTCTCTCAGCTCTAGGACAAGAGAACGAAGCTCACGCTGCTCTTAAGGACGGATCAATGCTTGAAAGCAAAAGAAACGCCCTATGATGATGATGATCAAAAACACAAAGAGGAAAACTGTTTGTCTATCTTCTTAAGTTAACCGAAGGCATCATCAAGTAGATAAGCTACCAAACAGTTATCATCAGTATCACCATTGGGTTTCGCTCTAGTTGTTCCCTTGACCTTTTTCTTTCTTTCCTTTCCTTTCCAAATACTTCAAGCATTCATTTGGTCTTTTATTTTCAACTGGCATGAATCTTTCCCTGGTTTACAGAAGAAAAAAAGTTGCATATTGTTGAATCTTTGAGGAGATTTGATTATAGATTTGGGAATGGTGTGATTTGTCGATTTTCTTTCATGGGTTCCATGTTTTGTAATAATAATGTGTATGTAAAGGGAGCACTTTGTATTTTGACTTTTGATGATATTTTTTGAATTTTGCATATCAGAAATGTTCTTGTTTTCTTTCTTGAGATCTGAATATTTCATACACATGGCCGGATTTGGACCAACCTCAATTATATATTGGCATTGGTTTCAATTTTTTTGTGACATTTTTTACATAAGTTTAAACTTCCAAACAATTTTTTTTTACAAATATTCTTAAAAAAATATTTATAACCTTCAAATTTTCTGATCCGACAAGTTTCAAATTTTTTGCTGGAAGATTTTGGTCCAAGTCCAAATAGGACCGTATCCAAAAAGGATTATAACTAAATATGATCATAACTAATTAGGTTGTAGACCCAAACACCAATTTAATATATTATTAATGTAAATAATTTAATTTTTAATTTTAAAAATTTAAAAAAATTAAAATCTATACTAATAAAAGGGAGGTTTTGAGGCTCCATAGAACGTCCACATCAGCATAAAAAAAGAGCTTCGAGAAAATGACATGTGACATTAAAAAAAAGATAATTTAAGTAAAAATAAATAAAGAATAAGTAAATACATTCAAAAATAAAAATATTACATTAAACATCTATAGTAATATTATCATTTAAGTAAATATATTCAGAAATAGAAATATTACATTAAACATATATAGTAATATACAATGTAAGTAAAAATAAATAAATAAAGAATAACTAAATACATTCAAAAATATAAATATTACATTAAACATCTATAGTAATATTATAATTTAAATAAATATATTCAGAAATAGAATATTACATTAAACATCTATACTAATAAAATGGAGCTTTTGAGGCTCCATATAACATCCACATCAGCATAAAAAAGGAGCTTCGAAAAAATAACACGTGGCATTAAAAAAGATAATTTAAGTAAAAATAAATAAATAAAGAATAAGTAAATACATACAAAATAGAAACATTACATTAAACATCTATAGTAATATTATCATTTAAGTAAATATATTCAAAAATAGAAATATTACATTAAACATATATAGTAATAGATAATGTAAGTAAAAATAAATAAATAAAGAATAAACTACATTCAAGAATATAAATATTACATTAAACATCTATAGTAATATTATAATTTAAGTAAATATATTCAGAAATAGAATATTACATTAAACATCTATACTAATAAAATAGAGCTTTTGAGGCTCCATAGAGCGTCCACATCAGCATAAAAAAAGAGCTTCGAGAAAATGACACGTGACATTAAAAAGATAATTTAAGTAAAAATAAATAAATAAAGAATAAGTAAATAAATTCAAAAATAGAAATATTACATTAAACATCTATAGTAAGTAAATATATTCAGAAATAGAAATATTACATTAAACATATATAGTAATAGATAATGTAAGTAAAAATAAATAAATACATTCAAAAATATAAATATTACATTAAACATCTATAGTAATATTATAATTTAAGTAAATATATTCAGAAATAGAATATTACATTAAACATCTATACTAATAAAATGAAGCTTTTGAGGCTCCATAGAACGTCCACATGAGAATAGACTCAAATGTATTCTCTTAAATTAACCTTCGTACTTTTATTGTTAACATTCATCACTAACTTTTACGTAATAAAACCACCACAGTCAACGACCATTCATGGATTTATCTCGACACACTTCTTTCCCCGCTTCAAAGATGAACTGAAACCCAACACAATTTACAAGCTCAACAGGTTCAGCGTGAGACCTTCCAAATAAAAATGAATAATCGGTAAATATACGATATAAGAAATAAAAATATTACATTAAACATCTATTAGAATATTATAATAAGTAAATATACAATATAAGAAATAGAAATATTACATCAAATATCTATCATAATATTAAAATAAGTAAATAAATAAATAAAATAAATAATAAATAAATATACAATAGGAAAAGTACAAAAATTACATTAAGGATCTATTGTAATATTATAATAACTGAATATATAATATAACAAAAATAAATAATAAGTAAATATACGATGTAAGAAATAAAAATATTACATTAAAAATCTATTGTAATATTAGAATAAGTAAATATACAATATAAGAAATATAAATATACATAAACATCTATCGTAATATTAAAATAAGCAAATATACAATATAAGAAATATTAAAAAATAAATTAAATATCTATCTGAAAATGTATATTAAAATAAATAATAAGTAAAAATATAATATAAAAATAAAAATATTACATTAAACATCTATTGTAATATTACCATAGATATAAAATCAAGAAAATTATAATAAGTAAATATACAGTATAAGAAACAATAAATAATAAGTAAATATACAATATAAGAAATGAAAAAACTACTTTAAACATCTATCTGAAAAATATATATTTTTAAGTAATTATACACTATAAAAATAAATAATAACTAAGTATACAATATAAAAAATATAAATATTACATTAAAATTTATCATAATATTATATTTGATATAAAATCAAGAAAATTGAAATAAGTAAATATATAATATAAGAAAAAATAAAAAAATAGTGAATATACAATATAAGAAATGAAACAAAACTGAATTAAATATATATCCAAAAAATTATAGTAATATAAATAACCAATAAGTAAATAATAAATATACAATATTATTAAAATGAGTAAATATAAAATAGAATAAAAATAAGAAAACTACATTAAGCATTTATCTAAAAAATGTATAGTAAATATATAATATAAGAAATATAAATATTACTTTAAAATTTATTATAATATTAACATTTAATATAAAAGTAATAAAATTAGAATAAGTAAATATATAATATAAAAATAAGTAAATACACAATATAAAAATATTTATTTAGTTAATATTTAAAAATTAAAATAGTTCCGCGCGTAGCGCGGATTAACCCCTCGTTTCATATCTATAATAATAAATGAGATTTTTCTCCCTTATCATGCTGCCACATCATCAAGAAGAGGTGGGCAAAAATCTCCACGTGGCATCTTTAAATTAATCATCTCATCTTTTCTCGAAGAGTAGCTAATGATAATGATAGTGATTTTAATTTTTGTTGAATCTAATTAGAGTTAAAGACCCAAAAAAAATTAAGTGATGGCCCGATATCCATAGAATGATGGGCCAGTCTTGACAACATTTTATTCTTGACTCACATTTTTTGGGTTCATATGGTGATCGAAGGTCTGATTTCGTATACAATCGATGGCGATTACTCCGTTTAGAAATATCCAAGTCGGTAGTGCATGTTCTCGTCGTTTCGGTCTCTATTCTTAACCTCTGAACCGTTACAAATCAAATTGATTGAAAGTCATTAATGAAATATTAAGTCTTCATGCGCACTACAACCACGATCTTGCATTCAACGATTCATATCCTTCATACAAGCGGTAATTCTCACCTATAAAAAGATAAGGATATTCAGCCCTATAGCATCATCTTCTCAGTTCATGTCTAATGGCTGCCTCATCGATATTGCTCTCCGATTTGAAGGTTTGGCGTTGCTCTTCGACGGTGGAGGTATAGTTGCTCAGAATCTGGGAACTAAGATTGTTGCATTCTTCAAACACATGATCAATCGTTCCGGCTTAAAATCTACAAATTCTGCTTTTTCACTCTTTTGTAGATAATTTCAATTTTTCTGTTGAATAGGTTCTCCGGGCTTCTCCTCCCGCGAATACGCTCGCTACATCTTTTGTTACAGTTGATGAACTAGATTCCATCAATCTAAGCGTTGTATCAAGTTAAGCCAAACATAATTCTTATTTGAAAGTTACGATTTTCAATTATAATATTTTACCAATTGGGAAAATTTGCATTTTTGTATTTTTGGCTCATCGTAAACTAATCTAATTACCAGAAAAACCATGACAATCATCATAATCCAGAAAAAGAGAGAGCACCAAAAGATACTATAAGGTGTGTGTCGTTGTTGTCTATTAGTTGAAACGAATTTGATTTGTTTTTCCAATTTGGAATATATGTTTAGGGAAGCTTATAAACATTAACAAATGATGCTTAGTCAAATGTTGTCTTCCCAAGCCGGAGAAAGAAGCAAGTCCCATCTAAAATGCTTTGGAATTCTATTTTTTCTTCCTTTGTTTCTTTTGGGTTTAACTTGTAGCTTCATTCGTGTGATATTTTAACTGTTGCATTAAGTTTTTGTAAATTAAGAGTAGAGGGACGTGGCAAAAAACCTGCTGTTGTGAGCTGGATTGAGGGACGTGGCAAATCAGTCGTTTGTGAGGCAGTAATCAAAGGAGTGATTGTGAACAAGGTGTTGAAAACGAGTGTGACTGCTTTGGTGGAGCTCAATATTCTCAAGAACCTCACCGGCTCTCTGCTGTTGCAGGTTTTATACGTGGATTCAACGCTCACACCAGCAACATAGTCCTTGATGTTTTCATAGCTATTTACCAAGATCCAGCTCAAAACAAGGAGACCTTCGATGCATCACAATGATGGAAGCCATTAACGGGGAAGATATCCATATCTCTATCACTACGCCAATTATTGAGATAATTGATCAGATCTCTCTTTTAAGTCTTCAATTTAATTTGACATATTTATTTATCATGAGTTTACATTTTCAGGTTGGGACAGTGCGAGGAAGAACACAGCTTCCGTCTCAATCGGCGTAGTTAAACCTGCTAGGCGTTATAGGAACGACAAAAACATGATCGAATCTTGCATTTCAAAAAGATTGAGCATTTCAACAATGTGGGGAAACAAAGAGTCCAAGTCTCTGCACCGTTGCCTTTTCAAGGTGGAGGAAGCAAGAGCATGTAAATTTACATTCCAAAACCAAACCAAAAAGCAGCTAAATTTGGATTATTTATGTATATCATATGGAAAACTATTCATCGCAAGATATATATCTATTCTTGGACTTTTAATTCGTGGTTATGGCACTAACCGATGTGTGCACAAAAGTGTATCAAAAGGTTAGTAGTTTAAGCATATTATGGAATAAATTAACTGAAAGTTAAAAAAAAAATCTATAACAAAAAAAAATACTGTTATTAGCTTTTCAAAAATTTGTATAGCCCACAAAAACTAATTATAAGTTTATACAGTTACAAAAAAAAATATAAGTTTACAGATATTCAAAAATCGACTTTAAAAGTTCAAATCCATTTCAATACTAATCTCCAAAATAAATTGCACCTTGATAGCCTATCATCATATGCTAAAATATTTTTTATTCCTTTTTATATTATTAATTATATATTAGAGTATTCTAACATTTTCTACTTATACATATTTAAATAATTAGGCATAAAAACAAGAAAAATCATAGACGCAGTATTTTTGATTATGAATACATAATAAAATATAAATTCTATGTAAATAAAATAAAAATAAAGATGGTTGTCGACAAAAAAGAAAAACATAGAAATAGTCTAATATGATACTACTACATAGTAACAATATAGTAAATATATATAATATAGTGAAAAATTGGTCAGAAAATAAAAATAGAGTGAATATATATATATATATTACATATTTAAAAATACAACTAATTTATAATTTTTTTAGAAAATCATAAGAAAAAGGAGAAAAACCTATTTGGGGTAGTAACTTTAAATTTTATCAAATTCAAGCTAACAAAAAATAAGTGGATCTATTGATTTTTTTTGTCACTGATTTCAAATTTAGATAAATTAAAAAAACTGAATAAAAACGGTAACCAAAAATTAATATATAATATATTTTTTTATAAATAATAAAAGGAATTATAAACTATTACAATGAAGCGAAATATTATAATCTAATCAAATATAATATTATAGATATATATGATTTAAATAAATAAACATAATTTACAAGAATACATATTAGAGAATATATTAATATTACTTTTTACGTTTATCAAAGTAAGGTCAACCAATTAAAAGAGTGAATAGCGGAGTTTCTCTCTTTTTTAATCATTGACTTCAAGTTAAGGAAAATATGATAAGATACTATAAACAAAAAATAATTTATAAATGGAAAACATAATAAAATTAAATCTAACAAATGAAAAAAACATAATATAAAGAAAAGATTTAAATTATTATATCTAACTAAAATGTGATTGATTTTATAACGTTACGTTATGAATTCCAAAAAAACTCAAGTTTAACTTCAATTCTGATATGAAAATAATATATATATATATATATATATAACAAGAATTAATTCACATTTGCAATATATATTATTAAATAAAAGAATTTAACTTTCATAAAACCGTTACATCACACTATTAGAATATGACCGTATCAAAATCCATATCAATTACATGTCTTTAATTTTAAATTACACATCAAACCAACAAAACAAAAATACAAAATTGAATAAAATGTCAAATAAACCGCGAGTAGCGCGGTCATACCACTAGTATAACATAACTTAAACCGAGTGAAATATAGAAAGCTAATTAATGTATTTATATTAATGAAATTATTAAATGATAATATATTTTTTATATTTTTATTCATGTTTTCAAACAATTTTCATTAATATTATTATCTATGTTTCTAAACAAAACTAAAAGGTAATTCAGTTTTAAAAATCTATATTTTGGTTACAATGTCATATCTTATGCTGCTGAGATTTAATTTGTCCAGTTTAGATTTATATATATATATATATATATATAACATCTATCGACGGTAAACCGATAATATCTATTTCCGTTATGTAGCAATTTTGCGTTCTTGCCAATGCAATCACAAAAACACAGCGGCTAGACCATTGGTTCAAAATCAAAACATTGTCAACAGGAAAAAAACATAATTTATTTATTGTTGGGTAGAAACTCCAATGCAAAAGATAAACAAAGTTCTAAACCAAACGTTTAAGGTTATGTGAAGGGTAGGTTTCTAGCAACAATGAGGGTTTCCAGGTACGCATGCACAAGTATGATATTCACACTTGTGAATGGGACCTTTGCAGTACTTAGTACAATCTTGATCAGTGTTGCATGTTATAGGTATCAATCTATCGTTTGTGCTTATTTCTTGCATCCTTAATGCACTACTCTTCACCACACCTATAAAAATAAACACAAAAAAGTCATTAATATGTTGTTAATTAAACAGCATATAAAATATATCAGGAGATGACTAACAAGAGGTAAGGAGAAGAACAAAAAAGAGGATGGTGAATGTGAAGGAGCTTTTCATGTTTCTTTCACTTTAAAAGGCCTTAACTTGCAAATAAATAAATTTTGTGTGTGTTTTCCACTGACTCAACATACGTATATATACTAAAGTTCTAGGGGTAAAGCTTAACCAAAACAAGTAAGCTTCTTTTTGTGTGTTTGAACTTTGACCAAAAATAAAATTCTATCTGATATTTGATTCAACAATCAATTTCTAGATAAGAACCTCAACTTCTCAGAATAAGCCCATTTATAGTGGGCTTTGGGTATTTCGAAATACACTTATGGGCCATAGATACTGGGGAAAGATTTGGTGACTAATTTATAATCACTATTTCTTATCGATGTAAATCCAACTGGGAAATATTTAAAACTTTTCCTCTGGTCAGTGAGTGACGTTTCTTCTTCTTCTAGGTAAAGATCCAATGATCTTTGAGATTGCTACTTCATTACTTGTAGATTCTCTATCCCGTGCAGTTTTTCTCAAACATTGAACTACATTTGCTCGATTTTAGTCAGGATTTACTTTCGGCTACATCCTCCTATTGTCTCGCTAAGTAAGCAAGTATCTCACTGATCTAAGGGTTATCTTCTTTAATAGTATCTGGTACTTTTCATTCACTAGGGACTTAGCGTGACCTAATTTTTCTGTAGTTTCTTGATTATTTTTAGGATTTTCATGCATGTAATATGAACATTTGTTCACACAAAATATAGATTGAAAATTTATGCTAACTTTCTTTTTAACCCTAGTCTTTCTTGCAGATTATTCTTTATCATAGAGGTTTCTTTACTATTAATTAACGGAGACCCTTGTCAGGTCTATTACAACTTCTTGATAACTCTAATGAAAAATATATATCTTAAAATCGAAAAGAAAATATGAAAACCTAATTAATATATAAAACACTAACTTTGTATAAACCACACAAACCATAGTCATAAATCATTGCATCTTTCAGCGACTCAGAGCGTGTCCTCAAGCTCCAACTTTTGATATGCATCTAACAATTTTTACATGAATCTTTCACAAGTTTCAGTAATCGTCTTCTCTTTATAAACCCTTATCAAGTCATATATTTATCTCCTATGCATTGTGGTTAGGTTACTTTAGTTCTGAAATTACCATCAAGGACATGTCAGATTTTGAAGTGGTCTTTGATGATGCAAGACTTTCTTTCATTGTCACCTCCTCATTGTCTGTAGCTTTTCCTCTTTCTCGGCAAAATTTCTCTACCATTAAGTTGGTCTGCTCATGTACCACCACTTGCATTGCAACAGTGTTTCCATCATTGCATGCTCTATTGTTTTTTCTCTTCTAGTTCGATGTGAGATGATGATCCTGTGGAACCGTTATCTAGCTTGAACGGTAGGGTAACGACACAATTTGATGTCATGACATCAAGAATCAATATGTTACTTGAGATGTTCTAAGACCACCTCCAATGGGGGGTTTTTAGAGAGTTTTTAGGGGTTCTAAACATCTGTGGGTCCCACAATTTTTTAGAACCAACTCTAAAAACTCTCTTTTAAGAACCAGGTTCTTAAACTATTTGCGGGCCCCACTGACACGTGGCGGCCCACAATTAGTTTATCTTTTTTTAATTTTTTTTTATTAAAAAAAAATAAAAAAAAAAGTTTAGAATCCCAACGGGTTCCAAACCGTTGGAGGTGCTCTAAGCTATGATATTGAAGAAAGACACAGTTTAGTGTTTTAGTTAATGAGTATTCCTGTTTTTTAGCTCATGAACTTTGATGTTTTACTTTTTAATTAGGTTTTATAATAATTAGGTTTTTGTATGTTAGAATGTTTTGTTTTTGCATTAGATTATTGTTCAATAGAAAAAATTTTGAAACTTAACTTTAATATAAGAAGAACTTTTTAAGTAAACTTCAACATAAATAATTTATCTTTTTTCCAATATAACAAGGGAAATTAGTAAATATAGAACCAAAAAAAAAAACTCGTACATTGTCCTTATACCATGAATTGAAGTATAAGTTGTCCATCTAGTATAATTTTTTTTAGTGTAACCCCAATTAAGCCCTTAATCTAATCCCAAAACGATTTTTATTAAATCAATTTTTTTTAACAAAGAACTAAAAAGTAAAAAAAATTAGAAAAGAAAAAAAAAGGGAAAAATAGTTTTATTCCCGAATCGTGTTCGACAAACCCTAATCTCATCTCCTCCTTTGTCGATAGAGAGTAAACCCGAATCCAACTCACCGGAAATTAGTCTTGACGTTGTTTCAGTACGCCGTCGCCATTGTTCCTTCTTTCTAGTATGACTCTGCCGGTCTTCTTCTTCTTAATCGAAGTCTCAGACACCTCGTGCTCACTTCGCCGTCTCGTTCTCAAGTAACTCGCCGAAAACTAAAGATCGTGCCTCGCCGCTCCGCAGCATACACTCTCAGCTCTAGTTTCAAGCAAAAAGATTGAGCTTTTCAAGTTTGTTAAGGACTTGTGATTTGTTTTGCATGTCTTTCTTTTTTAAATTTGAGTGTGATAGGTATCGATTTTAGTTTGTGTTAGTGATTTAGGTGTCTATGTTATCAAAGTTTAATGCTTTTTGATGTTTTTCATTGCTAAGTTAGTAAAGTTTCATACAATCGTGGAATATTGGTACATAGGCAAATTTTGTGATTTCGTGGTGGTAGATCAAGAAATAATAGTTCAAAAAATCTACCGTAGTTCAGATCTTAAGGAAAACTGCAGGGTGGTAGAGTGATAACCATAAGGTAAATATTATGATCTACATCTTGCAGATATCTATGTAGACAGTAGATTGTGTTTTCTACCATCCGTAGATCAAAAAATGAAATTGTGTTGTACCAATATTTAATCAACCAAAATATTTTCATATAATTTTTTCTTGTTTATGTACATTTTATATAATTTTCCATATTTTTCTGACTCTTAAAATAATTTATATGAATTTTTAAAGTTGGTTAGGGGTATCTAAGTCCATAACAGACCAAAAAGAAATTTACCACAAAGAGACAATATAGTTTTTTTTTTGTTCCCTTTTAACAATTTCTCTATAAACAAAGAGGTTCATTTCAGCATCACAGCAGTGGTGATCACTTGCAATTGATGAATCATTTTTTTGACATTCTTAAGTAATTTCTCGAATTTTTCTTCCATATTTTCACCATGATCTTCACTTCCTTATATCCTCAATTATACTCCATCAAAATCTTGTTCTGGTATATAATGGAGATCTATTTTAACTGTTTTGTTTCCATTTAATGTTCTTTATTTTGTCAATTTGATGTATTGTTATAATTTCTTCTAAGTACTAATATAATGATTTTGATTATTGTAGTTTTGTGCATTTTCAGTATGGGAAGGGTTTTCTTGGTGGAGAAAGAAGAACCTGCGTTTACATGTGTCACGTGTAACGCCCAAATTGCATTAAGTGCTCATCTCTTGGACGACTTTTACAACTTGTTTGAGTTTCATCAAGTGTAAGTTTCCCAGTTCGACAAGTGAGCATTTTGTCGAGAAACTGCTAAACCCTAAGAACTATCTATTCTGTCAGGTACAATGTTATGGTCGGAGAAGACGTGGTTCCTTACGGCAACGATCTATACTACGGCTATGAAGTGTCTTGCGTGAACTGCTGCACAGTTATTGGTTGGAGACAAAGTCAAGATGAACCAGGGACACTCTATTTCCGCTTTGCGCATGGTAGGATTGCTCCACCACCATCACAAAATCCTCCAGACGTTCAACCATAATGGCTTCTCTCTCTCTCTCTCTCTCTCTCTCTCTCTCTCTCTCTCTCTCTCTCTCTCTCTCTCTCTCTCTCTCTCTCTCTCTCTCTGAAGGAAACGATGATAAGGTTTAAGATTTAGGTACAGTCTCTGATTCTTTTCTTTCATAAACGTAGTAAATTAGTATTAAGCGTAAAATGTTGCCTTGTTCTTGGGTTTAAAAAGGCTTACATTCAAAAAAAAAAAACAAGTTCACAAATAATACGCAAACTAAACGTTTCCCTCAGTTTGAGCGCCATATATTTGTTTACGTTGCAAGTATTTTCACCAACACTGTTTTAGGTTATTTACCCTTTTGTATGGCATATAAGATAAAGGGTTTTTAGTAATTAAACCCCACAACTAAAGATAAATCGTAAAATAAAACCTAAACTAAAAATTCTACGAAATAAACCCTCAACTTTAGTTCCGTTAACGTATGTTACCCTCCGTCTAAAATTCCGTCACGGAGGGTGACATATGTTAACGGTTTATAAGTTGAGGGTTTATAAGTTGAGGGTTTATATTCCTGAAAAATTAGTTGCGGGGTTTTCTTACTATTCAACAATAGTTGAGAGTTTTTATCACAAAAACACATTAAATATTTTAAAAGCTTTATTAGCATTTATGCATTTTTTAGAATTGATTTATATGCCTTTAAACTAATTTATAAATCTTTATACGTTATTTTATCAATTTTATAACCAATTTATAAGGATTCATAAATATTTTAATATTTTTATAAATAATTAATAAGGTTTAATACCGGTCTGGACATTGTATGGATTGAAGCTAAAAAAATTTCTTGGGCCTATAAATTAATAAAATTCATAGAAAATACGGGAATAAAAAAATAAAGCAGAGAGAAATATTTGACTGACCATCTCTACATTGTTAATGAACATCCAAAACAAATTTTGCTAAGTGATGTTTTTAAGAAAAATGGACGATAATTTACTTATTTACTTATGAATCTTTAAACAAAAATAACAATTATTCAAAAAAATAAGTAAATTATGGACCATTTTTATTAAGAATATCTCTTAGCAAAATTGGTTATGGATGTTCATTAAAAATGCAGAGGTAGTTAAGTTCGAATATTTCTCTCTACTTTAATTTTTTATCATATTTGTTCTATAAATTTTATTAATTTATAGGCCAGAAAATTTTTAGCTTCTAACCCATACAATATTCGGACGACAACTAAGCCTTATTAATCATTTGTAAAAATATTAAAATATTTCTTAATTTTTATAAATTGGTTATAAATTTGATAAAATAATGTATTAACATTTATAAATTAGTTTTAAAAGCTTATAACTCAATTTTAAACAATGCATAAATGATAATAAAGCTTTTAGAACATTTAATGTGTTTTAGTGATAAAAACCCTCAACTGTTTTTGAATCGTAAGAAAACCCCTCAACTAAGTTTTCAGGATTATAAACCCTCAACTTATAAACCGTTAACATATATCACCCTCCGTGACGGAATTTTAGACGGAGGGTAACATACACTAACGAAACTAAAGTTGAGGGTTTATTTCGTAGGATTTTTAGTTGAAGGTTTATTTTACGATTCATCTTTATTTGGGGGGTTTAATTACTAAAAACCCTAAGATAAACTGTCAAAACTACCACTTTCTTATTATACTTTTTCATCTTTATCTTAATCACATTTATCTTTGATTTTAAAGAGTAAATAGATACTTATAACCCTAGGGTTAACTAATTTAAACTTATTTAGATTTGAGAGGTAGGATTTTGGAGGGTAGATTTTAGAATTTTAATAAAAGTATAAATAAATACTTAAAATTAAAATAATAAATTTAAAAATAGTTTCAAAAAGCATTTTTGATTTTTTTTAAATGTGAAAAGTAAACAAAAAATCAAAAGAAAATTTATACAAATTTTCTAATTTGGGAAGGTATAATTCGAAAACTTTAAAATATATATATTTTTTATTTTTTTTAAATTTTAATCAAGAGAATAAATGTCTTTTGCCTCTTTAATCATTCATAAGTATTTTTGAAAATATCCACTTAGAACATGAATAATGTTACCAAATGGAAGGTAAAAAATGAAATCTCCCCTATATGAGTTTATTAAAAATTCACCCTTTCTTCTTGTCTTCTAAAACCGTTTAGAACAAGTCCATGTTTCACTTCACACGCTAACAAAGCTAAATATTTTTGTCAACTTTATGTTTTTTTCATATATATATATATGGTTTAAAGAACAAGTAAAAAAAAAGATGATGTTCTATGTTCATAAATTTGGATTCAACTCCTTATTGATAAAATCATCTGACTGTTTACCAGATAAAATAGTTATTAGATATGTTCTCCGTCTGAATTGGTATAGGACGTTGTTTATTTGAATAAATGAAACTAAAACACTATAATTCCCTATATAAACTGCTAGCTTTATCTTCTCTTTTAAGATATATTCATACACAAAAAAGAACAAGAAAATGGCAATTTTCATCAGATTCTCAGCTTTTATGTTTTACTTCTTTGTCTCTTTATTATCCCACCAAATCATGTCTCAATCTCAACACATGCACACTTTCTGCGACACCTTATCCGAAAACTTCACACAAACCAGCCAATACAAATCAAACCGTGAAACCCTCCTCTCATCTCTCCGCGACCGTTCCTCTCTCGGAACCTATTACAAAGCCACGGTCGGTCTTAGCCCCGACACAATTCATGGCATGTTCCTATGTCGTGGAGACATCACAAAAACATCTTGTTCGAACTGTGTGATGACTGCAACCCTAGAAATCACTACAAAAAACTGCACTCATGTAAACGATGCTATAGCATACTACGAGGAGTGTACGGTTCGGTACTCCAACGTTTCCTTCTTCAGTCTCGTCGAAAGTGGGCCTTGGGCCGCTATGTACTCTAACGTTTCTTTTCCTGATACCTTTTTATTTCCGTTCCAGCAAACTTTATCAGATAAGGTAGAGAAGCTAATTATCCTCACAGCTTCTAAGTCTTCTTTGTCTTCTTTGACGCCTTATTACGTCAGGGACAGAAACAAAGTATATGGATTTGATGGATCGTATACATTAGACACAATAGTTCAGTGTAGTCCTGATCTTGATCCAGCAAATTGCAGCGTCTGCTTGAGACTTGCGGTCCAAGGAGTCTCAAGCTGTTGCAACAATGCTCGTATTGCACAATTCTTTCTTCCTAAATATTTTTTGAAGTATGACACAAGCGGTTTGCCAGTAACTCAGTCACCCACCAGCTCATTCTCTGTTCATGCTATGACAGGTGAATTATATGCTGAAATAGTGTATTTGGATTTTAGATAGATATCTCTATATTCCCTTTCGTCTTTTATAAATGATAGTTTATTTTGTATTACAGGAAACGAAATATATGTGAGGATATTCATTACAGCCATGACAACTTCGTTGTTAGCACTTGTGGGTCTATGATTCAGTCCAATGATTATGAAGTTTTGTTTATTTTTGTTTTTAACGAATTTATGCGACGTGTGATGTGCTATTTTCTTGTATATATAATTAATAAGAACCAACAAACTTGTATTCTAAGTTATCTTTAAAAAGTTTGACATTCAATACTCTTCATAACTAAAACCAAAGCTAACTACTAACTACTGATGTGAAACTTAGTTTCATTCATTAACACTACTCTTTACATTCATTCATGGACAACGGTGGGAACAACATCCACGTGATCTGATATTAAATAACTCTATCTAATACATGTTAAATTAGATGGTCTTCCAATCTAAAACTAATTGATAATAAGTAGATTAATCTTAACTATTTTTATATTAATTTTTTTATTCTCCAGATTTAATATCACTTATTAATATACTTTCTCTGCATCAATATATGCCTTTTTCATTGTAAGACTGAGTCTTCTAAAACAAGTCTATGTTTTGCTTCAGCAACAAAAGCGTCAACTTCACAGTTTTCATAGTTTCACCAGGTTTAAATATTGAAGAAACAATAAAGATTAACATTTATTTATATAAGAATATGACCTCAACAACAATCACCTAAAAGTACTAGGATAACTTGGCTAGTTAAACGTGATGCATCTTTTTATAAATCTCTCTGCCTCTTTATCTCATAGTTTTCATAAACAAGAAAAATCAAAGTAATGGCAACAATGATCAAAAGTCTCTCTTCTCTCTTATCTTTTGTACAAACCAAACCATATCCTAACGTCACCACATCCACAAGCGAACGTTAAAGAATATATTAGATACAAAAGCTTGGCATTTTCCAAAACAGCCCTTATTTTTCTTACTCTAAATTACTTGGATTCATAATGTAAAGAAAGACAAAGATCACCAGTAGGTGATTACAATAACAGCCAGCCAAGCAGGCTTCTTAACGGAACCCAAAGCTAATATGACAAAGGCAGAAACCAGATAAGAGAGGAATTAATTACTTGCATGAAGCCTCATATCTCGATGATCATGATCAGTTTTTAGTATGTGCATTACTTCTTCACGCTCTTCTTGCTTCTTCCCATGTAAAAAAAATAAACTTACCACACATAGACTCCACTTAAGTTTCCTGCAAAGCTCTCTGTTACAAAAAATAAGCTTACCACACATAGACTCCACTGAAGTTTCCTGCAAAGCTCTCTGTTACTCTGCCTAAAAGCATTTCTTCAAAAGATCTCGAGAGCTTCTTCATCATATGGAACCCCCACTTGATATATTATCAATACCATGTTGCTGCAAAAGCTCTTGATTCTTTTGTGGCTACTACAATCCTACTTCCAGGACCAAACCATAGCTTCATTCGCCAACACCTCAAGTTGCTTCATACCATCCACATCATGAAGAATGATATGCATTTTTTTACTACAATAGTGTAACTCTGAGCATTTTCGCTTAATTCTATGACATAAAACATCATATAGAAAACCTCAAAGCTTACGTGGACAGGTTAAGTTAACACTAAGAGAAAAAACACACTTAGTTACGATGTTTCTTAATTAGGTTTACATAGAAGAAAAAAAGGTCATCATATGCTAACTTAGTTACACAATTAGCTACCAAACACCATCAGATCACAAATCTTCCGCCAGCAGTATGGATGAATCTCTGAGTCTTCACCGCCTTCTGTTGAGTGGTTTTGCTGAAGATGAAGTGCCAATTGTCGGTCTTTTACCACCTGAGGCAAATCAAGAAGATTAGATGATGACTCATGAGCAAATTGACTCTACGGTTCTTATGCGAATAAGCAACGCATCTAAGTAGGCTGTGATTAGAGCCTGGCTTGAGAGTAATTATGCAAACAGATTTGGTATTTATGACACAAGTGAAAGAGTTAACGTATAGTGACATTACTTGTTAAGGCCTTCGAGGAAGAGCTAGCGGCAACTGACAGACGAGAAGGTCTGGTTTGGCCTGGTGGTCTCAAGGTTTGGCCTGGTTGTTTCAAGGTCTGCTTAGGAATCTTCGATGGAATGGTACCTCTGCTTTTATAATATCAAAACAAAACAAACATAAGAATCTGTTTCAATTAAAGTGTGCCATTAGACGGATACTAACCTTTCTTTTGGCTCTGTTTTACCCATTTTCACTGATTTATCGGGTTTCTCAGGGACCAATTGTGCTTCAGGTCGTTCGGTTATTTCAAGAGGCTTCTCAGTTTCAGGGAAAAGAGTCAATTCTACTACACTGCTTATGGAACCATCAGTTTCTGTCCCCATCGAAAGACAGCTATCTGAGATATCACTCAATCTTTCCTCAGAGTCTGCATCTGCAAGGCCTATGAGTTCAATATCGTCTTCAAAGTCAGTTCCTTTCCTCCCGCCAGCAAACTTAGATGGTTGGTGAAGATCCTTTCGAGGTATAAGTTCGTCCGATGAACGCTGTGAACCAGAATCAGAATGCTTACTACTATATTCTGAGCAGTTGTCAACATCTGAGGTTGTTCTTCCAAGTAAACCAGAGGCCTTTCCTCGTCGAGCATTTGGTGAAGCTCCTATAGAATGTCTTCTAGGTGATGAAGGCCCCAACAATCTTAGTTTGCTTAAACCACGTTTTGGCACGGTTGCATTGTCACCTGTTTGCTTCTGAAAATTTTGAAGCTCTTCATCTTTCTTGGCAATTACATCCTTCAAGTTTGATACCTGTTATATCATGATACATATACATTTTTTCTCTTTACTTTTAATGCGCAAGAGTTAATCTTAAGAGCAGAAAGAAATAAGCACCTGTTC
The DNA here is from genome assembly GCA_905132885.1 of Moricandia moricandioides. Classification (NCBI taxonomy): domain Eukaryota; kingdom Viridiplantae; phylum Streptophyta; class Magnoliopsida; order Brassicales; family Brassicaceae; genus Moricandia; species Moricandia moricandioides. The sequence goes on from CAJHQQ010000001.1 coordinate 1,833,580, forward strand.
CATGAGTTGTCTAACATCTCGTCCCTCTTTATTACTTTTAGCTGCACCTAATTCCACACCAGAAACTCTTTCTGCAAACTTCAGAGTGCTAACGGTCTCAGCATAAGAATCTCCATCAGGATTGACTTGAACAAACATAAGAGTCTTGGCTTGTCCTCCTACAAAACGGTAAAGACAAAGAGTTAAGGGAACCAACCACATATAGCTAACGGATATAGCATGCAATAAGGGTTAAGAAAGTACCCAAAGAACTTTGAAGGACTTGCGTCAATTTGCTGTTTCGGTACGGCACATGAGGGTTCTTCTGCGCTAGAGCAAATATGACATCTCCAAGGGCTGACAGTGATTTATTTATATGCTGAGCCTCCTTGAGCCTCTCTCCAGTTGCCTCAGAGCGATCAACCCTCTCACTTCCAGCAAGATCAACTAAGTTTAAACTACCACGCAACACAGAGTCGGTTTCTACGTCGACACCACGTACATGAACAGAAAGAACGCTGCATAGAATGGGCAACATTATTTTTGCTTTAATCACTGAGGACTTAGATAATAGTGGAGGTAAAACAAGTTGAGGAGAAAAGTTTACAAACCAGTGTGATCTACTACTCCTCTCATTGAGAGCTGTGGCACCAACGGTTCTGTTCATGAGTCCAATATTCATCAGCTCAAGCACATCTTCAGTTGATCTCACAGAATGCATGCTTGCATCTGGGACAGCTAGCCCATTTGGTAAGGCAGTATTCCAAATCCCTAACGTATGCAAGTTAAGGAAATTTTCTAACGACGCAGCATATGCAAACATATACATAAATGTGTATGCATACATGAATGTACAGTTTCCAAGAAACATTTAGCCACTCTGTGATTTTACAAAAGGATATCTTCGATTAGAACCACCATCAGAAAGTATGTCACGAACTTGCTCATTATATATCTCAACCATTTGAACACCTACTTCATACACAATAGCGTTTTGTCTAATCTGAGTTAAGTGAAACAAGTCGTTCAGAGCTCTGTAATTGACACCCCATTCTTGTTTTGATGTGATGCTTGGCCCACTCTGTGTTGACAAAATGGAAATATGTCCGTTAGAGACTAATAGTGCTTGGCTAAAACATAAAAGGAGCAAAATCAAGCATGTCGTTCACCATTGTATAAGTTTTTCCAGAGCCCGTCTGTCCATAAGCAAATATACACACATTGTAGCCATCAAGAATGGATCGAATTAATGGTCGAGTATCTAGGAAAACCTCCTCTGCATTTTAATAAGAAACAGATTCTTGAGATATCTCTATATACATTAAGTCTTTAACTAGCTACCTAGATACATAAGAGGGAAAGGGATCTTAACCTTGCGTTGCTGCTTGACCAAAAACCTTATTGAACTTAAATAACCGATGCGTATCTTTTCCTTGTTTAAATGGATTTGCAACCACCAATTCACCATTCTCACCAATGTACTCTATAGAAGTTTGTCTACTGTTTTGCCCGGGTAGGAATGGTCGAATCCGGCAATAGACTCTGATATTTCCTAAAAAAAGAAAGAGAAAGGACAGAAGTCATATCTTGAATGGTCGAATGAAAATGAAAACAAAGAAAACTGACTCCAAGGGTTCTACCTTTCAGTTCCTGCACTTCATTGTACAGTCTTCGGTTTTCTTCAAGGACGACATGGTAATTTTTCGCTGCATCAGCCACTCCTTTGAGCTTTAAACCTAGGAGAAAAGATTATAAATATTAAGCCATGTACATTAGAATAGAAAAATTGATCAACCAATCATTCACAATTGGTGACATAAATGAGTCTTACCATAGTAATTTAGATCCTCAAAGTATTTCTTCTGCGTCCTTAAGACTTCATGCTTTATAGACACGGAAGTAGCATTCAGATCCTGAATAATTCACAAAAACTATGTCATTGAAGAACCAGAGGTATTTAATGTTTAGAATACTATATTTTAAAGACAAACCTGCAAAGCCCCATACTGGTTGTTTATGAAGCTCTGGTAGGTGCACTCTTTCTTCTTCCATTTTTGAGATTTAGATTGGCACAACTTCTCGAGTTCTTTGACCTTCCTAGTCGAATCGGCAACTTGTAACTCTGCATCCTTTAGTTTCTTCTCCATCTCAACTTTATTATTTTGTGCTTTTGCGTCTAACTCCAAGCAATGGTTTTCATTCGTCTCTTTCACCACCTTAAGTTCTTGCTTCAGCTTACGAATCTCAGCATCATTATGCTCTTTTTCCTTTTTTAGACGCACCACATCTTTTTCTTCTGACCTTTCTCTTTCTTCTATTCTGGTTTTCTCAAGCTAAATAGCACAACACAGAACCATTATTCAAATAACTCCTGCTACAGAAATTTAATTCACGAGCCAAATGAAATATGTTGTATGAAGTCACGCTATAAAGTATGGGGGGCACATACACAATGATTTTATGATATGATCTCTCAGACTGAAATTTATCAATATCTAGAATTAGTTTAAATGTACTTTAGTTTCCAGAAGTACTATGCTAAAAATTATGGGCCTAATGTGAATCAACTTTTCAAGACGCAATAGCTAAATGAAAAACATACCTTTATATGCTCCATACAGTTTGTAACAATCTACAACAAAGGGATAAAAAAAACAGAAACACCAATTAATAAGCGAAATAGAAATAAAGTGAAGAGAACAACTGAAACTAGAGACAATAGTACCTCGTTTTCCTGAGTTGTCCCAGCTGCCAAGGTTTCTAAGACCTTTATTCTTGACCTGTATTTTTCCTCACGTACCCTAAAGAGTATATTTTGCTGCACTCGTTTCATACGCATGTTTCATTACATGGTGAGAAGGATTATATGTACATCACGGGGAAATCAAAGAAGAAAAGCATTAGGTAAGCTTACATTCTTTAGATTATCAGCTTGATTTGAGATTCTCTGTTCTATCACTTGCACAAGTGCAATCAAGAGTGATGCCATAGCCTGAACAACACAGCGGAGAAAAGGAAGAAGCATGTGGAGCATAAGAAAATCAAATGTTTCATGAACTAAGGATTAAAATTTAAAGCAAATCAGCAAACAAGAATCAAGAGAAGGGTGCCTTTAGTAGCTAAATCTTTGTCTTACATGAGACACATGTCCATTCATCTTCTTTACACTCTCATCTAGAAGCTGTTCCAGCATGTCAAACAGTGACCGGGTAGGAGCATTCTAACAAGACAAAGGAAATACCATTTGAATCAGATACAGAGGTAAAAGCTGAACAGTTGGGCAGTCTACTAAAAATATGTTAGAATTACCCGAAAACTGTTCGATTTCAGTACTTCCGAAATTTTAACATCAGAAATATCAGTCTCAGATTCTTCCTTCGACTGGAATCCATCAATAAAGTTGCGGCCATCCCCTCTTGAATCTGAGTGATCTTCTGGAAAGCTCCATCTCCTCTTCGCACATAGTGAGTTTTTATCAACACCACCATCGGAAAAACTTGCTTTAAGCGCCTTAAGGCATTGTAAAACTGGCACCATATCCCCCTGCGTTTTACTTTTTATTAGGAGTCATAAATCAATAAAGAAACACGAGAGAGGGCAGAGTGAAGAAAAGATATGGGACAAAAGAAATATGCAATCCTATCATGAATAGTAAATCAGACAATGGCAATTGTTAGAACAGTGTTGCAGCCAGAAAATGTCAAAAACGGGGCTTGTTTTAGTATAAACTACCTACACTGAATTGGTTCCATTTATAAAAGCCAAGGTGGTATACCACAATCACTTTACCTATGTGATGAAATCATTTTATATAAAGCAAACAGAGTTTCCATATTTCAGAAATCAACTTTTTCCACAGAAACGAAAAATTATATCCATAGAAACATAACAAACCTGTTCAATGTCTGAAACCTCGAACCTGGGCAGGGCCATTTCATCCATAGCAGTCAGAAACCGCTCAATTTTTACATAAGCAGGCTCAAAGCTGCCTCCCTATGAATAGCCAAAGACTGTGAGTCAAGCAGCAAATGAGAAAGATACAAGCAGAATCTTAGCACAAAAAAAAAGTAAACGAGAAGATACATAAGCCAAATTGTCACCAAAATCAAAATTCATAAGTACCATTCTCATTGAACCAGGACTAAGCTGATTCAGAAGGCTACACAAAACAGTTCCATCCCTCAAGCATACCCTCAGTTCGTCCTCTGATGCTTCCAACGGTAAATTCAAATAAGGAAGTGTCTGATTTAACCATTCCACCAAACTCTGATTACCTGAGAACACAATTAAGAAAAAACAGATGAAGGGTGAGAACAGAAACCACCATTCCATATACGTTTCCACCTACACCTAAGATGAAACTTAAAGATCCATTCTGCCTATCAAGCAAGAGAAACATAATCATTCAACACTAATCAATCTATTAATCCTGTCAGACTCAAGTTCAAATGCTTCCAAAACTCTGCTACAATCCTCGGAGGAAATGAGAAAGTAAACAACAAGCAAACGAGTAGATGACATTACCTTTCTTACTATCATCCACGCTTTCTGATGCATCAAAACTAGTTCCCTCTGACGGAGCATAGACACTACTCATACTGGCGTCTTGTTCCAGATTACTGTTCATGTAAAGTCTTAAACTTGTGAGAACTAGTAAGCCAGGAAGGAAAGAAGCGAAACCAAAACCTCATATCATAAAATGCAACAATAGCTAGTACCCATGACCACAAGTTACAACCTTTCAATGATGGAAGTTTCTTCTCCGCTTAACACAATGCCTACCAAATCAATTACGTAGATCCAAATCAGAAACACATCTTCGCCTTTGTAACAGAGACTAAAGCCATTAAACGATACGAACCTGAGACGCCATGAGAACCTAACAGATGATGCGAGTCGAGCCGCCGCCAAATCAAATTTCTACCAACAAAGATACTCAGATTCACCGCGAGCAGCGGAGAGTGGAAGTTGGAAGTGAAATTCGAAATTTATTTTAAAGTCTTTTTTATTTGGGGATTCCGAGAAAACAAAATGCTAATTTACGGTTCGAATTTCGAAAAGTAGAAAAATGTCTTTTTTCGTGGAAATTAAAAATTTAATATTAATTTTGATTTATGCTAGATATGGTGGGCCCTACCCACGTTAAGGAAATACGGTTCTCCGACTTCCCGCTCTTTCCCGTCCAAAACTTTATATCAGTGTCTTCTTCAACTATCAAGTTCGGCCCAGTTTAAGGCCCAAATTAACTGGACTCTGTCTCTGTTCAACTATAGCCTACCAAAAGTTCCATATCTAATTTTTTTTTTTTTGGAAAATCGCATAAAAAACTTTGAAAGTGGCATACACTGACACTTTAAACCTTGAACTTTTTCGACTATCAATTTAAACTTTCAAAGTGACATTTGTATCACAAAAAACCTTCAACTTGGCTTACTTATTCATCAAGTAAAAAGTTGACATGTTCAACAGGTAAAAGTGATGATGTGTAGGTTTTTTTCCGAAAAATAATAATTATTTAATTAATAAAATAAAGAAAAATTCAGAAAATTAAATATAAAATCAGAAAAATAACATTCAGAAAATTAAATAAACATTTAGAAAATTAAATAAAATTCAGAAAATAAAAAAATAGAAAATAAAACAAAAATTCAAAATAAATTAGATTAAAGTAAAATACAGAAAATTAAATTAAAATTGAGAAATTAAAATAAAATTAAAGAAAAAGCACAAAATTCAAAAAAAAAATCAAATAGTTTTTTTAGTACAAGATTTTTTTTAAATAGATTTATCATTGTTGACAATAAAAATTTCAAAGATATCACTGATGATGATGGATAACCATTAACAATGACGTTTTTGACATATCTTTAATGATAGTTTCCGACATTATCGTTAAAAATGATGGTAGATATGTCAATAACGATGTTTTCGATAACCATCATTTAAAATAGTAGATATGTCAAGGTTTTTTAAATGATAGATAATGTCAAAGTTTTTAATGATGATGTCGGAAACTATCGTTAGAGATATGTTAAAAACGTCACTGTTAATGGTTATGTGAGAAACCACCTTCATCATCAATGATATGTTTGAAATTGTTATTGTCACAATGATATGTTTGTTTTATTTAAAATAATCTTGTAATTTAAAGTAGAATATTATTTTTATTTATTTTTAATTTTGTTTATTTTTTCTTTAACTTTTGTTTAATTTTCTAATTTTTGTTTCATTTTCTGTATTTTAATTTAATATTTTTTATTTTTTGAAAATTTTTGAAATTTTTAATTTTTATTTTTGTGGTTTTTTATTTTTAAATTTTATTTGACTTTTTTCATTTTAATTTCAAGTTTTTTGGTTGTTTTTTATTTATTTATTTATTTTATTAATTAAATAATTATTATTTTTCGAAAAAAACCTACACATCATCACTTTTACATGTTGAATAAGTCAACTTTTTACTTGATGAACAAATAAGCCAAACTGAAGGTTTTTTATGATACAAATGTCACTTTAAAGGTTTAAAATGTAAGTGTGTGCCACTTTCAAGGTTTTTTATGCGATTTTCCTTTTTTTTTTGTCATGATCTTTATATTTGTTTATAGAATAAATTTTGTTATGTATTAGTTTTTATACATGAATCTCAGTGTCATTTATGAAGAGAACTGTAATTATTCACCAAAATGGCTCAACCAGCTCTATAGTTTATCCAGAATAAAAATAATATTCATACAGCTTTCGTTTCGTTGGTGGACCCTAGATGTTAAACGTTTACACACCGATTAATTGAATATAAAAAAAATACCTCAGTTTAATAGTATGTTATTGTATTACTTTATGATCAAATTTACAGAGTGCTCACTAACATTAAAAATACATAAAATTTTCTAATTTAGGAAAATAGAATAATGTTTTGAAATTAATCTAAACAAAATGGAAAATTCAACAAAATGACAACAAAAATGTCAACTCAAAGTTAAATGATCAAAATTAAAGAAAGATAAGTTATTGTGTCAAGATTATTGACTAATGTGATCAGATATTAACGTATGAAGTTTAACAATCAACCATTGATAACCGTTAGCTAGGTCTATGATTATTAATCAAAGCTATTCTACTCATGTGACAATAATTTTTATGCTAATCAAGTTTTTAACATCATTTGCATTGGTGGATTACCATCAAATATGCACAAATTTCAAGTCATAATAGCCACTTTTTGTAGCATCAACTCATGTTGGGTAAGCAAGTTAATCTTCCAAATATTTCATCCGATAGTTTCCTGACATGAAAATGTTAAACTCTAGATTTATAATTTTCTAACATAATCTAGCATTAAACACATCAATCAAGTAAGGATTTCATAGATTAAGTACATAACATCATAAATTAAGCATTAATTTTCTAATCTACCAAACCCACAATTTAGAAGAAGATAAACAAGATTTACAAAATCTTGTAGACTTCTAGACATTATTTGTGAATTGATTTTCATATGTGTCATCACTAAATTCAATTTCAACAAAACATGATGATATGATTCTTAAAAAAGATGACATATCATTAAATTTTTCCTTATAAAATTTATACTTTGGCAATATTTTTTTAATATGTTAATAACTATTAACTCATATATCACCATTAATGTAATTTTTTGAACAAATATTTATTTTTGGAAAACTATTTAAATATATTAATTATTAATAATTCTTATTTTGGGAAAAAAATAAAAAGTAAAAATAGAATATAAGTAAACTAAGCAAAAAGTGTTATCAGAGACTTCATGAGGACTTTGAAGTAATGAACCTGATTCATATTCCTCGAAGTAGGAATTCTAGGGCGGACTTTCTAGCGAAAGAAGCAAGAACTAGAGGTTATAACTTCTCCCATGTAGATCAGACACGGACAGGCGAAGGTGCTCATCGGAGGATCGACTCGTCTGCTCAACACTTGATCTAGTTCGAATGGGTAGTCGACAAAAAAAAAAAAAAAAAGTAAACTAAGCAAAAAAATGAAAATGCATATAAAACTAATGATTCAAACCGATGAATTGAATATAAAAAAATTCCAAATGTAAACTATTTTTTAAAATAAAATAATTTATATTTAAATTATTATTTATGTGCATGGCACATGAATATTATATTACTAGATTTTATGTACATCTAAATATAGACATATTTAGAACTCTTAGACATTATTTTTCAAATGATTTGCATATCTCTGATTACCACATTCAATTTCAACAAAAAATAAAGACATAGTTCTTGAAAAATGATGACATGTAATTAACTTAATTATGATATATACAAGTTTCCTTATAAAAAAATATATATTGGCAATGTTTTTTTATATGTAATGATTATCAACTCATATATAACCATTAATGTACCTTTTGTATAAATATTTCTTTTGAGAAAACTATTTAAATATATTATTTATTAATAACTCTTATTTTGGAAAATTTAAAAATAAAAATGAATTACAATTAAATTAAGAAGAAATGAAAATGCATATAAAGTTCATATTTAAACCGATGAAGTTAAAATATAAAATTAATAATGTCCAAATGTAACTATTTAAAAAAATAATAGTATATTTAAATTATTATTTACGTGCATGGCATATGAATATATATTTTAGAATTTATATATATAAAAATATATTCATATTTAAAACTAGGTGATAAGAAACATATTTAAATAAATGATAAATAAATATAATATAAACTAAAAATAATGAAATTTAACATAAATCAAATTCAAATTTTCGATGGAAGAATGGAAGATCGTTTTTAATTCTTTTACCCCTGATTATGAAAATCCGCAATTCCAAATTGTTTAGCTTTTGTCATAAAAAGAGACAAGTTTGGCTTCACTTTTAGGATTTATTTTCGTTGTTCAGGTAACACAAGAAGGAACTGTTTGAAAGTTTGGACCAATTTTAATTTATCTCATTGTTAAGATCCTTCGTGTCGGTTCGCCTTGTAACTCACGAGGAAAGCTTTCAAGTGAGTGGACGCCTAACAGCCAAGCACCAAATTTGTAATCTCCTTCTTTCGAATTAACTTCGATCAAGAGAGAGACATAAACTAAGATAAGTTTTTTTATAGTACATTGTCAGTGACAAGTAATCCCAGACTCAATGAATATTGGGTTTGTGGATCAACCCGCCTCGACCTATCATATCATGTTGTGGGTCGAATCATTTTTTTGGTTCAAAAATTCAATCTGTATAACCCACAAACAAAATATTTTATATCTACCACGCTAAAATTCACGGATAATCCGTCAAACTCACGGTAATATTAAATTATATTAAAATAGTTATTTTAATTATGTAATAATATATTTGAAACGAAATACTAAATTATATATTCATAATTAAAATTATATAAAATATTTATAATATGTTATGTTTTTATAAAAAAGGATTTTTTAAAAAAATAAAAAAAATTGTGACTTGGTAGATATCTACTACTCAAATTTGACTGATATGCACATGCCCCACTTAAAATAAGTTTAATCTCTACCGGTACCAGCAACTTAAATATTTCAAATCGCTTGATCTTCATCCGTCCTGCAAAGGACCAAACGGGACAGAAGCCGCGGATTCTAAAAATTCTCAGTTTTGGACCCAATAAAATTATGGATAAATTTCTCAAATAGTCCATTTTAAAGTTTTTGTCACAAAAATAGATCTTGAGAGAAAAAATGACTAAAATAGATTTTTTTTATTTTGAAAATTTTAATATTTTTTTTTTAATTTTTAAACTTCAACTCCAAAACCGTCACTCCATAACTATAAACCCTAAGTTTAAATTAGTTAACCCAAATGTATAAATATATATTTACATCCTTTAATAAATTTTATTTTGGTCATTTTTCTTTTTAGATGTTATTTTTGGGACAAAAAATATTTTAAGTCTATTTTTGTTTTTATCTGGGTGGAGAGAAAGTCTCGACTGACGTGATTCATTGGGCCGATTCGCCAAACATGCATTGTAGAATGGTGAGTGGTGTTTCTTATATGAATTCATACTGACAATATGTGAAGACAACCATAACTATGAAAGAGGTAAATCATATATTAAAAAACATATATTTTGAAAATATTGATATAGAGACAAAAATAAATAGAATGATATATGTGAACATAAATCACTATCGTATTGTAGAACTATAACTAGTTTTAGATGTATATTTTAAGGAAATATATAGATGTGTCTGCACCCGCAACTCAAACTTTTCAAATAACTTGATCCACACCTGTCCTATAACGGATCAAACAAGACGGGATCTGCAGGTTTTAAGTAAAATTTCAAATTCTGGGTCTAATGAAATTATTGAGTGGAGAGAAAGTCTTCACTGATATGACCTATTGGGCCGATTCGCCATACACGTATTGTGAAATGGTGAGTGATGTTTCGTATATGAATCCATACTAATGATATGTGAAGACAACCATAACTATGAAAGAAGTAATTCATATGTTAAAGAATATATATTTTGAAAATATTGATATAGAGACAAAAATAAATAGAATGCTTGATATATGTGAACATAAATCATTATTGAAGTTGTCCTAGCATGAGGTTCTTAGGTTTTAGATATTTCTTAATTTTTAACTAAGAAAACTTAAGAACTGTTACTTAAATAAAAAACTTAAAATATGTTTTTAGTAGAAAATGTAAAAAAAAAAAATGAAATTATAAATTGAAAACCCCACCCTAAAAGATTTGGGATAAACATGGTCTAACTAGTTTTAGATGTACATTTTAAGAAAATACTAGCCTTTGACCCGCGCGCCCGCGCGGGTGTTATTTTTATGAATGTTAAATATTTTAAGCAATTTGTTTGATATAACTGTATATATGAATGAAAATTAATATTCAATATCCGTTATCCGATCTGGGATCCCATTCGCTTCAAAAAACGGATATTCGAGGATCCTTATAGTGATTTTACGGATTCGACTAATCCAAGTACGAATTCGGATAGTAAAATTTAAGTCTCAATATCTGGATCTGGATATTAAATATTTAAAATTTAATTATAGTTATCTATGTATATTATATATACTTTTATATAAAATAACTAAAATTTTAATTTTAAATTTGAATGCTTTTAAAGTGTTTTACAATAATAATTTTAAATAGACTAATAGATGGTTAATATTTAGGTTTTTATTTAAAAAACAGGTCCAAATATCTGCGTGTATTCGGATTTTAGTCCGAATATCCTAACCCCGAATATCCAGATCCGGATAACAATTTTACGAATCCGACAAATGCATATCCGAATCCATATATCCTAAAATACCTCGGAAATTTGATATGTCCTCTACATAACTGTGTATATGTATTATATGGTATTTAAAAATTTTAAATTTATAAATTACATAAATTATTCTTATTAAATATATCGTACAAATGAATAATACATTGTATTTGTTTGTATATATAACCATTTATAATAAATATTAGTATGTATTTTAGTTACTAAATTGTTATGGAAAATTACATGATTTTGTTATTTTAAATGAATAAGTTCAAATTATATCAAAAATTATTGACATTATTAGTTTTTTTATAGTTCAAATATAGTTGGTTAACTTATATGAATATGAATAAAAAATAAAACTAATTTAATTCTATATATATATAAACACATATACATTTTTCAATGATAAATGTTGTTAATGGGCTTAGCCCAAAATTATTTTTTTCTTGTTAATAATCAATGTTTAGATGTTTGGATGCAAAGATAATATCAGTGACATTTTTTGTAAATATTAGGTAAAATCAAGGATTATTTCTTATTTGTACTTCAGTTTTAATAGATTAGATTTGTGTGTAATTTGATTTGTATATTTGAATTCCGTGTCCTTAGCACATCAAAATAACTTTACGAGAAAAGTGTCCATTTTTGACCGTCATGTTTTACAAATCCTATCAAACTTATCTTCGAAAACAAAGGTGATGATTTTTTGTAGTTTTTAGAATAGTTTTTGGTTTTTGTTTTTTGGGAAAATTGTTTTTTTTGAGCCAAAAAAATCATAAGATTATCTCATTAGCATAAAAATGATTTTGTACTCTTTTTACCTTTAATACCCTTTCTATTTTTCGAAATAAATCAAAATAAATTGTTTTGCAAACCAGAAAAAAAATCTAAAAATATAAAATATTGAAGAAATACTTATACCAATGTATTGGTATTTTTTTAGGGTTGAAAAAATTGTTAAATAAAAAATTAAATTTACGTTCTACGGATAGCAGATGTTGTGTTCTACACAGTAGAATTCAAAATCCTCGTTTTTGTATGTGTCATATTTGTTTTAGAAAACGTAATCTGCTAAAATAAAGTAATCCAAATAAATTTTGAATCCTCAATCTACGTTTTACCTATCATTCTAAAGTATGCAGAATTAACAATCTGCAGTCTACCAACAATCTACTTAGTCGTAGAACTTAGTTTCAAACATTGTAATTGTCTTCTACCTATATTAGAATTCAGATTCTACGGATAAGTATGAACAGTTGCAAAAATTAAAGAAAGAGTAATTATGAAAATTTTTGCAAATATTATGTTTCCTTATCTTTAAATCCGATTTTTGAACAAAAAAATAAAATAAAAATTAGATAATTAGAGTTAATCGATTTAGGAATATATTTTTTATTTTCTTAATTAGTTAAATATTTAAATTATTTTAATATTTTTAAATATATAAGTAATTCTATTTTCTAAGGTTAGTATTGTGATTTTTAAAAATATTATACTAATGAGACAATTAGGAGAATAATTATATTAATGAGACAACTTCATAGTTTTTTTTTGGCTCATAAAAACTATTTTCTCTTTTTTTTCAAAAACTACTTTTTTGCCAATCAAGATTTGTAGAAAAATGATTTCCTATTTTTTAGGGAAACTGGTTTTTAAAATAATCACCTCTTTCCAAACAAAAACCAAAATCTACCTTTTTCAAGTTTTCTTGTCACGCTAATTTTTTTCTCCCCAATATTAGTAGTTAATAATAATTAACCTTGTAGTTTGTTAGTTTTGATACTATCTACTTGAAGTATGAAGTAAACAGGATATAGGTTTTTGGGTCAACAATAGTATATACGTAAGCATTAGTTTTATAAATGTACTAATCAAAATTAAGATTAATTATACTAAAATTATTACAATATGTGAATGATATTTTATTTAACAATAAATAAATATTCATAATTTTTTTTCTTTAATATAATGAACTATAAGATAACTCATATAAAAATAAGCTTATCAATAAAATAAATTTAATTATTACAAAATATGTATATATTTATGTTGAAAATTTTGGTATTATTTAGGGAAATAAATTATATTAGAAACATTTTAAAAATTGTCAATAAAATTTAAATGATGATTTAAAATTTAGTTTTATGTAAATTTTACATGTTTTGTTAATAATATATTGATATTATTTATTAAAAAATGTAAAATATTCTTTTTAGTAATATTGAATATTTATTTTTGTAATATTTGAATTGCATAAATTTTATTCTGTTGTACCATATTTTTAATATATGAATAAATTTTAGTATTTTTTTACAAAATCTACTATTAATTTTGTATTTTTGTGGAGATACAAAAATTAAATTTATTCATACACAATATATATGCAAAACATTCAAGATCAAATTTCTGGATTTTAATGGAATTCACGAAAGATTTATTTTATATTTGAAAATTTTATTTAAAATAATTTTTAAATAAGTTTATGTATTCTTTGATGGTTGAATTTTATTTATATTTTTAGAATAAACATTTTATTATTAATGATATTTTTATTTATTAATTCTTAAATCAAAAATCAAAAACTAAAATGAAAATTTAAAACAACCAATCATGTTTCTCAAAAAACTAAAATCTACTGCAAAATCAAAAACTAAAAATTAAAAACCAAAAGCTAAAAGCCAAAATCAAAAGTCAAAAACCAGAATCTAAAATCTAAAAACTAATGATCAAACAATCATCACCAAAATTACTCATAAAACTGTAAAGCTCACACTAGATTTATTTGATCTTACTCGGGTTGATGTCATACTAAAGTGATGCAGTGTATATACAGTTTTTCCTATCTTAGCCTCTAACCATTAAAATTAAATAAAAGTAAAATATGCAAAAGATAATCTTTTAATTATTATCGAAACTTTTTGTTTAATGATTTAGGATTTAGATCAAGTTCGGCCTAATCATAAAGTCAAGTCAAATGAGAACGAACGATTTTTGGATATGTTGAATATTTCTTTTTTTGTAACAGGCTTTAGGATATGTTCTTAAGGGATATAAACAAAAGTTCTATTCTAACTAAACCTGGACGAAAAAACGGAATCGAAGAACTAAATTGAAACCAAACTAAAATATCCGAAACCAAAACTAGATAGAAAGCCTCAAATATCTAAAAAGTTTTTATATTTCTATATCCAAAATAAACGAACCGAACCTGAAGCAAACTAAGAACCGAACCTGAAGCAAACTAAGAACCAAACAAGTATTTGAATATGTACAATATTAATTATACATATATATAATATAGTTAAGTATATTTTTATGATTTAAAAATCTATTAAAATTATCTGAAAATAGTTGAAGAAAACTAAAGTTATTATAAAGCATCCGAACTAACGAAAGTATCCAAATATTTTTATCTTAAATATCCAAAATAATCTAAAAATATCTAAGATTTTTATCCGTATTATCTTAATTATTCGATATTTTACCCAAAATATCTTAAATTTAACCTAAACTACCCAAATTAACTAAATTAGAAGCATAACCAAACGAGAACCAATTTTTTCGAGTATTTTTTGGTTTTTAGTTTTACTATCCGAACGAACCTAAAACTACTCGACCAATCAAACCAAAAATAAACCAAATAGTAATTGCTTCTTTAATTCTTTATCTGAATCAAACCGAATTGATACCCGAAATACCCATGCGTAATTTCAACTATCAAACAAAAGTTGGGCGTACCTTATTGACACTTCTCGAGATTCTAATGAATGGTTTAGATTTTTTATATAAATTGCCATGTGCACATTTCTATTTTTGCCATGTTCAGTTCATGCGTGGTGCCAGTATCATCATCCATAGAACGCGGAAAAGCGTGGTGGAGTAAAAAACCTTTAAGTAAGATTAAAACTTTAATGCGAAAAGAAAAGCTAGAGAATGCGGTTTCGAATCGATTACCACACCGTATTCATCAAAATCATCAGTTCAGAAACTATTAATTCACGTGGACAGTAGTTTTAATGGAAATCAATTTGTCAAACAATCAATGTTTCAGCATCTCCACTCATAATAACTTACTTTTAAGTTCCTTAACAAAAAATATTATCATAAATTAATATCAATACAGAGAAATTTTACTTTCAAAAAAAAATATTTATCATAAATTAATAATCCAAAGAAATTTTGCTTCTAAAGAAAACTGAGGTATATATAAAAAATTAACACTTTATTTGACAGATATATCAAAATTCATTTCATATCTTTTTATTTTTATTTTTATCATTTTTGAACTAAAATTCTTTTTAATATTTTCAAGAAATATATTTTTAATTATCGGTGTTTTTTCTGAAGTAAATCTAAAGATTATGATTTATTTGATAATTATTCGTCTTTCTAATTTATTATTTTCTTTGTTGAGAATAGTTTTTAAAAGATACATTTTGCATTTTATACATATTTTCATAAAATAATAATAATGATAAAATATAAAAGTTATTAAATTTTATTAGTTTGAAAATTTAGGACATAGGTATTTATATAAAATGATGTATTTATGATTAAAACTATATGTTAAAACTATGTGTCAAAATTCCAAAACATATCCTTTTAGATAGAGCAACAGAGGTGTATTTGACAAAACATTATAAAAATAGTTTGTTGATTGTCATGATTGTTTTTGAGTCATCTGAGTTAGACATGTATTGATGTTTTTATATACTATAAATATCTATATGTTTCATTCAAATGGTGAAATGTCTTTTGGGTACGTATAAGCAAAAAAGACAATAAGACAATGACGCAAAACAAGACTACGTGCATTATGCATTTTTACGTGAAAGGTACATTTAACGATGTTTTCTGGATTCTTTCAATTAATTTACATATCTATATCACTTCGAACACTAAATCGATTCTATTAATACTAATAATAAAAATACAGGTCATATCATATATTACAAGCAAAAGTTTGGTTGGTTTTATAATTTATGATTGAATCATAGAGTGGCTGGTGCTGGCAATATTATTCAATGATAAACTAAATAAAGTGGACCACAAAAAAATGGACTGTTCGGTCACTGTTTTTAATCAACATCAGACTCTGTTCCACGCAATTAATGTGAGCTTTCATTTTTTTATATTTTTTTGTCTTCATAGTTTATTTGTATCCAGTATTTGAATAATTTATTTATGGCACATATAAATGCGCATTTGTTAGAGCATCTCCAATGTATTACTCCATTTTTTACTCTAAAATGGTGTAACACCAAAATGAAGTTGAGTTTTACTCCAATGTATTACTCTATTTTTAACTCCAATTCTTAAATATTTTTATTTTAATTTATTTATAATTGTTAATAATACCTCACACTTATAAAAATTTACCAATAATCCCAAACTATCTTTTGCTTACAAAAATTCCTTAAAATATATTTATATAAATTAAAAATTTATTATTAAAAGGTACAAAAACTCATAAAAAAACAATACATATTTTGTTTCAAGAATTATCATTGGAATATTAACATTGGGCAATACTTCACCAATCTTAATGGATCCGGAAGAGATTTGCTGAATTATTAAATATATTATTTTATGTTATTTTATATTGCTTATGTTCATGTTTTAAAATTACTTTATACATTTTTATGTAAAATTATTAAATAATCCTTTGTGAAATATCCTATTACTTGTTATGTTATTGTATTATTTTTAAATATTATTTAAGTAAAAAATAAAAAAAAATTAAAGAATTAGAGGACTAATTCATAAATAAAAAAACTTCAACTCCAAAATGGAGTAATGAGTAAGATTACTCCATAAATGACGTAACTCTAGCCATTACTCCATTTTGGAGTTGGAAATGGAGTGGGGTTGGAATAGATTTTACTCCAAAATGGTGTTTGGAGGAGAAAATGGAGTAGGGTTGGAGATGCCCTTATACTGCTTCCGCGTTTTATTAAGAATATGTTTTGATATTTTGACATAGATTTAAAAAATAATTAAAATTTATTTATATTCTTGTTTATTACATATATTAAATTAATATTATTTGCGATAAATAAAATTATTTATAAAATCAGTTTATTTTATAATTAATTAAATTTAATATATATATATATATATATATATTAAAATTTTAAAATGATATTTTAATAATAATCATGAAAATGTCAATACGATAATTATGTGAAATAAAAAGTATCACGAAAGAATTGTTGTCTGCACAGGTTATAGTTTTTTCTTTTTTTGAGAAATGCACTGGTAATAGTTAATGCACAACATATTGATATTAGTCTTAGAACCTTGAACATACTATTGGTTATCTACATTTTTCTATGTTAATTCAAATACATTGTAGTTATAAATCAATGATACAGTATTTGGCCATACAATAAATAAATAAAATAAACAAAGTCTTACTCCTTTTTCAACGTTCGGACACGACAAGTAGTCCTAGTTAGACGTGGCCATTTTGGGAGATGCGACGATTTCAGAAAGAACAAACTATAATTATTAATCCTTGGCTTTTTCTATAGTACTCGCTCTTATAAAATTGATACATGTTTTAAATTTTCATAT
The DNA here is from genome assembly GCA_905132885.1 of Moricandia moricandioides. Lineage (NCBI taxonomy): Eukaryota > Viridiplantae > Streptophyta > Magnoliopsida > Brassicales > Brassicaceae > Moricandia > Moricandia moricandioides. The sequence continues at coordinate 1,851,414 of CAJHQQ010000001.1, forward strand.
ATATATTAATAAAATATATTAAATTTTAGTTATAACTATATTATTTTTTTAGTTTTATTATTTTTAGTAGTTTTTAAGCAATAAAAATGCAATAAAACAATTAATTTTGTTAAATATAATAATTTACAATTATTACCTGATAAAAATATATTAAAAATGTAAAAATTATATTTTTAGATACAATTTTTTTTCTAAAACATATTTTTTTTTAACTAAGAGAATATTAGATCTTATTTAATTGTCAATCACTTAACTTTATTTGATTCTCTTCACATGTCTAACTAATCGTCGTCATTAATTTATTTTGATCTAAACTTTTGGGTATTTTTAACCTCTTTTTATTTTCTACTCTAAAATAGAGTTTAGTGTAAAAAATGTTTCAATAAACATAATTTTCTATTCTATAATAAAATAAAAGTAGATTTATTCTATATATGAAATAATTTTTCTATCACTCTATTTTCACTCAAAAATAGAGTATAATTGAAATAACCAATTCTATTATAGAATTATTATATTTTAAAAGAAAAAAAGAAAATAACATTGGAGATGATATTAGTTGTTTGACTTGCGTGGAACAAATACGCAAATAGAGTAACTACGAATCTACGATTACCTCAAATTTTACTTTTGATGACTTGTACTGTCTTATACATATAACTACAACAGAAGAACGTAATGCTTATACAACAAAATTGAAGGTGAACAATTAATTACCAGTTACTTTCTCTATTTTTCAATAAAGGTCATTTTACATTTTTAATGCAATTTTTCATACATAATCTCTTTCTTACTATTTTTAATAATCAATAGATGTTTCTTAAAATCATTTTTATTTAAATAATTATACATTAAATGAGGATATACTGGTATTTTTTTTAAATTTGTGTGAAATATATGTAAGTGGCACTTATAATGAAATAGAAGAAGAATAAATTTATAAACAAGAGAAATCTTTTTTTACTAGTATGATGAACATTTGCAACTTTGACTCTTTGAAGTAGGAATCTCCTTCTTTTTCTTCACCGGCTTTATTCATAAAACGGTTATATAAAGAATTTTTTACTTCCTAAGGCACTTTTTGTCTTTATATTTACCTTTTAAGCCACATTTCACATGTGACAACTTTTGGAGCTAATGAAAGTCATATATGCCCTTCTTTTAGAAAAAAAGAATAACCAAACCGAGTTTCTTTTGTTGGGGATTCTTTTGTTCCTCTAACTCTTATTCTACTTCAAACCCTATTTTCTATTAATCTCTCTTAACTGGCGACTAATTTTTTTCCAAAATCAGGAGATTACAAAATCAATAGATTCCAAATCAATATGATCCTCTCTCCTTCTAATCCTTCGACGCTATCAATCTATTCTTCTACTTCAAGCCATGCGACGTTAGCTTCTTCAAACTACAATCTTCCTTTTCCCCTTCATTTACGGCTGCAGTTGAAGTGTTGCAGGCTTCGTGAGTTTTTTAATTTCGTTTTGTAATCAGGTTTATACTTTTCAATTTTCGACTTCGTTTGGGTTTGTACGAGTAAAGGTTCGATTTTTAGAACAACAAGTTGAAAAGTTCTTATATTTTTTTCATTGTTATCCCTTTTTTCGTAGTTATAATAGGAATCAGGGTGGTTTTTGGAGAACCCATGACTGTATGTTCTTGTTTTGTTTGAAATTATGTTGACGGGAGAGATGACGAGTAGGTCTGAGCTCTGGTGTGGAGAGGACGACGAGACATCGAGCAGATCCGAGCTTCGGTGTGGAGAGGATGACGGGACGACGAGCAGATCCGAGCTCCAGTGTGGAGAGGACGACGGGACAATGAGCAGATCCGAGCTCTAGTGTGGAGAGGAGACGCGGTGGCGAGCATGTCTGAGCTCCATTGTGAGGACGACGACAAATTCTCATGGTGTGAAAGAGGACGTCGGTGAACTCTTGTTGTTGTGTTGATTAGATCTATGGAACTCTATAAAGTATATGGTCGCAATTGAAACTTTATATGTGGAGGAGAAATTGGATGTGCTTTGTCACTTGGTTTAGTGAATGAGGAAATATATCGGTCTCGAGACTAGAAATTTTATCAAGATCCCAATTTTCCTTAAACCCAGAAATTTCATCAAGATCCCAACTTTACTATGATCCTCCCAAGTAATAGGCATTCTCTGGTTAAACCCAACATAAATCACTCTAAACTCTGACTTAGCAATAATCACATACGTAACAATGCCAATGAAGTCATCAGTTGAGAGTGTATTGCTATTCCACATCCAACATCCATCCATCCACAGATCACCCTTAAACATCTATCCATCCACAGATCACCGCTTCATACACCATCAGTTCATATACACACCATCCCCACATCATCCGTCCACACTCGTTCACGTATCACCCGTTCACACCCGTTCACGTATCACCCGTCTACACATCACCCATCCACGCATCACCCATTACCCCTTCCACGTATTCTCGTCCACGCATAATCTATCCACACATGAACCATCTACGCTTTTATCCGCTAAGGGTAAAATTATCCACAATTTATCTCTGACCCACAATAAAGTGCCTATCATGTAGAAAGTGGCTTTAAGTGTAAAGAAATGTTGAAAAGTGGTTTTTGATGTAATCAACTCTTACATAAAACACATAACGTGTCAGTGAATATAAAAATATACACCATGTTTGTTTGAGAAGCCGAGAAACCAAAATAATGTGCAATTGAAGTTCGACAAAAAAAAAAGAACATTAGGTAGATAGTAATGTTTGCTTAATGGTAGTGTGCCGACTTTAGTTGCACAAGATGCAGTTCCGTTAGGGTATATATGTTACGACTGAGAGGATAATGTCGATGATGTCACATAACAATGATAATTCATATGATGATACACACATATATCTAAAGTGACATTATATAGTTTTTTTTTACCAGAAAGACGATCAATATATAATTGACTTTGTTGATTATGGGGTAGAGTTATTAGGGTAGAGATTTGATTAAGTGGAATAGAGGTTGTAGTATAAACGGAAGCAGTAGCATCATGACCTCGTCCTCCTAAGTTAGAAAGACGACCACCATGACCTCTGTTTTTGGATCCATATTTCCCTCTTGAAGATGAGCATTGTTGTTGTTGCTCAAGGAACCAATCGAGGTAGCCATGTAAGAAAACATTCTGAAGTATCGTGACCGGTTCATTTGCAGTGTGTGCAAGAACGACCGCGACCACAAGAAAGTAGTACAGACGCTACGGTAGAGCTACTATGTTTTTGCAGAGAACCTAGTGCGTCTTGCTTAGTCTCAATTGAGCGACATTATTAATATGTTGTTCATCTCGAATAATACATGGGTAAACGACGTTGAGATCAGGTGGAGGATCTTCATCAATGATTTGAGAACACATGTTGGTGAACCGTATCTCATCGAGAATAAATTTGTGAATCTTCGAGTCTTCATGTTATTTTCGAGTTTACTTGATGCGGGGCATGTACATATAGCTATTTTGAAAGTTTGTTGTTTCTCCCATAACTTAGAAAGATTTTCACAGTAGTTAAGAACATATTGTCCATTATGTTTGCAATTGGTAATTTCAATTTTTTAAAAATGTTTTTATACTTTATTTTGACGTAGAAATGTCTCTGAGAGAATCTCATAATTTAAAATCATCTCGAAAATAAGAGATTGTAGATCAAACCAGAGAAGCAATAGACGTTGGGATCCAACTTACAATCATAGAATTAGTAGATGTCCAACAAGCAAGATCTGGATTTGATGTTGGCTTTTGAATTATGCCAACGATGAAATCCAATCTTCTGTTTAGCTTAGAGAGAATTTCAAAACTTAGTAGTCCATTCAAAATAGTTATCTCTTCAGAGCAAAACTGATGTGATTAATGCACCAGGGTTATCTAAGGGAAGTAGAATGGAAGATCCCAGGTGGAGCTTTCCATGACACCGAAGTTAACAGTCGATGTTGTTGCCATGTTTCTTGAGAAAATGTAGGCGAGTAGTAGCGCATGGGAAGATGTAGTAAAAGGTTTAATCAAAGCCAAAAAAAACTTAGGTTAAAAGACTAGCATGAAATAGAAAATAAAGTGTGTATTGTATTGATGTACAAAGTAGTGTTTATATACAAGATATAGAGTCCTAATCATTAGATAATTTTATAAGCGGAAAATAACAACATGGAAGTTATTTTCATCTCTAATCTTCATCTTCATCTTTATATACTTCTTAAGATTCGAAAACGATGCAGAAAATATTCTAAGAACATAAATAAATTAAGAAGTGCAAGCTTGTGTGTCTCTTTAGCTAGGAGGGTACACGAGACATAACCTCAACTTCCGTGTCCGTCTTCGTGTTTCGCCATTAGAATCAATTAATGTAGAAAAAAAAACTTCCTGAATTTATAGTTTCGTGTGAATATATTGCACGAACAACTAACTATTGATTGTCGTGTGGTTGGCAAAAAAAGGTTTAGGTTGGATTTTATACGAGTGCTATTTTATGAAACTTTATTTTTATTGTTTTTAACACAAAATCAATTGATACTGAATAAATTAATGGGTCTCATTTTTTTTTGTGCAACTGGGGGGTCTCTTGTATATATTTTACTTGAGGTCTTATTCATATCTTTTATAGAAGATTTCTAACATGTTTTCTCAAAATAATGGTTCTTCATCTATCGTCTTTTAAACTGAATTACATCTTATCTTAATCATTCACAAATCAAACCATAATCGAGCTACTAAGATATAAAGCTCAAATCTAGCTGTTACTATGTGGAAAAAAAAACTGCATATCCATGGTTATTGTTTTGATTTTATTTTAATTTTTATGCATATTTAATGGTTTTAAAATATGCATAAATCAATTGATAGTGGGTAAACATGTTCATATTTTATGTAGAATAATACAGGTAATGTAACTTTTTACTTTAACTTAAGATCTACCACTATATACTTTTTTTAAATATGCATAAATCAATTGATAGTGGAAAACATGCTCATATTTTATGTATATTAATATATATAATGTATATTTTTTACTTTACTTGAGGATATATCAAGTTACAATGAATAGTACAGAGAGAAAGAATCCTTTCACAATAAACTTCCCAAAAAAGAGTGGTGCTTAGAGCAGGATTAACCGGGGTCTCTTAAGCTGGGATTCTTAACTTTTCTAAGAGACGTATCTTAGCTTTTAACTAAGAAAACCTAAGAATCGTCTTTTAAATAAAAATCATAAGAGCATTCTCTTAGCGGGAAAAATGTAAAAAAAAAAAAAAAAAACAAACAAATTTTACGTTAAGAACCTCACCTTAAAAGACCCGGGTTAATCATTGCCTTACGGCTTGGAAGTTGGAACACAATAATATTCAACCAGAGGGTAGGTATACACTACTTTTGTTTCATTTTTACCACTCATTTTTAAAAATATCGTCGTAAAAGTTCTGAATCCTGTGGTAGTATTGCAGTGTATATTCACCTAACCTAAAGTATCCATAAAGAGATTCGGACACCATCCTTTTCTGTCAACTCAAAGCTCAATTCAGCCACAAGAATAGTAACTTCAAAAAACAAAATACTTTTAATATTTTTTCCCCCATATATAGAAGGTTCAAAACAAATATCATGGGTAGGTTTTGTTGTCTCCTTCATTCCTCAAACGGAACCAGTGTCGTGTAAAAATCACTAACTCCATAAGTCATAACCTGAAAATCCATTCTGCTTTATTTTTCTTTGTCTTCTAATTCTTTTGTGTGAATGCTTTACATGAGATGTTACAGAGATGAATAAACAATGACTACCGGAGAATACAGAACGGTGCCGGAAGATCTAAAGAAACACCTCGCAGTTTCAGTTCGAAACATTCAATGGAGTTACGGAATATTTTGGTCTGTATCTGCTTCTCAACCAGGGTACATCTCTTAAATCTCTATCCTTTTTTGTCTCAAGTAAAAGTTTTATTTTATTTTGTTTTTATCTGTAAAAAAAAAGTAGAGTGTTGGAATGGGGAGATGGATACTACAATGGAGACATTAAGACAAGGAAGACGGTTCAAGCAGTGGAAGTTAAAGCTGACCAGTTGGGTCTTGAGAGAAGCGAGCAGCTTAGAGAGCTTTATGAATCTCTCTCCTTGGCCGAATCCTCAGCCTCCGGTGGCTCTCAGGTCACTAGACGAGCTTCTTCTGCCGCTCTATCTCCGGAAGATCTCACCGACGCCGAGTGGTATTACTTAGTATGCATGTCTTTCGTCTTCAACATTGGTGAAGGGTATTTCCGTCTTTTCCTTTTAAATCCATCGCTATACTAACACTCTTTTTAGAAGAGAAAAACTTATACTTTTTGGAAAAAATGTATCTAAGTAATATAAAATGTAAACTATTGCAAGATACCATATATTAATTGGATGTAATAAAACTAACTTAAACTTTAGATTCGTGTTAAAAAATATCAAAAATTTAATACTAAAAATAAAGTGTATTTGATTTTGTCTAGTAAAAATTTAAAAGGACAAAGACATCATTTAATATTGTGTAAATATTTAAAAGGACAAGACAACATTTAATATTGTGTCTCTTTCAATTCTCATCTTCAATGGGAGCCTACTCCTCCCACATGGACGAGTTTGATTGTTTTTCTTTTCTTTTTTTTTGCTAAAATTTGGGACGAGTTTCACTGTTGCAAACGCAATCCTTAGAATACATGTTTTTGTGTTTTAAAAAGTTAAAATAAACGTAATACTGTTCATAAACTATAATGGAAACGCGAAAACAAAACGCCAATTTCGTTTGTTTCATAAAGTTTTTTTTTCGTTTGTTTCATAAAGGTTATTTCCGTCTTTTTACTAATGTAGAATTACCGGAGAAGCATTGGCGAACGGAGAACCAATATGGCTTTGTAACGCTCATACCGCCGATAGCAAAGTCTTCACTCGCTCTCTTCTCGCTAAAGTAAGTTTTTGAGTGATTTTTTTTTGCGACTGGAAACGCTAACGCTATACTGAAAACGTTCTCTTCCATGTGGCGTTTTTGCTCTTTTAAGAGTGCTTCGCTTCTAACAGTAGTTTGCTTCCCATTTCTCGGAGGAGTCCTTGAGATTGGCACGACCGAACATGTAAGCAAATAGTTTAATTACATTTTAATTGTGACTTATAAAGGTTAAAAAGTGATTTCTGATAAAGAAATACTTTAGTATAGAGCTAAAAAAAATTTTTGTCACCAAATAATTTTAAATAGAAAAATGATTGAAATAAACTTTAATAAATGGTGTAAATATATATTTATACATTTTAGTTTAACTAATTTAATTTTATGATTTAGAATCATGAGATAGAGTTTTGAAGGTGAGATTTAAAATTAAAATAATATATATATTAATATTTTAAAATAAAAAGTCTATTCCGATTTTTTTTTTCTTGAAAAATATTTTTGTAACAAAAAATTTAAAAAGGTATTCGAGATATTTGCCATTTATTATATTGGTTAAATTATTTTAGGTTGCAGAGGACTTGAACGTAATACAATGCGTGAAGACGTTGTTCCTTGAAGCTCCTCCTTATGAAGTTATATCAAAGAGATCTGATTATCAAGAAATATTTGATCCTTTAAACAACAATAAATACATTCCTGTGTTTGGAACCGAAGCTTTTCCGACAACTTCTACAAGTGGGTTTGAACAAGAACTAGAGGATCATGATTCGTTCATCAACGCTGGTGGTGCGTTTGTGGCTGAAGAACTCAGCAACTGCGTTCGCCAACCGCTTAACTCTACCGATTGCGTTTCTCAGACGTTTATTGGAACTACTGGGAGAGTTTCTTGTAATCCAAGAAAGAGTAAGACTCAACGGTTAGGTCAGATCCAAGAACAGATCAGTAACCATTTGAATATGGATGATGATGTTCATTATCAAGGCGTGATCTCGACGATATTCAAAACAACGCATCAGCTTATTCTTGGACCGCAGTTTCAGAACTTTGATAAGCGGTCAAGTTTCACGCGGTGGAGGCGGTCATCATCAGAAAAAACGTTTGGATCTGACAAGTCGCAGAATATGTTAAAGAAGATTGTTTTTGAGATTCCTGGGATGCACCAGAAGGAGTTGTTGGTACAAGACACACCCGTAGATGGCGGTCTTAAGGTTGGAGATGAAACCGGGAACCATGCCTTGACCGAGAAGAAACGTCGAGAGAAGTTGAATGATCGGTTCATAAAGTTGAGATCAATCATTCCTTCTATTAGTAAGGTAACCCTAATCCAACACTTTTGCTTCACTAGTGTTTTGCATTTAACTACGAACTAGATTTTAACCCGTGCGACCGCGCGGATATTTATAATTAAGTTTTAATGACAAATTGATAAAATATTTATTACTATTTGATATTTTGTATTATGTAACTTAATATGTCTAATATTATTAATATATAATTTTATTCAGATTTTTTATGAAACAACATATATTAATATATAATTTATTTGTATTTTAATATATTCCTAAAAAATAAAATAAACATAATCATATAAGAATAAAAATAGAATAATTTATTTAGTTAACCCATTTCGTTAATTTATTGATGTTTTCTAACGAAAATGGATTAAATTTTGTGTATAATTCTCATTGATCAAAATTTATTTTAAAGATTTTGTAATTAAATAAGCTTCATTACTTTTATTTAATTTACAAACATAAATCATCAAACTCTAAACTAAAAAATCATATAAGCATATAATATAAATTTTTATCTTGTATAATTTATTTTTATTAAACTTAAATTTATATTCCTAACTTTATAAATTAAATTACTATATAATAAAAATATTTGTTCTTTATTTAAATTTAATTAATACTAATATTTAATAATAATTACGAATTTAATAAATTACTTAAAATTGATAATCAAAAGATTTTATAAGATTTTGTTAAAGTAAAGTAAGAAATATTCAAAAATAAACATTGTTATAGTAGAATTTTCTTATGTGTGATAGTATATTTTATTCCAATGATCTAATATATAAATGTTATTTTTAATATAATAAAAATTACTAATGAAATGGTACAATGACTTTTTATCAGTAGATAAAAATAGGACTCTATTTTAATAGATTAGAAGATCCGGTACTAAGATATTGGTGGTCTATTCGAAATTAAAAAAAAAAACATATATTTAAAAAAAAAATCTAAAACAAAAATTAAGTTTAAATATTTAATGGTAAATCTCTCAAATATATATTTTTAAAATTTTGTCACAAAAACAGATCTCAAAGAAAAAATGACTAAAATAAATAATTTTTATTTTGTAATTTTTAATATTTTTATTTTCTTTAATTTTAAACATTACCTCCAAAACTCTACTCCATAACTCTAAACACTAAGTCTATATTAGTTAACCCAAAGAATATAAATGTATATTTACACCATTTAATAAAATCTATTTTGTTCATTTTTTTTCTTAAAATCTATTTTATTGACAAAAACTTTTTAGGTCTATCTTAAAGTATTCCTCTATTTATTTTCTTTATAGAAAAATCAAAACTGTAAGTTTGTATGACACAAAATATATTTTCCTATTTTGTTTGTACTACTATATTTATTTCTATCTAATTGATAATAGCAAAAGTTTATTTATATTTCTGTATTTAGTTATTTTAGTACAAATGTAAATAATGAAATAATTTCTTTAAATATAGGGCCCCATTCAAATGTCTCACATGCATGTTAGTAGGCCCGGCTCTGTACAAAAGTTAACTAATCTATAAATTCGGTCTTAAAATTTTGGAAGCTATAGTCATTTACTTATTTACTAAAAATTTATATCATTTTTTTTTTACAAATTTAGATATCTATGTAAATTATTTCTAAATTTTTGGGCACTAAAATTTTGCATGTGCATGTTATAAAATTTATGTTTTCAAGGAATTAATTTTGTCTCTTGTGGATTCTTCAGATCGATAAAGTGTCGATTCTTGATGATACAATTGAGTATCTTCAAGAACTGCAAAGACGTGTTCAGGAACTGGAACCTTGCAGAGAATCTACCGATACAGAGATGCGTATGGCTATGAAGAGGAAGAAACCAGAGGATGAAGATGAGAGAGCATCGGCTAATTGTTTAAACACCAAGAGGAAGGAGAATGATGTGAATGTAGGAGAAGATGAACCGGCTGATACCGGTTTTTCTGGTCTAATTAATAATCTAAGGATCGGTTTGTTTGGCAATGAGGTGGTTATTGAGCTTAGATGTGCTTGGAGAGAAGGGATATTGCTTGAGATAATGGATGTGATTAGTGATCTCAATTTGGATTCTCACTCGGTACAGTCCACAACTGGGGACGGTTTACTATGCTTAACCGTCAGTTGCAAGGTACTGTCATTAACACAAGCTTAAATTATGTTACTTAACCGAAGTTTATATATATGGTTCGATGTTGGTTGCAGCACAAAGGGACAAAAATAGCCACAGCAGGAATGATCCAAGAGGCACTTCAAAGAGCTGCATGTTTGTGTTAAAGACCCCACGGTTTAGGGTGAAGAATTAGCTTTTGCTCCGGTTTAATTTTCTAGTCTTATGTACTCAGTGATTCAAACCGGATTTTTGTGATTTCGAATTTTTGGAAGATTATTTGGAATTCTTGTAAAATCTAATTCCTTTTGTTATGAGTTCCTTACTTGGCAACACAAATGAAATTAGTTTATGTGAAATGAACACTCGGCTTAGTTCGTGCAGTATCTATTTCTTTAATGGGCAAACTAACTAATGAAACAACAAATGTGTATTTTGTGACTAGTTTAACGTTCAACCAATGTGAAATCTAAATAGAAAAAAGATAGTTCGATCTTGATATTCCTTTTTGATATTTTTAAAATATTTAGAAAATATAAAGATAGATTTAGTGGTCAAAAGCTGCTAGAAAAGTGTTTTGTCGAAAAAATACACAATGCCTTATTAAAAAGAAGTAATGTCATTTCAAATAATTGCATCTAACGCCACTGAGAGATTGAACATGAACTTTTTCCACAAAAAGAAGGAAAAAAAATTAAGCACATGGAATTGGATTGTATTTGATTGCGTATAGTAGCATCAAAGTAAAGTCTACATATCGTTTTAGTTAGAGGTTAATTTATTCAGAAAAATACAGAATGTGGTCTGAACAATTTCTTGATTTAGAACAAAAATAGCAGTGGCATTCTTTAATGAGATTTGTTGGCATGGTAGATAGCCTTTAAAATGATCCATCAATAGTTTTTTTCTTTTTTTGATTTTGGTCAATTATACATTACAAACTATAAAAAATATTGGGCTTATTTGCTATCTAACCATATTTAGAAGTTAAATTAAGTATATGATATTGGATTTAACATTATTAATAAACTAACATTTAGCTTAGTTTTACTCCGGTTATATTTTCACTAGTAACAAGTACCCAGTCATAAAAAAGAAGAAGTAAATGACGTCGAATTATAAACAAAAGTGAATAATTATTATTTACTATTAAATTTTGTAATGAAATCTCGTTATTACTTATTTACGAGAACCGTATTTATTATAAATAAAATAATAAAAAATAATATAAAATCTACATGTGGGTGACTAAGAAGAAGATTAACATGGAAAATGACAATATTGACTTGTTGGAGTCTTTGATTGGGTTCGAGAAGATTAAGGACCTGCGCATGAAACCCTTTTTTGGTTAACCAACCAAATGTATGAATCCCAAATGGTATATTATGTATACAAGTATGGCTACACATTAATAATTATCCAACTAAGTTGTATAAATTAAACAATTAATATGTATAAATTAAACTGTAACATGCATAACGGTCCAGCTATATCAGGTATAAGTTAGACTAATGAGTTTCCCAAACTAAACCAATCCATGGACCTTAATGAACTAGTAATATGGGTATAGATGGATTAATGGTTTTGATGGATTAGTGAGTTTAGTGGATTGGATTAAAATAGTTCAGATTTAAATGGGTTAATGGATTATCCAATCTAATATGCTTTTCTACACAATTTCATGAGATTCTCCATTTGGTCTTTATTCGCTTCAGTCTCTCTTTGATTTCTCGTCAAAGCCGCTTTTTGATCTCCATTCAACATTCATAACATCATATTGCTCGTGAGTCAAATATTTTTTTTCCAGATTACGATCTCATCAAATTTGTCTTTCGGATATTGATTTCTAAATGATTTGTGATTTGTCTTTGATGCATTATTGGAGACTCTATTGGCTGAAGCTCGGTTAGTTTTGGTGAGCTAGATTGGCTTCTTCTCTGTTTTATTTTCACACATTCATTGGACTCGAAGTAGATCATAGTTTAAAGAAAAATATTATAGGATTATTTAAAAAAAAAATTATTACAAAATAGCATCTAAAAAAATAATTAAAATAAATTTTATAAAATGTGTAAATATATATTTATAATTTTAGAATTAATTAATCAAAACTTAAAATTTATAGTTATGGAATGAGATTTCGAAAGCGAGATTTAAGATTTAAAAAAAAATAAAATAAAAATTTAAAATAAAAGAAATTGTGTCAGTCATTTTCTTAAAGCTATTTTAATGACAAAAACTTGAAAATAATTATTTAAGAAATTGTTCTAATTTATATCAGATTCGATTCATGTATATACCTGATGAGTTAAGCTACATAATGTTTTGGTTTATCTTTTATAAGTTACTTATATTTAATTTTTTTTGGTTCGTTAATCTTTATTATATTAATTTAACTTTTAAAGTTTTGTAATCATAAACACGCTTGGATAATTTGATGTTATCATCATTTAGAAATTTACATAATTTTTACTTGTTTAAAGTATTTTATATGCATGAGCGGCTAACTCACTAAAACCATTAATTTAAGTGAGTTTAGTATTGATCCAATCCATTTTCTTTATGGTTTGGTAACCCATAACTGAGTTAATCCATTTAGTTATGGATTGACTTGGTTTACCTATTTTCACACCTTAGGTCGTACTAAAGTTTTATTTAGGCTTGATTGTATTATACTGTAGTATGTGGGTTAATAGACCGACCCAGTTCATGCAGGGTGTAGGTCACTAATTGTTCTATCAGAAAACTATATGCTGCTCGTAATAATAAATAGTAATAACTAATAAGCATCAATGTTATATGATGACCACAATAATCTTGTTTAAATGGTCCAAAAATTATGGATATCCATAAACCAAACAACCCAAAATGATCTGATTGTTTTATTCCCATTCGATCGTTGAAGGAGGCTTCGATGTAATGTCTTGAACCACACGGTTTACTCCTTGAACACTGTTACAGATTTTCCGGGAAACATCATCCAGAAACTTGTGCTCAAAATTGAACCTGCAATACATTTACCAATCTAAGTACAATGCCACACTTTTATCCCTATTCATATCCTAAGAATTACATCACAGATAGTCAAGATGTCTTAAGAACCAAACTACTTAGACCTATAATACCACAATAAAGTGAAAATAACCAACTTTGGGATATGTGGTAGGTCAACCTCAAGTATTCACATCAACACAAGTAGCAAAGACCAAACGGTTTGTATATGGATTTGTATAAAGAACAGTAAGAAGGTTACCAATCTGCAGTCATTCCATCTTGGCTTGTAACTGCGCGAAGAGCAACAACATGGGAATGTGTTCTCTTGTCACCTTGGACTCCAACGGATCTTACAGGCAAGAACACTGCGAAAGCTTGCCAGATCGAATCATATAGACCAGCATCTCTGATTGATTGGATAAAGATCTCATCAACCTGAGATAAACCGGGCAAAAGGACCAAAAAATGAGTTTGGTAAACAGGTAACTGCAGAATATGTATGTTCCAGCTTAAGGTTTTAAATAAACTTGCCTGACGAAGAACCTCAAGGGCGTTTCCTTGAGTAACATCTCCCAAGACTCTAACTGCGAGTCCTGGACCAGGGAATGGGTGACGCTTCAAGAATCCTACAGGAACATTCAAGATTCTTCCCAGCTCACGGACCTTTATTGCAAAAACACACCAAGACAGGATCAAGCAAACTGTAGTAAAACACTTGACAGTTCCAGGAAAGAAGGACAGTCAAACACACCTCATCTTTGAAGAGAAGCTTGAGAGGTTCAATGAGCTTCAGTTTCATGTCTTTAGGGAGACCTCCTACGTTATGGTGACTTTTGATGGTGTGAGAATGAGTCCTGTCAGTACCAGGTGGAGGGCACGACTCAATCACATCAGGGTACAGAGTCCCTTGAACTAGAAAAGCCGGTTTCTTCCCATGTTTTTTCTCTAACTCCTGGGCAAACTGATCAAATATGTTGATAAACTCCTTTCCGATTATCTTCCTCTTGGTCTCTGGATCCACTACGCCTTTGAGTTCACTCAAAAACCGCTCGGATGCGTCTACACAAGTAACAGGTAGATGCAAGTCTCTCTCAAAGGTATCCATCACACGTTCTTGCTCCTTATACCTAAAAAAGGACCCTTCTCAAATCAATAAAAAACACAGTAAAAGTGCATAGCACAGCTAAAAATCGCTTCTTATCTGACCTTAATAGCCCATTATCAACAAAGATGCAATGAAGCCTATCTCCAATTGCCTTGTGAACAAGAGTTGCAGCAACAGTAGAGTCCACACCTCCTGACAAAGCGCAAATGACATGTTCATCAGCTGCAACGGTTTTGTTAATCACTTTGATCTCTTCTTCCATCAAATCCTCCATCTTCCAGTCCGCAGATACTCCACACACATCAAAGAGAAAGTGCTTAAGTGTCTCCATTCCTTTCGGTGAATGTGTCACCTGCCAAAATCGAACAAAAAAAGCCATTTAGTAAAGCTAAAAATCAACAATCTCCCCCACATGCATATACAGAACTTCACTAGTAATACTCTACTAAACCGTTGCAATACCTCATTCAATCAAAAAGAAGTGCCAAATCATCAACAAAAGCCTTACTTTTTCACTTAAATAGAGTAAGAGAACATGAAAGGATAAATACTCCCAAGTCTCTTCAGATATGAATATCAACTAAAACGTGAAAGATACAGACTTTTATCATCCACAAACCCAATATCCACTAAAAATCCAACAAAACTCATTTCATTTAACTAAATTAACTTGACCACTAAACCATAGTCAATCATTAAAAAGTCTTCACTTTTCCAATTACTTGCCAAGCCTCATGAGGTTTCATTAACATATGAGCAGCTAACGTACTAAAGACTCAAACTTTCATGATTCAACAAGAATCCTTATACCTCAGGATGATACTGCAACCCATAAATCCTCCTCTCCCTATTCTCCAAAGCCGCAACAGCTCCCTGAGCACTCCTCGCCACAACCACAAACCCATCAGGAATCTCAACAGCCTCATCACCATGACTCATCCAAACCACCTGCTTCTCCCCAACACTCCCCTTCCCAAAAAGCTCATTCTCACACTTCACCTCAATCTCCATCTTCCCATACTCTTTACTCTCCCCTTCAACAACAACACCACCAAGCTTCTCCACAACCAACTGCAACCCATAGCAAATCCCCAAAACGTGAACGCCGCTAGCCTCAGCCCACTCGACGAACCCGTCGGGGAAACTCGGCGCGTCAGGGGCGTGGACAGAGTGTGGACCGCCGGAGAGGATGACGACTCGTGGGTTGTGGGAAGCGATTGATTTGAGGGAGGAGGTGCCGCTGATGACGAGGGAGAAGACGTTGAGGGAGCGGATGCGGCGGGTGATGAGGTGTGTGTATTGAGAGCCGAAGTCGAGGATGAGGACTGTGTCGGGCTTCATTGTTGGCGTCTCCATGGAGGATAGGGTTTAGGGTTTGAGAGATGAAATGGTGATTTTTTAGGGTTTATGGTTTGGGGGAGAGGATTGAGAGGAGGTTTTATAAAGAGATGGGAGAAGGAAACTAGGGCTTTTGTTACTCATTTAATAGGGTTTATTAAAATGTTTGAATTTTTGTGCCGGCGTTTAAGCATTCGCATTCTTTATTTATTTTTATTTCTATTCTGGTTTGTTTGTTTTTCCTAGTTGTAGTAAGAATATTTAAAACCGGTTAATACACAACAAATTGGTTCAATTTAATTTGAATTATTGGGATAATTTTTGATTATTAAAATACCAGATGATTCAAATAGTTTTGTATAATTTAGATAAAAATATTTTAATATTTTAGTCTGAAATAGTTATTTTGATGATTTTAGACATGTGCTTAGTTAAAGTATATAAATAGTATTTTGGATATTTAGGTACTATCAGTAACTTTTAGATTTGTATATGTTTTTGAGAAATTGCTAAAAATACCAGAAGTTAAATATTTTTTTTAAAATATTTACAATCAAAAATATTTTAACATTTAGATTTATATTTTAATAATTATTATTTAGGGTTTAATGTTAAACAGATGAAATTGAATCTCTAAATGTTTTATGATATTTAAAAAAAGTAATTTAATCTATTTTTATCATAAAATTATGATAGTTTTGAATATAATTATTTATTAATAATAAATTAAAAATTTAGTATCAAACTAGAACTAAAAAAATTTCCTTGTTTTTTTTATGGAGATGGCGTGGGGTGTTTGTGAAAATTCGGTTCAAATATTTTTGTTCGGTTTTTTGTTGTTTTTCATGTAAAATGGTCAGGTCTACTCACAATCTCCGAGTGGTCAAAGTCAAACTCTTCGGTAACAAGAAAAACGAAAGAAAAGATGATATTTTCAATGTATTATAGTTACGAAGCGAAGATCTTTATACTGCAATTTCTTTTTATACATTGCAAAAAAATGTTGAATAGTCCATTAAACATTCAAAGTAATCTACATATCCCCTACTCTGCAATGCATTGTTCTTAGCTCATGGGAGACGTCAAGCACCAACCGTTGCAGAATATTTTCAACTACATCAGACACAACACCTTCAGTTTCACCACCAAAACCAGACCAGAAACATGATGGCTTTATCAGATCAGTCTCAATGATCTGATCCAATGTTCTTGGAGTGTCACAGCAGAGTAAACTCCAGTCAAAACGTCTCATTGTCTCTTGAATCAGGTCTTCTTGATCTCTAATGACGACTCTCAAGAAAGGCCAAAACTTGATGTTTTGATGGTATATCTCCCGGAGAATCTCGTCTGTGTAATCAAGAACAAGAAGTAGCTGACCGTTGTTGTGATTACCGTGTGAGAACTCGTCGAGTAGTGATGTTTCTTCGTTGCATCTTGCCATGAGGTTAGTCCAGTTCAGTCTTGAAGCTTCAAGAACTTTCTTCACAAACCCATGAACACAGTCTTTCTCGAGAAGATCATCAAAAGATAGTAAACCAATCTTCTCTTCTACTGTTTTGTCTTCCAAACGATTCCTCTCGAGAACAGAGACAGGACTTGGCTGCTCCTGCTCACGGATGTTCCTGTCTCGTCTTTCTAAACTCGAACTTGACTCCTGCAACAATTTAAAGCATATAAGTTAAGCATCAAATCTATTGTAGAGACATAAGAAACGTCTACTCTTGTTCTCAGAACTTACCGCTGATGAGCTCTCTAGATATCTTAGACTTGTGTACCCAGCAGAACCTGTACATTTGTGGTTGAGAGACCTTACATTGAAGTCGTGAGGATATGGATCAAAAACCTCCAAGTCCTTATCCAAGGACCAGAACTTGAAGCTCTCTCTTATCTTCTCCAGCTTATGTCTTCTCTCTTTGAGTTTTGTCTGCAAGCTACTCAACTCATTAGGAACTTCATAAACCGGTGAGGAGTTTGATCTCTCCTGTTGCCTTTCCACAATGAATCTTCTTGGCAAAACATCCTTCTCTGTGCTTAGCTTGAAGATATCAGACTCAACTCGTTTCTTGCGCCTAAACACCGGTGACTCCGGGCTCCTATGGCCAACTTTACTAGTAGAAACATCACTGTTTCTTACAGCAGCAGCCTCAGTTTCTCTAGCTTTACCTCTACATTCGGGTTTAGTTTCTGTGTTACTGTCTTGGTTAGATCCAACAACAAGCTTAACCTTCTTGGCTAGATGTTTGAATCTCACTGACCTTGATAATCTAGGCTTCAAGAGAACAATATTATCTAAATCATCAGCCACTAAAGGAGATTTATCACGCCTTTCCTTCACCTGACGTCTCTCTAATTCTTTACCACTTTTTGCTGAAAGTGAATTAGGATCTTGTAAGAGTGTAATGAACAATTCTTTGTTAGAACTTAGAACATCTAATGCTTCCATGAACTGCTTAGACCGTTTTTTTCCTTTCTCCTCTGCCTTGGAATTGATCAACCTTTCAGCAGCTTCATTCACACAAACTTGAAGGTTAATCTCTGAGCTCTTCTTACAATCTCTCCCATTATTCAAATCCATTTGGTTATCCTTTTCAATTGTCTTCTCAATCACACTCAAAGAAGTTTCCTCACTTAGATTCTTGATCCTCTTTATCTCTCTCTCTAGTAATCCCTGGACAGGTTTTGGTTCATAACTCTCATCTTCTCTTTCAGAACTTAAAGATCTTCTCCTCGTTTTACGCTTACATGAACTCTCCCCTTCCACAATCCGCTGAACAAGTCAAGAGATTCAGTTTCAAGTACAAAAAGCTAAACCATAAACTATCAAATTTAAAAAGAACTTACATCATGACACTGACATTTCTCATGAACTCTCTTGAGCAAATCAAGCTGGCTTTTAGTGTAAACATTACCTGCAACAAACAAAAACCAAAATGCAAAACTAAGATCATGAAGTGATCCAAGAAACACACTACTTGTACTACTAACCTGCAGAGTCTCTGATGGGTTTCTTGTCTGAACTCAGTCTCTTATTACCAGATTTTACATGTCTGAAATCGAAGAAGTTAATCAGTTTCCAACCACATCCAGACTTGTAACTCTCGTAGACAAGAGGGCTTTTAGGGAAAACTGCATTTCCAGGACTCTTGCTGCTTCTTGGTGATCTCCTTTTCTCCATTGATGATCAAAGAACTCACAAAATCATTCAAAAACTAGTAACAACCTGAAAAGAAGAAAAAAAAAAAAACCTATCTTATGCCAAAACATGTAAATAACAACAAAACAGTTGGATTCTTCTAGTTCTGTCTGGCAGTTGCTTCTTCTGGTTACAGAATTTTAAATTGTGGCTTTTTTTTCTCCTTTCCCTAAACAGAGATCTTATTAAAAAAAAACACAGAGATTTTCAGTGAAAACAAAACTTCTTTTAGTCTAATAATGTTATCTTTTATGTATATCAGAGATTTGCTTACCTGAGTTTCTGGGTTTTAATGGGACAGCAAAAAAAATGCAAACTTTTTCTTTACAGAGTCAGTGGAGCCAGTCAAGCACTGAGCTTTTTTCGACTGATACACTTTTGAAGAGTTAAAAAAAAACGTAAGTTTTTGTTTCTACATACAAACAAAGAGATTGTGGTTGAGTCTTTGAAGATCTTTAGCGAAAATTAAAGGGACCCTTGTCTCTTCATCTACCCGTCTAATAAAAACAGGATCTTTCTTCTTAAATTGGGGACTTTTTGGAATTTAAAGAAAATTTGTAAGGACAATAAAGTAGGATTACTGTTTATTTTTTGGAGATGGGTCCTTTCGCCATTAAAGAGGCTTTAGTTTAGTTATGGAAGAGAAGGGGAATAGGAAGAAGAAGATGATGAATGAATAAACTTTTATAAATTGGAAATGTGGGAAAATAAAATATGATTAGAAGATAAAGAACAATTAGATTACTTTTTCTTCATATATTGTCAGAGTTTTTTTTTTCTTAGTGAGATTTTGACTTTCTTATAGTAATAGACAATTAAATTACTTTTTTCTGCAAAATATATAAGCCAAATGAGAAGATGGAGAGGGACGTGAGAATGAAAGAGACAATGGAGATTTACAGATCGTTTCACATATAGACAATGCTTTCATATAAAGCTTTTATTATCCTCAACTTCTTATCTACAATATACATATAATGTGTGTATCTGTGAATGTGTGTGGAACATAAATATTACAGTGGGTTTTATGTGATTAAAACATTAATTTATCACTGACAGTAAAAGGTCTGTCAATTAAATGTGTACCTTTTATAGTCAGTGCACAAAATCTTGGCTCAAATTTATTTTATCTTCTGTAAGAAATATAACCGTTGGAATCAAATTCAAGTAATTGAAATAGGTAGCATTTGCATTGGTGCACAAGAAAGTAGTACATTTGCTTTAAATGATTACTATTTACATTTATTATTATGATATAAGTTGTTTTAATTTTTTTTTTTTGGTTTACAATATGAACTATTTTATATTTTATGTAGGTTTCTATAGTATCATTAGTGCATGGAACGGATAATCAAATTTTGATTTAAATTGATATATAACCTTTTGGATATTTGGTGTTCCATATATCCATAAATATGTATTTTATATTTGATATTTGATCCATAAAGATTAATTAAATAGTTAAAGATTTTGTTTTTAAAAAAGAAAATTTTGATATAAAATAAATTATTACGGAATTTTTAAAAGCTACATACTTTTAAAAGTTTAATAGCTAAATAACTAATTTAGTGAATAAGATATTATAAAACTTATATAGTGATATAAAGTTATATTATGAGATAAAGACCAAAATAAATCTAAAAAGTTTTTGTCCCAAAAATAGCACCCAAAGAGAAAAATGACCAAAATAGACTTTATTAAAGGATGTAAATATATATTATACATTTGAGTTAACTAATCTAAACTTAGGGTTTAGAGTTATGGGATGGAGGGTTTGGAGTTGAGGTTTAAAAATTAATTTTTTCAAAAAATATTAAAATTTTCAAAATAAAAAAAGTCTATTTTGGTCATTTTTTTTCAAATTCTATTTTTGTGACAAAAACTTCAAAAAGAGCTATTTGAGAGATTTGCCATTATATTATTGTATATATATATATATATATACAATGAATCGAATCTGATATTCATTTTCAAAATATTAGTCTTTATGATTTGCTTTGTTTTTTACAGATATTAAATTTTAGTATATGTTTTGTTTTTTTTTTAAATTACGAATATTCAAAAAATTTAGATTGAATCCAAACAAATTGAGTCAAATTTTAGACATTTGCCCACCCTTAAATATCATGTCCTTCACGAACGTTTACCAATTAATTTACTCCAATGCTTAATAACGTAAGACTCGTATACTTCCATCTGTGTACCACATGCTCATTTAATGTGTGTATAAATTTATATATCAAGATTTTAATGTGTATGGGTGGATAAAATATAGTTACAGAGTAGCCGATCCCAAAACTGCATGTTCTTTCTTCTTCCCAGTTTCATATTTTTTTTTGGAACCGGGTCTTATAGAAATTACTACATTAAGTTACACTTGTATCTTACAAGTATCTTTATAGAAATTACTACATTAAATTAAACTTGTTTTTTTTGTAAATTAATAAAATTACACTTGTTCATCAAATGATAAACGAGGATATAAACTATAATCGTGTACTTAAACTTTTTGATAATGCCCTTTCTCAAAAAAAAAATACGACATGTTTTTTTTAGTAATCTTATTATAATGTACTTTCATAAAAAAGAGGCTGGCAAAGTTTTGTTATTTCTAAGAACATTTCTAACCTCGTTTCATGAAGTAATGATTTTATATTTGTTCATTACTCAATTTCTAATTCTATTTTACAGTAAAGTATAGAGTAAAATTGGAGATGATCTACGAGTTATGTGCGTGAATCCGTAAATTAATATGCGATATCTCGATTGATATGATCCATATATCAGAAATATATGTCAAATATAAATACATATAATCAGTATAGGCTTTAGTTTTCTTAACTGTGACATGTAGTTAATGTCGTAGTTGAGATGGTGACAGCGACTGTTTAAACTTTTTATTCACCCTTCACCTAGTTTTTGTAATTATCATTTTTTTTGAAAAATAATTGTCGTTTTTTTTTTGCATAAACAAAACTGTTTTTTTTTTCTTTTTTGCAAATGCATGTATCTTCCTGATGTCATAGTTGTATATACTCCATCTAGATTTAAATGATTGCTTTCTTTATTTGTTTTTTTTTGTATATAAAAGATTAATGTAGTTGAAGTTAATTAATGTAGCTGACTTGAAAATAAAATGTAAATCAAAATATAGTTGTTGAAATTTATTAAAATTAAATAAAATAATAAATTAATTAAAAATAAAACTAGAAAGTAATAAATTTTCAATTTAATATGCTTAAAATATCTAAAACATCAATTTTTAAATATGAAGGGAGTATATAAAATTTATCGATTGAACAATATTTTGTAACATAATTTTTAACAATTAAAATTTAATAATCTATTGAAAACAATTATTATGTTACAATTAATTTTGTTGTCAATGATCGGTTAATATAAAAGTTTTTCGTTAATTATATAATATGAGTTGATTAAATTTAGATAATTACAGTAAACTAGCTATAAAATGTTTTATCACAAAAATAGTTTTAAAAAAAAAATGATCAAAATAAATTAAAAATTTGCTAAAACTAACAGTTTTTAATATATTTTCATATTTACCTTAATCACATTTACATTTAGTTTTAAAGAGGTAAATAGACACTTATAATTACATGGTTAACTAATCAAGACTTAATGTTTAGATTTGAGGGGTAGGGTTTTGGAAAGTATGATTTAGAATTTTAATAAAAATATAAATAAATACTTAAAATTAAAATAATTTTTAAAAATAGTTTTAAAAAGTGTTTTTGAATTTTTTTAAAAAATGTAAAAATCGAAACAAAATCTCGAAAAGAAAATTCAAAAAAGAATTTATACAAAATTTCGAATTTAAAAAGGTATAATTCCCAAAAATTTAAAAAATATTTTTATATTTTTATTTTTAGTCATTTATAATTATTTATATTTATAAATCAACGATATAAATATCTTTTGTCTCTTTAATGAAATCTCACACATAGATATTTTTGAAAATATTCATTTAAAAAAAAATCATGAATAATTGTACCAAATGGAAGTTAAAAGTGGAATTTATTCAAATAACTTTTATTAAAGAATTAAATATATATATATATATATATATATATATATATATATATATATATATTTATTGCCTCTTTGAGTTAGCTAATCTAGACTTAGTTGTTAGAGTTATAGGGTGAGGTTTAAATTTTTAAAAATTAAAATTAAAAATTTCAAAAGGAAAAAAGTTATTTCAATTTTCTTAAAAGTTATTTTTATGACAGAAATTTAAAAATTAAAAATAACTATTTCAAAGAATTACCCTTAAATTTATCAATCAAGTTCTTATATTAAGCTGTTTCCCTGTATTGATATACAGTCTTTATTTCACCAGTGGCAAATTAACTACTAAGCCAGTAGGATTATTTTCGCATACGTCAACAAAGATTTGAGATTGTATGTTAAGATATTCTCTTTTCGTCAACGTATGTTAGGATTATGTGTTCGTATTGTCTTGTATAAAATATTGGTGGAACATTACATTAATATGATTGTTTGACTAGTAACGGTATACGTGTTGTTGTCGACATGTTATATTAATTAAATCCATCTAACTTTCACCAAAGTTTGTCTCGGCCATCCAATAGAATATAAGTGTTTATGTCCACTGTCAATAAATATATATTAGAAATTTAGAATTGTTTACATCATATACGTAAATTCAGTAGACGAATTATTTTAGACAGGTTACAGACAAAGCTATCCCGACGTATGATATTTTTTACTCACCATTAGCCTATGTTACATGAAAATGGAATCGGGTACGTGGAAGTGAAATTGTGTGGAAGCGTAAAAGCTAAATTTTTAGAAAAATTAGAAAGTGAAGACGTGTAAGAAACGTATTTCCAAATTATAGAATATATGAATAAAAATTATATGATTCAAAATTTAAAAATAAATCATTTAAAATTTAAAATTTATACTAAAATTAAATGATTAAATATTACAATTTTGAAAATAGAAATAAATTAAGTTTAAAAAAACCATTATCCAACTAATTATTTTTAATATTTCATGAATAACGACGCAATAGATTTGAATATGATATATCTCTAATAAAAAAATTAAGTGCATAAAGATAATTTTTAATATTAGTTTTAATATTTTCATATTTCTATTCCCTCTATGTTAACAATTTTAAATTTTAGATTTTATATAAAAATAAAACACATGATTTCTATTTAATTTATTTATGACATTGTGTTTTTTAAATGGAAGCGTGATTCCAAAATGGAATCGTAAACTTTCAATGTGTTTTTAAATAGAATATTTTAGAAGTGTTTGGGAAGCGAGATTTCGTAAGCTTCCATAAAGTTTCAATTCCAATTCTGGTTCTGAAGCGGGAAACAGATGTCCGACAAAGATTTCGTGCAACCTAGTCATTAACATATTTACAGTTTCCCAAAATATAAAATGCACTCAAGTAAAAGCAGCTTCAAAAAACTATAATTTTTTTTTCAACAAAAAGAAACTAATATTCTAATATCATTTGAATATATAATATAAGATTAATTTCAAAAGAAAAATTGAATCAATAAAAATGATAAATATTTTTAATTTTTTATAATATGGGGTATTCTGGAAGGAGGTCCAACCTCTAAATAAACCTTTTTTCATGTATTCAAATGGCCGAAAACAATATCTTATATCATTTGGGTATCCAAGACACTATAACGTAGTTTAGCAAAACAAGTGAATCGAACGTGAAATGTGTTAGATGTCCCAAATCCTTCTTCTTACCATTCGGCAACAAGATCCATGACTTTATTCTAATATAATTTGAATATATAACTAAAAATGATAAAAGTATTAAGACGTTCTTTAAAACATATAGCGTACACTATCTTAAAACCATCTCCAATGGTTTACTCTATTTTCATTTTCAAAATAAAGTAATTTTATAATGAAATAAAGTTTTACTCCAATAGTATTTTATCTTAGAGTGAAAAATGATTAAAAAAAAAGAAATAAATTACTCTATATATAGAGTGAAAATAAAGTACCATTGAAATATATTTACTCTAAACTATATTTTAGAGTAAAAAATAAATTAGGATTGAAGATGCTTTAAGAGCTTCTTTGAACCCATAACACACACTTGCGAGCAAAAACTCACTTGACAATGTATTTTTGTAAAAAACCCAAAAGGTAAATGGTATACAACTATAGATATATCTATTTGTATTTTGTAATGCGTTTATCCTCTATTTGTTTGTTGTAATGTGTTTATTCTCCACAAACACAAAATTAACAAACTTTTAGAGAAATTGTTTGAAATATCATAAATTGGTTACTACTTCATAAATATCTTCGACCAAAAATACATAATATTTGATTTTTGATTATTGTTTCGGGTTTAGTATTTAAAATGTGGATTGGATTTATAAAATTTTATAAATGATTTAAGAACGTTAGTTTAATGATTTTTCATCACAAATTTAGGTATTTATGCAATAGTCTTCCTTTTAAGATAAACTGGAAAATGATATTAAATTTATTGTAAAATTAAAATTCTTCCAAAATTTTAGTAAAGTTAATTTTAAAAAAAGATTAACACCATATTTATAAAATAGCCAATTTCTCTTTTACTATTTACTTTTTTGAGAAAAAATAATTACTATTATTTTTGATATCGTTGTTTGAAAGTATATCTATACCAAGTCCTTTATATATTACTGAAGTTCCTACATATTTTTAATGTGAGATTTTCTCATCAACATCATTCCTCAAGATAATGATGCATATAACCATTAATCTCGTATAATCCATCATCTCTCTCCGAAATAATGCTTTATTTTTCTAGCAATCTCAAAAAAATTCAAATTTCTTTGGGCCATCAATTCGTGGATGACCAAACCAATCTCTGGACCGGATTAATGAGTTAGCGTGTGGACCTACTTTGACAGCATGTTAAATTCGAGTTTATCATGAACTTACAACTTAAAACCAACTAGATTTTAACCCGCGCTTTAGCGCAGATGATTTTTTGATGAAAATTTTATATAATTATTTTTTTATTTTAAGTAAACTTGGGCATAAAATATATAACCTAAAGTTCAAACTGAACTCAAACAAAAAAATCTAATCCGTACATACCAGTCTAAAATGTCAGAAATACCAGAATGAGTCTTGTAGGGTGATACAAAAGATATACGAATCCGAAGTGTTATTAGCCGAACCCGAATGGGTAACCCAGAAGCTGAAAATTCCGAACAAATTCAAAAAACCGGTCTAAATGTCCAAATAGCCAAAAATATAAATATGTACTTAAAATATTCAATTATATATTTTTTGAAATAATATCTAAAAATAAGTGTTAAGTTTTAAATAAGTACTTTAAATATTCAATTTTATATAAATAATTTTTTACTTCTTATGTTTTGCTTTTAAATTTTGGATTTAACTTTGGATATATCTAAACCGAACCAATATAACCCAAATATGAATGATATATGGTTACTTTATGAATTTTAGGATGTAGTACAAATTAGAACCGAAACCATTACGTTATATCTGAATCTGATACGTACTTACAAATTTATCAGAATGATACGTAGGATATAATATAAATTAGAACCAAAATTCAAAATATATAACACGTATTCCAAGGTCCAAGCCTAACTTAAAATGTGTTATATATTTTTCGATTAGTTTTATTTTTGATAAAGATTTATATGTTTGTTGGAATAGTCAATAATAATATGTTCCATTATATCATTAAATATTCATAGTAACTAATTATTAATATTTATTTTATCAAATCTGCATATATATGTATATATATATATATATCTAATTTTAATAATCTATCTATAAGATATATAATTTTTTTTATATTTAATTAATTAGTTATTCAAATTTAATGTTAATATAAACTGAATTGATTATTTTTTGAAAACAATTTGAATAGGTATTTAGTTTCTTAATTTTAGCATAGTGTATATATTTAATAATAATTAAGTTAGTAAAAGTAAAAATAATAGGAATGCTAGTTAAATGTAATGGTCAAACTTAGACTATTTGTAAGTAGATAAAAAATATGACTCTATTTTAATAGATTAGATTGAAGATAAGTAGATTGACCTAGATCCTTTACATATTACTCAAGTCCCCTACATATTTTTAATGTGAGATTTTTTTTCCAACAACATTATTAATAGTGAAAGTTAATTACTTAAAATTCATTAAAAATCCTTGCAAATACTGGAAAAATGAGATTAGTTTTAATATCTAGACCCGAGAAAGTAATATACAACTAGGTAGATGCCCGCGAATTTGCAGGTAAAAATACACTTTAATTTTTTTAATATAATATTATATTTTGTATCTAAATTTATAAGATCAAACACATTTTTCGACATCAAGATTCGTCTAGAATTTTAAAAATTCAAATTCAGTATTGCTTGACTTTTATGGTGGTAGATATTAGTAAATGAAGGATGTATTAATACTTCTTGATTAGTTTGGTAAGTTTTAAACTTATATTATTATTGAGTTTGTTTGGAATCAAATACATATCACTTTCAGATTATATATTGCATTTAACATTGTTTAGGTTGTTTGGCGATTGATGTAACTTAGTTCTTAGATTACATTTTAACTGAATTAAATGAACTAAAAATAAAAAAATGAAACAATTAAAATTATAATTTTGATAGATTAGCAACATGCCAATAAAAAATCATTAAATTTTATTTTATTTTAGTATATAGTCGATATATAAAACTTAGTTAAGGTGATATAATTACAAATTTAGTTCGTATTTCAATAAAAAAAATTTGAGTTCAACATAATCTAGAAATCTTATAAATTTAAAATTTACTCGTTATAAGACGCTTAACTACAAAAAAAATTATTTTAAAAGTTCATTATATAATTTTTATTTAGATGTAAATATTTAAAATGATTATCATTGCAAATAAATACCTCTCTAATCAAAAAATTTATCAAATCTTAAAACAACTATTCTCACAATATTCTCAAACTCTTTTAGTCTTTTAAGACTTATAATACTAATATTTTTTTTCTTTCTCTTTGGACTATTTTAACTCAATACAAGAGTTCCACGTAAATAATTCAGTCACGTTTCAAATGAGAAAGATCAACCATATTATAAAAATAACCAAGAAATTGAAATTTTGTTTATTTATTTGTTATAGAGCAAAGATAAAAAATCATATTTTGTACATTAAACATATAGTACACATATAAAAAAACTATAAGCATCCTAAAAAAATAGTGACATATTCTATAAAATAATACCTCAAGCAAAGCGAGAGGGATGAAATGAATAAAAGGTTATCTAGATCATATAAAATTCAGTTGTGTAAATATATTATCATATAAAATGTCGAGTATTTATTTTATGTTGGATACATTTTTCATTAATGTATAGTATAATTCACCATTATAGTGATAGTGTATGTATTATTTCTATATATCCCGTAGGAAGTCGATATGGTAAGAACTCAATTTTTTATAGGAAGTACAATATTTTTTTAGCATCTTTACATCGTTTTTTTGTTGTTTGTCTATTAATTTTTATGTATAAAATAGAGTTCACCGCAATACTTAATTTTAATATATATTTAGTAAAGTTTACAATCTAAAAATTGTATAGATGATATTGTATTTTGATATGAACTTTTATAATTGTAAATTTTCAAATACATTAATATTAGATATATATATATATATATTATATTAAATTTAGTATTTTGTTTTGAAAATACAATAAACTGATTCTTTTTAATGTTGAAAGATGTAGATGTTTGAATGAGATCTTTTAATTTTCTAAAAAAATACTTTGTAATTGAATCGAATTTTTAACATTTACCTTTTTATTACCAAAACTTTATTTTTATTATTGGATGTGTTTAATAATAAATTTTGGAATATAACCTTTATTCCCTATATTATTTGGTTTGATAATCAACCAATAAATTATAAAAAAATTCTAAGGAAACTAACTGATTATCATTATCTCTTATCAACCTGTGATTAGTTAATATAAATCATTATGTTTAATATCATTGGGTTATTTGACAACTAACATTAATTAGTTTTAAAAACTCTTTTTATGAACCTGATTAAAATAAATAAATAAAAAATCATCAACTAATCTAATTATAATTTTTTTCACAAGCTTTCTATATGAGTGACACCTAAGCAAAATTCACATAGTGACTTCTCAATTAATTTATATCCATTAATTCACCTAAGAAAAATTCACATAACATTTTTCATAGATTTGTATTATATAAAATTTGTACTTTGTTTCAAAAATACAAGAAGATGATTTTTTTTTTAATGTTGAAAGATGTAAAAATGTCTGATTGAGATCATTTACTTTTCTAAAAATTACATTGTTTTTAATTTGAATTTTTAAAATTTAACTTTTTTTATTACACAAGTTTTATTTTTATTACTTGATGTGATTAATAATATATTTCTGAATGTAATTTTTTTCCTTATATTGGTTGGTTTGATAATTAACCATTCAAATTATAAAGATTTTCCTAAGGTAACTAATTGATTAACATCATCTCTTATGTATAAATATCATTGGTTTATTTGGCAACTAACATTAATTATTTCAAAATTTTCTTTTTCGAACCTAATTAAAATAAATAAAATTGAAAAATTCATTAACCAACCAAATTATAACATTTTTTCTCAAATTCTTTGTATGAATAACATTTTTTAAAAATTGCTTAAGTGACTTCTTAATTAATACTCTCTGTTTCAAATTAATGTATGTTTTAGAATTTTCACACCAATTAAGAAAACATATAATGTTTAAGTTTCTAATGCATAATTTTTTGTAGTTAACTATTACCCATAATTTTTAACCAATAAAATTTTAATAAACATTTTGAAATTTGCAATATACCTTTAATTAACGCATTGAAAATGTTAATAATGTATCTTTTTGAAACAAATTATTTTTCTAAAACATAGATCTTTTTGTAACGGAAGGAGTATATAGTAGGATACATCCCATAAAATGTCAGTATGTATTAGATAATCTCATCTTCGGCTATGATTTTTTACCAGATTATAGAGACATTTTACTTATCTTTCTTCGCCGTAAGGGGTGTCTTTTGTGATTACAACTTGAATTTATTAGATGCAAATAGTTAATCTAATGTAGTTTAGGATAAGAAACTCATGCAAAACAAAAGTAAATGGAGAGTATGAAGTTTATCCAAGCGAAGTTAGTTAGCAAGTTATCATATACATTAGACAATTTAGACGTTAAACGTTTCTACACAATTTAACCTATTTCTAAATTCTAAATTTAATGGAACACTCTATTAATATATGTATAAATGTTGATTAATCAAACTACATAATATCCGTTACAAAAACATCAATGTATCAAACTACATAATCACATCTTGTAACACGTCTTATTTAAAGACTATGGCATGGTTGAGGTTTATCATTTTAATCAGTCGCATGAAAACGATGCTCACATCAATTAGGCATTTCTTTGTATTTTACGGTATATGAAGAGGATAGTTTTTTTATCTTATGATGATTTGGTTTTTAATGAAGTTTTAGATAATTTTGATAAATTGCAAAGTTTAAAGAATATCACTTAAAGCTATACGATTTGAGTTTTAATTTTTTTAACTAAACCCTAAATACTCTAAAATCACTTAAACTTTTTAAAACTCTATAACTTTTGAAATGCTTTCAATAAAAATAGATTTCAGAGTATTTTTCAAATTTAAAATAGTAAATTTTAAATAATTTTTAAAATTCATGTTTGAATAATAGTAAATTTATCATTTTGATACAAATCACTTGAAACTTTTATTTGAATACAACCCCTGGCTTGTGCAGGTTACATGTAATGAAATGGGCTGTGGGAACTTAGAAACGAGGTCCAATGGGAAAAGGGACCACAAAGGGTGGGTGAACCAACTCCACTGTAGATGGCCGTGGTCGGTCTACGTTACAAATTAATGTGGCCATGTGATTTTATTTCGTTTTATGAGTGACCAAGGTATTGGGCCTATTGGCTAAAATAAATAAACTATACAATTAATTTTGAAGTGTATTGGGCCTATTGGCTAAAATAAATAAACCATACAATTAATTCTGAAGTCAAAATTAATTAGTC
This sequence comes from Moricandia moricandioides, assembly GCA_905132885.1. Lineage (NCBI taxonomy): Eukaryota > Viridiplantae > Streptophyta > Magnoliopsida > Brassicales > Brassicaceae > Moricandia > Moricandia moricandioides. The sequence continues at coordinate 1,882,533 of CAJHQQ010000001.1, forward strand.
ATAAAATTATTAACGTTTTAAAATTATTATTAAGTTTTCATATTTATTTTAATGAAATCTAGTTACTGAAAATTAGCCATTTAAAACAATTTGATCGTTTTCCACGCTAAGCGCGGATAATTACTATTTAAATTTTACTAATGATGTGGTTCAAAAAAAATTGGTTCAAAAAGTTTTTTTACTAATGATTTTATTGTGTAAATATCAAATATTGTAGCATATTCTTGTGTTTATAAATGATCTAATGTGTAGGATATAGTAAAAGAGGAGATACATGTTCTCATATTTGTTTTTTTTAATGTTGCATATAGCTTTATTTTCTCGCATTTTTTGTAATAAATTAGTTTTTATTAGTTTTCTAAAATTTTGAAATCGAGTTTATAAAACATAGACAGTTCAGAAAATGACCCGAGAAATTGTTCTTAGTTGAGTTTTCTTAATGATAATATTCTGAGTTATAAATGGAGGTTTACCTCGAAATCATTTATTGAGCTTTACTCTAAATAATTCAAATGATTGGAAATGTTATATTCTAAATTTGATCTTCTTAAGAAAATATTCCCTCGAGTACTTTCTCATGAACATCCATGATTTTACATTTGATCATCGGTAAATCTTTCATTTTATATTTACATTATCGTAGAACAAAAGTAAGCTTATCATTCAACTTGTTTTTGTCTTTTCAATAATGACAAAGCAAAAAGATGACATCTGGTAAGAGAGATAAAACTATTTTAAATGACATCTAGTAAATAATTCTCCTTTCCTTTGTGCTGATGAGTTTCTGTTGATTTGTGTTAAACCTTGTTGTGGTTTCATTGTATTGGAACATTTGTTTTAGTGGTTCACATCATGAACCTCAATGTTTCACCTATTTTACGTTAGATAATGTTATCAGAATTCATAGTTCAAATAGTGTTTTAGTCAAACTTAGACCTATCACTCCTAACTACAATGTGGAATGAATCAAACACTAGGAAATGTGTTTTATTTTCACTTGTCTATTATGAGTTAAATTATGTCATCTCCTTTGTTGCTCTGGAACTGATCTGTAAATCCAAAGTGAGTTGCTCCACGTGCTCTATTTAAAACCAAACGGAGTTAATGCTCACGTCCTCCACTGAGTTGCTCCACGTTCGATGTAAAATCACAATGACACACTGTATAACAGAGAAGTTCCAACCACACTGCTCAATATCTCCCATTTATTTTTGCCATACATCTCATCAAGATGCCTAAGGTCTTTAGCTACCCTTCCCGTATTAAACAATACAAACTTGCTTCGATCTCCCTTGACTTCTATCGGATCAACATCACTGCTTACGTCGAGTATTGTCTTGATTGCTATCTTCACATATCTTTAGTTCCCGATATGCAGCTCGGTTGTCGTATGCTTACATGAAATACAAAAAAAAAAAACAAATTAATTTTTAAAATCAAATGCAGAAGTCTTTGTACACAACACAATACTGAGGTCCCAACATTGAAGCACATAAAGTGATTAGAAATGTCTTTTCTCTCAGGTCTTTTGGATTCCTTTTGATCGCTTCAGGGTAATGTCTCACATCATCATGATACTTCATCTCCTTGAAGAGCTCACTACCTGTATTAGAAACACAACATGATGTTAATTCAACTCTCTTTACCTAGATATAATTGCGATAAGAAATATATCTTTTGAACCTGCAAAATAATGTGAAAATAAAGGTGAAGCAATAAAACAACAAACATGGTGCTACTCCACAAAATTAAGGATACCAAGTAGTCAAAGTTTTTATTTCAGTGAGTCACGACGACTAAGCTGCATGAGAGAGCAATCAAATGCTTAAAATCACCATGGTTATGTAGGATGCAGATCAAGAGACTTTACTCTCTCAAAATTTTGAGTTAATTTTCTTCAGTTAGAACCATATATATCTGAATCTAAGATCCTTCAACTGTTGAGTATCATACGCTGTATCATACGCTTGAAACGAAACATGGTTACTTGACATGGGCTAGAGTGGGCCGAACGATAATTATAATATAACCCAACACAAAAGTCCATTCTATCTCAACAATGGTGACTTGGCAAAATCAAACTTCTTTATTGGTTGATTTTATTTGTTGATGTGGATATGGTAAATGGAGCTCATATCCAACTTTTTCTTCAGTTAGAACCATTTATATCTGGATCTGAGATCCTTTAACTGTTGAGTATTATAGGCTTAAAACGAAACATGGTTACTTGACATGGGATAGAGTGGGCCGAACGATAATTATAATATAACCCAACACAAAGGTCCATTCTATCTCAACAATGATGACTTGGAAAAATCAAACTTCTTTATTGGTTGATTTTATTTGCTGATGTGGATAGGCTAAATGAAACTCATATCCAATTTTTAGTATTGTAAGATATAAGAGTTAATCAACATCTTCTATCTTTTATGTCAAAAGCAAGAGCCATCGATTATACAAGAAAGATCAAAATAGATATGTATTGGGTTCTCTTAAGGAAAATGAGTGTTTTATTTCTGAACTATATGGATACTCTATCTAATGTTGGTAATATTAGATTTTGTAGTACTTACATATAAATAAAGGTCTATAAAATTTTTCACACTTAAATATTTATTTGCCTTTTAAAAATAATAAAAGAGTTAAAGTAATGAAGAAAAGTTAAAGAAACTCAAATATCGTATCAAATGTCATTTTGGTCACCACTCATGTAAACAATGTCAACGTTATATATAATATATATGTACTTCACATTTGTAACATCACTTATATAGATTGTTGACAATCGTATGTTTTTAATTCGTAATACGATATATATATGTACTTGTCTTGTAATGTTTTATTAAATTTTAACTTTTACATCCGTTGCGGCTATTTATTTTTATTTTGAAAAACTTACCGTATATTTTTATTATACATAAAAATTGTAATATTAGCATTAGATTATTATTATATATATATAATGTTATTTTTATTTTTATTATACACTATTTATTTATAATATTGAATGTTGTTTTATATCTTCGGAAATTTAACGCATATAAAATAATTAATAATACAATAAATAAGTAATTATTTTAATTATTTACTTATTTATATGTCAATTTTATATTATTCATATATATTTATATTTTATATCTTGAAAGTAGTAATTATATATAAAACGGACTACTTATTTTTGGATAGGAAAATATTGATATGTTTAGTATTTACGAAATGGTAAAAATAAATTTATAATGTTTTTATATCATATTATTTATATTAATTTATTAATTACGGATAAAATTAATTAATTGTTTACTTTAAGAAATAATTTATTAAAATATATTATCATTTGAAATAATCATTAATGTTGGCCATAAATAAAATTAGTTGATTAATGTTAAACATTAGAATTATTTAGTTTCTAATGGCATTAGATGTAATAAAAAAATTATTTTAATGATAATTTATACTGGTACTTTAACTTTAATTAGGTTAAGACCTGCGCTTTGCGAAGGGTGAATGATTTTTTAACGGTAATAACATTATATATATATTAATAAATAGGATGCAAAAATAAAACTATAAATATATAGTAAATAACTTGAATATAAAAAGATGATATGCATAATTTTTTCTTCGTAAAGAGATGTGAGTATAACTGTTAGTAAAACTTATATTTTAAATTTGATGGCCAAAAGTTCTAAAGTATTTTAAAGTATGTATAAGGTCCATTTATTATAAGGTCATTGTATTTTAGTAGACATAACAAAAAATGGGTGGGTTGAATAATAGTGGCAAAATTAGTAATTAATCTAGTAAATAAGAGGTAATTTTATAGAGAGGCTGAAGTGCTCTATGAACTTGACACGTCAGCATGAAATCCTTGTAAATAAAGTACAAAAGAAATGTTACTCTAAATAAATGTTTCTCAATTAATAAGAAATGAATAAGAAAGATACATCCTTAAAAGAATTTAATTAGATATTTGAAAATCCAACTTAAGAATTTTAACTCAAATTTTAAGAACTGGATCAACATTTCGAAATTGGTTTCATCCAACTTATTATTCGGGAAATGAACTTTGCGAAATCCATATTTTGTGTTGTCAAAAGACACACGTTTGACCATCTAATAGATATGTCAATCAATATCGTAAAATACTTAAACGATCCGCACGGTGGGTGTATAAGCCCACATATATCACCATGACTTCTTTCAAAAAAATATTGGTGATTCATGCCTAACTTTTGGTGGTGATGGCCGAGTTATAAGTTTTTCTTGAGAACATGCAATGCATGTAAACTCGTCCGTTTGCAAAATTTTCTCGTTTTTTAACGGATGGTCATTTGAATTTCCACTATCTTTCTCATCGTGACTGAACCAGAATGTCGTAGCCTCTCATGCCAGACTTTAAAAGTATTAGTAAAATTCAGGTTTACTGTGGCATAGGACTCTGTCATGTTTATTTTCGTACAATATAATCGAGAGGATAACATTCTTAACTCTTCCAACCCCAGACTTAATACAAAGATATTCAATGCCATCTTTTCTCATGGTCTCAATATGATTTCTATTTCTTCGGATATCCTTAAAACTTAACAAGTTTCTATGAGACTGAGGGGAATACAATGCATTACTTATTTCAAATATCATTGCCCATGGCATTGAAAATTTCACTCTTCCAAAGCCCTTAATAATCTTTGCACTACTAGATATTGTACTTACGCTTCCAGCGTAATCTTTTATTTTGAGACTGGAGAAATATTTCTTATCTTTAATTATCGTGTGTGTTGACGCCTTATCTGCCAAACACATATCTCCATCCATAATCTCAAAGTCTCGCATTTTCTAAATATAAAATATTTCTAAAACATATATTATTAAACATGAAACATTACATATATCTTACAACAAAAAATATAGATATTATAATACAATAAACATATATCAGATCGATCTTATAACACTCATCGATTCTTTCTTAATCAACCAGAAAGTCTGATACGTCAAGATGAGTATCATCCTTAACCATGAAAGAATGACCCAGATTCATCATAGATGATGTTTGTTTCACTTTTTTTTTTCTTTCGCTTTTTGAGATTCTCTATATAGACCGGTTAAGTATTTTGGTGTACGAAAACCACGTAGCCAATGACCTTTCATACTGCATTTGTAGCAAACCTTTTCTGTTTGTCTTTTATCATCCCGGCCTCATTCATTTTCGTGGAAGTTCTTATTATTTCTTTCATCATATGGATGAAATCTTCTTCCTCGTCCTCTTCCACGACCATGATAACGGTTTTCACCACGTCCACATCCTCTCCAATTATCATAATTAGATGATGCAACATTCACTTCGGGGAATGAAGCAGATCAAGACATGCATGATGGTTTAAAGTTACGAGTTGATTATTCTGATCCGCTACAAGGAGAACTTGCATCAACTCCGAGAAACGGGTATACCCACTCGCCCCGATATTGTTGTTGCAAGACTATATTTCCAGGATGGAACGTGGAGAAAGTTTTTACGATCATATCATAATCACTTATTTTCTCTTCACATAACATCATCCTAGATGTAATTCCGAACATCACAGAATTATATTCACTTATACTTTTGTAGTCCTGGAACCAGAGATGGATCCACTTGTGTTTAGCTTTCGGTAAGATCACATATTTCTGGTGATCGAACCTCTCTTTTAATGATTGTCAGAGGTCCCCAGGATCCTCTTTCGTAATATATTCATCCTTTTAACCACCATGTATATGGTGTCGTAAAAATATCATGGCTTTCACCTTTTTCTCATCCGACACCGTTTTCGAACTATCAATGGTTTCCAAAAGCCCATTTCCTCTCAGGTGCATCTTTGCACCCACTGCCTAAGTCATATAGTTATTTCCCGTAATATCAAAGACATTTATTTTGAGATTTGTCAAATTCGACATAACAACTCGTTAATATAACCTTAGTTGATTAGAGTTTCGTGTTGATAACGTGTTCTATATTACTAGGTGAGAAATAACTATATATGTTTGGCTGAGTTGATATTTGATTATTATAACTATATATATATATATATATATATATATATATATATATATATATATATATATATATATATATATATATGTTTGGAGTGAGGAAAACGTGAGTTGGAGAGATTGAGTAAAATCTTATGTCTCATATTATTTATCATAATATGAGATCTTTATATAGGGAGTAAGAGTCAGTGTTATAAACCGAATTTAAGAAAATAACAAAAATCAAGATAAGCATTATCCAACACAAACATTATTAATTTATAAAGGGTCTACTGTAGTTAGAAAATAAAACACTCATTTTCCCGATTTTCTTGCAAAAAATTTATGCGAAATTCGGTTTCTTTTTAAAACAAAAAGATAGTGGGCCAAGATTACGGGCTTTTTCATACTTATTCAGTCTCACTAACACTTGAAACTGAAGCTCTGGTTATGGAAGCTTCTCTTCAAGAACTTGCTTAAGGGCAAAGTGACGAAGTGGATTTCGACATTGCGGTTCTCACAAACTTGACTAGAGAGGATATAGATGTTGGAAGCCAAGTTGTTTGCAAATATGGTAGACCCAGAATGACACATGAATGTGGTTAACATATATGATCTAAATACAATTTTTTCGTTTAGCAAGGGAACCCTAATGTTCCGGTTGTGACATTTGCCGTGCAGAACACGAAAGATGATGTTCACCCGTTCGAGTTTGAGCTGTCTTTGTTTAAGACACAATTTTTGGTTAATAAACCTTTGTGCATAACATTTATAACATTCTTGTTGTTGTTGCAGTTGGAGCTCCTCTTAGAGATAACGTTAAAGGTGCTGCGGAAGATGATCCAGTCCTCGGAAGGTGTGAGTTGATTGATGAAGAACAACCTTTTGGTGTTATTGTGGATATAATGTTAACACACATGATGGTTCTTGTCAAGGCTGTTAGATTCAGTTGGAGATTTTTAGCTAAGAAGAATCATTACTGCTATATAAATTTTCTTCCATCCAATTATTGCATCCTTACTGGTTTCAATGGTCTTTATTTGTATGTTCATCTGATTATTTTAGCTGTTTTTTTTTGGCTATTTAAGTTTAAAGGTCATGAAGTGTATAGTTTGAAGGTGATAAAGAAGAGTTGTATGATGATCGACAAGACTGCCGGGAAGCATTACATTACATTGATTAGCTTCATCATCACCTTAATGTTCTTCTGTTTAATGCTTGAGATGATGAAAATGGAAACAATTGACGTGGTTGCTTGAAAGATATAAGAGTTATTTTTTTTGTATCTCATTGCTAGTGCAGCAAGGGGAGAGAGTGAGAAGAATTGAGGAAGATTCTAAAGGTGAAGGAATCTTGTATGAGTTAAAAAAAATAGTGCAAGTGGTTGTGTATGTGTTGATTTAGAGATAGTCAGTGTGTTTTGTTTGGATTAACCAATTCAAACCGAACCAACAAAATCAAATTCGATTGATACCGACCCTCTTTGAAAAAAATGAATTTAAACAAAAGTATGTGATGAATATATGGTTTCAATTCGGTTATGGAGTTCTCACTGTTACTTTCCCAGCATTTCCATTATGCTTGTCATTGTGTTCGTTGTTTCAACAATGTGCTGCTCGATCCCTATTGCCATCATTGTATCTATTTCTCATCCATTAAGCTAGGTTTTATCTCTGAAATTTTCTGAATTAATGTTGGGTGATGAATTGATACCTTTGATTGAGTATCTTGGACTCCCTCGTGGTCCATCTCTGATTGTCGCCTTGGTGCGCTCTTTTACTGCAGTATGCAGTTTCTTTACTGTTTTTATGCAGTTTTACCTTTGTGGTATTCAAGTTCCTTTGTGCTCAACTGTGGCAACTTGATGGATTGTTGCTTCACATATCCGTTTATCCTGTGAATCGGGTCTTTTGGACGTTTACTCTTCGCTTTCCTCTATTATGGAGGTTGTTCTTCTCCCATATTCATCATCTACCTTATGTGGTTTTGTTGTAGGGAATGTATTGTTGAAGATTAGAGATACTTCTAATTCTGAAGTTCTAATCAAAGGCTTTCTAGCCATGTTAAAGATTGTTGATTGTGCATTTGCTGCTGCTTCAATTTCCGAATTTATATCACTGATTGTGGTCTCTAATTTCCAAGGCTTCGTCTCACTTTACAGCTTGATGGTCACTGAGATTAGAGGACTTCTCGATGTCATTAGTTGTTTAAGTGTTTTGTATGTCCCTATCCTCTTATGTTATATTTGCTTCCTTGTAATAGTTGTTTGTTTGGCCTGGGTAGCTTTGTTTACATGTTCTTCGAACACTTTCTCCTTTCATGGAAAGTAAGAATTTATAAAAGTAAGGTTTGATAAAAAAATGGTCTCAATTCGGTAAAATACATTTCATAATCTGAAGATTGAGAAATTAGGAATACATGATTGAATGAACACTAAATTTTTTTTTAGCTCTAGTACTATATGTGACGTAAAACACAAAACTGTAAGAGATTAGCATGGAATAGTCCTTGTACTATATATAACCCATAAAATTGACCTTTTAATTTCTGGTCATAATTTAAAAGAATCATGATAGTCAATTAGTCTTCAGGTCCACCCGGAATCCAATTAATATAAGTATTAAAGAGAATAAAATAATAAAATTGGTTAGACAAAGCAAAACAACATGGGTATGTCCGAGACAACAAACGTCAATTCAGTATCATGTTTTTTTGTTAATTGACGTATACCAAACCTTATATGGATCCCTAGTAGAAATTGTATCATACAATATATAACATCTTAGATATCGTATCGACTAATAACATTGTTAAAAAGATAAAGAATAATGGTAAGATGTCCACTGACGACCAAGCAGCGTCGTTTGCCATTGTGTCCGCACTATAGCTCATTATTTTATTAGTTAAATTTGAAATTCTCACTATAATTGAACATTTTATTCGTTAAATTTGATTCGATTCGTTATTCATTTGTTTTCGATTCGTTATGTGTTTCTACTCGATTCAAAATTTGGATATCTGTAAGTCTTTAAAGCAAATAAATATTAAATAAATATCTATTAAAAACAAAACAAATCACAAATACTAAAATATTTAGAGGCGGATATCCGATCTACTTTGACTTTTATACAATACATATATTTCTACAATTAATAGAATGCTTAAATGTATATTTTTTATAAATATTTATTTTAAAATATAATTTGTTATTTATAAAATACATATAAAGTAGTAAATTAAAAATGATTTTTTATAAAAACTACAATTTTAAAAAAATTATGCGTTTTATTAAAAAAAAAGTTATTTCATTATAAAGTGGTATGAAACATATAGTTCTACTAATTTTCACTTTTGTAATATTATGTAAATTATTAATTTTTAAAACAAATGTGTATAGTTTTTTTCTAAATTTACTTGTATGACATATTCGTAAATATTTGCATATATTCGCAGATATCTAAAAAAAATTTCAGATATCCAATATTTCTCCGAAAAAAAAAATAGATATCTATAAGTAAAACAAATTATAAATACCAAAAGTTATGAAATTATTTGATCCATGATTACCCTATTCCACATACAATGTAACAATGATATTCGATCAAATAAATATTCCCATATGTTTTTTAATTAATTAATTAATCAAATCTTCTACCGTGTTTCACCCTTCTCTCTCGCTTATTCTCTCTTTCATTGTTTCTCTGTCTGTGTGACTAAAAAAGTTGGTGAATCCTTGGGAGAGCATTCCATGGATTCGCTCCGATTTCTCCGGATTCTTCTCGTTTCTTCTTCGATCTTACTCCTCTCTCTCCTTTCTACTGTCTCCGCTGGTGATATCGTTCACCACGACGATTTAGCTCCGAAGAAGCCTGGCTGCGAAAACGACTTCGTTTTGGTACTCTTCTTACTCCCAGTTCAGCTCTTTTTTCTTCTTCACTAACTATGAGCTAAAAGATTGAACTCGATTCTCTACTGTTTTAGCTTGTAGTTTGATCTAAGTTATAGATTCCTAGATTCTAGGGTTTGTTTTTAATTTCTGTTTCTTAGCAGTGAAGTTACTTGTGAGGTTGTGGAGTGACCCCTTTGGATCCTTAGAACTACTTAAAGTTGTGATTTTTTTTTTGTTACTAAAGTTGTATTTTTTTTTTCTCAGGATGAATAAGTCTCTTGTTTGTTCAAACATCCAGACTCGATCGTATTAGCTTTTGTTTACTAAAAATGGATTAAGATCTGGTGCAAAGTTCATGTTTTTATTATATGTCACTTAGGTTAAAGTTCAAACTTGGATTGATGGTACTGAAGATGCTGAGTTTGTGGGCGTTGGTGCTAGATTTGGGAGGCGGATTGTCTCCAAGGAGAAGAACGCTAACCAGACTCACGTTGTCTTTGCTAATCCTCGTGATTGTTGTTCACCGCTCAAGACTAAGGTATGAAGTTGTGATTTGGGAATCAATGCGTTTAAACTAGTTAGTGATATTGAAAGTGAATCTGTAAGCTTACTGTTTTTTTTTAAAATCTTTGTTAGCTTATTGGAGATGTTGTTATTGTTGACCGGGGCAACTGTCGGTTTACAGCTAAGGCTAATAATGCAGAAGCTGCTGGTGCCTCTGCTCTGCTTATCATTAATAACCAGAAAGGTATGTTTATAACTTGTTTTCACTTATACTGACTGTTAAAATGTTTTATTGCTTTGATCTTATTGTAGCAATCACTTATACTGAGTATATTTTTTTTATAGAACTTTACAAAATGGTTTGTGAACCGGATGAAACGGATTTAGACATACAGATTCCTGCCGTCATGCTCCCACAAGACGCTGGTGCAACCTTGGAAAAAATGCTTATCAACAGTTCTAAAGGTACGTCATCATTGATATGATAATCTGTTTAGCTTGTATTTTTTTTCAATCACGATATGCTTCGGAATCATTCGTTTAGTATGAATCGTGCAACTCGAGAATCTTTACTACTTTTGTAGTGTCGGTGCAACTTTACTCCCCAAGACGACCAGCTGTTGATGTGGCCGAAGTATTTTTGTGGTTAATGGCTATCGGTACCATTTTGTGTGCATCTTATTGGTCTGCATGGAGTGCCAGAGAAGCAGCTATTGAACATGATAAGCTACTCAAGGTTTGTACTTATTTGGGAATACTAGTGTTAGGCTAGGAACATCTAGTTGAATAGTTAAGGATAACGTAATCTGACAATTATTAAGTCCCTTCCCCTTCTTGTGCAATCAATTCTTATAATTCCAGAAGGGACAGAGTAGTTGGTAACTTGGTTTGGCCGAGGAAGAACAGTCATTTGTAGTACATTGAACAACACTTCGTCATTTCTTTACCATTTAACTTTCCTATTTATGGGAAGGTTGTGTCAACATAAACACCCAAAAAATTGATAGGTAACGGATGGCTTTTCTAATGAACTGGGCCCCTCCTTGAGACATTTGCTTACTTTTGACAAAACACTCACATGGTTTTGTTTATTTGTTGCTTTTTTTTAATGATTTTATTGTTCTTACGTAATCATTCTTACTTCTAATCATTTATTTTCCTTGCAAAATGTAGGATGCTATAGACGAAATCCCTAGCACAAATGATGGGGGTAGTGGTGTTGTAGAGATCAATACCCTTTCAGCTATTTTTTTCGTATTTCTTGCTTCGGGCTTCCTTGTGGTTCTTTACAAGCTTATGTCTTATTGGTTTGTGGAGCTTCTTGTGGTTGTTTTCTGCATTGGTGGTGTCGAGGTACTAACTTATTTTTGTTGTTCTGTTCCTTTATCTGCATCCTCTCAGTATGAGTCTCTTCCGAATTATGATCATAATCCAATGCATACTTAACTTGAATTGAAAAACCGGTTTGAAGTCTAATATAGTGTACCTTCTTTATCTTCAGGGTTTGCAAACTTGCCTTGTTGCTTTGCTATCAAGGTAAAAGCATGTTTCCTTTCAACATCTATGCTCTCGAATAAACTTCTTGGGGAATGTCATTGATTGTGTTCTTTCTTGCAGATGGTTCCAACGTGCAGGAAATTCGTACATAAAAGTCCCATTCCTTGGACCTATCTCTTATCTGACTCTTGCAGTTTCACCTTTCTGCATTGTCTTTGCTGTTCTCTGGGCTGTTTACCGAGAGCGTTCCCTAGCTTGGATTGGCCAAGATGTTCTTGTAAGGATTGCATCCCCATACAATTTCATTTACAACTACAATCCAATTCTATCAGATGGAATTTGACATTGTTGTTCTATTGACTAGGGGATCGCATTGATCATCACAGTATTACAGATTGTTCATGTCCCAAATCTTAAGGTATATCTCTTCTCAAACTTTCCATCTTAGAGTTTCCGAAACGTCTCTGGAGGTATGTGAAGAATCTGATAATGCCACATATCGGTTGGAACAGGTTGGGACAGTTCTCCTCAGCTGTGCCTTCTTGTACGATATCTTCTGGGTGTTTGTCTCCAAGAAGTTGTTCCACGAAAGCGTAATGATTGTCGTAAGTAACCAACTAATCAGCTAACCATCATTTGCATAGAGTACCCATCAATGCTTGAACTTAAATCTCGTTTAGATCTTCATTGCACCTCATAGGTTGCAGAAATGAGAATGGTGCTTATTTCTTCTTTGCAGGTAGCTCGTGGTGATAAAAGTGGAGAAGATGGCATCCCTATGCTACTGAAGATTCCACGCATGTTCGATCCATGGGGAGGCTACAGCATTATTGGATTTGGTGATATTCTTTTGCCCGGTTTGCTAATCGCATTTGCTCTCAGGTCCAAAAGCGTTTCACTATCTAATAAATCATCACCGAGTGTCCTTTCACCGAGTTCCAAGCTTTCCTAACATTTGCTCTTTGCAGATATGACTGGTTAGCTAACAAGACTCTTCGAACCGGCTATTTTATATGGGCAATGGTTGCCTACGGATTAGGTAACATCACTGGTCTACGATCTCATTTTCTTGACAGCCATTTGACCATTTGAGAACCGCAGGTCTTTTGATTACGTACGTGGCTCTAAACCTTATGGATGGACACGGCCAACCAGCGTTACTCTACATTGTCCCTTTCACACTCGGTAAGCTGGAAGTTCTCTCTCTCCCTCTTAGCTCTCTCCACGTGCACATCAAATGCGTATTGAGAGAAATCTCGTAATGAAATTATAGGAACGATGTTAACCCTAGCTCGAAAACGAGACGATCTTTGGATATTGTGGACAAAGGGAGAGCCAGAGAGGGCGTGTCCTCACCATGTCCGGCTTGAACAGTGCTCTGAGTAATGGATACAAGAGATATATAAAAAAGCCTTTCGGGTTTGTAACAAATGTAACGTAAGCTGTAAGATTCTTATTCTCTCCAGTCCTCTTCAATCTATGTTTGCTTATGTTTACTTACATCGTCATTATTGAAGAAGAATCCACGATCGTTCTGTGTCTATATGGTTTGTTTCTTTTGTAAGAGAAGAGTGTTGAAAACGTTGTATATACACGTAGTACAAACATGTAATCATTGTGTGGAACGATTTTGTAATCTAAATAATCACTGACTTGATTTTGCATAACCAAATTTCATTTTCCCTTCTCGTCTAAAATGTAAGTTAGAAAGAGAGTGGACTTATACTCTAAATTGGGATTCTCTTACAATAACAAGTAGATTACATCATATGAGTTTAAGTTTTAAGCTGTTTGCCCTTTCTTTTGTCCCTTCTTCTCAAATCAGACCATGTAAAAGAGAGGGAAATAGACGAATTAGATGATGAAAGATTGAATTTCTGTTCTATACACAAAATCAATTTCTTGGTAGTTGATCTCTCCTCTCACCTCCATCTATCCAAAGAGAAAAAGAAAGACAAGATAAAGAGCTCTTCAGATTTTCCAATAAAACAAAAAACGAATCCTCAGTTCTTGATATTATCCAATGGTTGACTCACGCTTCGTTCACCCTAAACCCTGAGATTCTAAACCTTCAGGCCTCGTTGTGATTTCCAAGTCAGGGAGGAGTCTCTGCCAGCTATATGTTTGTTTGGTTAGGGTCCTCTGTTTGTTGAACCGGGAGGAGTAGAAAAACCAGGTCTCAGATTAAGGGACTTCAGTTTCAGATGCTCGCTTAATAGCTGCTGGGACACATGATCAGACAGGGCTGGTTGATTGTCCTTGTTCCAATTATATCCTGGTTGGATTGAACCGTTGTTGTCCCAAAATACATGAGGAGGTGTCCTTGGACTACTACGAGGCTGCCTAGGCTCCTGAAAATAACTGTTGGTGTAGAAGTTTCCTGCACTTCCCGGGCTTCTGCTTGATCCTATCCCTTCTTGCAACAAGTTGATTGTGGTTTGTCTTTGGTGATGGAAAGGGATGGCTCCACCGCCCGCGGTTAAAGGTGTTGATGAACCGGAGAGAACGTGGGGGCTAGATATTGGGGATGGAGATCTTCTTCCGCTAATATGCGGCGAATGCGAGTGAAAGATTGGACTACCGACGGGTGAAATAGGGCAGGACATGTTCCTAGGAGACTGGGATGTACTGTGACCAAAAGGAGGAAGTTTAAGCCACAAAGATGTTTAGATGCTTGTAAAATGAAGTTAGAAATGAAATGGCTAACGGATACCTGAATCCCAAGCCAGGTTTTATTCCTTTCTGCTGGTAATTGCTTGTATCTTCCGAGTCCAACGGGAGACTCCTTGCGTGTCCAATGTCCTAAAAACAGAAAGATTTGTATTTGTCAGGCAACAAGAAGCACAGAGACTTTATAATTGAGGAAAACAAGAGACTGTATACCAGTGATCTCATGGTGCTTGAAGCTACTACATTCATTGATTCTGCAGACTCGGCACTCACAAGAGGCCTTTCCAACGGCATCACGTTTCTAACGAAAGCGTGCTCTAAAAGCTGCGCAGCTGTTGGACGATTTGCGGGGTTTCTTTGAAGGCATTTTCTTACAAAATCCTTCCCTTCTTCAGATAAATGATTAGGGATATCCGGAAGGTCCTTGCTGTTTCCAATCTTGAACATAGCAGGAACCTATAAAGAACTCATATGCATGAGAATCGAAAAGAAAAGATTCACTTCGCTAAACCTCTCTTGTTTTTTAACACTTATAATTCACTAACCCCTTCATACTGGCTCCATGGAGGTTTCGTTGTAGCCATTTCTAGAACAGTACATCCGAGACTCCATATGTCGACCGCAAGGTTACTGCCACTTGAGTTCTGTATCACCTGACATCCATCGCAAGGTATAAAGTATCAGTTTATGGCCTACCAACATGAAACCAATGTTTGTAGCAGCATACTGACCTCAGGTGCCATCCAATATGGGCTTCCCTTGAATGATAAAGGACCAGACTGAGCAGTAATCTGC
Organism: Moricandia moricandioides; assembly: GCA_905132885.1. NCBI lineage: Eukaryota > Viridiplantae > Streptophyta > Magnoliopsida > Brassicales > Brassicaceae > Moricandia > Moricandia moricandioides. The sequence continues at coordinate 1,897,894 of CAJHQQ010000001.1, forward strand.
ATTTGTTCATGAATTTGTATTAGATTAATTCAAACATGTCTAGCAAAATTTCAAACAAAACAAGGGCACATATTAAAGAGAACATATCCATACATGTTTTGCCATCCCAAAATCAGCCACTTTTACCCGTCCATGAGGATCCACCAATATATTTGCTCCTTTAATGTCCCTGAGCAAAGTCAAAAGCCATATTCACTTAATTCTCCATTGAAGGAAACCGGGGAATCAGGAGAATGTATAGAAGGCTCACCTATGAACAGTGTTTTTAGCGTGCAAGTACGCGAGGCCTGATAAAATTTGTTGTGTGTAGTTACGAATTGCATTCTCACCAAACTGTCCATACTCCTGAAGAAGCTTATAGATAGAACCACCAGAGACATATTCCAGATATATATACAGCTTGTCATCTACCTGTATGGCGGCAGGAAAGTAAGAGCAGCATAGTCATTTACATGAATTAGTTGAGCTGAAACCATTAACCGTATCCTCAGTGTGTTATTGATATCAGAAAGCAAAAAGATCCAAAAAATATCTCTAAGACTTACGGTTTCAGAGCCATAATACTGCACTATATTAGGGTGTCGTAAACGGCTTAGAACTGCAATCTCCTGTGAGAGTCAATTATGAAAAGGAAACTTAGATGTTAGCAAACTTAAGAGACTAACAGCTATTTGTTGTTACAGACAGATGATTTGTGACTCACCTGGCCCAATTGTTGGGCACTCTCCCTTGACTTCGCATCATCTGAGCACAGAGTAACCTCTTTCATAGCACACATCTCACCACTTTCACTGAGGAAGAAAACATAGCTGGTCAAACCAGGAGTGGCAAAGAAATAAAACATGCAAGCTCTCCCATTCAAACACTTGTGAAGAGTGCAAATCAATTTATTGCAACCACGGAAACTGAGATTTCCACCAATAAAGTTGACCATCATATAAGACAAAAGATAGCAGATTACAAACCTGTTGAAACCAAGATACACATGTCCAAAACTGCCCATCCCCAGCAATCTCCCTTTTTTCCATCGCGATCCAGGGCTTACAGTAGCCTCTGCCCTTGCTGGACTACGAGGGACAGACGGCGATGTGGCTGCCGAATATGTCGGAGACAACGGAAAAGTATTTGATATTAATAACGGCGGGAGAGGCAGACGGTGGCTTTGCTGTTTGTTATCATCAAGCCGTCTAGTAGGAGAGCCAGTGGTAGATCCTCCAGCTCGCGGATGAAGAGGTGTAACAGCGCCACTCTGTATTCTTGAGCTAGGACCAGGACTCGTCATTCTTGGACTAGGCACAGGGGAACATTCAGGGCTACACCTGCTCTGAGGCCAAAATAGCTGAGCAGACATATCTCCACCAATGGAATTGTTACCCGAGTTGTAACCTGAACCTGGGCTCGAGCACTGTCCAGATCCAAGCAAGGAAACATCTGGATATGGTTTGCCAATCAACAACCCATGGTTTGAGACCTGATCTGGAACAAAGGATCTCATTGGACTCCTTGAAGGACTAGACAACAAACTATCTGGAGCACTGCAGAGCACTAGGTCCCGTTTTGGGATTTGGAGATTCTTCACATGTGTCCCCAGAGGTCTCCGATTTTTGTTGGAAAAATTTGGCACAGGCTTGAATATCTCAGCTGAGTTTTTGTTACTATGCATGGGTTGATCCCTATATATATAAAGTAGGATAACAACAAATCAGATAAAAATCTCCAGAGCATTCTCTAGCTTGGATGGGACTTACAATAAACAGGAACGATAAAATGAATATTGACTACCACGTATCAAACTCACCTAGAAGAAATGTTTAGTGCTGTTCTGTTCCCATTTTCACAATCAGAAGCCAATGGACTAAGAATAGAATCAGATGGATTGTCACCCACAGAGCTTCCACTAGACACAGAAGCAGTGGTAAAATCAGCCTCAGCACCGATATTATCAGGCACATTGGAAGCACCACCATGGGGCTTTGGAAGTGGCAAACTTGCATTGGAACCTGGTCTCTGCGATCCAGAATCAATGCGAGTTACAGTAGTACGGAGAGCAGGACGAGGAAGAGGTACAGCAGGAGATCTTGCTGCAAAACTCTGACAGCGTGAAACCCGAGTAGAAGGAGATGGAGATCTTGAAGGTAGTCTAGATATAGCTCCTCTTTCTGATACAATCTCATCACGTCTTCTACGTGACTTTCTTGAACGAAAACTAGACTTATCCTCAGACCCAAACCCTAGTTTTCGATTAAAGGCATCGATGATACTCTCCTTGTTGGATTTCTTCTTTTCATCTTTTGATGAATGTTTACTCCACCAAGGCATGATCTTTCCAGCAAACTATATAACTCTTTCCTTTTTAAAAGATGTTGTTCGTTCCACACTACAAAGTAAGTATCCTTTTGACCACTTCAGAGATCATACTCGGTTGACCCAACAGAGGTCAACAATTGAAATAAAGTCCTAACTTAAACGCCATTTTTATAATCCCACTGGCGTCTGACCAATACAGAGAAGCAGCTGAAAGATCTGATTACAAAAAATAAAACACAAAGTTAGGGTTTCAGCTCCAGCATTCCCAGAACAACATTATGATAGTAACAATCAAAACCTATGATTCTGAGTGATTATATCTATGAGAATCTCATCGCACAGCTAAGCGTTACCGAGATAGTTTTCAAAAAATGAATGTGATCATCTTCTACAATAGCTGGTCCGAGATCCACTGCCAACAGTAAACTTGAAGTTTCAACCTTTTTAACAGATCTACACAGATAAGTTCCACTAAAGGAAACCCAGAAACAGCAGATGATAAACCCATAAAGAGAACCAATCAATCTCAATTGCTCAAATCCACACACGTACACACACACAGACAAAAAGCCCAAATCAAAAGTTCAAAACTTTCACGGTGAAATTGATCATGGAAGCTGCTTAATCGAGACCTAGTTCTTACCAAATTACCAGATTTTTCAGCAGCTTCAATCGAGAAAGCTGAGACTCGGAGGAGCAATCGAGAATCCAGGAAGGCGTCAGATCCCTAAATTGATGCTTACAAGTGAATAGCTTCCACTTGCAGTGACAGAAGAAAAGGAGATAACGAAGACGAAGAGGTGTGTAGAGAGAGAGAGAGAGAGAATAAGAAGTGTAGAGAGAGAGCGCGTTCGAAGAAAGCATTCACTCTCAGATTTCTTCTTCTTGCTGCGTTAATGTATTTAGTAACTGATATAATGATACTTACCTCATTATTGGGATTTATTTGTGTTTAATGAATTATATTTTGTATCATTTTAAAGCTTTTTATTTATTTCAGGAAAAAGACAACGTGAAAGGAAAACAAATTGAAATGACAGAGCTCCTGATTGTATTCTGATTTTACAGATTTTTTTTTGTTTTCCATGGGCACAAATATTATCAAAATATCATTTATTTTGGAGGTTAAACTGAATGATGGATAATTTGTAGGTGTTTTTTCTTGTTATATTTGCGATTATTGTTCTTTTATAAAGTTAGGTTTTAAACTATTTTATAAATATTTTTATCTTCTGTCGATTATGATTTTCTTCTTAAGATTTTTTTGTAAAATAACCTGTTTCAGTTTTAATAATATACTGATTTGAAAAAACTATTCTAAATTCAATAGAAAAAAATCTTTTTTAGCGGAGTGAGTTGATGAATACGAATATTTTGTTTCTTAGTTGTCTGATTAATCATAATGAAAATCTTAGTATTTATTAATCAGTGCTAAGTTTGCTTAATTGATAGTGTTTTGGGTAATCGCTTTACTCCCAAATCATTGAGTGCCGACTGGAAACTACCATACTTGATATAGATTCAGATATAAAAACAAATATCATCTTTTCCTTCATGTGCATGATTGATCAATTAAAAAAATCAAATCTGAGAAAAACTTGACTTTTCTCATGTTAAATTGATCTTCCGAAAATAGAAGATAACTAGGTGATTATCCGTGCGCATACGCAAAATAAAATTTATATATTAATATTCGTTGAATACTAACTTTGATTATTTAACAATCATGTCGTAAGTCTCTAAAAGTATAGTCACGTATCGTCAAAATAATTATGAAGAGTAATTTCGTGTTTGATGATATTTTGTTTTTTAAACCTATTAAATTTACATTAGACTTCAATATATCATCTGAATGTTACTCCCTCCGTTTCATATTAGATGATGTTTTAGGAGGTTTATGTTGCTTCAAAATATATGATGTTTTGAGATTTTAAGGTAACTTTTGAAGTTTAAAGGTTAGATTTAACTTTATTGAAAACTGTTCAACCAATAAAATTTTGTAGTCATTTTTGTAATTGGTTGAATAATTTTAAAATTATATTTTTAAAAGTAGTTTTTAGATAAATGTGAATTTCTTAATCTTCGTGCATTAAACCAAAACATCATCTATTAAGAAACGGAGGAAGTATATTTCATCATCTCATTTAGATATAAATTATTATATTTTTAAAATAATATGATCAAATAACATTTGAGATTCACACTTGCGCAGAATAAACATTAATTTTGTATACAAATTATTTACACATATTATTATTTAGTTTATGTTCATTTACGTATTATGCAATAATAATATATTAAATAATTATGAAGTGAGTAACTATTTACGTATATAATTAAACTAAAGTAATCACATAAATAAAACAATCCCATTTTTATTTATAATATTTTTTGTTAGTAAAAACTCAAAATATTTTTTTATTTATCTTATATGATATATAACTAAAATTAAACGATATTGACATAGATATATGGGGAATTTCAATGTTTACCATATTATTGATATCATTATTCATCTTTACCATCACTAAACATATATTTTCACAAATATCCTTTTCTTAAAAGTAAAACATTTTTAGATTGATTAGAATCCTAAGTTCCACATTCCAAAACCCTACATCACCCCTCAACTCTAAACCCTAAATCTTAGATTAATTAACCTTAGGGTTATAAGTGTTTTTTCCTCTTTAAAATGAGGGTAAAAGTGATTAAGGTAAAAATGAAAAACGATATTATAAATGTGGTATATAGACAATTTCCCTAGATATATAGTATATTTTAGTATTAATATTTATTAATTGAGGCATCATACTCATATGATCTTATTAAACAGTTATATTTGAAGTAACAAAAAATATTATTTTTATTAATATGAATATTTATTAACTAAGGCTTCTTACTCAATATTTTTTTGAAATTGACATGTTTATGTATTTTATATATGATATATATTTCAATTTAAGTGATATTGTAATATATGTATATATATAATCTGAATATATATATTAAATGAGACTTTATATTTATATTGTTTTATGATCATTTGTATTTTGTTATAACAAAAAAGTTAAACCATTGATCACAAAAATTTTACTGTGGATTTTAGCAGTATTAGTAATTTATAGTCGGTTTAAAAAATTTAAATATAGCATATATTTTTTTTAATTATATACTTAATGTGATTTTAAATTTTTTTTAATAGTATAAAATTTTAAAAAAATGATTGATGATATAAAAATTGTTATCAAATTTTTATTATTCAAAATCATTAATTGTTATTGTTAACCATATTAGATATTTTCATAGCTTTTATTTTAAAAAAATGAATAATATTCTTTTATACACTACTAATTAATTTGATGTTAGTTAATTAAAAATATAGTATATGTTTAGATGGACTAACCTATATTTCTAAAGATTCTAAAAATGTCATAGTGATGACAAATATATACCGAAACATGTTATAATGCTTCAGGATTGATATATAAGGGATGATATTAGAATACACAACATTACGAATAAATATCTAAAATTATTAAAAAAAAATTATTACTAACCAAAAAATTAAGAAAAACAGCCTAAAAATACAAGATAAACAAAACAAGCACCAAAATAAAAGCATATTTTATTTGATTACATTATGATAATCGACATCTCTGCCGATAAATTATCCGTTTATTGAGACACTCCTTAATTTGTTTTACTAAAATAGAGTCGTTTAAAAAAACTCTACCATGCAAAATTATTATAAAAGGACCAATTCATTAGTAGCTTAACAAATAAAGCGAAATATATATTTAGACATATGTCTTATATTTCAAAAAAGGAATTAACCGGTGGAGAACAGAAAAAGGAAATAACCGAAATATATCCTTATTTGTGATTCGTTAACAATTATTTATACCAACATTGCAATAACGTAATCATGTTATCCTACACGGTACATATTACTTTGGGTTTAACATAGACATCCTCAAGTATTAAGCAGTCACGTTTATGCTAAGATAACATAACCATGTTATATACGGTTAACCGATTTATATTATTATAGTTTACATTAACATAGGCATAGTGGAATAAATTAAATCTAACGGATTCAATTTTGTCCATTTAACATAGAACATTCTCATGATCACTACTGGTACCGAACAAAAAACTGGAAAAAATCCTAGCCATCAAAAGAGAAACAAATAATTTCTATAGTTTCAAGCCAAAGGTCTCAGACTTCTACAATTTGACATCGACTTGTTTAATTCGTTTTGATTTTTTTCTTTGATTTGCTTTGCTTTCGGTCGCTTCGTTTGTTTGATTGCTAATTTATTTTGAATCAGACAAAGTTTTTGATTGTTCTTTTGTGTTTTTCTTCCAAAAGATTTGGAAAGACAAAAATTTTGGTTCAGTTGAACCGTTTAGAAAAGATGATTGATATATCTATTGTGGATGGTGGCAACATGTCTTACTGGCTTCAATTATTGATGGTTCTTCATTTGATGGTGATGGAGCTCTTTGTGCAAACTATGATTATTCTGAAAGGCAACATAAAATTCTATAAAACGGTAATTTCTTTGACTATGTTATTAATATCAATAGAGCAAAATAAAGAATTGTGTTATCATGGTGGCTCCAACTAGAGTAATTAAAAAAGACTGGCAATCGTTCTCAACTCAATCCAAAACATGGTGTTTTTGGATTAATACAAAAATTATTTCTTTTGAATTTCATTTATTCTAGAAACACATATAAAGCATTAAAATGAAAAAAGAAATTAGTTATTCTTATGCAAAATAGAAGTGTGAATTTACTTTGGATCTCTACTGGTGCATCCTTTTTTCTATATTTGTTTTGCAGGTTCTCATGATTTAGAACTCTTTGCCTACTTTTTTCTATATTTGTTTTGCTGGTTCTCATGATTTAGAACTCTTTGCCTAGAATGCTTAATAATACAATCAAGCGTTAAAAATATAAACATTCACTTACGGCATCAAAATGTTGGGAGCAAATAAGGGAATATTTTTTTTAATTTTATTATTTTTGCTCTTTTAATAAAAGTATAGAAAATTTGTTTAAGTTTTGTAATATTTTTTTGAAAGACAGGAGTTTATATAATAAAATAATAAACATATTTATTGCAATGTTTTATTTGTTATTTTATACTTGTTCGATCACAACAGATAAAATATTAAAATGATTTAAAATTTTAATCCCTCTTCAAAAAATTGTTTAAAATTAATTTTAAAGTTTGGTTATTGTTTGCTAGTTTAGTATATATTTGTAACTATATGAATGTTCATAGCCATTGTAAATATTTTTTTATAAGGAGAAGAATTTTATTTTTAGTTGCTTAAGGATAAACTAAACGTCTTTTGTATGGTTTTCTGATGAAGATAGTTTTTTTTTAATAAATAAAGACTAAAGTAAAACCCGCGCGCATGCGCATATATATTTCTATTTTTAAAATAACATTTTAAATATTAAATAAGTTATGAAAATATACATTATATAAAAAATGTGTTTTGTATAAAATTTTATTTTGATACTTCTATATTTAATATTCATATGTTAACATATGTTAGGGTTTTTTTTTGGAAGACTCCATTTACTTTGTGTTTGGTATTCTTTCGGTTCTTTAGGTTTTTGTTTTTTTTTTTGGTCTAGAGATATAGTCACTATTTGATTATTTCTGAAATTCGTTTTTTTTACGGTTCTTGTTTTTTATTCCAGGGACTATGTTAACATATTGATTTTTATTTAAAACTGTAACCTCATATTAATTTTTTATTTTTATACATTTGTTTTAGATGAATTATTAATAATGTTATTGGGAGTTTTGTTTTTAAAATTTTCTACTTTTGCAAATTTTATGTGTAGCTTAATTAAATTCTTTATAATACTTTTAGGTATCATGGTAAAAATGGAATGTTTAGTTGTTGTGTTTGCAGTGTTTCGTTAGAGTTGTGGGATTGATGGTATATATACGGTATAGTTAGGTTTTAGATGATAATAGAGTTTGATTTCAGATTAATAATCAAGAGATTGAGTAGTATTAACATAGCTAGGATTTTGTTAGGATTCCTATTAGTTTTAAAAGGAAAACTCTATAGTTTTAATTGCGTATATGTTATTGATAATATGGATTCAGAATGACTTTTTATGGTAGATAAAAAATAAGAGTCTATTTTAATAGAGTAGATTATGATATGACTTACATAATGAACAGAATATACTAAATTCATTGAAATACTTTGTATTGCTATTTTGTATTACTTTTTTATTTGAACTGAAGATTCTGATATACATTTAGAACCAATATATTTTGCATGTATATTAACCAATACTAACCGAATCATTTTATGTGGTTTAAAAAGATAGATATGTCAATATATTTTGAGGTGTTTCACTCATTTTTAAAATATATCAATACAAAATACCTTTTCTATCATATTAGTTGGCGGCCATTGTATATATATATATAGTATATCAAATTATATTTGATAATAACATATTTCTTATACCAAATCTAAATAATAATTTTGATAATAATTTTGTTTCCTATAAGTATTATTGGAAAGTAATTACAATTTATTTACAATATGTTTTTATATATTCCAAATTTCTTATATTTGAAAATAACCTATTTATTATTACTATATTTACTGTATTAAATACAAATAATCTTGTAATTTTAGAGGATATACTTTGGTAATTATGATAGATACGAAAAATATTTTTAACACCAAATCTAAAACAATGAAATTAAGAATTTGAGAAATGTTTCTGTAAACAATTTGTTAAGAATTGATATGGCGGCACTATAATATTTACATCACATTTCCGAAATCTACTTCTTTATTATCAATTCATATTATTTTATAGGATTATTTATTATGAACGAAAGCCACAGTATAAATTATAAAGTCCAGAAAAAATAGATTAGGCTGTCATTAACAAATATATGCGGACCCAATAATATATCACAGAAAACTTAATAATCCAACAAAATCATTGAAAGTTAACCGATTTATATTCTATTTTGCAAATAAAAGAATATAATCACATTTCAACTTAAATCTTATCCTAATTTAGTATATTTTGCTAAAGTTTTTATAATAAGATAAAAATACTAAAATGATATTTGAGATTTTTATCAGTTTTGGTCAATAGGTTGCAAAATAAAACAAACTAGCCTTTGATCCGCGCTCCCGCGCGGGTGTTATTTTTCTGAATGTCTAATATTTTAAGCAATTTATTTGATATAATTGTGTATATGACTTGAACTTAATATTCAATATCCGTTACTCGATTCGGGATCTTATCCTCTTCGAAAAACGGATATTCATGGATCATGATAATAATTTTACGGATTCGATTGATCCAATTATAAATTCGGATAGCAAAATTTTAAGTCTAGATATTCAGATCCAGATATTAAATATTTAAAATTTAATTATAGTTATCTATGTATATTATATATTTTTTTATATAAAATAACTAAAATTTTATTTTTATTAAATTTTAATGATTCTTAAGCTTTTTAAATAATAATTTTAAATAGACTAAATAGATGGTTAGTAGTTAGTTTTTAATTTATTTTAAATTAAAAAAACAGGTTTGGATGTATGCGTGTATTTGGATTTTAGTATGAATATTCTAACCCCAAATATCCGAATCTTGATAACAATTTTACGAATCCGACAAATACATATCCGAATCCGTATATCCTAGAATACCCTAGATATTTGATCCGTCCTAGACCTAATTGTATATATGTATTATATGGTGATTTTTTTTTAATTTATAAATTACATTAGTTATTCTTATTAGATATATATCTTACAAATGATAATACATTGTATTTGTTTGTATATATAACCATTTATAATAAATATTAGTATGTATTTTAGTCATTAAATTTTTATGGAAAGTTACATGATTTTGTTATTGTAAATGAATAAGTTTAGATTATAATAAAAAATTCTTAACATTATTATCTTTTTTATAGTTCAAATATAGTTGATAGATTATATGAATATGAATAAAAATAAAACTAATTTAATGCTATATATATGTATAATTTTGTTTTTATTATAAATTTTTGAATAATACATATTCATTTTTTTATGAAATATTCAATTCTAATGACAAAGATTGTTAATGGGCTTAGCCCAGATTTATTTTTTTCTTATTAAGAATTAGTGTTTGGATACAGAGATAATATCAGTAGCATTCAATGGTAATTATTTAGGAAATGTTAGGGTTAAATATTAAATGTACTTCAGTTTTAATAGTTTAGATATGTATTATATGGTGATTTTTTTTAATTTATAAATTACATTAGTTATTCTTATTAGATATATATCTTACAAATGATAATACATTGTATTTGTTTGTATATATAACCATTTATAATAAATATTAGTATGTATTTTAGTCATTAAATT